>OY747106.1:15541582-16775221 GCA_963556455.1 Epiblema foenella
AGATTCCGTGATAGCGCCCCTAACAGTGCTGTTAAGGTGTACAATTTAAAGCATCGTTCATTAACGATAAGGCTGGTCGTTTTTCAGGTTATTTTGTTACTTCAGGGCCATTTTAGGAGACGTTCTATATACATTTGACCAAGACCTGAATTGCTTCTCCTTTTAAAGTTATAAATTTCGTGTTGCAGGTATCAACTGAGAATAATTTACCTGAAAAAATATTGGTCACTCTCTTCGCACACCATGCATTGACCTTAGATTTGTTTGTCGTGGCGAATTATTAAACTCCTGACTACCAGATACAGTTTTTTTTAAATATCACTTTAAAGACTTATGCTTACCCACTCATTTTATGACTAAAGATTTCAACAACTTACCCAATCATTAATTATTACTATGTTACTAATAATGATCAATTTAAACTAATATTGTACAAAAATTATAAGACTTACACGTACTATTCAAAATAGATGAAATAATGTTTGTTAGTAAAATTTTAAACAAATCGTATCGTTTGACGACCGCTTTAGCCTAGTTGGTAGTGACCCTGCCTTCGAAGCTGAAGGTCCCGGGTTCGAATCCCGGCAGGGCATGTATTTGTGTGATGAACACGAATATTTGTTCCTGAGTCTTGGATGTTTTCTATGCATTTAAGTATCTATTTATCTATATAAGTATGTATATCGTCACTTGGTACCCATAGTACAAGCTTTGCTTAGTTTGGGACTAGGTTGATTTGTGTAAGATTGTCCAAAAAATATTTATTTATTTATTGTAAGGAAATTGAAGACATTCATATCTACACAAAAAAACCGGTCAAGTGCGAGTCCGACTCGCGTACCGAACAGTCCGTATACAGATGTGTACCGTTCCAACCTTATTCATCATTATTTCAGCCGAAAGACGTCCACTGCTGAACATAAGCCTCCCCCAAGGCTCGCCAACCTTATTAAGTTAGGAAAATCTAGACAACGTGGTGTAGAAATTGAACGCCATGGGTGCAGCGCCAACTATCGGCGAATTTTGTTACAAATTTGAGTGACTGAATAATTTAGTATGTATGGTGGTTTTTCAAGGATAATTCTTTATCACGTTAACCGGTTTAAAAAATATATTTGTAAGAAATAAAAATACATACAAAGGTGATTAAATTACAAACTTAATATTTCTATACGTTTTTTGATGATAAAAAAACTAGATAGAGCTATAGTTATATTTTTCCTGTAAAATATTCATAATATCAATCAATAATATCAATGTTACGTAATAATTTCATATTTTTCCTTGGTTAAACTTCGGAGTTAGAGGGGGAACGGTATTTTTTTTCGTTTTAATAATAAAAATTAAAAATTGTTTCAGTATCTGCAACTTTCATATGACACCACACTTGACATATTCACTAGACTTTGAAATTACAATAGGTACGTCTATATTGTTCAATTTCAAGCGTGTTAGAAGTAAGGTAATTTTTTTTTGTGTTTTTTGGAGTCAGTTTTATTTTTTTATTGAGTTGAATTTTTAATTTTAATTCTGATGTTATATGAAACGATAACGTTGAAGTGCGTAAAGGTAAGATGCCTACGATTTATATCACACAGATTTTTGAGCACTTAACCCAACACTCATAAAAGCGATTATTTGTTGAAAGAATTTGCCTGTCCCCGCAAACTTATTACAGCAAATTGCCGTCAATTTCGCCACGGCAAGACAAACGCCCGGGACCAAAGGTTGCCCGGGTAATGCAAAAAAATAATGCCCTTCGACCCTGTCGTGACGGGTACATAAATCACTTTATTCTACCCGGTTCCCATACCTTTCCACTACGTGAATGGACTGTTAAGGATGCAAGTTAAGTGTGTAAATCACAGTCAACACAGCGCTCGAGGGAAATCCTGGTAAAATTGCTGCTAGTGATTGATTCCCAGAGTATTGCTTTCATTGCTCACAAATTTAGTTGTAGTGGAGTTGATTGTTGGGAGTTGATGTAGTTGAAATTGTTGGAAAACGGCGTTGGCTAAATTGTTGCGCTATTTACTTTTTACGCTTTTCACGTGCCAATGATGTAATTTATTCGTGCCAATTTGTTACAGGGATTATGTAAAGCTTACACCGTGAAAATCTACTTTGCTTTTTAGATTCATTGTACAGGTACAGTATTGTAATACTATGAGTTTTATGAATGTCGTAATTCAACACATTTGTGGTGAATTAAACTCTGTTCTATTCCATTCTAAGACATCAAAATGAAAGCGTGTTAAATACTGTGGAAGAAAAATAATAGGGGCTCTAAGTTACTGGCTATGGTAATTTACAAACAGTCATTATAATTTACGAATATTAATAATATTTCATTTCATAATAAAATAGACTTTTACAATACGGAGCAAAATATATTATAATGAGTAAAAAAATAACTCGACGTAAATAATATTTCATATGACATCCCACTTGACATATTCACTATACTTTCAAATTTTGAATCACCACTAATATAATCTTTCAAGTCTTTGAATGTTGCCATTTAAAATTTACGTTTCGTTTTACGTTAATCTACCGTTTTTTGTGTTGTATTAAGTTGTTTTCGATGTCAAATCTCTGTACTGCTGGCGGGTAGCCAGGTCCTGTATTTCGTGCATTTTATTTGATCTGTTATTTGATATATTTTCTTACCTTATTTATTTTTATATCATATTTTTATATTTTATATGCATCAAAGGCAATGCTTCTATCCGATGATACGAGTAGTGATAATGATTTTGTTTCTTTTTCTTCTGATCTGGACTCCAACGATAGTTTCCATAGTCTCCCTCCCCCTCTTAATGACGTTCTTGACCAACAACTTTCTGACGTTCCTCATAATTTTAATGTAGTTCACATCAACGCGCAGAGCATTCCAGCCCACTTTAACGATTTTTTAATGACTTTTGACCGTAGTACAATTGACGCAATTCTCATTTCTGAATCTTGGCTCAAACCTTGTCTGCCGTCTACAGCTTATTCTTTGCCTGGCTTTTGCCTGGTGCGGAATGATCGGACTGGTGGGGGAGGTGGTGGTGTAGCAATTTATCTCCGTTCTCATATCCCATATTCAATATTAAGTATGTCAGCTCAATCCTCTATCTCAGACGCTGCAGAGTATTTATTTCTTGAGTTAAGCTTATCTCGCTCAAAAGTTCTTCTAGGTGTTTTTTATTCTCCCTCGCTCCAAGTTAATTATTTCGCCTCACTTGAAAAACTTCTCGAAGACTATATGCCGTCTTACAACCATCATATTGTAATGGGCGATTTTAATACTTGCCTTCTTAAAAACGACTTCCGTTCAAAATCTCTTAAATCCCTCGTTGATGCTTGCAACATGTCCATTTTACCTTCTGGTCCCACGCATCATTTCCCAAATTGTTCGCCGTCGCTTCTCGATCTCACTCTAGTCTCCTCATTGGATCATGTTGTAAAGTATAATCAATACTCTGCAGACGCTTTTTCTTATCACCATTTGCTTCTTTTGTCTTATAAAATCCGTCCCCCTAAAGTTAAACCCAAAGTTCTTCTGCTGCGCAATTTTAGTCGAATGTGTGTTGAGAAGCTTCGTGAGGATGCCCTTAAAGTCGACTGGAATCAGATTATTGGGGCGGATACTGTGGATGAGAAAGTTTCTCTTTTTAATTCTACCCTAATTCAACTCTACGATATCCACGCTCCAATACGTCCAGTTAAGATCAAGCATCTTCCTGCCCCCTGGCTCACGGAGGACATTAGGTCTCTAATCGCCAAGAAAAATTTAGCAAAATCCAAATATAAAGGGAACGCTTCTGACAAAAACAAAGTCAGGTATCACTCGTTGCGTAATCGGTGCAGTACCATTTGCCGTGATGCTCAAAGGCGCCACATACACATGTCCGTTGAGAATTCCGGGGACCCTGGCAAAATCTGGAAGTTTCTGAAGTCACTTGGAGTTGGGAAATCTCCTCTTAATTCAAATAATACGAACGTCGATTTCGACCAGCTTAACCAGCACTTTTCTTCTTCTGCCGTCTTTTCCGGGCCAGTTAAGAGTGATACTCTTAACTCTCTTTCAAGTATCCCAGCTCCTGACTTTCCTCCTTTCTCTCTTGTTCAATTCACTGACAGTGATGTTAAGAAGAACGTATTAGCCATTTCATCCAATGCCGTAGGAGTTGATGACGTTAGCCGTAGTATGATCATCCCTCTTCTTGATCTTCTTGTCCCAGTTATTACCAACATCCTTAATACTTCCATTTCCTCTAATGTATTCCCTTCAATGTGGAAAGATGCTGATGTCATTCCTCTTCCTAAAAAACCCAATCCTTCTTCTTTCTCGGATTATCGCCCCATCTCGATTTTACCTTTCCTCTCCAAAGTTCTTGAGCGCCTAGTACATCAGCAATTGAGTTCTTTTCTGAACAGATATGAGCTCATGAATCCATTCCAGTCCGGTTTCCGTCCTGGTCATAGTACGGCTACCGCTCTAGTAAAGATTTCCGATGACATCCGGGCAGGCATGGACAACCGTAAAGTAACAGTTTTGTCGCTGCTTGATTTCAGCAATGCATTTAACACGGTTGATTTTGAAATTCTACTTGGTTTATTGCGTTCTATTAACATATCTCCTGCGGTGATTAACTGGTTTCGTAGTTATTTAACTGGTCGCAGACAGCGTGTTAAGGTTGATTCTTTCCGCTCTTCATGGTGCAGCACATTGGCTGGCGTCCCGCAAGGTGGTGTGCTGTCTCCGCTCCTTTTCTCCATCTTTATTAATCATATTACTGACAAAATTTCCTCTTCATATCACCTTTACGCTGATGACCTCCAAATTTACTCTCAGGGGTCTGTTTCCGATTTGCCGCAGATTATCAGCTCCACAAATTCTGATCTGCAGTATATTTTTAATTGGAGCAGGCTGTATGGACTTAAAGTTAATCCGATTAAAACGCAAGCTATAGTCATAGGAAGTCCAAAACTTATTTCTAGGATTGATTTTGCCAATTTACCAGCCATTGAATTTGATGGCGTTCAGATTCCCTTTTCCCACCAGGTGAAGAACCTTGGTGTTATTATGGACCGCACTCTCTCATGGATACCTCACGTGAGCGAGGTGAGCAGGAGAATGTTTGCTGCAGTAGGTTCGCTTCGTCGACTCCGTAATTTCTTGCCACGCGCCACTAAAATTGCGCTAGCCCAATCTCTACTTCTTCCGATATTAGATTATGCTGACATTTGCTTTCTTGATCTCACCGAGGACCAGCTAAATAAACTTGAACGTCTCCAAAACCTTTGTATCAGGTTCATATTTGGCTTGCGCAAGTATGACCACGTCTCTAACTTCCGTTCTCAACTCAAGTGGCTTCCTATTCGACTTCGTCGCGACTCTCATATTCTCGCCCTTCTTTATGGCATACTTTTTAACCCAGCAACTCCTCAATATCTTAAGGAACGTTTTTCGCGTCTCTCTTCCGTAAGGTCCTCTCAAAATCATCTTCTTGCTCCACCACCATCTTCCTCTAAATTCTATAATAGATCATTTACCTTTCGTGCTGTTCGGCTTTGGAATGCTTTGCCGTTGGATTTGAGGTGTGCGAAATCACTTCCTGTTTTCAAAAATGCTTTGAAACTTCATTTCTTGTCGCTCTCTTGATTGCCTTTGGATTTATATATGTATTTGTGTATAATATATGTATGTATATAAATATTTATATATGTATGTATCTATTGTATTTGTATATATATAGTTATTAGTTGTATTAATTTATTATATAGTATAGATCATTGTATATCTATCTCTCTGCTAAATATGCACTACCTGTTAACTTTCATTTGCTGAATTTCCTGCTACCCAAAGGTTGTCTGGAAGAGATCGCTTTTTAGCGATAAGACCGCCTGTTGTTTGCATTATTGTCAGTGATAAAATTTGTTTTTAACATTTCCATTTTGTATAGTGCACAATAAAGTATATTATTATTATTATTATTATAATCTGTCCTTTTTCACAGAAAAAAATAAAAAAATATATATGTTCTTTGCATCTGGGTTACCCTTCTTTATAACTGTTCTAAATTTCAATTCGATAGCATAAGTAGTTCTTGAGATAATTAGCGATGTGACAGACGCACAAAGTAAAACCATAACGGTTATTTTTTTACCTTTTTGGTTATGCTGTCGATTTCAAATTTGGAACAGATTTTACAAGATTATGTTGAAAATATTTTTTTTCCAATAAAAAAATATTGACTCTGGTCACGTGATAAGGAATTAGCTATCCTTGAAAAATCAACTGAGCAATATATATACTACGTTATTCAGTCCCTCAAATTCGTAACAAAATGAGCCGATAGATGACGCTGTATCCATGGTGTATAATTTCTACATCGCGCTGTTAAGATTTTTCATTAATTAATGGTGTCGGGAAAGAAAGAAAGACCTACTATTTGCACTATTGTGCACGCGAGTTAACAACTTTTGAGGGCGTAGATGTAAATAACTACTTACTTTGCTTGTTGTCTGTCAAAACTTCATTATCTAGTCAAATAATGGAGCGTCCATTCATTTTCAATTTAAAATCTTTTAAAAATACCTATTCTCCGGTAAGAGCAAAAAAACTTAATTAGAAATCTAAAAAGGTTTGTAGCAGAAATTCAAGACGGTGTTAATGAGGTATCTTCGTTTAATTACTATATTAAAAGCAGATTGCTGAGAATTCTGAATTTAAATTTACGAGACTCCGTTTTTAGGGTTCCGTATTAAACAAGGAACACGCACTTGGCTAATTTTTTATAACTTGTTATATAAATATTTATAAATTTCTTTGGCACACGTCAAATAATTATATTACAATATAATTTTTTATACTAGTACGCTTATAACATATAACAAACAATGCTGTACTCAATATAAGATTTTAAGCTTACATGGTCATTTACATTTGAATTACGATTTGAAACGGAATATTTACCATGTATATTTGTATTATGTTTATTTGGTAGTGACGGTGACACTGTGCGAAAAAAGCGAACCAGGAAGAGGGTAGATCGCTATGGTGTGTGGGTAGAGCACAACTAAAACTCGCAGCACGTTAATCCTTGATAATGGCGCTTGCAACAGTGCCGAAATATCGGGGACTCAAAAATACAAATATACATGGTAAATATCCAGTTCCAAATCGTAATTCTAATGCTGTACTCGAGAATTCATTCAGAAAACACGAAAATAAATCAATATGATCCGCTATAGGTAACATTGAGGGTACGCACCCGCTGCTTCAAAGTCAAAGCGTAAATCATTTATTGCAAGTCACGTTACAGTTAGGCGAATAAGGGAAAATCGGAGGGTGGGCAGCAGCATCCTTCGATCATTACCACCATCAAACTGCGGTCGCCAACCCGCTTGCCAAGCGTGGCGACTATGGCAAATCCCCCCCAAATTGGGGGAGGCCTATGTTCAGCAGTGGACGTCTTTCGGCCGAAATGATGATGATGATGATGACATTACAGTTAAAAAGATAGAATTAAGAGTAGTTATACATGTGACGCCCTGCTAGGGCACAGCAACATGCTTAAGAGGACTAATTTATTACATCATCATCATCATCATATCAGCCGAAAGACAGACCCCCCCAAAGAGTGCCATAATGACCGGTCCTGCGCCACCGATGTATGCGGTGTATGTAATGCGGTATGCCTGCATTACATACACTCGCATTTATTACATAATTTTAATTATACCATTACTACTACTAACAATACTCCATACCGAGTATCATACCTAGTACAAATAGAGTTGGGTACATCAGTGAGTAAAAAGAATGCACCCCCGTACTGCCTCCAATATAGAAATCGTACGAATTTATTTTCGATACGCTCCTCCATATAAATTTGTTTTCATGCAGAGCCCAGATGGCTGCATTAGTACATTCGAATAATTCGAGGCTACTTCGGACCAACGCATTGGCGATAATCGCCCCAATACTAGTAACGCCATAAGACATATTCTTATCTAGTGTTTTAATCCGATAGATACACATATGCTTAAAACGCTCGGTGGGAATGTTTTTGGGTAAATACTCCGCGCTGGAGCCGGCGTACGACTTTGTACCTGTGGCCATCGAAACCGCGGGACCCTGGGGCACGGAGGCCCGCCAGCTTTTTAAGGAGCTAGGCCGAAGCCTACGAAAAAGGGGCTCCGACCCTCGCTCCGGGTCGTACTTGGTTCAACAGGTCTCCATCACCGTTCAGCGGGGTAATGCTGCAGGCATCATGGGTACCTTTGAGCCACGTACGATGCGGGGAGAGAGTATTTAATTAGTTGTGTTTATTGCGTTTGTGTATCTTTTTATTAATTTAATTAATTATTTTTTAATTTATATTTGATTTAATTGTAAATAAATGTATGTTTTGGGTTTAGTATTAAAGAAGTTGTCTATCCCTCCGTCCTTGACTCAGCCCAGTACCCCTTACTAGAAAAGTCTGTACGTAGATAGTGTAGCGTTAATAACGCTACTGTGTATTTTTTTAATTTTAATTTTGATTCCTGCAAGGGCTTCCACGCCATCTATACGTCTATAGGCGAACTTTTAGGCTGTGGTTAGAGCGTTTGATTTCCTGCCGTTGGTCGTCGTTCCGAGCTGCTTCGTGGTTTTGCTCAGCGCAAGCAGATGGCGCTTTTCTTTATTTTACAAACGATACCAAAACGTGTTGTACCTTCGTCGTTATATTTCAGGGGTTCAAAACTGTCTGGTTCAAAAAAAGCTAGTCAGATTTGAAATTAGATTTCGCGCTTCGTAATTTGAAACTATTCGTTTGACGGATGTGCAAACAAAATTTGGTTCATTCTGCCATTGAGACTCTCCGAGTGAGGACATATTTATCCATCTTCCATTTTTTTCCCTGAGTGGCAAGAGATTTTATCTGTTTAATTCAATAATAGTGCTGAAGTTGCCGGTTGCGTGCTGCCGGAAGTGGATTGAGGGTTTTTAGCATCAGCGGACACTAGTGTCGAAGTGGTCCGGGAGGATTGTATCCTTCTCTTTCCAAAGAGTCAAGCGTTTCCTAAGCGTTTGGGTAAGTGTTTCGTGTTATTCGTTTAAATGTGCTTGGTGATCATGTTGTGCCGTGGCATAGGTCTCACCTAGTGTATTGTTTTAGCTCTTCCGTCGGGACGGAAGCCTGACTAACCGGCTGACCTAGACGCGGGTTGCCTGACCGCCATTCGTGAGGCCTAAGCTTTCGTGTTGCCTGAAGCTTTGAATTCTGTGGACTCGTGCACGTCGTGGTCGGAGAAGTGCGTAATTCGACGGCAGCCGTCAACCCGAAGCTGCTCCGGACCTTCTGCGGAGTTAAGTGGTGGCGGCATACGGCGACGTAGATGGAAGTAAACCGGGTTGTCTCATATTGATGTTGCAAACAAGACGCGGGGTTTTCATGTAGTTCTAGAAATTGTATGTCGATAAATCCAGTGCCCTTCTTATATGTACTTTAAACTCTCTACTCAGGGAAACTTGTCGTTGGAAAGCGGTAATTTAACTTATTTGTTTTAACGTGTCTTTCATTCCCCTAAATTCAAAAAGGCTTTAAGCGCCATCGTCGTCCTTGATTAGGCTTATATTAGATAAATCATCCATCTCAACCATTCATCACTCATCACTCATACTGCATTTTTACGTTCCGTCACCTTACAGCTTTAACTTATTAATACCGTATTAATGTTTTATTCCGGTATACTCGGGATCAAAAACTTCAATTAACATTTATTTTACTCAACGTTTACAGTTTTCCCAACGATCAATATTTCAATAACTCCCAAAGGGGCGTTCATTTCATATGTGTTAAGATTTTTTATAAATCAGTTTCGGCTGTACTGTTACAAATAAATTTTACGTGATCTTGGAGTGTGTTTTATGTGTTTTATTTTTTAATTACACTACAATTTGGCGCCCGACATAAGGTAAGAACCCTGTTTCGTTTTCTTTTTATGTGAAATTTCGACATTATAACATTGAATTTTTTTTTTCTTTCAAACTTGGTGAGAGGAAGGTGACCGATTCTCGGTCGCGTTTAATTAACTAATTATTGTGTTTCAGTGAATCCTTGATCGAAGCTCATCCCTTACGCCACCTGGAACGAGTGGAAAACGTAATTCTTCTTAACCCTGTGTACGCCATTGACAGCTTCCCTGCATTGATTTTTTTTTATTTGCTTTGTGTTGTGATAATAATTGATTTACGACAAGTTTTGCCTTTAACCTATTGCGTTGTTCTTCTGACCCCAACCTTATACCCTGTGTCACTTATTTAGTAGACTAGTTGACCCTTAGTTATTTCCCGTAGTGTCTAGGGAAAACCAAGGTAAGTGAGCTTTAGCGTACTTTATTCCTTAGCTAATCTTTTCAGTGCAGGAATAATAGTCAGTTTGGCATTCGACGTTTGTGGGCAGGTGACGACGGTTATTCTTGTTTTTTTCAGTACAAGCGCCGTCAAGTCGTAACTCGTAATTCTTAACTAGTCGTTATTTAGTTTACGTGACGTAATCGACATTCGTGTAAATTTTGAATAGGCCGAGCCATATATAGCACTTTTTCGTATCACCTTGT
Source organism: Epiblema foenella (assembly GCA_963556455.1). Classification (NCBI taxonomy): domain Eukaryota; kingdom Metazoa; phylum Arthropoda; class Insecta; order Lepidoptera; family Tortricidae; genus Epiblema; species Epiblema foenella. The sequence continues at coordinate 15,552,182 of OY747106.1, forward strand.
AAGAATCAACTTGGCTCAGTGGGAAAGCGTTGGTCAGGCAAACATTTGTTCGTGGTTCGATTCCCGGCAGGAAACATCTTTTTGTTTTTTTATTTTAGGATTTCTGCTTTTTTAGTTACGAATTAGTAATTTCAAACTAATTTTAGTAAATACTTTTTTTTTTTTCACCAAAATAAATAGTTTGTTTATTTTTGGGCTTGTATACCTAATTCAGTTTAGTCTCGTTGGTACTCAGGGAGGTCCGAGCTGGGCTAAGAGTTCCCTTGTCCTCTTTCTATTACTGGTACAGTTCGCATAATAGTTATTTTCAGTGCTGGTCCGTGTCCTTCCACTGGTGGTCAACTCGCGATAGTATTTCAATCTCTGTCAAATACACCTAGTGACTCATGTGACCCTTAATTCACTTTTATTCACTTTCAATTGATCCCAATTCATCCTCGTATTGACCTTCGTCAACTTCTTGGAAACTATTTTTGTAATATTCGCAATTTTCTGGATGTTTTTTTGATTTTCGTTACCTTGGGTTACGATGAGCTCCGATGAGTTTTTTGTGCTTCGTTGAGCTTCGTTGAGCTTCGTTGAGCTTCGTTGAGCTTCGTTGAGCTTCGTTGAGCTTCGTTGAGCTTCGTTGAGCTTCGTTGAGCTTCGTTGAGCTTCGTTGAGCTTCGTTGGGCTTCGTTGGGCTTCGTTGAGCTTCGTTGGACTTCGTTGAGCTTCGTTGGGCTTCGTTGAGCTTCGTTGGGCTTCGTTGAACTTCACATGGTTTCGAAATCTTCAACATTTTTTAATTGTGCTTAGTAACAAACCTTTTAGTCATCCATTACAACGTTTTTATTACGTCAGCAGTCTTTGTCCGGTCAATGGTGTAATGAATTTTTTATCGGTTTATCGACCTTTTATAGCGGCACAAACTTTTAGCAACTTTTGAATTTTTGTTTTGATTTTTCTATCGACTTATATAAATTTTCATTTGACTTTACCCTCCTCAACTGCCATCGACTTTTGTTTGATTTTTATCATCGTTCAACTATTACCGATTAACTTTCATTGATTTTTTTTTTTCTACTTCGTTTGGCTCACGCCTTCGACGGTGTTTGATGCTTTTATTAGCCCTCATCGATTTCATCATTTTGCGTCGTGCATCATGTTCCGTCGTGTCGTTCGTCGAGTTTCGCCGATTCTTTTCTGGTCGGGTTCCGTCGACCTATTTTTGTGTCGTCTCATCGATTTTTTTTATTTTTTCGTCAAGCCTCGTCGACTTTTTTTGTCTAGCTTGGATGACCCTTTTGGCGAGCTGAAATCGACCATTTTTGTGTCGACCTTCGTTTTTCTTTTTTGTCCGTTTTTTTTTTCTCGTCGATATTTTTTTTGCTTTCGTCGAGATGTTCCTATCTTCTGTCGTGCTTCGTCGATTCTCGTCGACACCCCGCACCCGGTAGTTATTATTAAATAAGTAGGGTACCGATTGCCTTCGGTGTCGTTTGTGTAATTTCGTTTCATAGTTTTAGAGTTCGTTCTATATATGGTTGCATGGATTCTGCAGGGGCGTTAGTGCTCAGCTTGAGGGCCCATGGTTGGACCTCAGGCGAGGTTATGGTTTATCCGGAGCGCGTTGATAGTCAGGCTGAATACCAAGAGATGGGACTCAGTCGGGCAGAACGTGCTGCGAATCTCCGTACTTTACAGGATGTGTATGCTAAAGTTACTGACGCTCTAGTATTGGCTTTCCAGCGCAATGCAAGACAGTTTAACAAAAATCGTAAATCAGTCCGGTTTGCTGTCGGGCAGATCGTCTGGCGTAAGAATTTTCAGCGCGGGACGACCGACGTGTTAAGAGGGGGGAAATTTGCGCCGCGTTTCATCGAGAGTCGTGTAGTCAGACGTGTCTTACCCCAAGTTTATGAACTTGCCGACGTCGATCCTCCACATCTTGGTACGTATCACGTGAAAGATATATTAAAATAATCTGTTCAACTGTTATACCTCTAAATCCTGAAAGACAAGTTTACACGTCGTCGTTAATTATGTTTCGGTTTGCATATTAGGCTCCTTATTTATTCTCTAAGTTTTTTTGTTTTGAATTGTTAGTGGCGTGTAAATGGTCAGATTGTGGACTAACTGATAGGACACAGTCGGGCTAAGCGCTCTGTGTAATTCCATTCCAAGTGTTGTTGACCTATCCGAAACGGTATTTTCCATTTCTTGTTTATTGTAAAAGTGTGTTAGTTAAGCTTTTAGGTTAGGCCTTTTTTAGGCAAATTAAATAATTTCGGACTTGACTTAGATCGTTTTAATGTAGGATTTCGTGTGTAGTACGATCCTCATTAGCGATGTGACTTGGCTGTGACGTCGTCATTGGTCAAGGGGTAATATTCAATTCTTTTGGAATATGAATTCCCAACCTGGACAACTACAACCTCACTCAACGTTGTGATGATTTCTTAGCATGTGAACGGAGCAGCCACGACTGCAGTCTGATGTTTTCATTCTCCCTCTGTGTAGATCAGTGGTCGAGTCTGTGGTGGTCGCTCACCTTATCCGGACGTTTGATTTTAATGGCCTGGCTAACTTTGTTCAGGACCATAGTATATTCTGCGGTAGCACCCGCCCATAATTCAATTTCAACGGTGTTGTTTTACTTTAACCGGTAAACCGGTAATGGATTTTTTTGTAGTAAGCATAGGTTAGTGTAGATGGTAAGGGGGTTAACTACCATAGGTTTTCGGTTAATAATTCAAAGAAAAGAATTATTAGTCAATAACTGAATGTTGTGGTTTGTTATTTATTAGTTCAGGTGTTAGTTATATTTGCTTAATGACCGTTGGTGTTTTTCCTGCTGTTTGCCCGGATAGGTCCAAGTGTTCGTTCATGGAGCGTTCAATTCTCGTCGATATTTTTGTGGGTTAAGATTGAGGTGTTCACATATTTTTTGTGTCAATATTGCTACGGTGATTATAGTTTTGTGACGGATGTAGTCTCCTTCAATATATTATTTGGTTAGTATCCTTTTCTGTCGTTGTTTTCATTTGGTAGGGAGATGTCTGTAGCGTTAATAACGCTACTGTGTATTTTTTTAATTTTAATTTTGATTCCTGCAAGGGCTTCCACGCCATCTATACGTCTATAGGCGAACTTTTAGGCTGTGGTTAGAGCGTTTGATTTCCTGCCGTTGGTCGTCGTTCCGAGCTGCTTCGTGGTTTTGCTCAGCGCAAGCAGATGGCGCTTTTCTTTATTTTACAAACGATACCAAAACGTGTTGTACCTTCGTCGTTATATTTCAGGGGTTCAAAACTGTCTGGTTCAAAAAAAGCTAGTCAGATTTGAAATTAGATTTCGCGCTTCGTAATTTGAAACTATTCGTTTGACGGATGTGCAAACAAAATTTGGTTCATTCTGCCATTGAGACTCTCCGAGTGAGGACATATTTATCCATCTTCCATTTTTTTCCCTGAGTGGCAAGAGATTTTATCTGTTTAATTCAATAATAGTGCTGAAGTTGCCGGTTGCGTGCTGCCGGAAGTGGATTGAGGGTTTTTAGCATCAGCGGACACTAGTGTCGAAGTGGTCCGGGAGGATTGTATCCTTCTCTTTCCAAAGAGTCAAGCGTTTCCTAAGCGTTTGGGTAAGTGTTTCGTGTTATTCGTTTAAATGTGCTTGGTGATCATGTTGTGCCGTGGCATAGGTCTCACCTAGTGTATTGTTTTAGCTCTTCCGTCGGGACGGAAGCCTGACTAACCGGCTGACCTAGACGCGGGTTGCCTGACCGCCATTCGTGAGGCCTAAGCTTTCGTGTTGCCTGAAGCTTTGAATTCTGTGGACTCGTGCACGTCGTGGTCGGAGAAGTGCGTAATTCGACGGCAGCCGTCAACCCGAAGCTGCTCCGGACCTTCTGCGGAGTTAAGTGGTGGCGGCATACGGCGACGTAGATGGAAGTAAACCGGGTTGTCTCATATTGATGTTGCAAACAAGACGCGGGGTTTTCATGTAGTTCTAGAAATTGTATGTCGATAAATCCAGTGCCCTTCTTATATGTACTTTAAACTCTCTACTCAGGGAAACTTGTCGTTGGAAAGCGGTAATTTAACTTATTTGTTTTAACGTGTCTTTCATTCCCCTAAATTCAAAAAGGCTTTAAGCGCCATCGTCGTCCTTGATTAGGCTTATATTAGATAAATCATCCATCTCAACCATTCATCACTCATCACTCATACTGCATTTTTACGTTCCGTCACCTTACAGCTTTAACTTATTAATACCGTATTAATGTTTTATTCCGGTATACTCGGGATCAAAAACTTCAATTAACATTTATTTTACTCAACGTTTACAGTTTTCCCAACGATCAATATTTCAATAACTCCCAAAGGGGCGTTCATTTCATATGTGTTAAGATTTTTTATAAATCAGTTTCGGCTGTACTGTTACAAATAAATTTTACGTGATCTTGGAGTGTGTTTTATGTGTTTTATTTTTTAATTACACTACAATAGGTACTAAAAAGTTATAATTTGGCCGGGGTATACAAATCAATCATATCGACAGTAATAAAAGAAAATCGCGATCGCGATTACTTACCCAACACGTAAAGTATGCATAATACCTGGAGTTTCGTTGGATACCTCGTTCATATATATCGTAAATGATTATTCATTCATTTGATAGACTTTGTTAGTAAAAGTGCTAACAACACTTAAAACAATCGCTAGCTAATATATTAACCCGTCGTTTACCAGTCCCTTATATCACAGGGCTCATTTAAAAAATGCTATTGTTTTTTATTCGCTGGTAGAGGCTTACCTAATTCATATGGACGACACACGCTGTATAATACAAACACATAATCCTATATAACCCGAATAAACTTAAGCCTCAGTAATTATTAAGCTAATCTAAATGGAAACCTCTCTCTCTGACTTCTCACACTGGGTATTTTGGTGCTAGAAAAGGATAGAGGTGAATTAAATATTAAGCAGAATGGCAGTCGATAACACATTAACAAGCTCACTAAAAGGGTTCATTGATACGAGTGTGTAATCGGAGGTCAGTCTTATATTGGTTCGACTGTAGTGAGTTGCCCGTAAGCATTGTGAATTTTAGTCCTGAAAATCAATTTGGTTTGATATTTGGCATAAATTAGGATGTCGATTTGTTTCCGGTTTTCTGTAAGCTTCTAATATGATCGAGATTCGTTGGGCCCTGCATCTCGCACAAAACACAATGCAATGCATTTAATACGCGAAATGTCGAACCAAATAGACCTCCTCGCAAGAGATTTGTTTCCTATCTGTTGACTGTAACCTAAGTATCATTTAGTCCTAAACTAATAATGTAAGGCTGGGTTGCCCTAAATTGATTACTAAAATTACATTTAAATTCCGCTTTTACAAAATGTTTTTTTTTGTTACCTGAACGATGGAATGAGTGAATAAAAATTTGTTATAATGATTATATATTAGATAACGAATATGCAATAAAAATATGTTTCATGAAATCTGTTAGATAAGTTTAGAAAAATAGGACTCAACAACCCATGGTTATGTTGAGCGAATCTGACAATAAATACACTTCAAAATCAAAAATCAAAATCAAACATTTATTCTGCAAATAGGCAACAGGGGCACTTTTACATGTCAAAATATTAATTTACAATTTAAGAAAGTTTGACTATAATAAGTAACACATTTTTCATGTCAAAATATTAATTTACAGTCCAAGAAAGAATAATAATTTCGAGTTTACAATTATAACAAAATTAATGTCATACAGTGAAGATAAACTTGCAAAGTTATCTAAATCTATTACACTACATATTTGCATGGTCCTGGCAACTAATAGTAGGTACTATCTTGCACACAACGACGCTAAATGAATGGGACAACTACACATTGACTCTCCAAATTGCATCAATTCACAACAAAATTGGACGGTAGGTGTGTGTAATGGGAGGTGTGGGATACCTACTCGTTTTGCACGACTACTATCATGGATATCTCTCAATATTGGGATCAGATCGGCTGCTAGTACCTATAATACAATCACGAGCAAAAATAAAGGGTACACTTTGTATTGAATTTCCATAGAAAGTGTAGCCGTTATTTTTGCTCGTGAGTGAGTGCTCTGCAATGGGAGTAGCAGTAGCACGATTAGCAAAATGCACTGCGAAAATTAATAAGAACACCCATTGGGTTGGATGGGTGGCACCCAGTGGCTTGCTCATGAACTCGTTGATGGCACTGTCACATGATGGCGGGTGTCACCCGGGGACTGAAGCCTCTGAGTGCGGGTTAGATTTACTTGCCTCACGTTACGACGTGAATGGTTATCAAATATTACTTACCCTTTATACCTATTAGCTAAGCGACTTTACTCATAACTAAAACGAATTTAAGTTTCTTCGTTAGTTGGTCTTAAAGTAATCGATTATGCAAATTGAACATGTGCAGAATAGTTTAATGAGACAAGCTTAGTTTCCGAACCAATGGTTATGTGACATAATGTCAACTCGCGTCTGCCTACTTGCAATGTAATTCACTGAACCAATATTAAACGTGTAAATGGATGTGTAAATTATATACCGTTGATTAAGTTTAATTTACTACAAGTGGAAATACCCTGAAAACTCAATAGCACGTAGTCCAACCCTCCTCTCACCTATCACTCGTCACTCTGTCATTCGAACAGAAAAACTCCTTATTCGAATTCATTATACAATTGGAATTCGATCGGTATGTTGGTGCAACCAACCTTAAAGCTTGGACGTAATTTTTCAAAGGCTATCCTGGTACACTCATCTACACTCAAGAGCAAAAATAATGTGTATACTTTGTATTGAATTTCCATAGAAAGTGTACCCATTAGTTTTGCTCTTGGGTGTAAATTTAGTGCAGCGGTTTAAGCTTCAAATGGCAACCGACAGACATAATTACTTTCGAAATGTATCGAATGTTTCAGACCCAACGGGGAGGTTTCATTAAAAATATTCCATATTTTATCAATATTTACCATTATTAAAGGGTTCCCACGTATTAACAAAGTCTTAAAATGTTAAATTAATGCAATCAGTGCAATAGATGCATAATAAATAGTTTCCTAAACATTGAAATAATAAATGAATTATGCTAGAATTAGTACTGTGTGCATGCCACGAGTTTTAATTAGTAAAGTTTCTTAGAACGTTGGCGTGTACTGTTGAGCTGCAAGTTTATTTATTAATTTCAACTATATTGCACAAAACAAATGAGTACAAATGGCGGACTTAATGCCTCAAAGCATTAAGTTTCTCCCCTTACTACTTCTATGCAGTCTTGTAATGTCTCACAAACTTGTGATATTCTTTTAAAACAAAATGGTTTTTCTTGTCTTGTTCTCACCACCATCCCAAATACACCAAATATACTTATAAGCTATTTAAAAGCATCAAACTTTTAAGTCTTAACACCTTCACGGATACAGCACCATTCTAAAAATTGCCTGATATTACACTTACCTTCTTCATACATTTTTTTTACTGCCATAGACGGACTGCCACATCATTGTTTTATCAAATATCGTGCTACCACAGTTACAAACTAAAACTTTCATCTTGTGGCAGCACGGCAACAGCCGTTACGTCTAGACATAGTGTTCTTCTTATATAAAATTGAAGGGATCCCTGAAGCTTTCACTGCGGCACTACGAAAATTTGTAACGCATCTAAAACGGTACAAGATGTCAGCCTCACTATAATCATATGAGAATATCTCGACTGTGGACGGACCGGCTGTTTTGTCGCGGTGAAGATCACCGGCCGCAACCGTAGTGTCGTATCACGAGGGTCTTAGATTACGCATGTGGTCGTACTGCCCTTGAATGTGTTAATTCATGTTAAAACACTGAATGTCTAAGTAATTACAGAATCCCGTGAAACATCTCACTGCTATATCATCCCAAATGTTAGTTGATAACCATCTTTTCTGCTGGCAACAGGATATTGTGTGGTCATATTTATGTTGAAACGCCCAGGAATATCATTAAGGTCTTGTTGACGTTGGTTATAACGAGATTTCTCGGCAGATTTGGAAATGGACTAGTGATGTGCCGGTCTGATAATTCTTCCCACGCAAGGGGATTTTAGACAATTCTTGGGAACGGGATATATAAGCACGCGAATTACCCTAGCACGTAATGTTAACTAGGTATAGTCGAGTGCATAAATATATATACATTTAGGAACCTTATTTCAATGATATAAGGTGAAAAAATGTATACGTATTGGTACCCTTCACTGTACACTAGGTACTCGATATGAATTGTCTCTAAACTTTAAGAATATCATAAGCTTATTTATGTGGTCTACTTAAAATCATACGGCCTGCATGATGGTAAGCAGTCACTTTAGCCTATGGACGCTAGCGACTCTAGAGCAAGAAAATTATGCTGCCGAACCTTTTTCGATTCGAGGATTTCATAGAAGTACCATAAAAGTTAGTTAAATAATATTCCATTAAAGGTTTGATGCAATCCACAGACACATAGTCAAAGCTGGTTGAGTGTTTGATTTTTCTGTGCTCTCTAAGTATGAATAAAATTATACCTTAATTTATACGAAGAAGTTTCAAGCACTTGAGTGATTTCAGGCTTAGTTTGACTGAAAGCCGAAACGATCAATACTTGAAAGCCTTAATGGAATTGGAAACCAATTAGGCTTAAGAGTTATACCACGTGGAAATAATATATATAATGTACTTCCAATATTCTGGGACACTCCTTTAACGCATCAAAAAACTTTAGATCTAATACTTAGCCAATGTAAATAGGGATTTCAATTATAGTCACTTCAGTCGAGCTGTAAGACATGCGAATTTCAATTTGAAGTCCAGAAATATCAGGACTGCACTAAAGTCTGGCTAGGGTCGCCATGAAGTGTGTGTCGAACATTTCGAAACCCCGTTTGTACCACTGGTTTTTTTGAGGAAATATTATCTGACATAATGGTAGCTTTTCAGTGAAGGAAAACATCGTGAAGAATCCGGTCTAATCTCAACATGGTCTAGCCCCCTTATTCATAAAACTTAACAAACCTCTGCTAACTAAAATGTTCTTTTGTCCCTCTATCACAAACGTAAATGTCAAAGTGACAAATAAGGACAAACGAACTTTAGCGGCTAGTTAACTTATATAGTTTTGATGGACGTTTATAAATAAGGGAGTAGTTTCCAGTCACATGGCAGTTGCTTTGAATGACACCTTTTCCTTTCCGTTTTCCTGTCCTTAAGACAACGTTTTTGTATTACATATTTAATGTTCTACCTACAAATTTTATTTTCGCTGCTAGATATGCAGCATTTAAAGAAAATATTTTAGTAAGGTGTCCTTGGGTAATTCTGAATGTCGTATAATTCCGAAAATATCAAATTTCTGTCTAACTAACCGCTTTTATTGTATCTCATCATCATCATCATCAAAAAGAAATGTTATAATTTTTGGTTGATGTTTGGTGGTGCAACAAAATTGCTTAGTTAGACTGGAATTTGTTATTTTCGGAATTATCCGAGGACACCTTAACACATTTATTAACATACTATAATGATTATTTGATGCGCTCAAATGAGTGAACTCATGTCCTTTTGCAGTCATTGCGGCTCTACAGTTCTAGTTTTCAGTTCCTCCCTCCCTTTTGAACATGATAATCATCTATTTTCAGATAACAAACGCCCATACATCAATATCTTATGAACACTATCCTGCCTCTATGAACCTCCAGGTCCGTTTTTATACATATTTGTAACTTACCTCTATCTTTCGCGTCTTTGTTTGTATTTGTTGTTGTTCCATTGGTTTGGAATTTAACGTACCACAACGAATGGTAAAAAGCTCGTTCTTTCCGGAAAATATTTGGATAAAAGCTCCAGATACATATCAATTTAATCATCATAGATCTAGGAAAGGAAAACTAGGAAGAGGTCCGTGTGGCTAGTAAACTCGACTCATCCTGGCTTATTAGTTTTAGACTTAGAGCGAGCGCATCGTACTGATAGTGCTTTTTTAAGTGGATACTTATTTGTTGGCGAGTTTTATAGATAACGATAACATATAGATGGCGCCATTTAATGCAATCATGCCAAATCTATGCCATTACAAGCAATCTATGTCGTCAGCGCCAACTACCATAACTACCGTATCTACTAAGTATGATGTTGTAACTCACATATATTTCATTTAGTCTGTAGTCACAGTAAAACGTTGCTCATTAGTAATGCAGAACACCAGCCATAGATGGAGCTTTAATCAAAACATTAAATAGTTTCCATTCACCTCGCTAAATGGCGGTAATGAATACGATTGTTTTATTTGTTTGATTATATTCAGACAAATACAACAATCGTATTCAATCAAACAACTTCATACAGTTATCAACCGAATACTAAAGCAATATTATGTTTGAGATTATTTTATATTGACGATAATTCTAATTAGTGACGAAAATAAATATGTAGGCAACGTAAGAACTATCCATTTAATATAATTTACGGTTGTATCGCCGATGCACCCGCTGCTGATTTTAAATATGCTAACGCAAAGAAGCTACCTTCCTGCTTGTTGTTAGCAGACACCGTGGTTTATGGACGATTTCAACTCCAGAGGAATCGCTAACAACCGATAATATAGTACCTCGATCGGGCCGAAATATCTGCAAAACGGCCGATAACTAGTTACAAGTTACATATTTAAGTACAACACCCATTCCAGTTGATGTAACATCTTCGCACACACTAGTCCTATCAACGCCATGCAAATATATTCATGCCATTAGATAAGCACGTTAGCTAAGTACGCAAGGACAGGACTTGATTCTGAAATCTCTTTATAGCTTAAATAATAAGTAGATTTTTTTAAAATCTGATAAATATTCAAAAGATTGTTATGTATATATCATATCACCGAAACGATAAAGCATTGCGTTTCGCTTTTAAAGTATTTAATAATATATTATCGATATGATATCAATTTGATGCGCTTTAAGCCTGATAATTCGATATGAGTGTACACAACCAATTCCGCATCTGATATTGACAGCTAACAACTAACAGGACGGCAAAGAGCTGAATTTAACTCCCAATACTCTATCGATGAATATTGAAGTGAAATACTGCTCAATTCTCAGCATGTGTTAAATTTGTATTAACCGATATAGCTGGTAAAATATGAAATGCCTGGGACAAGCTTGATTCATCACGTTACTGGGATGTTTGTGAAACGTTCCGCATACCTTTCGGCCTAACTTTGACAGACATAATACCTATCGGCACATTTACCTTTCCTTGTACAAGTTATGGAGTTGCCTTTGTGATGCTAATGACATTACTGGTGACTAGAAAGTAGCCTAACAGCACATTTAAATAGAAATGGACGTTTGAGAATTGACTTTTCCGGATATCTATGTACGAGTTTCTTGAAAAATATGGAATTAGTAAATAATATGGATGTTAAGGGAATCCACTTTGCTGCACTTTGGTTCTAACTTCAAAAAAAAACATCATAACTTCAACCGGGATGTCAATATTAAGATTTCATCTTCGTGGAAACCAGTAGTCAGTAAGTTCTAGCGTGAAAATACATTGTCCATTACATCAACGGACATTGTTAAGTGTTGTGTGTCGGTCGAGTGACAACCTCATTGTATTTGTTATTAAGTCTTTAATAAAGACAAAGTGCGGGTAGTTCTAAACACCCGTACGGCTAAAAGATGTCGTTCACGCCACTTAGCTCGTGACCACGGATGTTGTGATATATTCGAAACGTCGGGCAAACCTTGAAAGATGTAATAACATTAGATCCCGTTTTCCAATAATAATATCGTCCTACCGCTGGGGATAGCATCCTCATATACAATTGCATTTTATTTTGGGTTATTTTGTCTATTATTGGCAAGCATATATGTATAACAACTTGAATTTTTCAAATAGAGCAAGCCGTCGTTAATTTTGTGTAGTTACTGGTAGATCATTATGATTAGACGTTTACATACAATCATTTACATATGTATTGTATGGTGATTATGGTGCCGCTTCAATCAATTATCAATAGTAATCAATCAATATCATCAATTGTCAATCAAGATGACCTACTTGAGGCAACTGTTACTGAATGTATCTTTACATTCAGCAACAGTTGGCGTTTTAAACGCGAAACTAGGGAGCTTTAAAAAAAAGTGAGAGCCTTGTTCACGCCGTATACAGCTTAAAGTCGTTTTTAAAAAAATCAATAATGTGTGCATCATATTACAAAATTCGCTTCGCTTCAGCTCCTGTCTTAATCATCGAGGTTTCCCCCCCCCCCCCCCCAATGCCATAATTTATGATCATATAGCCTGCAAACGACGTATGAATGCACTGTTCAACCGCTCAATATTGACGAAGTGAATTTTGTATAGAAACTTTCAATTTCTTTATTGACAAACCATTTGCCCTTCGATTTCTATAGGCGTTTATATTTTCATTGATCATTATGCTACAAGTTCTGTATAAAATGCATATTATGACTATTAAATATTTTAGAGAGCGATCACAGGTCTTTTTAGAGAAGTAGGGCACAGCAAAATGTCATCTTGCTCGAATTTGGAGCAGCCCAACTGGGAAAGTACCTCCACCTGCAGAAGACCACAGCCATAATAACATTATTTACTATACAAGTATGTAGTGTTGTGTTCCTGGAGGTGAGCAAGGTTGCCAGAGCTCCCGAGGATGCACTGTGTTGAGAGCGAGGGACCTAAATGTGTTCCTTCTGCTGTCAACACAGTGCATCCTCAAATCTTATAAAGGGTCGGCAACGCGCACGTGACTCCTTTGGAGTTGCGGGCGTCTATAGGCTGCGGTGGCCGCTTACCATCAGGTGGACCGTACGCTTGTTTGCCACCGGGGTTGTATAAAATAAAAGAAAACGATACTGAAATGCTTCACACCCATAACTAACCAACAACACTTAAGAAAACCTAAAGTTCACACTTCCATGCCCCTTGGTTCTTGTAATGTCCGAGGGTCAAGGACAGTTCTCCCGGACAACTTGGAGACTGATGTATATGCACAAGACCCGCGTAAAACAGCGGTCATTGATCTGGAACTAGCACGCCTTCACATATCAATTGCAGCACTGCAAGAGACCAGGTTCCCCGAAAAAGGCTCACTGCGGGAGCAGAATTACACTTTCTTTTGGAAATTAAAAGGTTCCAATGAACATCGTGAGCACAGTTCACAATTCTCTCTTGAATGACATAGAAACACCTCAAGGCGTATCGGAGCGCATTATGGTCTTACGCCTGATTTATTAGCCTCATTTCCGCATACGCTCTGACAGTAGAAGCTAAAGACGACTTCTATGATAAGTTGTACTCTGCTGTATGCAATATACCGACTGGGGATCGAATTTATATTCTAGGAGATTTTAACGCTTGCGCTGAGCAGGGTAACATCTCATGGCCCGAACGCTTGGGCAACCATAGCGTGGGAAAGTAGAGTGAAAAAGGTCAACGTCTATTAGAATTTTTTCCAAGTTCCTGCTGTGCGTTTCTAATGCTATCTTCAAAGGCAAAGAAATGCGGAAAGTTTCCTGGAAACATCCTCGGTCAGGTCACTGGCATCAATTGGATCTGGTCTTGGCTAAAAGAACAGGTTTAAAAGAAATAATCCAAATAAGATCATTCCATAGTGCACAATGCGATACAAATCACTCCCTGGTACTATGCAAACTCAACCTGTCCGCTAAAAGGATCCACTCCTCAAAGACTACCGGCAAAAAGAAATTGGACATCACTAAAATGAAAGATTGTGAGCTAGTGGATATTTTTAGTCATTTGGCATGGCAGTAAGCAGCAACGTGGAACGTGGACGCATCTATTGAGTTAGAATGGGATTCCGTTAAGAATATTCTCACTACTACAGCTGGTGAGCTTTTTAGACTTGCCAGAAACAAAATACCGGACTAGTTTACCCACAATTTACATCAGCTTCAGCCCTTGATTGACTCGAAGCGCCAAGCGGCACTAAATTTTCGCCTTGCTCCTAGCGAAGTCACACGCACTGAGCTTTCCGCAACCAGATCGTCACTTCAGCGAACATGCCGCCAGTTGGCTAATACCTGCTGGATTGAATTATGCAGACGCATCCAAGACTGCGCAGCCGATGGAAACTTTCGCGGTATCTACGCTGGAATTAGGGTTGCTTTAGGTCCAGCGCAGAAAAAGACGGCCCCTTTGAAAGAGAAGGATGGCACGATCATCACAGATGATAGTAGCCGACAACTCAATCGTTGGCAAAATAAAATTGCATAGAATAACTGACATCACTCTTTAGAATAGAATAGAATAACATTTATTTATAAACCAAACATACAGCACCACATGAAAATATTAAAACAAATAGAACAAAGTAAAAAAGAAACATATTTAGAATTATAACATAGAAAAAAAGAACTTATACGAATTTGGTGCTGTTGTGGTGGCTACAAAAGGACACCACTCAGCATATTCTGTGGCATACATATACCACAGCGCTGGTCTTCCGTGGGGCCTGGGGCCGGAAAGAACTTTACGCAGTTGGCGTTTTATTTACTTGTAAGTTTACAATATAATCCATACTGATATATTGTAACTGCGAAAGTAACTGTCTGTCTGTTATCTCTTCACGATTAAACCACCGAAACGATTTAGATGAAATTCGGTATGGAGTCCATACCGAATTCCAGCAAATGGAGGTACGCCTATGAAGTCGAGCAAAAGCTAGTGTGTAATAATTATATTATATAGACATTTAGTGATATTTATATTCCCAATATTATAATTATTGTGATTCTTCCACTCCCTATTTCATCCCTTTGAGGGGTGTATTTCAGGATAAAAAGTATTCTTTATATTAATTCTGGCTATAAACACGTTGTATACCAAGTTTCATCGTAATCCGTTCGGCCGTTCTTGTGTGATTGAATAACAAAAAATTAAACAACAAAACTTTTGCCTTTATTATATTAGTAAGATAAGATAAAGTCCACATTTTTTTGCACATTCAAGTTTAAACTAAAAAAAACTACTTTACAGCACTATAGTCTAATACTTATCACTTTCACTAAATACTTCAATACACTTTTGCTTTGCTTGAAACTGCATTTGAATGTTGATTTAGTGTAATTAAAAACAAAACTTAAAACTATCTACAGTTAACTATAACTCTTTGTGGTATAAAATATGTGTGTGTATAAAATAAATAAAAATTTGACGTTAATTTGTTTACTCATACTCACACTCATTTTATTGATTAAATATAAAATTTTACTTGTCAAATATTTTTAATTTAATTAAAGTATATCAAAGGTTACATTTGGAACATTATGAACTATAAATTAAATTAAATAACAATTATCAATTACTAAGTCACTATTAAAATGTTAGTGAACATGTCAAAAACAACCTAATGTCAAAAATGCTTAAATGCTAAAAATGAAATTGATTTTACATAAAATGTTTATAATTCGGCTTATAAAATTCGGAAATATTGTAAAACACCTGGGCGGCGAGTCATTTTTAGGGTTCCCTAGTAAACAAGGAAACCTTATAGTTTCGCCATGTCCGTCCGTCCGTCCCCCGATTTTTTCAGTAACCGTTAGTACTAGAAAGCTGTAATTTGGCAATAGTATACATATCAATGACGCCGATAAACGGCAGAATAAAATCATAAAAAAACTTTTTTTAGGGTACCTCCCCTACATGTAAAGGGTGGTGCAATTTATTTTTTCCTCCAAATCCATGGGGTATCGTTGGATAGCTCTTTCAAAATTATTATAAGGTTTATAAAAGCATTTTTTGATTCAAGAATCGGTTGGCGTGATATTATGCTTTTTAAGTGATAATTTTTGCTATGGTCAAGTGTCCCCTTCCCTGCCAGCTAAACGGTAGCTACTAGGCATGTGAAAAAAGTCATGGTAGTAGTATATACGATGAATTTAAAAGGATAACTATCACAGCTAAGTAGACATTACCGTCAAGGGCAAAAATATGTATATAACACAACATCTAAAAAAAGTATATCATCATTACTAAGATCAGTAAAAACCCTTCTACGGGTCCGTAATTCCGCATATGACCGGTGACGTGATGGACGGGCAATTACGGAACCCTACACTGTGCGTGGCCCGACACGCACTTAGCCAGTTTTTTCAATTTATTATAAAAGTATGTGTCATTTTCTATATTTTTTATGTCATCTGGTACCTTATTGTAGTATACTTCTGGCCCTACAATAGACATAGTTTTTGGCAATTGTGCAAGTAGGTAACATATGTGGTGGCTAATGAGTTTTTGTTTTTTTCTCCAATTCTTGTACTTTTAAACACCTTTACTGGAAATAAATTGTTCCTATCGTGTTTTACTACCAGACTTCTTGTTTATACTGCGGGTTTTTCCAGTACATAACTTTAGCAACGCCATCTAACGGTACGCCGTGTTGTTGTCCAATTTCTCCTAGGTTGATCTTGTGGACAGTCTCACAGCCCATCTTATCTGCAATCTTCTGAGATACGACTGACGTTAGAAGAGCGCCACTACCGGGAAGGTTGTTTTCTACGCACGCCAAATTTCTGAAAGAGGTAGTGTTGTGAGTTAGACCTAGAGCGAGCTTTAAAGACTGGAGCAGAGCTGTCACGGCTAACGTGAGTCATAAGTACTTAGCTCGACACTTGAAGGCGACAACATTTTGAAATGAAGGAACGGTTGAAGAAACGGTTGGGACCGGGTGGTAGTTGCACCTATAGCTTAGTTGGCTAGAGCGCCTGGCCCCGAGTGCCGGGAGGTTGCAGGTTCAAATCCTGCTCGGTGCCTAGATTTTTCAACGTTTCCTTTATTTCTAAATATGTGAACGATACGTCACTAAGACTGGGTTGCACCAAGTAGTAATTGCACTTGCACCAAGATGTTCATTAAAATCTGTTTTTTTTAACCTGACTGTGACTTTGTAGCCCGGGCCCAATAAAGCGATAGGAATGAGAGGTTGGAGTAGCCTGGGGAAAATCCAGGGGAAACCTCCAACACGACCACGTGGGTGGTTTTGAACAATGATTCCAGTGAGGTTTTGTGCTCTAGTGAGATTGGTTCAGCGGATTCAACCATATCTGAGGTGTGATTGGAATCGAGCTACTGGGAGTTTTGGCGCTGGTTCACTAAAGCTAGCCTAGCTGCGAAGAGTCCAGCAAGGAACTCAGCTAGGCCCGACCTGGGTCGGACTGACTCTACCCGGTATACGGCGGTACCGGGATGATTATATGTGTCTGTGTTGTTGCGGTCGCGCGATGGACGTCCCAGCCTGTAATCGTAAGTTGCTGCAACTCTCCCTAATAGCATTCCTAACAAAATATTGAATAAGTATGCGTGAAGATTCTGGATCATACCTCGCGTTGACTAACTGTGTTGCAATTCCAAAATGTCTATAATCAGGATGAACAACCATGCCTCTACTATAAAAGTTTTCAAGACGTAGCTCATTCATGATTTTATTAATGGACATTGCCTCCAGCAATTTAGACAATGTTTGTATCTCCGTTGATACTGCCTAAAAAAAAGATTAAATACACTAAATCATATTTTTATTACAAGTTACCTGTTACAAGAACGACGGGTTTCTTAGATTACAGTTAGAAATCAGCCATACCTACGGTATTTGACTGATGTTAAACTGAGCAACTCTTTATGAAACGTCAAATATACTACTTAGGAAAATAGGAATTTTAAGTGACACATTGACCTATTACCAAACTAAGCAAAGCAAATTTTGGTTGTTGCGAATTGTCTGTAGTTTTTTATTTATTTGTGAAAAACGATTCCAAGTTAATCAAAATATGTAACTCTTAATCACAAATAAACAAAAAACAAGCAACTCAAACTAGTTGCTAGTTTCCCTACAAGCTTTAAGTATTGTAAAGTTGCTGATTTGAATATAATAAAATACCCTAAGTATTATTTTTTTCAGCGTGCTTGACATCTGTATAATATAATTGAATACCTTTGTTCCTTTTGATGGCTCATACCCAATCGAAACCTTTGACATTCCAAATACACCGACCATTTGCCCATCCTTGTCGTTGCCCTGGTCTTCGCAACACATCATATACCACGAAGCAGGATCCTTTATCGTTTCAGTAACCATAGCTAGGCACTCTGATACTGCTTGTGGATTTCGTCCTATACCTAATAGGTGTAACAACGAACACAAGTGAGTAATTTTAGTAGGTAATTGATATATGCGCTCCAGAGCAGGCGAATCACGTAACTTTATGACTACTAACAGTGGATAGATTATACTGTCAATTTTTAAGTATAAATGTATAAGCTGTTTGATATTAAAATCTACCTAACGGTAGTATAAAATTTACGTGATTACCCTGCTGGAATCGTATTTATAGACTTAATTTAAAATAAGTATGGGAATAAACATTATTTTTCTTAAATAGTTAAGTCAGCATGAAATGTGTTGGTAACACATTTACAATTGATATCACTAAAAGCTTACCGTTTAAAGCCTGTTACAGACTGGGCCGACCCGCTATGTCGGCCGCAGTGGCGGTTAGTTGTATACTACGATAATCCTAACAATGATTCAGATACACGCGGCATTGACGCGACTTGTTCGCGGCCGCAAGCCACGCGTGTGTGAATGGGTGCGCGGAATACCGCGCGGACAGTTGCAAATCTTCACAACAGGCCGCCATTACCATAAGAAAAAATGAATTGAAAATAATTAAACTATGCCATTTTTTCCTGTACACCGAATCCAGCTGCGCAGAGGGCGACCTTTAATCGCTGCAGCAACCACTTTATACTAAGCATGATAAGCGACGCCCGTACTTAGGCCAGTCAGGGGGGCTTGCAGCACTGCTTTATCGTATAGTCCTACCCCTCCCCTGTATCGAGGAACAAACGAAACTTGGGAAACTTATCATACTAGAACAGTTTACTTATAGTTTTTGAAAAAACCTTACGTTTTCTAAAATACCAACTTTTCGTTCGTACCCTCTTAAGCTAATTGCTGATCGAGAAAAAATACTCTGTTATCTATCGAAGGTAATTAAAGACTTGTTACCCGTTTCATTCGGTTCATAGTTTGCCAAATTGAAATGGCGGATAGGTGTGGTCCGTTTTGGTATGGAACCCCAAAAACGTAAGTAGTAGAGCCTGCAATATTTTAGTGTGTATGAAACTCACGGGAGTTTTTTTATACCTGTATAAAATTATTTTGATAAGTCTTTTACCAGATCTGTCTTTATTGTTATTAGGTTCATATGGAAGACGCTGTTTCCTTCTACTTACCTAGGAACTATAGTATGTATGTACGGGATCTTCAAAAAAGGAATATAGTGTATAGAATTTTAAGTGGTCTGCAGCGCGCGATGTACTCCTCTGGACTTATTTAAGCGTATACAGGTTACGGTGACGGATTAACATCAGGCGGACAGTACGCTTGTTTGCTTTTGCCAATGTGGTATATATTTTTTATAATTGTAGCTTCGTAAGGGGTAAATTAATATCTGGACCTACTTATCCCAAAGGTTCACACTGTAACGATGCGTGTATCGGATCGTTACATACAAACTTTCTGGCCGTTTTTCTGACTTATGTTTTCTCTAAATTTTAAAATTTGAACTACATTTTCGAATTCCACGTGACGTTGCGCAGCCATTATCGGCAGCGCAGTTCGATCTTGATTTCCGATCGATAATGATCTACCCAGTTATGCTGTTATTTTAATAAAAATAAAATATTAGACCTAAATACCTACTAAAAACAGTGAAGTTATATGATATTATTCGTACTGTGATCGAGAGATTTGTATTGTTATTTTCTACAGTGCAGTGTATTTATACTGTTCCAAGGCACAATATTGTAAGTTTCCATACCTATTTGTTAATTTAACCCATTTAATACATAGCTGATAATAAATCGTAGGCTAAACGCATCGTATGCTTGTTGCAGGTGCCTTATTGTTTTTATGAATAAATACCTTCTTCCCTGGCTATCAATCTTTGCTTCCCCTCCAAACACCACTCCTGAGGACCTGCAGACCTCACACACACAGCCACTACATAGGTAGGTAACTATTTTCCAGTATCATGCTCAGATTCAGACTTTTTTTAAATTTTCTAGATACATATTTAATGTTTTTCAGTTCAAGAAAATGGTCTATCACCAGGGAGAATGGACGTTCGGGATTGATATAAGATTTGTAATAAGCGGATGGTGCCACGTGGGTATCTAGTATTATATTAATTAGACCTTTCTTTTCGATTTACCTGCAGCTTTATGAAGCTTCTCTTCTGTAACGAAGTATTTCATTAATAGGTCTGCGGCATCGTCGATCCGGCTTTTTGGCAGATCTTGAATAATAAACTGGAGCAAGGAGCCGTCATTTCCTTCTGCATGGAATCGTGACCACACTCGATAAGACATTCTGTGTATAAAAATAAATATTATTTATTGCACAAATCCGTTCGACAATTTTTTTTATCTATTTTTTTTTTATTGAATTTCACTACGCAGTCTTTCGTCAACAAATCAAGCGGTAAACACGATATGTCCCTAGTTTCTAAGCTCCCTTTTAAAGAGGAGTGTAAGGCCATTCGAAATTGAGAATGAACCTTCTTGCTTAGACTCACAGTCGCTATATGAATGGATATTTTTTTTACAAATGGCAATTTAATAAATAATATAACTCATTGAAAATAAGAAAAGCAAGTATGTATGTAATAATAAAATACATTTTCGCTAAACTGGCGAATTGGGGAGAGCCTGTGCAGTGTGCAAAACTATCAAGTGGATATTCCGCATTCAAATTTTAGATATAAGAATTGTCAATCTTTTGTCCATATAGCCGTGTAAATAAATATCTCTTGTAGTAGAGGTAATAATAAATTATATGTTGAAAATAGCCTTATTTCAAGATTGTTTTGACATAGCATATAATATGTTGCTTTAAATTTAAACGATTTACATTTTTTAAGGTTTGCCCGACGTTTCGAATGTATCACTACGAGGGCGCGAGCTGACCGGCGTGAGCGGGTTTCAGCATCTACTAACCGCTATTAGTAAGTGAAAACGTGAAAGTACATCGTCCATTACAACAACGGACACTGTTAATGTTGTGTGTCGGGCGAGTGACATGACAACCCTAACGTAAAAGTGTTTAATAAAGACCAAGCACGGGTAGTTAGAAAAACCCGTAAGGCTAGAAGATGTTGATCAATACCCGCTCAGGCCAGTCAGCTCTCGACCACGACTTGAGATTTGAGATACATTCGAAACGTCGGATATACCAGAAACATGTCGCTCGGAGTGACAATTAGGATTGTTCATTATTTTTAACCCCCCATTTTTTTTCCAAAATATAGAGTATTTTAAGAAACCAATTTGAATATTTTAGCAATTCAGGGCTTTGCTTATTTTTAAAGAATTATTTAAAATATAAGATTCGACTTCGCGTAAATTACATCTGATGGCTGAATCGATAAAGCATAAGCACAATAGAGACCCAAAAAAAATGTCAATGTCAATCATCGATGGTTAGTAATTGTCATTTGTCAATGTAATCACCCATTCCATAAATTCCATTCCCACCGTTTGCCTTACTCGTCTGCCTCTGCCCGTTTTCGCTAAAGGCGATACATCCGTCTGCTTTTTCTATTCTTTCGTGTCTAGGTTCCTAAAACAACCTCATCCTCCAAGCGTTATCCCAGTAACAGCCCTGGGTTCGCTATCTAGTCCCAAGATTTGGCGTAGGTTCCTATCATCCGTCTGCTTTAAAGGAATATTTTCAAATATGATCGACAAATTAGTTAAAGTCGAAGAGGAAGGTTTCTCTTCCTAAATTGGACAACGGAGCTTTAATAGAAAATCAGGGAGCAAAAATACTAATGTAAGTAACATTATAAATTACACATTCGTAATTCTTAAATCATTGCTTAAATGCTGCATCAATTCATCTCTTTAATGCTCTTAGCATTATTCGAGTACAGTTGCATCCAGAAGGATGCTCGGGGTTATACTACCTAATCGATATTATACTTTTCTATTGGTGTTTGCTTTTGTATACCTACTGTCATTTTGGTCTTAGCTATACCCACGGCCCTCCTAACAATTTAGTTTGTTGCCAACATAATGTTTGTCTTTGTCATAAATACAGGGTACTCACTAGAAAGTTGTGTATGGTTTATGTTGTTTTTGATAATGTTCGCTATATTTTATACATATAAAAAGAGACACTAATCTAAATGCCTGATTTGGGTGTTGATTCTCATTCGTTCCATGCTTACTTCCTACAGTTCCCATGTTTTGTTAATCTCCGAGTCTTAATATAGTTTACTTACTTCTATTTTTTAATAAAACTTTTTTTCACGCGGATGCAAACACTGTTGCTTCTCTTCTGGTAGATCAAAAAGTGTGCTAAACCCTCATCAAATTCAACTGAAAGCTACTGGAAGAAGCTGACACTGTCCAATGCACGTGCCGAACCTGACTCAAGCATAGACATTCCCAAAAGTAAAACAAACCAAAACTGGTGCCTAAAGATCCTTCCATAATAATAATAATAATAATCATCATTTATTCATAAACTACAAATGTTTACATAACTTTCGCACTTCTGCCAAACCACAGTGCGGTTTGTTGGCAGACGAGATACAGAATACAGTTAACTAACACAGATGGACGCTGTATAGTGGTGTAGTTAATTTGTATTAAAAAGCTTGTTTTGAGTAACCACTTTTATTTCGTCTTCAAATCACATTAGGTTTCACATTTTATCAATTATTCAGCTACTTACCGTATAAAAGTATTTTCTGGGTTCTTCATAGAGCTTAAATCACTATTTCTCAAATAAAGGCTTAATAGTTAAAAAGGTGTGACTTCTCATTCAGAATTATCTGTTGAATAGCTACATAGAGAGCCTTTATCCAGCTTATAATGCAATGCATTAAAACTTGTTTTTAAGTAAACTACTGATTCACTAAGGAATCAATTGTTTTGTCAACTAATAAGATCAATCAGCCAGATACTGTATTGTTTAGATAACCCTAAATAAATTTTTGGTTTCTTAAAAATTCTATGTTCAGTTTTCTTCAGTCGAATTCTTTTCTGAGGCATTTTTAATCTGATTCTGGTGTAAAACTGGACAAAGAGGGAGAAGACACTGATGTTGAATATCCGTGTTCCAATGAATGTACTTTGAGAAGTTTGTGAATTTGTCTACCATTGTAACAGTATCCTGAACTGCAGCTTGTCCCTAAAAAATAAAAATGGTACCTGTTTTTATCTCATAGTCAGTAATACGGAATAAAAAATAACGATTTCTATATACAAAATTAGCCGATGCTATGTGGCTCTGACGCTGCCCATAAAGCGAGCCTTTTGGTTTTATTTCAAGTAGGGGAAAATATTATACATTTGATTGATAAGCAAGACTATTTTATCTATGTATCTCAAGTATTTTGTAGCTTAGAACATCATTTAGATAGTTTATGTAATTGTATCCCGATAAGATACTATTTACATTCAAGAGCCAAAATAACGAATAAATTGTATCGTCTTATGAATCTTATTATTTGTGCTCACGTAGAAGTGATCCTCGCAGTAGTATTGTGTATAACACTGGAAATACTCCACATTGACTTCACGACACCACGTTTTCTTCCCGAATTTTAACTAATGGTTTAGAGCTATTTTTGAATCATTTTTACAAGTAAAAATAAAACATTTTATATATTTTTCCATATTTTAAGTGATTTTGACGACTAAACAAATCGAAAACACCGGTATAACCTAACATTCATTTACCCTAGTGAAGGAAGTGACAATGACGGTTAAACACCACAGATCGAAACTATTTTAATGACCATAGATTTTACATATTCAGTCAATGAGGATTTGAGGAAGGTCAAGTAAAGGTCACATGAATATGTATTGAAATATCTCTAATCCTTGATTATTTTACCGAAGCAATTGCCTGAAATGGGTTGAAAACCTCATATCTCGAAATGGATTTCGAATTAGCACTTTTGAAAAATATGAACAATCCTAATTAAGTGAGTTTTACCGTTAAGTAAAATATAGTTCTCACGAAAGTTTAAATTCAAGTAAAATATGTTATTACAATTTTAATTACTCACGATGTATTGACTTTCTTCAACGCAGACGAATATTTGAGACAAAACTATTTAAAAAATTGTAATTAGTCTTTGTATTGGTTTCCAAAAGTAATGACAAGCCAGTGCATTAACGTAGGAATATATATATAGGAAAAGGTGAGATCGCCAGATAATTATAAATAATCATTTCATATCAATCAACATCGTGACTTGTGTATCTTGGGTTTTTCTGCAATTCATTATCTATGTTAAAGATAATCATAATAAGACAATTTTGCATAACAAATAAAAGGCAAAAGTAAAATTAGTAAAATATTTTTATCTCTATGTAATTATTTCGTATAGAGTCGGGGGGTTTCCAAATGCATTATACAATTATCTTTCAATGATTTATTTTAATCTTTTCAGAGAGCAGTCTAAATATACCTTACATATTTCACCCTCGAATACTCCGGTTGTGGAATGAGCTCCCTACCGAGGTTATCCTAAGGAGCTACAAAAATAAATAATAGCGAAGTGGCCACATTCTATCCCCGAATGCCTCACAAGTGAACCTGGGGGCCGAAGGCCCGAAGCTAAGAGGCGTAATACACGAGGTCAAAAGCTGTCCCGTGAAAGGCCGAAGGCCCGTGGCTTCTCCTTGGAGCGCGCTTGCTATACCAGCCCGAGTACCGAAGGCCGAGCCCATGTCGACAATTTCGAGCCTCGAGTGTCTTACAAGTTAACCTGAGGCGAGGGGCGAGGCACACGAAGTCAGAAGGCGTTCCGCGTGAGTCCGTAGACCCGACGAGCGAGCTCAAGTGGACTGCAACTGCCACGGAATTGTACACTTCTTCCAACTAGTCGCAAAGCGTAAATAAATACCCAGGGTTCATTTTTGCAATGGCTCCTGAAATTCTATGACTCAATTTGAAGTATAGCTTATGTCGTTTACAGAATTAAGGTAAACGTCCCAATAATCGACACCTTAGTGCCCAATAGACGACACCTATTAATCACCTCTGTCATCATAACATAAGATTGAAGGTGCCATGTATTGGCCAGGAAGTTTATATAATAATTATTTCAGCTAATATTATATTATACAGTAGTACATACTTCAAATCAGCCGAAGAACGCTTTGAGCCTTCAAAAAGTTCCTTATGATATTATTTGATTCCATCATCAAGCCCTCAAGAGTTTATGCACAGAAGCTACTCAGTAAACAGTATTGAAATAGTCGACACACGGTAATCCACCAATATGCTTCTTCGCAAAATTCCCGATTCTGTTGTTCTGCTTCATCATCAGGCCTTCTGAAGTTCATGTACAGAGGCATCTCAATAGATAGTCTCAAAAAATTCTAATGACATTTCACTAACTAAATACATTTAGAACATGCCTTAAAATACTGTTACTTATAATCCATCATCAGATCCTCAGCAGATCATGTATAGAAGCTACTCAGCAAACAGCATCTAAAGAGCTCACACATAAAAAAGTTACTATATACCATCACAAATTTCTCTGTGGTATGGTTCTACTCCATCATCAGACCCTCAGAAGGCCTTATGTTTCACCTACCTTATGTATAACGTCTGTTAATGCAACATAAACAAAAGGGACCAAAAACAAACAAATAAAATTCGTTGCGACTAAATTACAAACCTATTGCAGAAAACCGTTTCTAAATCGGTTAAGCCGCTTTGATGATATTGATGTTCATACACAAAAAAAAAACAACCTCTCACCTTAAACGCCTCTCACCTTCTCCGTTCCGTCGTGGGTAAAAATGAAATAATTATTTATAAATAAGAAGAACACCTGAATGACTGACTCACTGGCTGACTGACTGACTCATTAACGCACAGCTGAAACTGCTAACGCTAGAGAATTGATTTTTGCACAGTCTGTGACATTTATAACGTAGGCTAGATATAAGAAATTATTTTTCGCAATTCATCCCCTAAGGGGGTAAAACAAGGGATGAAAGTTTATATGAAAACACGTATTTATTAAAGTGAGAGATTTGAAACTTTATATAAAAAGTATTGTTTTTCGAAATTGCTCCCCTAAAGGGGTGAAAAGGGGGTTCCAATTTTGTACGGGGAGCGAAACCTTTTTTGAAGTGAGATATTTAAAACTTCGTACAAAATACTCTCTGTTTAAATACAACAAAATGTGTTTCAGCGCTTTTCGAAATTGCTCCCCTAAAGGGGTGAAAATGGTGTTTCATGTTTGTGCGGGGAGCAAATCTTTACTTTTCTTAAAAATGGATATGGGTGTCGTCTTCGAGGTTCCTCGGGGAGCGGATTACGAAAATAACATCCATTTTCAAATGATATTCATACTATGTAGGTGTGTATACCTACATACGCAGGTACAGTATACAATCATACGGGTTAACCTGAGAACCTCCTTTTTTGTAGACGGTTAAAAATTACGCTTACTACGCGGGCGAAGCCGCGGAAAAAAGCTAGTCTGTATATATTTTCGGAATTGGCACATTGAATTAAGTTACATTAGGTAACATATTATTAACCTAATGTACTATATGTGGTAGCCTTAATGTATTATATTCTTTAGTCTTTTTCTGAGGTGTGCAATAAAGAGTATTTTTATTGTACTGTTTATTAATTATGATAATGAAACTGAGCAAAATAAATGGGAAAATCACTGACAATCGTAATTAAAATACCAATGAAACATTCCCTACATTGTCTAGTCAAATAATGGAGTGTCTCGTGTCGTATTAGGCACTGGTCCCACCGCCGGCGAGTAGCGAGTAATCTCATAGTAATTCTACTCGCTTCAGCGAGAAAACGAGTAGAATTACTATGAGAGTACTCGCTGCTCACCGGCGGTGAGACCAGTGTCTTATGGATGTTACAAACACTGATTCGAGAACTCCATCAACCCGTCCCTGTCCCTGTCGTCTTCTACCGGTCCCTGGGATCTCCGGGCTCATTACAAAAGAATGCTATTTTTTATTTTTTCGCCGGGAGACGACGGCTTAAGGGAATCCACTTTGCTGATTTCAACTTCGTAGACAATGGCCTAAGCAGTCGATAAGATCTGCTTTATTTTCTACTGGTGTTCACTACTTTTCGATCGACTTACGAATAATTTAATTGTAGGTTTCTAACTGAAGAATCAAAATTTACAAACGTTTAATCGAACTTAGAAACTTATCTATATCTTTTCTGAAATAACTTGAGTTTAAAACTCAAATCACATTTTGAACGGACAAAAATTTCCTTAACCAAGACCCAAGGCAAATTACCTCCGGGACCGCAGCAAGTGAAAAAAGAAACTGGCGGTATCCCCGACACCAAATTGCAGACGATATTTTACCTGGCGTAGCATCTGGCTACATAAAATGAAACACATTTAGAGTCTCAGCGCGATATTAGAAACCTACGAGCTGATGTTATAGCAACGACAAACACATTACCCAATACTAACATTATAATGCGAAAGGGGCAGTGTTAGAAATGTCGTTCGTTCGGTCCAATGTATGCCCCACATTGGACCGAACGAACGATTTTCAATTACATCTCCAGTTTAGTGACCCATTTGCTGTGCGCGGGAGTGACGTATTGTTTTGGTGAATTATCTTCCTACGATAATCGCGGTCAATTCACGACTTGGACTGATAAAACGGATTTGATTTTTCTTGGTGATACTGGTGGTGTGTGTGTACGTACATACTGATCGACGATTATGAATTTTGCATTTTTATGTTACAAAAATGGATAAACCGGGTAAGTACCTACTTAGATGCATTTTGGTCAATTAAGTTCCAAGTATACAAATAAATTATATACATGTAATGTACATATTATATTAATGTATATGAGTACCTAGTATATTCAGTCATTCATCCTTAGTTGACGTCTTATTTAAGTTATTCGGTAGGTAAACAAAATCTTAATCTCACAGTAGGTACTCATTCGGTATTAAATAGGTAGGTATCTACGTAAATATCACTTAGGTACGTCAAATCATTCTGGATATGGCTTTGGTGATAATCCATCTTGAAAGGGACCTTATGGCGGCCGGCACTTACGCCTTTATTGCCGCTGTTCCAATACAATAGGGAATAGGTGCAACGTAAGCGCCTGCCGCCATAAGGTCCCTTTCGATGTGGATTATCACATATATTATTATTATTATTTTATTTATTATTATATATTTGATTCTTTTATATAGCCAAAACAAAATACTTAGTTAAAAAATAATAATTTGACGCTATAAATTTAAATAAGACGAGTATGAACGAACGGACTTTATACGAAAACTACCTATCACACATTATTGATTAGAAATTTTATTTAGTTTACCTAAGTAGGTATATATATAAGTATAGTATAGTATCCTAAAGTATATAGGATAGGTTTTTTTTCGTCACTCTCTATATAGTAATCTACGTACTTTTATATAACTATATATAGAAATTGGCACTTACCTACCCTTCCACTTTTTTGATCGAGTGACCTGGCAATAACAATAACTAGGTAGGTATCTAAATAAAAAAATGACGACGCGACATAGCAGTTGCTTCTCGGTGCTACTTGAACCTTGGTTGTAGGTATTTATTATTTATGTATGTACTAGGTTCTTACTATATAATGTGCTCAGGTTGGCGCTTGTCCAATTTATAGATATAAGATGTACAAGGTACATAGGTACATATATTTTTCAACTAAAACTATAAGGGGGCAAACAAGCATACGGTCCACTGGATGGTAAGCGATCACGGGAGCGTATAGACGTTTATAATTACCTATAATATATTGTTTTTTCTAGAAGCGAAAAGGTCTTCAAAGACAAAATTATGGCTATCGGCTCGAAGGAAGAAAAGAGGACCGGCTCGTCGTCAAAAAGAAAATATAAATCCTAATAGGTAAGTTATAGGGCTATAACTATAGTAAAATATTTGGCTAAATAAAACAATAAATATTATTTGATATACTGAGCTTTGTCAGTGATAGGTAGTCGCTCCGTCGGAGCAGGGAGACAATCAGGATAGTAGCGGCCTGACCTACCCATTTTTCCTCGTTGTCCTTTATTTCATAGTTATACTTACGTTTTGCACGCGTTATTTTCGCACTTGACTGTAAAGTGTAAATGTACTGTGAATATGTACATACCTACTCTTATAATGACACAGCAATAAAATCTGATTTCAGTTTATAATTTTTTAACGAAATACACCTTCTGTTATTTCACTTATACGAGTCATTTCACTCTAAGCGTTCTTTATATATGCAGAACTCACGGAAATTATAATTAATATTATTTACATATTATTTACATGTGCAGTACGCTTGGCATCGGAGCGAATGCCAATGAGCCGTCTGATAGTCATAACACTGATGACAATACTGATCCTTCGTCTCAACCTCTGGATTTCAGCAGGTTAGTGTTTTTATTCTTATTTTTGTCCAATAACTCCATACGTAGGTACATAAATATACAATGTACCTAAGTAACAATTTTTTTTCTTTCAGAAATGTGAGTCCGAGTACTTCGTCCTCGACACCATCGTTACAAGTAGAAGTCGATCATGATAATAATGAGAAAGTCATACGTGAAATGACAGGACGACGAATTTTCAATGTTCAGTACTTATTTGAACAAATGAAGGCAGTGGATCATAGTCCTTTTAATTGCAGTTTTAAAGATATGGATTTTGTGAATGAATTGAGATCCGGATTCCAGTCAACTTTTCTGTTCATGTGCAAAATGTGTGGCAAAAAAGAAGCATTTACAAATGAAAAACTAGCGTCCAAAATTAATAGAAATGTTGTTCAAGCAGTCGTATGTTCCGGTAGTGGTTTTTCCCAATTAGATGAGCTATGCGCTCATTTAGATATGCCATGTATGGCGCAGCACACATTCGGGAAAGAAAATATGTTGTTAGGGGATGTTTTAAAAGATATCTCTTTAAACAGCATGTTTGAGGCAGGACTCCAAGAAAAACAGATAGCAATTAAAAACGGTCACGTAGACACTGATGGCGTTCCTTACATCACTGTTGTAGCGGACGCATCATGGGGCGAAAGATCGTACCGTACCAGCAATTATAATTTTTTATCTGGGGTAGCGTGCATTATTGGATATGAAACTAAAAAGGTTCTCTTTTTGGGAATACGGAACTCCTATTGCTCGGTGTGCACTGTTGCAAGAAATAAAAACGTAGAGCCCAGGCAACATAGATGTTTCAAAAACTGGTCTGGTAGCTCCACAGCAATGGAAGCCGACGGCGTAGTAGAAGGTTTTAAATGAGGTGAACCATGGTTGTGTTGAGAAATAAATGCACATTGTCTATGGCTGCATCAGCGTAGTCCGGAGCTATGACTTCACATTGTCCGTGTTCGCATGTGTCACAATAACTAACCCGCGCTCGTGAGATAAAAATACTGTACCATGTAGGAATTATAACGTATCTACGAGTTGACGTAATCAGTGTTTCGTCGACGCTACCAAGCCAATGAAACCCCTCATTATTAGCCCTTCTGTCTTTTCGAGCTCATTCCCGCACTCCTCGCAAACCTATCACGCCACTCTGCCTACCGCTCAGAATGAGTGTTCTCGGCAGCAGCTCGCCTATCTAAAGATTATTTAAAGCAATCCACAGCTGCAGCCACATGTCTGATGTTTTCATTCATTACATTTTGAATAGAATAAACATTTATTCGTGACACAACACAATAAAAGAAAAACAATAAAAACAGTAATGTGGTATTGCACGAAATGGTTCCATTTCAGCGTGGTGCTGGCGAGATTACCAGCGCTGTTCTTCTGATGGAACCATCATGAGCTTTCCTAAGCATTTACGACATTGACATAAGGTTATCTCGGGCGGACCACTGCGTTAACCCTCCGATTACGTGTTATTATTACGAGGCCCGGAGATATGCTAGGAGTGAGCTCTGACGTTATGATCCCCTCACCGTTCACGTGTAGACGTAGATAATGTTTAGCGAATGACATAGCAGACCGATGGCGCGTCAGACCCGTCTCCACAGCGAGCCCTGCTGGCAAAATTTTGAGCTTGAAGGATACTCTTTTGTCCTGTTAAGAAAAGCTGAAAGACTAAATCCCGTTTAAGATACAATCGACACTAAGTGTCGATTTTCGAAACCTGATATAGCAATTGGTATTAGGAATACAATAAAAACTCACTAACTACACTGATAATAACTTCACAATAAACTAACCCGCATATTATGTCGGTGGCGGCGTATACGCTAACCAGTATCCGACCTTCGGTTATCCAGAATTATTCAGGCAAACTTTTACGCTATCCTGGTACACTCATCTACACTCAAGAGCAAAAATAATGTGTATACTTTGTATTGAATTTCCATAGAAAGTGTACCCATTGGTTTTGCTCTTGAGTGTAAATTAGTGCAGCGGTTTAAGCTTCAAATGGTAACTGACAGACATAATTACTTTCGAAATGTATCGAATGTTTCAGATCCAACGGGGAGGTTTCATTGAAAATATTCCATATTTTATTAATATTTACCCTTATTAAAGGGTTCCCACGTATTAACAAAGTCTTGAAATGTTAAATTAATGCAATCAGTGCAATAGATGCATAATAAATAGTTCCCTAAACATTGAAATAATAAATGAATTATGCTAGAATTAGTACTGTGTGCATGCCACGAGTTTTAATTAGTAAAGTTTCTTAGAACGTTGGCGTGTACTGTTGAGCTGCAAGTTTATTTATTTATTTCAACTTTATTGCACAAAACAAATGAGTACAAATGACGGACTTAATGCCTCAAAGCATTAAGTTTCTCCCCTTACTACTTCTATGCAGTCTTGTAATGTCTCACAAACTTGTGATATTCTTTTAAAACAAAATGGTTTTTCTTGTCTTGTTCTCACCGCCATTCCAAATACACCAAATATACTTATAAGCTATATAAAAGCATCAAACTTCTAAGTCTTTACGTTCACGGATACAGCACCATTCTAAAAATTTCCTGATATTACACTTACCTTCTTCATACAATTTTTTTACTGCCATAGACGGACTGCCACATCATTGTTTTATCAAATATCGTACCACCACAGTTACTTTAGGTAATTTCATACAAACTAAAACTTTCATCTTGTGGCAGCACGGCAACAGCCGTTACGTCTAGACATAGTGTTCTTCTTATATAAAATTGAAGGGATCCCTGAAGCTTTCACTGCGGCACTACGAAAATTTGTAACGCATCTAAAACGGTACAAGATGTCAGCCTCATTATAATCATATGAGAATATCTCGATTGTGGACGGACCAGCTATTTTGTCGCGGTGAAGATCACCGGCCGCAACCGTAGTGTCGTATCACGAGGGTCTTAGATTACGCATGTGGTCGTACTGCCCTTGAACGTGTTAATTCATGTTAAAACACTGAATGTCTAAGTAATTACAGAATCCCGTGAAACATCTCACTGCCATATCATCCCAAATGTTAGTTGATAACCATCTTTTCTGCTGGCAACAGGATATTGTGTGGTCATATTTATGTTGAAACGCCCAGGAATATCATTAAGGTCTTGTTGACGTTGGTTATAACGAGATTTCTCGGCAGATTTGGAAATGGACTAGTGATGTGCCGGTCTGATAATTCTTCCCACGCAAGGGGATTTTAGACAATTCTCGGGAACGGGATATATTAAGCACGCGAATTATCCTAGCACGTAATGTTAACTAGGTATAGTCGAGTGCATAAATATATATACATTTAGGAACCTTATTTCAATGATATAAGGTGAAAAAATGTATACGTATTGGTGACCTTCACTGTACACTAGGTACTCGATATGAAATGTCTCTAAACTTTCAGAATATCATAAGTTTATTTATGTGGTCTACTTAAAATCATACGGCCTGCATGATGGTAAGCAGACACTTTAGCCTATGGACGCTAGCGACTCTAGAGCAAGAAAATTATGCTGCCGAACCTTTTACGATTCGAGGATTTCATAGAAGTACCATAAAAGTTAGTTAAATAATATTCCATAAAAGGTTTGGTGCAATCCACAGACACATAGTCAAAACTGGTTGAGTGTGTGATTTTTCTGTGCTCTTTAAGTACGAATAAAATTATACCTTAATTTATACGAAGAAGTTTCAAGCACTTGAGTGATTTCAGGCTTAGTTTGACTGAAAGCCGAAACGATCAATACTTGAAAACCTTTAATGGAATTGGAAACCAATTGGGCTTAAGAGTTCTACCACGTGTAAATAATATATATAATGTACCTACTTCCAATATTCTGGGACACTCCTTTAACACATCAAAAAACTTTAGATCTAATACTTAGCCAATGTAAATAGGGATTTCAATTAAAATTATAGTCACTTCAGTCGAGCTGTAAGACATGCGAATTTCAATTTGAAGTCCAGAAATATCAGGACTGCACTAAAGCAGTCCGTCTGGCTAGGTTCGCCATGAAGTGTGTGTCGAACACTTCGAAACCCCGCTTGTACCACTGGTTTTTTTGGGGAAATATTATTTGACATAATGGTAGCTTTTCGGCGAAGGAAAACATAGTGAAGAATCCGGTCTAATCTCAACATGTTCTAGCCCCCTTATTCATAAAACTTAACAAACCTCTGCTAACTAAAATGTTCTTTGTTCCTTTATCACGAACGTAAATGTCAAAGTGACAAATAAGGACAAACGGACTTTATCGGCTAGTTAACTTATATAGTTTTGATGGACGTTTATAAATAAGGGGGTAGTTTCCAGTCACATGGCAGTTGCTTCGAATGACACCTTTTCCTTTCCGTTTTCCTGTCCTTAAGACAACGTTTTTGTATTACATATTTACTGTTCTACCTACAAATTTTATTTTCGCTGCTAGATATGCAGCATTAAAAGAAAATATTTTAGTAAGGTGTCCTCAGGTAATTCTGAATGTCGGACAATTCGGAAAATATCAAATTCTTGTCTAACTAACCTCTTTTATTGTATCTCATCATCGTCATCATGAAAAAGAAATGTTATAATTTTTGGTTGATGTTTGGTAGTGCAACAAAATAGCTTAGTTAGACTGGAATTTGTTATTTTCGGAATTACCCGAGGACACCTTAAAATATTTATTAACATGTTAGAATGATTATTTGATGCGCTCAAATGAGCGAACTCATGTCCTTTTGCAGTCATTGCGGCTCTACAGTTCTAGTTTTCAGTTCCTACCTCCCTTTTGAACATGATAATAATAAAATCATTTATTTTCAGATAACAAACGCAATCAATATCTTATGAACACTAACATAATAAATTATAACCTAAAAACAACTGGCACAGCAAATAAACACACTACAACTGCGATGTGTTACGCAACTTCGTAGTGTCAGGTGACCGACCGCGAAAACGCAGAAACTTCCGTCAAATTTCTTTGATGAAGGTCAATAGATGTTCTGTTGGAATTCTCACTACAATGGAATTAAAATTTCAGTTGTGGCGAGACTCCAACCTTACGAACTACGAGTGGCAATGAATATTTATCCGTATGTAAAGTATACAAATTCAATTATCTTTATTAAAAATCAATTGAAAGTTCCACGAGAGTGCGCTGCATGCAACAGCTGAAACGCCCTCGGGCTAGTAATCTCCCCAGTTCCCCTTTCCTAGCTTATACATTTAAATCAGCAAGTCAATTCACGTATAATGATAGATCGTATCATCTCAATTTATGGTGTATCTCTATAAACAACCATCTTAGCAAGTTAATTTTTGACACCATGTTCGTCTGGTAGAGCCATTTGAGCTTATATAATTTGTGCAATAAAATTAATAGTTGAATAAATACACATAAAGTAGGATATATTACGTCTCTTTCTTGGACACAGTAGGCCCTGTGTTGCCGGGTCCACCTTACAGGCAACGGTACAAATGGTACAAGACCGAACAGCCTGGAGAGCAGTAGTCGAGAGAGTCGCCCATAGTCGTCACGTCCCTCAGACATGAGGTTACGACCAAGAATAAGGCTCTGTATTATTATGTATATGTATTCATTCACTGTTCTTAATCTGTACACTGTTCCTCTTTTTACCTGTATAGGCGTATTTTCACAATACCAAAGAATTACTGGAAGTGTAGCAAGGGCGTATTTTTTCAGTGTTTATCGTTCGCGTCCTTGTTTGTATTTGTTGTTGTTCCATTGGTTTGGAATTTAACGTACCACAACGAATGGTAAAAAGCTCGTTCTTTCCGGAAAATAATTGGATAAAAGCTCCAGATACATATCAATTTAATCATCATAGATCTAGGAAAGGAAAACTAGGAAGAGGTCCGTGTGGCTAGTAAACTCGACTCATCCTGGCTTATTAGTTTTAGACTTAGAGCGAGCGCATCGTACTGATAGTGTTTTTTTTAGGTGGATACTTCTTTGTTGGCGAGTTTTATAGATAACGATAACATATAGATGGCATCATTTAATGCAATCATGCCAAATCTACTTTATCATAGCGAGAATAAGACACTAAATTACAAGCAATCTATGTCGTCAGCGCCAACTACCATAACTACCGTATCTACTAAGTATGATGTTGTAACTCACATATATTTCGTTTAGTCTGTAGTCAAAGTAAAAACGTTGCTGATTAGTAATGCAGAACACCAGCCATAGATGGAGCTTTAATCAAAACATTAAATAGTTTCCATTCACCTCGCTAAATGGCGGTAATGAATACGATTAAATAAATAAATAAATAAATATTAGAGGACAATCTTACACAAATCGAACTAACCCCACAGTAAGCTCAAGAAGGCTTGTGTTATGGGTACTAGACGACGATATATTTAATAGATAAATACTTAAATACATAGAAAACATCCAAGACTCAGAAACAAATATTCATTCTCATCACACAAATATTTGCCCTGACCGGGATTCGAACCCAGGACCGTCAGCTTCACAGGCAGGTGCACTACCCACTAGGCTAAACCGGTCGTCAAATCCGGTCCGGTCGTTTGATTATATTCAGACAAATACAACAATCGTATTCATTCAAACAACTTCATACAGTTATCAACCGAATACTAAAGCAATATTATGTTTGAGATTATTTTATATTGACGATAATTCTAATTAGTGACGAAAATAAATATGTAGGCAACGTAAGAACTATCCATTTAATATAATTTACGGTTGTATCGCCGATGCACCCGCTGCTGATTTTAAATATGCTAACGCAAAGAAGCTACCTTCCTGCTTGTTGTTAAGCAGATACCGTGGTTTAAGGACGATTTCAACTCCAGAGGAATCGCTAACAACCAATAATAATACCTCGATCGGGCCGAAATATCCGCAAAACGGCCGATAACAAGTTACATATTTAAGTACAACACCCATTCCATTTGATGTAACATCTTTGCACAAACTAGTCCTATCAACGCCATGCAAATGTATTCATGCCATTAGATAAGCACGTTAGCTAAGTACGCAAGGACAGGACTCGATTCTGAAACCTCTTTATAACTTAAACTAGCGACCCGCCCCGGCTTCACACGGGTGCAATGCTGATGCATGTATTATACATATAAACCTTCCCCTTGAGTCAGTCTATCTATTAAAAAAAACCGCATCAAAATCCGTTGCGTAGTTTTAAAGATTTAAGCATACATAGGGATATAGGGACATAGGGACAGAGAAACCGACTTTGTTTTATACTATGTAGTGATAATAAGTCGATTATTTTAAATCTGATAAATATTCAAAAGACTGTTATGTAAGTATATATCATATCACCGAAATGATAAAGCATTGCGTTTCGCTTTTAAAGTATTTAATAATATATTATCGATATGATATCAATTTGATGCGCTTTAAGCCTGATAATTCGATATGAGTGTACACAACCAATTCCGCATCTGATATTGACAGCTAACAACTAACAGGACGGCAAAGAGCTGAATTTAACTCCCAATACTCTATCGATGAATATTGAAGTGAAATACTGCTCTATTCTCAGCATGTGTTAAATTTGTATTAACCGATATTGCTGGTGAAATATTGCTTACCTTCTTCATACATTCTTGATTCATCACGTTACTGGGATTTGTGAAACGTTCCGCATACCTTTCGGCCTAACTTTGACAGACATAATACCTATCGGCACATTTACCTTTCCTTGTACAAGTTATGGAGTTGCCTTTGTGATGCTAATGACATTACTGGTGACTAGAAAGTAGCCTAACAGCACATTTAAATAGAAATGGACGTTTGAGAATTGACTTTTCCGGATATCTATGTACGAGTTTCTTGAAAAATATGGAATTAGTAAATAATATGGATGTTAAGGGAATCCACTTTGCTGCACTTTGGTTCTAACTTCAAAAAAAAACATCATAACTTCAACCGGGATGTCAATATTAAGATTTCATCTTCGTGGAAACCAGTAGTCAGTAAGTTCTAGCGTGAAAATACATTGTCCATTACATCAACGGACATTGTTAAGTGTTGTGTGTCGGTCGAGTGACAACCTCGTTGTATTTGTTATTAAGTCTTTAATAAAGACAAAGTGCGGGTAGTTCTAAACACCCGTACGGCTAAAAGATGTCGTTCACGCCACTTAGCTCGTGACCACGGATGTTGTGATATATTCGAAACGTCGGGCAAACCTTGAAAGATGTAATAACATTAGATCCCGTTTTCCAATAATAATATCGTCCTACCGCTGGGGATAGCATCCTCATATACAATTGCATTTTATTTTGGGTTATTTTGTCTATTATTGGCAAGCATATATGTATAACAACTTGAATTTTTCAAATAGAGCAAGCCGTCGTTAATTTTGTATAGTTACTGGTAGATCATTATGATTAGACGTTTACATACAATCATTTACATATGTATTGTATGGTGATTATGGTGCCGCTTCAATCAATTATCAATAGTAATCAATCAATATCATCAATTGTCAATCAAGATGACCTACTTGAGGCAACTGTTACTGAATGTATCTTTACATTCAGCAACAGTTGGCGTTTTAAACGCGAAACTAGGGAGCTTTAAAAAAAAGTGAGAGCCTTGTTCACGCCGTATACAGCTTAAAGCCGTTTTTAAAAAAATCAAAAATGTGTGCATTATATTACGAAATTCGCTTCGCTTCAGCTCCTGTCTTAATCATCGAGGTTTTTTTTTATATAAGCCCAAAACGACCTGGGATAGATGCCCCCCCCCCCGATGCCATAATTTATGATCATATGGCCTGCAAACAACTTATGAATGCACTGTTCAACCGCTCAATATTGACGAAGTGAATTTTGTATAGAAACTTTCAATTTTTTTATTGAAAAACCATTTGCCCTTCGATTTCTATAGGCGTTTATATATTCATTGATCATTATGCTACAAGTTCTGTATAAAATGCATATTATGACTAATAAATATTTTAGAGAGCAATCACAGGTCTTTTTAGAGAAGTAGGGCACAGCAAAATGTCATCTTGCTCGAATTTGGAGCAGCCCAACTGGGGAAGTACCTCCACCTTGCAGAAGACCACAGCCATA
Organism: Epiblema foenella; assembly: GCA_963556455.1. NCBI lineage: Eukaryota > Metazoa > Arthropoda > Insecta > Lepidoptera > Tortricidae > Epiblema > Epiblema foenella. Next base: position 15,590,847 of record OY747106.1, read on the forward strand.
ATAACATTATTTACTATACAAGTATGTAGTGTTGTGTTCCTGGAGGTGAGCAAGGTTGCCAGAGCTCCCGAGGGTGCACTGTGTTGAGAGCGAGGGACCTAAATGTGTTCCTTCTGCTGTCAACACAGTGCATCCTCAAATCTTATAAAGGGTCGGCAACGCGCACGTGACTCCTTTGGAGTTGCGGGCGTCTATAGGCTGCGGTGGCCGCTTACCATCAGGTGGACCGTACGCTTGTTTGCCACCGGGGTTGTATAAAATAAAAGAAAACGACACTGAAATGCTTCACACCCATAACTAACCAACAACACTTAAGAAAACCTAAAGTTCACACTTCCATGCGCTTTGGTTCTTGTAATGTCCGAGGGTCAAGGACAGTTCTCCCGGACAACTTGGAGACTGATGTATATGCACAAGACCCGCGTAAAACAGCGGTCATTGATCTGGAACTAGCACGCCTTCACATATCAATTGCAGCACTGCAAGAGACCAGGTTCCCCGAAAAAGGCTCACTGCGGGAGCAGAATTACACTTTCTTTTGGAAATTAAAAGGTTCGAATGAACATCGTGAGCACAGGGTAGGTTTCGCGGTTCATAATTCTCTCTTGAATGGCATAGAAACACCTCAAGGCGTATCGGAGCGTCTTACGCCTGTCGACAAAAAGCGGATTTATTAGCCTCATTTCCGCATACGTTCTGACAGCAGAAGCTAAAGACGACTTCTATGATAAGTTGTACTCTGCTGTATGCAGTATACCGACTGGGGATCGAATTTATATTCTAGGAGATTTTAACGCTTGCGCTGAGCAAGGTAACATCTCATGGCCCGAACGCTTGGGCAGCCATGGCGTGGGGAAGTAGAGTGAAAATGGTCAACGTCTATTAAAATTCTTCTCCAAGTTCCTGCTGTGCGTTTCTAATGCTATCTTCAAAGGCAAAGAAATGCGGAAAGTTTCCTGGAAACATACTCGGTCAGGTCACTGGCATCAATTGGATCTGGTCTTGGCTAAAACAACAAATAATCCAAATAAGAACATTCCATAGTGCACAATGCAATACAAATCACTCCCTGGTACTATGGAAACTCAACCTGTCCGCTAAAAGGATCCACTCCTCAAAGACTATCGGCAAAAAGAAATTGGACGTCACTAAAATGAAAGATTGTGAGCTAGTGGATATTTTTAGTCATTTGGCATGGCAGTAAGCAGCAACGTGGGTCGTGGACGCATCTATTGAGTTAGAATGGGATTCCGTTAAGAATATTCTCACTACTACAGCTGGTGAGCTTTTTAGACTTGCCAGAAACAGAATGCCGGACTAGTTTACTCACAATTTACATCAGCTTCAGCCCTTGATTGACGCGAAGCGCCAAGCGGCACTAAATTTTCGCCTTGCTCCTAGCGAAGTCACACGCACTGAGCTTTCCGCAACCAGATCGTCACTTCAGCGAACATGCCGCCAGTTGGCTAATACCTGCTGGATTGAATTATGCAGACGCATCCAAGACTGCGCAGCCGATGGAAACTTTCGCGGTGTCTACGCTGGAATTAGGGTGGCTTTAGGTCCAGTGCAGAAAAAGACGGCCCCTTTGAAAGAGAAGGATGGCACGATCATCACAGATGATAGTAGCCGACAACTCAATCGTTGGCAAAATAAAATTGCATAGAATAACTGACATCACTCTTTAGAATAGAATAACATTTATTTATAAACCAAACATACAGCACCACATGAAAATATTAAAACAAATAGAACAAAGTAAAAAAGAAACATATTTAGAATTATAACACAGAAAAAAAAACTTATACGAATTTGGTGCTGTTGTGGTGGCTACAAAAGGACACCACTCAGCTTATTTTGTGGCATACATATACCACAGCGCTGGTCTTCCGTGGGGCCTGGGGCCGGAAAGAACTTTACGCAGTTGGCGTTTTATTTACTTGTATGTTTACAATATAATCCATACTGATATATTGTAACTGCGAAAGTAACTGTCTGTCTGTTACCTCTTCACGATTAAACCACCGAAACGATTTAGATGAAATTCGGTATGGAGTCCATACCGATTCCAGCAAATGGAGGTACGCCTATGGAGTCGAGCAAAAGCAAGTGTGTAATAATTATATTATATAGACGTTTAGTGATATTTATATTCCCAATATTATAATTATTGTGATTCTTCCACTCCCTATTTCATCCCTTTGAGGGGTGTATTTCAGGATAAAAAGTATTCTTTATATTAATTCTGGCTATAAACACGTTGTATACCAAGTTTCATCGTAATCCGTTCGGCCGTTCTTGTGTGATTGAATAACAAAAATTTATACAACAAAACTTTTGCCTTTATTATATTAGTAAGATAAGATAAAGTCCACATTTTTATGCACATTCAAGTTTAAACTAAAAAAAACTTTACAGCACTATAGTCTAATACTTATCACTTTCACTAAATACTTCAATACACTTTTGCTTTGCTTGAAACTGCATTTGAATGTTGATTTAGTGTAATTAAAAACAAAACTTAAAACTATCTACAGTTAACTATAACTTTGTGGTATAAAATATGTGTGTGTATAAAATAAATAAAAATTTGACGTTAATTTGTTTACTCATACTCACACTCATTTTATTGATTAAATATAAAATTTTACTTGTCAAATATTTTTAATTTAATTAAAGTATATCAAAGGTTACATTTGGAACATTATGAACTATAAATTAAATTAAATAACAATTATCAATTACTAACAATTACTAAGTCACTATTAAAATGTTAGTGAACATGTCAAAAACAAGCTAATGTCAAAAATGCTTAAATGCTAAAAATGAAATTGATTTTACATAAAATGTTTATAATTCGGCTTATAAAATTCGGAAATATTGTAAAACACCTGGGCGGCGAGCCATTTTTAGGGTTCCCTAGTAAACAAGGAAACCTTATAGTTTCGCCATGTCCGTCCGTCCGTCCCCCGCTTTTTTCAGTAACCGTTAGTACTAGAAAGCTGTAATTTGGCAATAGTATACATATCAATGACGCCGACAAAACGGCAGAATAAAATCATAAAAAAACTTTTTTTAGGGTACCTCCCCTACATGTAAAGGGTGGTGCAATTTATTTTTTCCTCCAAATCCATGGGGTATCGTTGGATAGCTCTTTCAAAATTATTATAAGGTTTATAAAAGCATTTTTTGATTCAAGAATCGGTTGGCGTGATATTATGCTTTTTAAGTGATAATTTTTGCTATGGTCAAGTGTCCCCTCCCCTGCCAGCTAAACGGTAGCTACTAGGCATGTGAAAAAAGTCTTGATAGTAGTATATACGATGAATTTAAAAGGGTAATTATCACAGCTAAGTAGACATTACCGTCAAGGGCAAAAATATGTATATAACACAACATCTAAAAAAAGTATATCATCATTACTAAGATCAGTAAAAACCCTTCTACGGGTCCGTAATTCCGCATATGACTGGTGACGTGATGGACGGGCAATTATGGAACCCTACACTGTGCGTGGCCCGACACGCACTTGGCCAGTTTTTTCAATTTATTATAAAAGTATGTGTCATTTTCTATATTTTTTATGTCATCTGGTACCTTATTGTAGTATACTTCTGGCCCTACAATAGACATAGTTTTTGCCAATTGTGCAAGTAGGTAACATATGTGGTGGCTAATGAGTTTTTGTTTTTTTCTCCAATCTTGTACTTTTAAACACCTTTACTGGAAATAAATTGTTCCTATCGTGTTTTACTATCAGACTTCTTGTTTATACTGCGGGTTTTTCCAGTACATAACTTTAGCAACGCCATCTAACGGTACGCCGTGTTGTTGTCCAATTTCTCCTAGGTTGATCTTGTGGAAAGTCTCACAGCCTAACTTCTCTGCAATCTTCTGAGTTACGACTGACGTTACAAGAGAGCCACTACCGGGAAGGTTGTTTTCTATGCACGCCAAATTTCTGAAAGAGGTAGTGTTGTTAGTTGTGAGTTAGACCTAGAGCGAGCTTTAAAGACTGGAGCAGAGCTGTCACGGCTAACGTGAGTCATAAGTACTTAGCTCGACACTTGAAGGCGACAACATTTTGAAATTAAGGAACGGTTGAAGAAACGGTTGGGACCGGGTGGTAGTTGCACCTAAAGCTTAGTTGGCTAGAGCGCCTGGCCCCGAGTGCCGGGAGGTTGCAGGTTCAAATCCTGCTCGGTGCCTAGATTTTTCAACGTTTCCTTTATTTCTAAATATGTGAACGATACGTCACTAAGACTGGGTTGCACCAAGTTGTAATTGCACTTGCACCAAGATGTTCATTAAAATCTGTTTTTTTTAACCTGACTGTGACTTTGTAGCCCGGGCCCAATAAAGCGATAGGAGTGAGTGGTTGGAGTAGCCTGGGGAAAATCCAGAGGAAACCTCCAACACGACCACGTGGGTGGTTTTGAACACTGATTCCAGTGAGATTTTGCGCTCTAGTGAGATTGGTTCAGCGGATTCAACCGAATCTGAGGTGTGATTGGAATCGAGCTACTGGGAGTTTTGGCGCTGGTTCACTAAAGCTAGCCTAGCTGCGAAGAGTCCAGCAAGGAACTCAGCTAGACCCGACCTGGGTCGGACTGACTCTACCCGGTATACGGCGGTACCGGGATGATTATATGTGTCTGTGTTGTTGCGATCGCGCGATGGACGTCCCAGCCTGTAATCGTAAGTTGAATAAGTATGCGTGAAGATTCTGGATCATACCTCGCTTTGACTAACTGTGTTGCAATTCCAAAATGTCTATAATCAGGATGAACAACCATGCCTCTACTATAAAAGTTTTCAAGACGTAGCTCATGCATGATTTTATTTATGGATATTGCCTCCAGCAATTTAGACAATGTTTGTATCTCCGTTGATACTGCCTAAAAAAAAAGATTAAATACACTAAATCATATTTTTATTACAAGTTACCTGTTACAAGAACGACGGGTTTCTTAGATTACAGTTAGAAATCAGCCATACCTACGGTATTTGACTGATGTTAAACTGAGCAACTCTTTATGAAACGTCAAATATACTACTTAGGAAAATAGGAATTTTAAGTGACACATTGACCTATTACCAAACTAAGCAAAGCAAATTTTGGTTGTTGCGAATTGTCTGTAGTTTTTTATTTATTTGTGAAAAACGATTCCAAGTTAATCAAAATATGTAACTCTTAATCACAAATAAACAAAAAACAAGCAACTCAAACTAGTTGCTAGTTTCCCTACAAGCTTTAAGTTATTGTAAAGTTGCTGATTTGAATATAATAAAATACCCTAAGTATTATTTTTTTCAGCGTGCTTGACATCTGTATAATATAATTGAATACCTTTGTTCCTTTTGATGGCTCATACCCAATCGAAACCTTTGACATTCCAAATACACCGACCATTTGCCCATCCTTGTCGTTGCCCTGGTCTTCGCAACACATCATATACCACGAAGCAGGATCCTTTATCGTTTCAGTAACCATAGCTAGGCACTCTGATACTGCTTGTGGATTTCGTCCTATACCTAATAGGTGTAACAACGAACACAAGTGAGTAATTTTAGTAGGTAATTGATATATGCGCTCCAGAGCAGGCGAATCACGTAACTTTATGACTACTAACGGTGGATAGATTATACTGTCAATTTTTAAGTATAAATGTATAAGCTGTTTGATATTAAAATCTACCTAACGGTAGTATAAAAGTTACGTGATTACCCTGCTGGAATCGTATTTATAGACTTAATTTAAAATAAGTATGGGAATAAACATTATTTTCCTTAAATAGTAAAGTCAGCATGAAATGTGTTGGTAACACATTTACAATTGATATCACTAAAAGCTTACCGTTTAAAGCCTGTTACAGACTGGGCCGACCCGCTATGTCGGCCACAGTGGCGGTTAGTTGTATACTACGATAATCCTAACAATGATTCAGATACACGCGGCATTGACGCGACTTGTCCGCGGCCGCAAGCCACGCGTGTGTGAATGGGTGCGCGGAATACCGCGCGGACAGTTGCAAATCTTCACAACAGGCCGCCATTACCATAAGAAAAAATGAATTGAAAATAATTAAACTATGCCATTTTTTCCTGTACACCGAATCCAGCTGCGCAGAGGGCGACCTTTAATCGCTGCAGCAACCACTTTATACTAAGCATGATAAGCGACGCTCGTACTTAGGTACTGCTGCCACTGATAAGGCCAGTCAGGGGGGCTTGCAGCACTGCTTTATCGTATAGTCCTACCCCTCCCCTGTATCGAGGAACAAACGAAACTTGGGAAACTTATCATACTAGAACAGTTTACTTATAGTTTTTCATTTTTTTTGAAAAAAATTTTTCACTAGCGCTACCAGTTTTTTTGCATTGCAGCATCGCCATTTCGTGTTCCCTCGTGAATGACATGTCTTTATATATATATATACATATATATATACATATATCATCTGGGAGTCTTATCGAACTAGGTTCAGTGTCGTCGGCTCTTAAGAGGGTACGAACACACGTTACAACTCGTCATAGTCCCAATCGCCTGCGAGCGGCTATGTTTAGCTACCGACACTAAAACGATTACTGTGTGCGTGCGGTTCGAGTGCTGCCGGTTGAACTGACAGATGTTGATCATTGTTATAGATTTTAGAGTGAGTAAGAAAAAAAATGTGATGAGTTTTAAATGTTTTTATTTTATTAAGATTACGTACGCACTTATTAATTGTCTAATACTAGGTACGTATGTCACGCATAGTCTGCACCTGTCCACACCGCAAATAAACATACTTTTATTTGGCTGAAAACAAAATAATGAGTTTTTAATAGTTTAATTTTCTTCACATCTTTTCTTAACATCACTATACTAAAGTAAAATAACCGATCTGAATCCAGGTTGAACTCGTTGGAGAAAATGAGAATTACAGAGTAAATTTACACAGAAGATAACCGGTAAACATATGTTGGGAGACTATACAAACTATTTTTAGAGGTATATATATACGAAATAATCAACAAAATTGGAATAAGTCTATCAGGAAAAAAGTCAAATTAGAATGATAATTACGTGGAGTCCACGTATTTAGGGCACTAGTTTTACTTTAAATTACTTCCCACAGAAACTACATGGCCTAAAAATCTGAAATTGCATATACCTATAACTCGATAACTAGTGTAAACAACTCAATCATAAATTTTCGGGCGCTCGTTAAAAATAAACCTGAATCCAGGTTGAACTCGTTGGGGAAAATGAGAATTACAGAGTTTTAAACAAAAGATAACCAGTAAACATATGTTGGGAGACTATACTAACTATGTTTAGAGGTGCATGTATACGAAATGCAACAAAATTGGAATAAGTTTGTCAGGAAAAAAGTCAAATTTGGAATGATAATTACGTGGAGTCCACGTGTTTCGAGGACTAATTTTACTTTAAATTACTTTTCACAGAAACTACTTGGCCTAAAAATCTGAAATTGCATATACATATAATTCAACAACTAGTCTAAACAACCAAATCATACATTTTCGGGCGCTCGTTAAAAATAAAAGTTATTAGTTTGAATGTTAGACGGGGGCTAGTTTTACTTTAAATTACTTTCCACAGAAACTACTTGGCCTAAAAATCTGAAATTGCACATATATATAATTCGATAACTAGTCCAAATGAGGCAATCATAAATTATGCGGCGCTAGTTGTTAAGAATTAAAAATTATTACAGTTTAAATTTTAAATTTAGTTTGATGAGGGAGATTAAGGAATAAAATGGAAACTAATACACTCTGCTTAGTTTTAAAAACTGATCTGGAGTCCTGGTAAGTTTGCGCCCACTGTGGCGTCAGAAATAGCCGCACGAATTTGATTTTTTGGAAAGATCCAAAATTTTCACAGAACGTCAAGAATATAGAGGTACATATCCGAACATAAAAATATCACCAGCAGCAATAACATGGTGAATTACCTATTGACTTGCGTGGCCGTAGTACTGTTGGATTGTTTCGTCCCAAACAATTCACGTTTATTGGTCATTTTTGTAAAAAAAATCATATCACTTTAGTGTATTGAGATGAAATAAAATAAATAAACTTAGCATGTAAACTTACCAAGTATCAATCCGTAGCAGACGCGCTACATCTACAGAATAGGCGAGTACGGGGTACGCTCGGTCACCAACCTTAACGCAGTGACGAGAGCGATACGTCCGTTCCTTGAGAAGGCCCGGCGCGCAATGAATCGAACGTTATCGCGCGCGGTTAAGTATATAGTGGTTTTTAAAAAATCGTCTAAATTAAGTGGGTCATCCATAAGCGTTTAAAAAACAAGAAATATCAAACATAACCTGTAGTTTTATAATAAGATGTTTTTTTTTTTCAAAACATAATCAAATACGTGAGAAAAAAATGTTTAAACAAACCGAATTCGACATATTGTAGTATTTTTTTAAAATAGTAAATACCAATATTTTAGAAGTAGTGCGATCGCTATGTACTAAAAGACTTTACATCCTATTGTAAAAGATAAACATCCAATCGTTTTTGTCAGTTTAAAATGGAAATATTGTACCTGAAATATAGCTCTGACGCGTATTTTTGCAAAACACTCCGTTGAAAACGTGTTTTTTTTAAATAACCGTTTATAAAAATAAAAGTATAGCATCACTATGGTCTAGAATAAGAGTTTATCTATACAAAACAGAAGTTTACTTTAACAATGTAACCACTTGAACAAAGATATGACGTTTGAAAAAACCTTACGTTTTCTAAAATACCAACTTTTCGTTCGTACCCTCTTAAACTAATTGCTGACCGAGAAAAAATACTCAGTTATCTATCGAAGGTAATTAAAGACTTGTTACCCGTTTCATTCGGTTCATAGTTTGCCAAATTGAAATGGCGGATAGGTGTGGTCCGTTTTGGTGTGGAACCCCAAAAACGTAAGCAGTAGAGCCTGCAATATTTTAGTGTGTATGAAACTCTCGGGAGTTTTTTTATACCTGTATAAAATTATTTTGATAAGTCTTTTACCAGATCTGTCTTTATTGTTATTAGGTTCATATGGAAGACGCTGTTTCCTTCCACTTACCTAGGAACCTATGTATGTATGGGATCTTCAAAAAAGGAATATAGTGTATAGAATTTTAAGTGGTCTGCAGCGCGCGATGTATTCCTCTGGACTTATTTAAGCGTATACAGGTTACGGTGACGGATTAACATCAGGCGGACCGTACACTTGTTTGCTTTTGCCAATGTGGTATATATTTTTTTATAATTGTAGCTTTGTGAGGGGTAAATTAATATCTGGACAAGCCTACTTATCCAAAAGGTTCACACTGCCACTACATAAGTAGGTAACTATTTTCCAGTATCATGCTCAGATTAAGACTTTTTTTTAATTTTCTAGATACATATTTAATGTTTTTCAGTTCAAGAAAATGGTCTATCACCAGGGAGAATGGACATTCGGGATTGATATAAGATTTGTAATAAGCGGATGGCGCCACGTGGGTATCTAGTATTATATTAATTAGACCTTTCTTTTCGATTTACCTGCAGCTTTATGAAGCTTCTCTTCTGTAACGAAGTATTTCATTAATAGTTCTGCGGCATCGTCGATCCGGCTTGTTGGCAGATCTTGAATAATAAACTGGAGCAAGGAGCCGTCATTTCCTTTTGCATGGAATCGTGACCACACTCGATAAGACATTCTGTGTATAAAAATAAATATTATTTATTGCACAAATCCGTTCGACAATTTTTTTATCTATTTTCTTTTTATTGAATTTCACTACGCAGTCTTTCGTCAACAAATCAAGCGGTAAACATGATATGTCCCTAGTTTCTAAGCTCCCTTTTAAAGAGGAGTGTAAGGCCATTCGAAATTGAGAATGAACCTTCTTGCTTAGACTCACAGTCGCTATATGAATGGATAATTATTTTACCATTTGTAATATAATTTGTATAATTTAATAAATAATATAACTCATTGAAAATAAGTAAAGCAAGTATGTATGTAATAATAAAATACATTTTCGCTAAACTGGCGAATTGGAGAGAGCCTGTGCAAAACTATCAAGTGGATATTCCGCATTCAGATTTTAGATATAAGAATTGTCAATCTTTTGTCCATATAACCGTGTAAATAAATATCTCTTGTAGTAGAGGTAATAATAAATTATATGTTGAAAATAGCCTTATTTCAAGATTGTTTTTGACATAGCATATAATATATTGCTTTAAATTTAAACGATTTACATTTTTTAAGGTTTGCCCGACGTTTCGAATGTATCACTACGAGGGCGCGAGATGACCGGCGTGAGCGGGTTTCAGCATCTACTAACCGCTATTAGTAAGTGAAAACGTGAAAGTACGTCGTCCATTACAACAACGGACACTGTTAGTGTTGTGTGTCGGGCGAGTGACATGACAACCCTAACGTAAAAGTGTTTAATAAAAACCAAGCACGGGTAGTTAGGAAAACCCGTAAGGCTAGAAAATGTTGATCAATACCCACTCAGGCCAGTCAGCTCTCGACCACGACTTGAGATTTGAGATACATTCGAAACGTCGGATAAACCAGAAAAATGTCGCTCGGAGTGACAATTAGGATTGTTCATTATTTTTAACCCCCCATTTTTTTCCCAAAATATAGAGTATTTTAAGAAACCAATTTGAATATTTTAGCAATTCAGGGCTTAGCTTATTTTTAAAGAATTATTTAAAATATAAGATACGACTTCGCGTAAATTACATCTGATGGCTGAATCGATAAAGCATAAGCACAATAGAGACCCAAAAAAATTGTCAATGTCAATCTTCGATGGTTAGTAATTGTCATTTGTCAATGTAATCACCCATTCCATAAATTCCATTCCCACCGTTTGCCTTACCCTAACTCGTCTGCCTCTGCCCGTTTTCGCTAAAGGCGATACATCCGTCTGCTTTGTCTATTCTTTCGTGTCTAGGTTCCTAAAGCAACCTCATCCTCCAAGCGTTATCCCGGTAACAGCCCGGGGTTCGCTACCTAGTCCCAAGATTTGGCGTAGGTTCCTCCGTCTGCTTTAAAGGAATATTTTCAAATATGATCGACAAATTAGTTAAAGTCGAAGAGGAAGGTTTCTCTTCCTAAATTGGACAACGGAGCTTTAATAGAAAATCAGGGAGCAAAAATACTAACGTAAGTAACATTATAAATTACACATTCGTAATTCTTAAATCATTGCTTAAATGCTGCATCAATTCATCTCTTTAATGCTCTTAGCATTATTCGAGTACAGTTGCATCCAGAAGGATGCTCGGGGTTATACTACCTAATCGATATTATACTTTTCTATTGGTGTTTGCTTTTGTATACCTACTGCCATGTTGGTCTTAGCTATACCCACGGCCCTCCTAACAATTTAGTTTGTTGCCAACATAATGTTTGTCTTTGTCATAAATACAGGGTACTCACTAGAAAGTTGTGTATGGTTTATGTTGTTTTTGATAATGTTCGCTATATTTTATAGATATAAAAAGAGACACTAATCTAAATGCCTGATTTGGGTGTTGATTCTCATTCGTTCCATGCTTACTTCCTACAGTTCCCATGTTTTGTTAATCTCCGAGTCTTAATATAGTTTACTTACTTCTATATTTTAATAAAACTTTTTTTCACGCGGATGCAAACACTGTTGCTTCTCTTCTGGTAGATCAAAAAGTGTGCTAAACCCTCATCAAATTCAACTGAAAGCTACTGGAAGAAGCTGACTCAAGCATAGACATTCCCAAAGGTAAAACAAACCAAAACTGGTGCCTAAAGGTCCTTCCATAGATTGCAGTTAACTAACACAGATGGACGCTGTATAGTGGTGTAGTTAATTTGTATTAAAAAGCTTGTTTTGAGTAACCACTTTTATTTCGTCTTCAAATCACATTAGGTTTCACATTTTATCAATTATTCAGCTACTTACCGTATAAAAGTATTTTCTGGGTTCTTCATAGAGCTTAAATCACTATTTCTCAAATAAAGGCTTAATAGTTAAAAAGGTGTGACTTCTCATTCAGAATTATCTGTTGAATAGCTACATAGAGAGCCTTTATCCAGCTTATAATGCAATGCATTAAAACTTGTTTTTAAGTAAACTACTGATTCACTAAGGAATCAATTGTTTTGTCAACTAATAAGATCAATCAGCCACATACTGTATTGTTTAGATAACCCTAAATAAATTTTTGGTTTCTTAAAAATTCTATGTTCAGTTTTCTTCAGTCGAATTCTTTTCTGAGGCATTTTTAATCTGATTCTGGTGTAAAACTGGACAAAGAGGGAGAAGACACTGATGTTGAATATCCGTGTTCCAATGAATGTACTTTGAGAAGTTTGTGAATTTGTCTACCATTGTAACAGTATCCTGAACTGCAGCTTGTCCCTAAAAAATACAAATGGTACCTGTTTTTATCTCATAGTCATACGTCTCATAGTCGTTCTCATACGGAATAAAAAATAACGATTTCTATATACAAAATTAGCCGATGCTATGTGGCTCTGGCGCTGCCCATAAAGCGAGCCTTTTGGTTTTATTTCAAGTAGGGGAAAATATTATACATTTGATTGATAAGCAAGACTATTTTATCTATGTGACTCAAGTATTTTGTAGCTTAGAACATCATTTAGATAGTTTATGTAATTGTATCCCGATAAGATACTATTTACATTCAAGAGCCAAAATAACGAATAAATTGTATCGTCTTATGAATCTTATTATTTGTGCTCACCTCGAAGTGATCCTCGCAGTAGTATTGTGTATAACACTGGAAATACTCCACATTGACTTCACGACACCACGTTTTCTTCCCGAATTTTAACTAATGGTTTAGAGCTATTTTTGAATCATTTTTACAAGTAAAAATAAAACATTTCATATATTTTTCCATATTTTAAGTGATTTTGACGACTAAACAAATCGAAAACACCGGTATAACCTAACATTCATTTACCCTAGTGAAGGAAGTGACAATGACGGTTAAACACCACAGATCGAAACTATTTTTATGACCATAGATTTTACATATTCAGCCAATGAGGATTTGAGGAAGGTCAAGTAAAGGTCACATGAATATGTATTGAAATATCTCTAATCCTTGATTATTTTATCGAAGCAATTGCCTGAAATGGGTTGAAAACCTCATATCTCGAAATGGATTTCGAATTAGCACTTTTGAAAAAATATGAACCATCTTAATTAAGTGAGTTTTACCGTTAAGTAAAATATAGTTTTATACATGACTCACGAAAGTTTAAATTCAAGTAAAATACGTTATTACAATTTTAATTACTCACGTTGTATTGGCTGTCTTCAACGCAGACGAATATTTGAGACAAAACTATTTAAAAAAATTGTAATTAGTCTTTGTATTGGTTTCCAAAAGTAATGACAAGCCAGTGCATTAACGTAGGAATATATATATAGGAAAAGGTGAGGTCACCAGATAATTATAAATAATCATTTCATATCAATCAACAACTTGACTTGTGTATCTTGGGTTTTACTGCAATTCATTATCTATATTAAAGATAATCATAATAAGACAATATTGCATAACAAATAAAAGGCAAAAGTAAAATTAGTAAAATATTTTTATCTCTATGTAATTATTTCGTATAGAGTCGGGGGGTTTCCAAATGCATTATACAATTATCTTTCAATGAGTTATTTTAATCTTTTCAGAGAGCAGTCTAAATATACCTTACATATTTCACCCTCGAATACTCCGGTTGTGGAATGAGCTCCCTACCGAGGTTATCCTAAGGAGTTACAAAAATAAATAATAGCGAAGTGGCCACTTTCTATCCCCGAATGCCTCACAAGTGAACCTGGGGGCCGAAGGCCCGAAGCTAAGAGGCGTAATACACGAGGTCAAAAGCTGTCCCGTGAAAGGCCGAAGGCCCGTGGCTTCTCCTTGGAGCGCGCTTGCTATACCAGCCCGAGAACCGAAGGCCGAGTCCATGTCGACAATTTCGAGCCTCGAGTGTCTTACAAGTTAACCTGAGGCGAGGGGCGAGGCACACGAAGTCAGAAGGCGTTCCGCGTGAGTCCGTAGACCCGACGAGCGAGCTCAAGTGGACGCACATTAATTATGATAATAATAATATACTTTATTGTGCACTATACAAAATGGAAATGTTAAAAACAAATTTTAACACTGACAATAATGCAAACAACAGGCGGTCTTATCGCTAAAAAGCGATCTCTTCCAGACAACCTTTGGGTAGCAGGAAATTCAGAAAATGAAAGTTAACAGGTAGTGCATATTTAGCAGAGAGATAGATATACAATGATCTACTATACTATATAATAAATTAATACAACTAATAATTATATATATATACAAATACAATAGATACATACATATATAAAAATATTTATATACATACATATATTATACACAAATACATATATAAATCCAAAGGCAATCAAGAGAGCGACAAGAAATGAAGTTTCAAAGCATTTTTAAAAACAGGAAGTGATTTCGCACACCTCAAATCCAACGGCAAAGCATTCCAAAGCCGAACAGCACGAAAGGTAAATGATCTATTATAGAATTTAGAGGAAGACACACATTCTCTATCACATGTATTTTTCCGTCTTTTGCTCACAACTGCCACGGAATTGTACACTTCTTCCAACTAGTGGCAAAGCGTAAATAAATACCCAGGGTTCATTTTTGCAATGGCTCCTGAAATTCTATGACTCAATTTGAACTATAGCTTATGTCGTTTACACAATTAAGGTAAACGTCCCAATAATCGACACCTTAGTGCCCAATAGACGACACCTATTAATCACCTCTGTCATCATAACATAAGATTGAAGGTGCCATGTATTGGCCAGGAAGTTTATATAATATTTTAGCTAATATTATATTATACAGTAGTACATACTTCAAACCAGCCGAAGAATGCTTCGAGCCTTCAAAAAGTTCTGCCGTCTCAAGGAGAAAAACCATAAGTGACAATGTGACGGTTAGCGTCAACAAAAATGTAGGTAGATTGTGGCCGGTTGAAAATTAAACTACCCGGAATCCAATTAACAATACTTTTATTAGGAAACTAAGTGTCGAACCGACTAGGTCGCGGGTTTATTACGAGCTGGCAACAGTAGGGGAAACAAGTCCTTGTAATTGGGGTCACTTCCCTGCACCGCGTCGAGCCGTCCTCAAGGTTCGGAATCTGGACCCGCTACGCAGGCACCACCAGGAACGCGCGGGACCATGCGCCACAAGGTTGGAGGAATCCAATTTTAACCCCAGACTCGATCCCTGGAATACCCGGATAAATAGCCATTTCACAAAAAGTCCAATTTCATACAAGTGACTGCAAAATCGGGATTTCCGGTATTTAATTCGCTCGTGTTTTCTTTGTTGTCAGGTTTAGTGAACCCCAAAGCATTAAATGGTGATCAATGATGTGGCAGTCACAAGCAAAAGCAACATTTATTAGCTAAAGAAGTAATGAAATTACTTTAACAAGATTTTATAATGAAATGTGTCCCACTAACTACATTATGACCAAAAGCGTTATGGTTGCGTTTTAACTATGATTATGGATTAAATTACAATGTATTTAAACAGAAATAACTATAATTTACCAATATCAAATTGAGTTTTTTACATAGTGGGTAGATGATGTTTTCTAGAAGCGCATGATATTACTAGCGTTATTCACAATAGGCAAATTACTTGTACTAAAATGATTCAGATGAATGCACAGCGAGAACTAGTTATTTTTAATATCTACAATATGAAGAGTAAACGATAGCTAACTACAACAACTTAATCTAAGTAGTATTAATATTCACAACACTCACCCTATTCGGGGAAATCTGGAACTTAACTTTACCACAATGATGAAATGTAACTAGATAGTCACTCCCAAGTATTTGTCACACCACAATTAGGGGAAAAATTATATAAAATAGTTAGCTGTTGTTTAGAGTGGTTGACCTGACGCGGTCCTAGCCGCTATGCAAATAAAATGACCGTGCGTGTCTCGTTCGCTGGGTGCAACCTGCATCGCTTATCGCGAGTCGTGACGTAGCCGTTTGTATTCGCAACTTGTTTATATAATAGTAAAACGCGTAGTCGAATCTGTTTGTTTGTATATTGTTTGTGTTACTTTAGTTCTAATAAGGGTTATTGATAATTTTGTGTTGTAAATAATTTATATGTATATATTTTTAATAGTCTATGTAATAGAAATAACGGTAAATCGTTACAACAAAAAGTAAGTTTCGAGATAAAGCCAAAAAACTCTAGATTTCTTGTAAATTATTTTATAGGCAGAGTACAAAGTTGTAACTTTTGTTTATTAATAAACAAATATTGTAGAATTTTTAGCATTTGCACTTTTTTCAATTACTTATTCATTTAAATAAGATATTTAGAAAAAACCGTTTCTGCCTCCTAAAATAAATATAAAAAAAATATCCATACTAAGAATAAAACACACAAGTGAGCATTTGTGTTTTTTGTGCTAGTTTTTCACTTTGGTATCTAAGTAAAAATAACACAAGTACGCACTTATGCTCGCTTTTCCGAGTCGGACAAGAATCTGAAAAAGAACAAGTGGGTACTTGTGTTTTATTTATATAGTCCATTATTGCACTTATGGCTTATTTTATAATAGGGTTTCATGAAAACACGATAAATATCAAACGAAATTATTATTAAAAGTAAACAAATGAGATGCTTTAAGGAGAGATCTTCAGGTATTTATGACACATTAGTGAAGGCTATACTTAATATTTAACTTAATTTTTAATTAATTATCATGCTCATCTATGAGATTAAGAGCTTTCTCATCACTTGGAAGATCTTAAAATTTTAGCCTATTTGGAGGCATAAGCTTTTCAAGACGCTGTATGATGTCTGTTCTTCTTTTTTTGAGTTTGTTTCTGGGTGCATCATTCAATTTAAGTGTCGGAAAGCTATTTGTTATAATATTTGGTTTAATAAAGTCCAGCCTAGTAGGGTCACCTTCAAATGACGTTTATATATGGTGACAAATCTGGTAAACATAGGAATATGTACAACTGCTTCCGTTCCAAGAGACGCCTTTGATGTTCCTCTGGCCATAAGAAGCAATCGTTAACATCTTTCGTAGATGACTACCGCATAGTTAGTAATCTGACAACCAAAACGAAACAAAAAAATTTCACATAGCCACAAAGCAAGCATACGCAACTTTTCTTGCAGAGCATAGGCAAAAACCATTACAATATTATTGCAGACGCATCAGAAAAAAAAATAGGTCATATGTTAGTTACCATATATATTTTTATTACAATCACCACGTAAACTAAGAAACGCACTATACAACAAAGATAATATAAGAACCTAGGTAATAAAAGCTTCATTTATGACTATGCATGACATTATATCACCTTATACTAGTAGAATTGTTAAACTATTATCTGTTAGCAGACACTGTCATTCTGCATAAAGCTGTTATACGTTATAAGCTCACAAGTTCGTGTCGTAGTTAGGCATTCAACATAGACCAATAAGTAACTTAACACGAATATTAAAAAATGAAGCCTTATCTCGAATCGTATAATATAGTAGAACATGCGCGCCAGGCTTAATATATCTACTTAAAACGAGCGAGCGAGATGAACAACAAACAAAATTTGACTGTTTAGGTACTTTTTAGGCTAGGCTCAAAGATTGTAATATGAGTGAAATAAATACTTACAATTATTTATCTCTCTAATTGTAGTCATTTATTTACAACTGAATACTCGTATTTTTAGTAAAAGTAAGTGGAGTAGGTATTTAAATGCGTGCGCGCAATCTCCTCCCTATGAAAGTAATCGACTCGACTGATAAACATGCCACGCGTGCAATCCGTGCTTGCCGAAATCTGTCCTTGAGTGGTCGGAGTGGGGAACTTGTACTAGCCTAATAAAACACAAGTAGCAACAATACTCTAAGAAATATACCACAAGTTCATATTTTTTGTAACGTATACTAAGCAGATTAAGTATAAGTAACAACTGTAAGAGGTTGAAAAATCATAACTTGCCACTTATGGTTTTTCTGTATCCTGTATACTTTACTGGTATAAATCTTAATCTGACTAGAAACAACATTTTTGCCAACTTATGTGTTTTTTACATCAATCATTGAAATAAAAACTAATTATGTTTTTTCTTCTTATGATATAAAAGTTGGATTCAAGCCCCATACAGAAATTTAAAAAACCATAAGTGGTCACTTAAGCATTTTTCTGTATCTTATTACAGAGTTACGTTTTTTCTTCCTCAAAAAAGGGCCAATTTTCCCAAAATGGCATGCACTTGTGGTTGTCTAAATCGTGATCTACAAAAGATATAGCAATATCTCCTAGAGAGAAAGATCACATTTTTTTTCCTGATTACAAGGCTGGTAATAAGTCCATTTTGCAAAAAATGTCACTTATGGTTTTTCTTTTCTTGTTGAGACGGCAGTATTGCAGAAAACCGTTTCTAAATCGGTTAAGCCGTTTTGATGATATTGATGTTCATACACAAAAAAAAAACCAACCTCTAACCTTAAACGCCTCTCACCTTCTCCGTTCCGTCGTGGGTAAAAATGAAATAATTATTTATAAATAAGAAGAACACCTGAATGACTGACTCACTGACTGACTGACTGACTCATTAACGCACAACACAGCAGCAGCTGAAACTGCTAACTCTAGAGAATTGATTTTTGCACAGTCTGTGACATTTAAGTATAACGTAGGCTAGATATAAGAAATGATTTTTCACAATTCATCCCCTAAGGGGGTAAAACAAGGGATGAAAGTTTATATGAAAACACGTATTTATTGAAGTGAGAGATTTGAAACTTTATATAAAAAGTATTGTTTTTCGAAATTGCTCCCCTAAAGGGGTGAAAAGGGGGTTCCAATTTTGTACGGGGAGCAAAACCTTTTTTGAAGTGAGATATTTAAAACTTCGTACAAAATACTCTCTGTTTAAATACAACAAAATGTGTTTCAGCGCTTTTCGAAATTGCTCCCCTAAAGGGGTGAAAATGGTGTTTCATGTTTGTGCGGGGAACAAATCTTTACTTTTCTTAAAAATCGATATGGGTGTCGTCTTCGAGGTTCCTCGGGGAGCGGATTACGAAAATAACATCCATTTTCAAATGATATTCATACTATGTAGGTGTGTATACCTACATACGCAGGTACAGTATACAATCATACGGGTTAACCTGAGAACCTCCTTTTTTGTTGACGGTTAAAAACTACGCTTACTACGCGGGCGAAGCCGCGGAAAAAAGCTAGTCTGTATATATTTTCGGAATTGGCACATTGAATTAAGTTACATTAGGTAACATATTATTAACCTAATGTACTATATGTGGTAGCCTTAATGTATTATATTCTTTAGTCTTTTTCTGAGGTGTGCAATAAAGAGTATTTTTATTGTACTGTTTATTAATTATGATAATGAAACTGAGCAAAATAAATGGGAAAATCACAGACAATCGAAATTAAAATACTAATGAAACATTCCCTACATTGTCTAGTCAAATAATGGAGTGTCTCGTGTCGTATTAGGCACTGGTCCCACCGCCGGCGTGTAGCGAGTAATCTCATAGTAATTCTACTCGCTTCAGCGAGAAAACGAGTAGAATTACTATGAGAGTACTCGCTGCTCACCGGCGGTGAGACCAGTGTCTTATGGATGTTACAAACACTGATTCGAGAACTCCATCAACCCGTCCCTGTCCCTGTCGTCTTCTACCGGTCCCTGGGATCTCCGGGCTCATTACAAAAGAATGCTATTGTTTATTTTTTTCGCCGGGAGACGACGGCTTAAGGGAATCCACTTTGCTGATTTTAACTTCGTAGACAATGGCCTAAGCAGTCGATAAGATCTGTTTTATTTTCTACTGGTGTTCACTACTTTTCGATCGACTTACGAATATTTTAATTGTATGTTTGTATGTATGTATGTATGTATGTAAGCACTTTATTGTACACAATAACAGGTTAAAACAATATACATGTCACATAAGATTAGAGTACAAAGGCGAACTTATCCCTATGAGGGATCTCTTCCAGGTTTCTAACTGAAGAATCAAAATTTACAAGCGTTTAATCGAACTTAGAAACGTATCTATATCTTTTCTGAAATAACTTGAGTTTAAAACTCAAATCACATTTTGAACGGACAAAAATTTCCTTAACCAAGACCCAAGGCAAATTACCTCCGGGACCGCAGCAAGTGAAAAAAAAAACTGGCGGTATCCCCGACACCAAATTGCAGACGATATTTTACCTGGCGTAGCATCTGGCTACACAAAATGAAACACATTTAGAGTCTCAGCGCGATATTAAAAACCTACGAGCTGATGTTATAGCAACGACAAACACATTACCCAATACTAACATTATAATGCGAAAGGGGCAGTGTTAGAAATGGGGCATACATTGGACCGAACTAACGATTTTCAATTACAACAGGGTATCAAGTCGATCGCATGATTTTCCGTGCGTGTATACAATACAATTCCAATACTCTTACTTACTCTTTTCATAGTAAATAGCCGGGTTAAAAGTCGCTTTTCCGACCCTAGGGTGGAAAGTATTTTTTTTAAAGTTCTATAGGCCGGGGGCGCGCGCCGGCTACGCGCACGGGCCGCGGGGATCGGCGGCGCCCGCTGCTGGTTGCTGCAGCTTGTGTTTTTATTACTGAATCTTTAGAATATCATTTACTATTACAAGATTTTAAGCTTACATGGTCATTTACATTAGAATTACGATTTGAAACGGGATATTTACCATGTATATTTGTATTTTTGAGTTCCCGATATTTCGGCACTGTTGCAAGCGCCATCATCAAGGAACGCGCTGCGAGTTTTAGTTGTGGGAAAAAAGCGAACCAGGAAGAGGGTAGATCGCTATGGTGTGTGGGTAGACCACAACTAAAACTCGCAGCACGTCAGTTAATCCTTGATAATGGCAATAGTGCCGAAATATCGGGAACTCGAAAATACAAATATACATGGTAAATATCCCGTTTCAATTCGTAATTCTAATTTACTATTACTTTTATTACTAATTTATTTTCCTCATAGTCGAAATGAAAAGTAGAGTGTTTAACTCGGATGAAAGCACCCATTTCACCCTTGAACTATTGGCGCTCTCACCTCGTTCGAGCGGCAAAATATCTCGGGTGAAATGGATCACTTTGAACCCTTGGTTAACAATCTACTATTATTACACACCTCTATTAATGGGCACAGTACAGTACGAAATCACAATGAGTAGATTCAAACAACGGGCGGTCTTATCGCGCGATTAGAGCGATTTCTTCCAGACAACTTCTTAGGATAGCGGAAAACAATTCTATTCAACAGGTGGTGAAGTGTTAACATGAAACTTACTAATATTTACAACAATAATACTAAAGAAAGAATTATATAGGTACATACTCAAAAACATTATACAGGGTGTCCCACGGCTATGCCACATGGAGGGAAAGTACCTTGAATATTGTAGATGGAACATTTTACTGAAAGAAGACATTATTTTAATTTTTAAAACAATTTAAACTGCATTCACAGATATTTAAATAATAATTAAACCGCGAACCGGGAATCGAACCCGTTACACAAGAAAAATAATTACCCTGTAGCTTTATCATACCAATCGAAAGGCTTCATCGTATGGATTATTTTTTGTTAAATAACATAGTATCAGAAATAAAAGGAAGACCATGAATTTTAAAATTTTTAATACAAAATTAATCAATTTATCACGTGTAACGGGTTCGATTCCCGGTTCAACCATAAAAATATTTAAATATCTGTGAATGCAATTTACAATGTTTTTTAAATTCAAATAATGTCTTCATTCAGTAAAATGCTCCATCTACAATATTTAAGGTACTTCCCCTCCATGTGGCATAGCCGTGGGACGGCCTGTACGTATATTACGTATATATCAGGAGATAAAGAATTCCAAAGCGAAATAGCTTGAAAAGTGAAGGTGTAACGTTAGTTATCGTTTAGGAACTGATTCTGATAATTATCTTTTATTGATATTAGGTATGCTTATCAATTGAAGTTGGCTATAAAGGTTTATGATATACCTAACCTAGGCATTGGCCAGCTATATACGTAGAAATGTATATTTTTCGATCGATTAGTAAATTCACGCCCGTAGAGTATGATTTCCGAGGTAAAAGTTTTATAGTGATAAGCATGATTGATTAACATTTACGTACGTACGATTTCCAAGCACCTAAAATGATTTATAATAGTAGTAGGATGCTTCACGTGGCGCCGCCTTGCACGAGTCGTGCCGCGGCACGTGGTAAGAACGTGTTATTTTGCGACGTTCCACTCACTCTTGCAGTACGGTGCCGAGATCTGGGGGCGAGCCGCCGACTGGCAGCGTGTTTTTAGAATTCAAAAAAGAGCCGTGCGGTCGGTGGTGCAGGTGGACCAAAATACTTCAGTAAAACCTTATTTCAGAGAACTGGGTATATTGACGCTGCCTTCGACCGCGATCTTTCAAATTGCCACTTATACTCATGTTCACATGAGCGATTATAAAAAACGCGTGGATTCTACTCGCTCGCTGCGATATCCTAACAGACTTCTTCCAGTAAAGCGGCGACTAGCTCGATCTGGAAAAATTACTCATGTGATGGGACCGACCATTTATAACAAGTTGCCCGAAATAGTCAAGTCGGCCCCTTCCGTACAATGCTTCAAACGAACGCCAAAAAGTTGGCTTCTCGAGCACACATTCTACAGCTACGACGAATTTGTAAACCTGTAGAATATAATGATTATTACTTATTAATAAAATTGATTGTATTTGTAAAATGAAATAATATCTGACATGTAATCTTGACATTATGAATAAATGAATATGAATATGAATATATTCATAACGTCATTAGTATGGGTAGCAGGTTGGACACAGGCTTTTTTTTTATTAAAGAGAAATCGTTGAAAAAGCTATTAAAATATAACGTCACTAACTCTTCCCGCCATTGTCGAGCGAATGTCTCGTTGTTCGAGATATTAATGTGAGGCTTTAATGCGCAATTTTTCTCTCAAATTACTTGTGGAATGTTTTTTTAAGGTTGCGAGGTTTGCGTTTTTTAACTCCTCTTGTGACTTCGGAACAATCACCAGCGCGTTGCCTACCTTTATTAATATTTTAAAGATTTTTTATATTAATAAATGCGGGTCTTAAACAGGGCTCGGAACCGGATTTTACTATTTTTGAAATATCTCCTAATGTACTTTTCATATCCCCATTTTTATTTTTAAATTGGTTTTTGTTAGCCTTTATCTATGATATAAATGATTTAAAATACGAAAAAATATCATAAGACGCAATTAACCGAAATAATTAACCGGTTAATTGTATGAAGACGAAACCGGTTTCCGAGCCCTGCAGGCTAATCACGTAACTTTATGTACTAACGGTAGATAGATTTTACTGTCAATTTTGAAGTATAAATGTATGAGCTGACAGTTAAAATTTGACATTAAAATCTACCTAACGGTAGTACAAAAGTTACGTGATTACCCCGCTGGTCTTAAATCCCCAACATAGCGCATACCCGGGAGCTCTGGCGAACTTACTTACTATCAGAAACACAACACCATATATAGCGACGTACAGATAAAGTGAAAAAAGTGTTCCCACTCTGCCAGTCTTTATTACACTGACATAAAAAAAAAAACATAATTAAAAATCTTTACAATAAATATGATAATTTTACCAGCAGTCTGCGCCCGAGTTAGGAACCCTGTATGACTCACATGATTAATATTGAATATTATGTCACCCAGGACTGACGGTCGATGGGGCCAGAAACTGCTTGAGTGGCGTCCCCGCACCGGAAGACGAGCTGTCGGTAGGCCTCCGACAAGGTGGAGTGATGACCTGGTGAAGGTCGCGGGAATCCGGTGGAAACGAGCGGCACAGGACCGGTCTGGATGGCGAGCCTTGGGGGAGGCTTATGTTCAGCAGTGGACGTCTTTCGGCTGAAATGATGATGATGATGATGATGATTATGTCACCCGAGGAAAAGTTTGATACGATATATTAATTTATTTTGTGTCTATTTACTTCTCGAAACTAGCGATTCGCAGAGATGGCATAGGACGGAACAGATATTAAGAATACAAACCCTACACATTATGTAAGTTTGAGTTTATAAAAACATATTTGTATAACATGCCTTACTTATTAGCTCTTCCTTATTATTAATTTTCTGTGGGGTATGGGTAAATATTTGATTTTAATATTTAACAGCTAAAGAAATTTATATTCAGAAAATACCTTCCCAAATGGAAGGGTTTCCTGTATTTCAGTAATAGCGGCACAAAAACACGTGCTTTGGATAAAATCTCAACAAACTCAATAATAAAAAAACCGGTAAAGTGCGAGTCGGACTCGCGCACCGAGGGTTCCGTATACAGATGTGTACCGGTTCCAACCCTATTAAATCAGGAAAATCTCAAGAACCTGGTGTGAAAATTGGACCCCATGGGTACAGCGCCATCTATCGGCGACTTTTGTTACAAATTTGAGCGACTGAATAACTTTGTATGTATGGTAGTTTTTCAAGGATAACTCTTTATCACGTTATTTGAAAGAACGTACTTTCAGCATAATCTCGTAGGAATTTATAAAACAAAAGTACATGCAAAGGTGATTAAATTACAAACTTAGAATAGAAATGTTTTTTGACGATAAAAAAAAGAAAAACTAGATGGAGCTACAGTTATATTTTTCCTGTAAAATGTACATTGATATCAATATTATGTAATAAATTTATATTTTTCCTCTGTAAACTTCAGAGATAAGGGGGGAGGGGGGGGACGGTATTTTTTTTACATTTTCCCTCATAAAACAAAAATTTTTCAAGTTAAAAAAAAATGTTTCAGAATGGGCAATTCTAGCCCTTTCATATGACACCCCACTCGACTTTCAAATTTTGAACCACCTGTTATCGGTCATTTTTCCCAGAGAAGAAAAAAAAATATTTCAAAAAGTCATGTTCTATGTAGGTACATAGAACTACCTTCTTTATAACTATTCGAAATTTCAAATCGATAGCATAAGTAGTTCTTGAGATATTTAGCGATGTGACAGACAGACAGACAGACAAAGTGTAACCATAAGGGTTCCTTTTTTACCATTTTGGTACGTAACCCTAAAAGCAACAGAAATATGGAATGTGAATTTTAAAGCAATTTATTATATTTCAGGTCACAACGTGTTGATTCAATATATTCGACGCGAATTTGTATTGCTTGCATGTCATGGACATTGATTGTAGAAAAAATGTAATCGGCTTCAATTCGATTTATTTATTTATATTTTATTGAACAAAAATACAGTGTACAAATGGCGAACTTAATGCCAAACGGCATTCTCTACCAGTCAACCACAGGGCTAAACAGGGGTTCGATTCATCTCTTTCAAGTAACAATTACATTTCAATATTATTCGCGCTGGTTTTGTCACATTATGGTGACTTCCTGGAGGTCTATGATGATCGCGCGATAGCGTGATAAACTACAAGATACTGTATCTGTCACTTTCTGATACCACTCGATAGAAAGTGACAGATGCTTTATATTGTCGTTCGTCACGCTATCACGCAATCATAATACGGAGCCTGACTTGTCGGTGTGGGGGCGGTACGATATGAGAAATCTGTCGGATATCAATATCAACTGTCAGTCGAGTCATTATCACTTCTTTATTTCGCACCGCAGGTTGATATCGCACTGCACGCCGCGACAGATATAATCAGTCATTGGCACTGAACCGATGGTGTGGATACACATCCATAGTTGGCGTCCAAAAGGTTAAATTACTTAATCTATTCTATTCTAATACAGACAGTATCCCGTCAACTCAGAAAATCTGTGCCATATTAGTAAGCTCACGCCAAAGAAGAAAATGTCATGTATCGATCCCACCACGCCAATTTAGTATCATTACCACGAGTTTCCAGAGAGCGTTCTCGCTAGCGACTGCGTAAACGATTTGTATTCAGAATAGTCAGCACCCCTGGCGGTCACTAAAGATCTGTAGTGACTGGTCTCACTAGTTAACCTGGAGTGAAATGGGGTGTGCGAAACAGATAGAAATGTTACTGAGATTGGAAGGAACTGATAAAAATTATACCTACTCCTGTCCACCATACACACTCTCCGAAAGAATAGGGATGATGACTCATATTGCAACTTATAACATAGTGTGTATCTATGTTGATAGAAAACCACCAAATTATCACAATAATTAATAAATTAGACGAATTCACAATAAATAGTGAATTAGAGCGTATTCCCTTCTCAAAGGCCGGCAACGCACTTGCGACTCCTCTGGTGTTGCAGGTGTTTATGGGCGACGGTAATTGCTTACCATCAGGCTATCCGTCTGCTCGTGTGCCCCTTATAACATAAAAAAAAGAATTAATTAAAATCGTAAAAAGAAATGGGACTTTAAAGATTAGCAAAAACGTTGTTTTTTGTTTATTGGCCAAATGTGATTTGAATCGCCTGCGTGTGAATCAGCATGATGCCTGTAAAATCTTCGCAGGTCCGTGGTGGTAAATAAAAATAGTGGACTGTAGATTTAGGAGCTGGTGTAATCCAAAATAGAAAAATATACAGAAAAGTGAGTGTAACAGTCTTTGGGAATTGCTGAACAACCGTAAGTTATTAACGTATAACAATTTTGAAATCTAAACATTGCCATATGAAAATTGTCCATATTAGCTCGACTGGTTATGAATTTAATGTTACATTGAATATTTTATTTAAAAAATATGCAAGTATGATTGAAATAATTATAAGATGAATTTATTACATACAATTGATTGGGTTATTTTTATATGAATTATTGAATACAATTTTGATTCAAGAAAAAGGATTAAAAACGTTTCAGTTTTTAAACGATTCTGAACATGCTGCCGGCCTTGAAGTTCGAAGATTTTCAATTGTTGCCCACAGGAAGCGGGCAGATGGTGTTAAATGCCCGTCGAATGACACCTCGCTTAGTGCGGATGTCTGCGACTCGCGCGACACCGTCGGCGCCGGGAATGATGCTGACGACTCTGCCAAGCTGCCAAAGGAGAGGCGGCAGAGTTCTGTCTTTGATGACTACCAGAACTCCCTCTTTGAGCTCTCCTGCAGAATGATGCCACTTGGTTTTCTGTTGGAGCCAGAAGATATCTTCATTAGAAAACCGATGCCAGAAGTGCTGCTTGAGCAGGTCGACGCGTTTCCAACGTTGCAGCGACGAAATGTTGGATGCAGTGATCTGTGGATGAGGCACAAAGTTAATGGATCGTCCTATTAGGAAGTGGGCAGGAGTCAATGGACAGAGGTCATTAGGATCGTCTGAAATTGGCGTCAGAGGCCGTGAATTTAAAATTGCTTCAATCTGAATCAGTAGTGTTGACATCTCCTCGTATGTCAGATGAGTTTGATCGAGCACTCGGCGGAGATGGTGCTTTATGGATTTGATGGCGGACTCCCATAATCCGCCGAAGTGTGGAGCGTAAGCCGGAATAAATGAGAATTGTATACCTTCAGTCACGTCTGTTGATAAGGATTGCTGGATTTTAGAGAATTCGTTACAAGTACCTTGAAAGGTTGTGGCATTATCGGAGAAGATTGTCTGCGGTTTACCCCGGCGTGCAATGAACCTGCTCAACGCTGCAATGTAAGCTTCTTTTGTCAGATCTATTACAAGTTCGAGGTGCACTGCTTTTGTTGCTAGACACACAAATGCACAAATGTATGATTTGACTAACACACTACCTCTACCTTTGCGGTTGGATATCATAATTGGCCCTGCGTAATCTACGCCAGTTTCTAAAAATGGATATTCTAACTCAACACGTTCTCTCGGTAGATTACCCATTATGGGCTGTATTGTTTTCCCTGTAAATCGTGAGCATTTGACACATGTATGCACTGTACTCTTGGCAAGATTCCGACCATGAATGGCCCAAAACTTTTGTCTGGTGACAGCCAGCAGAAGTTGGGGACCTGCATGCATGAATATGATATGATAATATCTGAATATCAATTTGCATAAATGATGTTTGGAACCGAGCAACACTGGATGCTTGACATCATAACCGTAGCTGGAGTTGCTCAGTCTTCCCCCCACACGAATGAGATCGCCTTCCCCAAGAAATGGAGAAAGTGACTGGAGATTGCATTTACGAGGAATCGGTTTCTTTGACAATAACAGTTCCATTTCCTTGGGAAAGGAATCCTCTTGTGCCCTACGCAAGAGAAAGTTATTAGAGCGTTCGAGCTCTTGATGACAAAGGTTGCCCGTATGTTTGGTTGCCGATTTCCTGCAATTATCGACGAACCTGAATACTAAGGCCATAATACGATTGAGTTTTGAGAAACTTGATGAATTTTCAATTAATTTGCTAAATATGTTCTGGTTTTGCTCTTGGATGACCAGGGATCGTTGTACCATTTCAGGCAAATCACTACTGGATACTTTGTTTGGATTTTGAGGCCACTGCCTCCTATCTAATTGAATGAATTGCGGACCTGACCACCACAGAGAAGATTGACCTAGCTGATCAGCACTGAGACCACGGGAAACTAAATCTGCTGGATTTTCCTTAGACGGTACGTAGCACCACTGATAGCCTGCTGTAAGCTCTTGAATCTCACTTACTCTGTGGCGCACGAACGTTTTGAGATTCAATGGTGATGAAGTAATCCACCCCAAAGTGACTGTAGAGTCGGACCAGAATACGCAGTCCTTGATCTCCAAAGTGAGTGATGAAGTGACTTTCGTGTACAGCTTTGCACCAAGCAATGCCCCGCTCGATTCCAAGCGCGGTATTGTTGTTTGTGGCTTTATAGGAGCTATTTTGCTTTTGGATGCCAAAAGACGAACTCTGACTGATCCGTCCCTATCTACACTGCGTACGTATATGCATGTACCATATGCCTTTTCACTTGCATCTGTGAAAATGTGGAGGGTTACCTCAATTGGACTGGGTAATTTGATGCATCTGGGTATATGTAAACTATTTAAATGCGGCAATGTGCGAGCGAAATGAAGCCATGCATCTTTAATTAAATGAGGGAATTCGTCATCCCAAGAGCATTTACCTATCCACAACTGCTGCATGATAATTTTTGCCTCCACTATTGTAACATAACGCCCCCCCTGTACTAATATACTAATTTACCCCTCCCCGAAAATATAAAGATAAAGAATAAAAATAATTATGAAGTTTTACTTGAAGTTTTATTTGTGACGTAACTAATGGCCAGAACGTGATCGCTAGTGGTAGGACCCCCTTATTGTTGTGAACCGTAAGAACCCAAAGCCCTATGATAATTGACGGAACCCTGAATCTCTCATCCCTCAGTACGCAATAAATATCTACACTAATGTCCCTATGACGAACTTTAAGTATGAAGTAATAATAGTAAGTTGTTGTAAAAATAGAGGATTTTGTTGAGATAGGTTAATGGGATTTAAATAAGTTTTAGGCCTAAGTATGTATGTCAAGCTCGACGCACCTATGTCTTAAACCTAGTATACAGAGTTGTGCTAACCCTATCAAATTAGGATTTTTAGCAGGTTTGAAGGGATTAAGAAATATCTTGTTATTGGTTAAAGGCTGGGCCCCTCCAGACCGCCCGAGAGATTGCTATCTCTCTCTGTTATTAAACAGAAACCAGTGGCTCTCGACCCAGACTTGGACAAGCCCCCTCCAATATTTTCTAACACTATTCGGAGTGTAAAATCAATGTCATAAATTAATAACACTATGGGAGAGTTATGCTGGGATTATTCAACCGCATTGTCTCAGGACGCAACGATCAAATACCCCTTTGTAACTCTCGGGTTTAGAATTTGTTCTAGAAAAAGGTGATCAGACAATTATAACAATTGAGTCTACTAGTATTTCGAAATCCGCGCCAATAGATAAGGAGAAATACTGCAAGACCTCATTTATGGTGTCAGGCGCAATCCTAGCGTTACTACGCCGGAATCTGGCCCTAAATAAAACCCCTGCCAAATATGCTAACCCGGAAATATGTACTACCAATCTCCTAACTACTACCCAAGACTAGTAAGAAAATAGCTATTAAGATAGATCGCTAGCTTGCCTGAATCTAGATTACCTACGCGGTTGTTTGAAGATTGGATTACCGTACCCTATCATTTGGAGTCTATATTTGCCTATGACGAATATTCCCGATTCATTATATTACCGTATGAATTTCTCGCGACCTATAACGTAATTCCTAACTTAAACCAAGTTAACCCAGCGCGTAAGAATCTAATTTTCCTACTTCCCTCATAATTGTGTATGAATTTACCCTAATTCTATCCCCATTTAGAACTAAACTGTTGAAACTAATAATCACTTACCTGGGATTTAGTTTCAATGAATGCGTATTCCCTAAACTAAGCTGTAACAGTTCGGCAGGCTACTCCGATGTTTTGCAACCTATCAGCCAGTGTATGTACCTCCCCCTGCACGTCCGTGGACATGGTGGTGCAGGTAAGGTGCCCTAGCGTGTATATAAGATAATATATAAATATATTTAATAAGACCGTTCTCCAAATACTGCACAATTTCAACGAGCGAGGAGCACCCTCTATGCTGACCCAAACTATGGCAGCCTCGTTTACGTTGCCAGCTGG
The DNA here is from genome assembly GCA_963556455.1 of Epiblema foenella. Lineage (NCBI taxonomy): Eukaryota > Metazoa > Arthropoda > Insecta > Lepidoptera > Tortricidae > Epiblema > Epiblema foenella. Next base: position 15,621,574 of record OY747106.1, read on the forward strand.
ACATTGTGAGAACGCGAAGGATAGATCGTCTCCTGTGTTGGTAAAAAGGAGACGTCAGGCCACCTTCAGACCTGATAACTACTAAGACTCTGAATCATGCCCATTGGCACCGTTAGGCGGGTATGACTCCTCAGGTATACTGTAAACCTGGACAAAGTTCTGGCTTTTAAACTTATTGAAAATATACAAAAAACCCACTAATTTTACTAGTTATTATGCCAAAAAGTGATCCCTCATGATGGGGAGAAAATCCCTCATAATGACGAACCACTCTTATGCCAATAAATTCACCCACCAAGAGTTTTTACTGAGCAAGCCAGAGACCTTGACAGTCTGAGTGACGAAATCTAAGTGCCGCTAGTAGCTCCGACTCGGCCTATTTATACCCTTAAACAGGGAGTTACTTGCTCGATGCGCTCGTCGCGCGCACCAGGCCCATTTTTGTATGGACAAAATCCAAACTCTCATAGTAAAAAGTGGGGATTTCATAGAAAATGCTGCGTGCTCATCGAGATCAAGGTGCTTAAAGTAGTCAGGGCGATCATCATGATCAACAGATCACACTTTTGTGAGATCCAACTACCAGGCTACCACAATAGACGAAGAGGTTACAAGTTGTTACAGCTTATAAGTTGTAATTTATTCAAACAACGTCATCAACCAATTAAAACCTTAATGGGCGCGGCCAAAATCTATTAGTCAATGATTGGCTATGTCATTCCGATATATTTACTTATATCGCTTATATACATCATTCCGCCATTTTGTGACCGAACGAAAACCCCTCCTACCCACAAGATCAGTAGAAATATAGAAATCTTTCAGTATTCACCTGGACTAACTTTACCCCATTGTTAATAAGACTGAATCTAGCTAATCAGCTGACAAAACACTCTATAGATTTGATCCTTAAGACCGACACTTAGAATGCGCATTCATCCCACGCTTGTTATGTCGCCCTAGTAAAATTAACGAGAATCTTGTCTCCAATGCAGTCTTAATGATCACTACGTCAGCCGGTATATAGGTATTTAGGAAAGATTGCTAGACCTTCGTTTCACGAACTAATGTATTCCCGATACATTTTAGTAATTTATATCCCCATAAGGAAAATTAATCATTTCCTCATATTATTTACTTATAAAGGCATTTCACTTAGGTAAAAATAAGGTTTAATTAGCCCCCCTATTCTAAGTCTATTACACTATGCAGGGAGAGACAAGACCAAGTGGGTCGAACACTTGTGCAATCGTAGAAAGAATTGACCTTTTATTTATTTTGTCCTGAATATTGACGTTGATTGAAAATGTTAACGTATCTCGGAAACACTGCCAATTTAGACCGAGAGTTTTTGATGAATCCTCGATGCTAAGGTTCACAGTATCGGAACTGCCGTAGTCTTGACTGACTGCTAACAATATTTCTTGATTATTAGAATGCCATTTCCTGAGATGAAACTTAGCTGTATGCAACTGTTGAGTGACCCTGCGACACAGTGAGACCGCCTCTTCAACTGTTTCCCTGCCTGACAAAAAATCGTCGACGTAAAAATCGTGACAAATTGCTTGCTTGACGTCTTCGTCTTCTGAATCATATCCCAACTGAGTGAGACATCTCGTGGCGAGATAAGGAGCAGATGCTGTCCCATACGTCACCGTATTTAATGTGTAGATGGATATGGGCTGTGAAGGATGCGATCTCCATAATATTTTCTGCAGGGACCGCTGAGGTTCGGTAATCTGTACCTGTCGGTACATTTTCTCTACATCAGCGGTCACAATAAAATTGTGCTGACGGAATCGTAAGAGTATGGACTGTAAATCGTCCTGAATTGTAGGCCCTACCCTTTGAATGTCATTGAGCGACTTGCCCGAGGTTGTGGGAGAGGAGCCATTGAATACTACCCTCATTTTTGTGGTTGTGGAGTCCCTGGGAATCCCATGATATGGCAAGAAACATGAGATTGAGTCTTTACTGGCTACCGTTTTGCTCATGTGACCCAAACTTTCATACTCTGTAAGGAAATCGATATAAAGTGTCTTTAAAGTTGGATTTCTTTCTAATCTACGTTCTACTGACAAAAATGTCGCTAACGCCCGCTGATATGAGTCCCCCAACACCTCAGGCGACTCCTTCAAAGGCATCGAAACCACGAAGCGTCCTATAGCGTCACGCGTTGTAGTCTTTAGAAAGTGTTCTTCACAAGTGTTTTCCTCAGAGGTCAGTTTGTATTGAGGAGCCACTGAATCTAACTCCCAAAATCGTGATATGTCTACATTTGTATTAGTGGTTGCATTGTATGTAAACATGCATGTCTGTGACGTGTTTGGTTTGGGCTGAGGAATACCACCTGAAACTAACCACCCTAATTTAGTTTCATAAAGAGTGGGCTGGTTGGTGCCCAACTGAATTCGATTTGAGCCCAGCACACTCCAAAATATCTCGGCACCGACCAAGATATCGATGCATGCTGGCTTGTTAAATGTGGGATCTGCTAACTGAACCCCTGAAGGTAATTGAATGTTATGTATGTGTATGTATGTGGATGGTATGGCAGTTGTAATATTTGGGAGAACGTGACAGCCAATGTTCGTCTTGAAGCTCCCGTCTGCTGAATGAATTTGAATTGCACATATCTGAGATGTATTGGACGTGTGACTGTTAATGCCAGTCACAATTGAATTGACAGGGGAGGTGCGTAGTTTGAGCCTACTACACAGCTCGTGTGTTATAAAATTAGTAGTACTGCCATTGTCGAGAAGTATGCGTACTGTCTGCAGTTTCCCTTTGTTGTCTGCTACCTTCACAAGGGCTGTAGACAACAGCACCTGAGCTGACTGAATATTACTAGCTGACTGATCAGCAACCACTGAAATGTTTGGAGGTACCTCAGTAGGTCCCGTCTCTTGGTTTGGCTCAAAGTGTATGAGAGTGTGATGTTTCCTATTGCAATATTTGCAATGCGACAAGCGACACTGATGCTCTGAATGACCGTGACAGAGACAGTTTAGACATACTTTGAACGACTTCGCCTTGGTAAGCCGTGCGTCTACAGACAACTTCCTGAAGGTGGGACAACCATACAAGTGATGAGTCTTCTTGCATAACGGACATGTGTTTGTATATGAAGGCCTACGATTGTTGTCAAATGAAGAGCTAGCAATGAAGCTTTTTGGTTTTGATTGCCCATGAGTAAACGACGATGATGACTCATGCTTTTGTTTTTGTTGCTTTATGTCCTCAAGGCTCTCTAAAAAGTCGGCTCTTTGTAAAAGAAATGTTTTGAAAGCTTCTAGAGTAGGAACAGTGGACTCAGAGTTGCGGCGCTCTTCCCACTCTCTAGTGGTCACAGCGTCCAACTTGTTCGCCATCATGTGCACAATAAGAGTGTCCCAATTATCCGTTGGCTGCCCTAATGAATGAAGTGCGCGTAAATTTTTATTTGTAACATCAAGAATATGTCTTAAAGCTTGACTGGATTCTTTTTGAATTGGATCGACATTGAATAATGCATTGACATGATTTGTGACTAATAATTTCTGATTGTCATATCTCTCAGAAAGTAACTGCCATGCTATTGGATAATTGTCATTGGTGAGATCTAAACTCTGAATGATAAGTGCTGCACTACCTTTGAGTGACGCCCGCAGGTAATGGAACTTGTTGATGGTATTGATTGAATCATTGTTATGAATCAGAGAGAGATGTGTCCCGAAAAGCTAGCCAGTTATGATAACCACCCTCAAAGCGAGGCAAATCAATTTTTGCTAAATTGATAAAGTTTGTATTGTGTGCCTTGACAACTGTAGAAGCAGAGCTTACCTCAGATTCATTGACGCCGGAGTTACGCCTTGTATGCTTGTGAATTAAAACTTGCGCGGATGACATGCTCGCGTAGTAGGAATCCTCGAAAAGCTGACGCTCCTCTTCGATGTCCTGCCCGCTTGCAGCCCCAGGGAGCATTTCTATGTCGGTCTGTAACGCATCAAATTCATCGAATATAGGAACAATCTTATCAAAGCGTAATTGAAGTTCTGCAAGTTGTATTTGGCTAAGCAGCGGCTTATCTGCTGCATTTTCCAGATATTTCTGGAACGCTGTAAGCTTGCCTTTAATGGCCCCACGTTTATAATTAAGCTTTTTTAAATCTTCTGATGACATATTGAATGATAATTGCAGTTATGTGAATTTATATGACAACTAATGAAAATGTAATAGCAAAGTAAACCTTTGTCTGAACGATTAATACAAACTTCTGATGATTTATTCTGAACAAAATATTTGTTACGATCTTTAAAATTGCTATGTATGTCGATCAGGCGCTGCACTTTAAGCGGACGGCGGCCGATCGTAGGTACTGAACGCAATAATCACGAACACTAATCACTTTGTTTACCTGTTAACTGCTACAAAACGGTAATTAATTATTTAACCTTGTTAGAATAAGATCTGTTCTCTGTAAAAATTGATTATAAAGCTTGAATTTTGACTAGTTAAATATGAATTTGGAACTACTGTTTTTATTGAAAGTTTGTTACTAAGTGCCAGTTGTGATTTTTGCGTTTAAGTACTAATTTGTGAATGTGAACTATGGGAATGAAGTGGATTGAATATATCACTACTGATTAGATGATTGCAATGAAAATAAGCGATTACTGCACTAGGTGGATAATAGACTTTAGGCTGTCATACAATGCCTAAGTAATGAATTAATGCTGAACCAATGGATGATTTAAATGGAAATGGATGTGAAGCACTATGGAATGATGTGAATAATGTGAAATGAAGGAAATATAGGAACGATCTCACTAATCTTTGTCCTGGAGAGTGCTTCTTCGTCTGTTGTGGGCTTCGGTGGTTCAACTGCTTCACTGCTGCGCCTTGATTTCCGTTGAATGCTCACTTCCTGGTCTGGTTGGTGCTGGATTGGCTGCCGTAACTGACTGCTGGTTACTGGCTGTATATCCCACTGCTATGGGATGCTTCGTGTGTCGCGGCCTGGTTCACCCGTCGCTGAATATCCTGACTGATGGGACTCGACGAGTGTTGGCACTGTAACGTCACGTAGCTGGATGTGCCTTGCGCCAACCTGGATGACCCACGGCTTCGCCGATGAAAGTCCGTTGAATTGAAGGAGTTCGACTATGCTCACAGTCCTGATTTCTTCCACTTCGGAGGCTTCGTAAGGACCATGTAAAATCTTCGCAGGTCCGTGGTGGTAAATAAAAATAGTGGACTGTAGATTTAGGAGCTGGTGTAATCCAAAATAGAAAAATATACAGAAAAGTGAGTGTAACAGTCTTTGGGAATTGCTGAACAACCGTAAGTTATTAACGTATAACAATTTTGAAATCTAAACATTGCCATATGAAAATTGTCCATATTAGCTCGACTGGTTATGAATTTAATGTTACATTGAATATTTTATTTAAAAAATATGCAAGTATGATTGAAATAATTATAAGATGAATTTATTACATACAATTGATTGGGTTATTTTTATATGAATTATTGAATACAATTTTGATTCAAGAAAAAGGATTAAAAACGTTTCAGTTTTTAAACGATTCTGAACAATGCCCAAACAAACATTTGAGCGTCTCTAAAAACTGTTTCGAATGGCGCGAAAATTGTTTTTTTTGTCATCATGGCCTATTGTCATAAGTAATTACGAAATGAATTACTCAAAAGGAATATTATTCATCAATGTGCCAAACGTGGGTAGGGTAACGGCACCAAAAGGTGAAATAATTGAAATATTGGCATTTAATAATCCGCGAGGCTGCTATGAGCTTAACATGTGTATCTGTGTGACTGTTTGTGGCGTCGTAGCTTCTAAACGGATGATCAGAATTGAGTGTGTCTTGTGTAATTGAAAGTTTTATTCATCATCATATTATATGATATTATTATTTTCCTTAACTCGCTAATTTTGTATTAAGCAGTACAGCTGCTAACGTAAACTACAAATTTAGAAATAAAGGAAAAATCCCCTCCCTTAAGGCGTTTGTATAAATGAAGGAAATATTGAGAAATTTCGGGCCGAGTGGCGGTTGCACTTATAGCTCAGTTGGCTAGCGCGACTGGCCGCGAGTGCCTGGAGGTCGCAGGTTGAAATCCTGCTCGGTGCCCAAATTTTTCCTTTATTTCTAAATTTCTTCCGTACCTCGTATTTGATAATACCATGTAATACGTATGCAGTTTCCATATGTTTTCTTGTGGAACTATAGTACATTGTAAATACCTATTGTTATTTTTTCCTCGTTTTTTGTTTAATTCTCTTTTGTTGTTTACCACTCATATTTACTTTAGCAGGCTAAGTAGTATCATTGTAATAAGTATATTTTTGGAGAAAATGACTGACTGTCGAGTTTCTTTCGGCGTTTCTTCTCGTCAGTGGTCTCATGAGAAACGCTAGTAATTTTTGAGTTGTAAAAATGCCATTGCGGCCTACTTGCAGAATAAAGTTCATTTACTTCATTTCATTTATTAATATTTATTTATTTATTACACAAAATGCCATTTTCAGTATACACCAAACATGACATAGGAGTAATACATTAGAATAACTTCAAGTTCGAAATGTCTTGTTTGTCAAAATGGTTCTTTATGTTTTTCATGATGGGGTTTTTTAGGGTTTCGTACCAAAATGGTAAAAAAGGAACCCTTATGGTTTCACTTTGTCTGTCACATCGCTAAATATCTCAAGAACTACTTATGCTGTCGATTTGAAATTTGGAATAGTTATAAAGAAGGCTAACCTAGATACATAGAACATGACTTTTATAAATATTTTTTTATTTTCTGTGAAAAATTACATATATTTAGAAATTTTGAGTCTAGTGAATATGTCGGGGTGGGGTGTTATATGAAAGGGCTGGGGTTGCACATTCTGAAGCATTCTTTTTTACGTTCAGTCATTTTTGTTTTATGAGGGATTGTGTAAAAAAAATAACGTTCCCCCCTTATCTCCAAAGTTTACCCGGGAAAAAGTATGAAGTTATTACATAACATTTATATCAATGTATATTTTACAGTAAAAATATAAATATAGCTCAATCTAGGTTTTCTTTGTTTATCGTCAAAAATAATTCTATACTGCTTGTAATTTAATCAACTTTGCATGTATTTTTGATTTACAAATTCCTACGAGATTATGCAGAAAGTATCTTCTAAAAAAATTGAAATTGATTCACGTGATAAAGAATTATCCTTGAAAAACCACCATACATACTAAGTTATTCAGTCGCTCAAATTTGTAACAAAAGTTGCCGATAGATGGCGCTGTACCCAAGGCGTTCACGGATGCGTCCTGTGTACGGAACCCTTGGTGCGCGAGTCAGACTCGCACATGACCGGTTTTTTTTTCCAATTAAGATTGGTTTCTAACGTTTCAACGTGTATACACTTTCTTTTGTTCACTTTCTTCAAAAATGTAAGTGATCACATTTATAATATTATTACTAGGGTAGTGGGATTACCAGGAACATACCAAATATATCAAATGTGATATTTCATACGAAGATAGGATCTCAGATTTGGGGCCGTAATCCTTTGACGTAGGAACGGGGTACGGTTTGCTCCGTAGGAAGCATATGTAAAATAAGTCTTGTTTTCCACTTCGTCATTATATATGCTAAAAATTAAATAATACATGTTATGTAAAAATTCGATAAACTGTGGAAAAAAGAAAACCAAAACGAGAGTCACAACACACTTTTTACCTGTCCTCGATCGGCGAAAAAATAAACAATAATATTCTTTCGTTATGTGCCCAGAGATCTCCGGGATGGTTAGACAACGGCTTAATAATATTACACGACTTAGTATAGGAAGAAAAATAAAGTAAAAGATTTTTTTAATACAGTTGCTCAAAAAGTGGTACTTTATGTATTTGTATCGTGCGCAAAGTTGGTTTTCGCGCAGTAGTGCTTTTTACTTTTCCAATTTGCGGTTCCAAGCTATACATCCAACCGAAGAGATTTAGGTTCAATCGGCTTAGGTACTTATTTATTCAATAAAGCATTTGGCAATAAAACTGTAGATTTCTATTATATTTAAAACATTAAAATTGCATATTAGACAAGTTAAATGGTTATCGAATATTAAAAATATAAAGCTGTTTTCAAAAATTTGCCTGATTGAGTAGACCAATGACCGGAAACGAGAATTATGCATGACCTTCGATTAATAGAGTATTATGTAAGACCGCCGCGACGGATGAAAAAAACGCTTGCTTGTTTTGGCCAAAACATACATTTATTTACAAATAAATCAAATATAAATTAATTATAAATTTAAAAACAATAGTTTTTTCATGTTTAAATTTAAATGTAATTAAACTACCATGTGACATAAAACTTCTCCCGAAATAGTTTTTGATTTGGCTGAATGCTGACAACCATGGCCTGTTGAAAAAAGTCTGTCAATTGAAAGTTAAACTGACTTGTTTATTCCCGCCTCTTTCATTCATAATTTCGGGAATTCATTTTGTAATAACGTAGTTTTTTAAATGATATTTTTGTGATATGTGCGATATATGCGATTGTTAAATAAAATGTATATAAACCACGCCAGACGTAGTACAAAGCCTGCAATAGGAAGTAAACAGATTTTGTTTTGTCTCTTTTAATTACTGTTTTATTTAGTTTTGATTTATTGATAATTTTTCGCAACTGTATTAAAAAACGTCGTTTGATATACGTCCGGAAGTGTCATTTTCACTCGTCCCGAGTTTGTCCCGCATCTCACAGCTCGGGCCAAGACAACTCGGAACTCAAACAAAATGACAAACCTTCCGCACTTGCATCAAAATGTACTATTTCACACCTGCTATTCAGAAAAGAGTTATTGTTGCCTTCGAATCAGGGATCAAAGTTGTACTTTTCTTCCCTCATTTGAGGGCAACAATGACTCTTTTCCTCATAGAAGGTGTGAAAAGCAGTATGTGACACTGTAGTAAAATCATTTGTAAGATATTTCATGTTTTTAGTAGCGGGCCTCATAGACGGTGTGAAAAGCAGTATGTGTCACACGGTAACAAAATTATTTCCGTCTTGGGCGTAAAATCTTGAATCCCTCGCTACGCTCAAGATTCTACTTTAGAATCCCTCGCTACGCTCAGGATTCTATTGTAGAATCTTTCGCTTCACTCAGAATTCAATATACCGCCCTCGCCGTAAATATATCATTTTGCTCCCTTGAGACACAATCTACTATTTTTTAAACGCGTACTTTTAAAGGTTGCTTATCAGCTATCGTCCTACCGCTGGGGACAGCGTCTCCATATCCATGTAATTGTGTTTTGCCAACTTGAACATTTCAAATTGAGGAAGCCGACGTTAATAGCGATGTTGACACCAAATAAGAAAATCAATAACTCCGAATTTTCTTGAAAAGGGATCAAATTCTTAATCAAATGGCGCAAAAAGTAACTCAAAAGAATAATTAAAAATTACATAATTATAAGTCTTCAAAGTTTTAAGAGGGGGCATACTCTGTCCCTTATATGCAAAACGCACCTCTATTGGAACGATCGTCATTTACCATGGCGGTCGTGGTCAATGACGTTACTGATCTCGTGCGCGCTTTCTCTCTCTAACCTACAACATTAAAACAGTTCGACGGTGTAAAGGAATAACCCTTTAAGCGACATTTTGGTCAAAATCGAGTTATATATATCGTTGGAATCAGCGTTTTTTTCTGCGTCGTTTGAGCCGGGTTTCACATCGATCTGATGACTTATATGTCGCTTAAGGGGTTACAGAAATAAGGCCCAAATTTAAAAATCGTTACCTGATGCGACACATAATTTGAGTAAAATCTTACCTGCGTCACTTAACCATATATACAGGCATAATCATAGTCGCATAAGTGATTTTTAAAAATAGGTCATTTTCTATGTGATGTCACTTACATGTTTATTCCAAGTACATTTTACATAGGTTACGGCGCTTAAGTGGTTCTTCAAAAGTATTAAAATTAACTGTTGTCGCTTAAGTGAATGTTACAAAAATGTACCTAATATTTCATTACTTTAAGCGACATGCTTGGCCCTGGCCGAAATTGTCGCTTCAAGTATTTTTTAAAAACAGCAATACGTTGGTTAAATGAAAATTGCAAGAGGTGTGATGGCGTTTGAAGTATCGCCCAAATTTATAGTATGGCGTTCAAGTGTATAATTTTTTGTATGAATTACGCGCGAAAGGGACTCTTATAAACGCAATGTAACGCCGTCGGTCGCTTCAGTCACCGACAAACACTAGGAGGGGGTGGTTGTTTTGCCGTTCGCTGACGGAATTAACTAGGTACGTATGCTAGTTCATATTCAAATAGTGAAATTTTTAATGTTTTAGATGTTAATATGTGTGAATAGTGATATTTAGTATATATATAGTGTTAATAATAGTGATAAACTATTTATTTCGGCACTTGTATGCCGTTTGTAAAAGTATTACTTAAACGGCTTACCTGTGCCCAAATTTATTTAGGTTATCACTTAATAATACCAAAATTAAAGTATTTACCTAATCTAATACTACTTATTACATTTCTTTAGAATATTGGTTATTCTTTATGTAGGTGTGTGTGGTATGTGTCTTAATGTATGTAACTGATTCATTTGTGTGTGGTGTTGGATAAAGAGTATTTGTATTGCATTGTAATAAATAATCTTGAATTAAACGATACCAAATAACCTGATTTTTATACTACGTTATTTAATAAGTTGAACTCTATTGTGATAATGAGTGAACTTGTCTATCTTGATGTTATGGCTTAAGCCAACCAATAAAACATTGTGTTTCCTTTATAAGTGTACGTATTTTCTTCTATTATACTTAAATGAAAATTCCAATACTATCGAATAAAATAAACAACAATAAATTCATCACATCCCTTGCTTATTTAAAACGACGGACAATTTATTTTTATTTATGCAAATACACTACTGTCGCTTAAATTGATTCCCGAGATCAAATTAGATATATTGGTGTAGTTTCATTGGATTTTTTAGGGCCCTGGTTATAACACGAAGCTGTCGCTTCAGTGGTTCTTCCGGGATCGTTTCGGGGGCCTATTCACTTAAGCGACACTTATTTCAGAATCCTGTAAGATTTCAAGTTTGATAATATTTTTAAAATATAGCTATTAAAATTTGAGAAAACTTGTGTATAGAACTCAACTTTCTAAAATCAATAGTAAAAGAGATAAAAATTTTTTTGTCAAAAAATACACTTTAATACGCTCTCCTGTAAAATTCAAAAAATGTCGCTTCAAGGGTTATTCCTTTATACCGTCGAGTTGTAGCTTCGTTATTTTTTGAGATATTTGAATAGGATTGTTACCATTTGGCATATTTTTTGCCTTGTTTCTTTTGGAGTATTCTTATTAGTAGTTAAATTTTGAGTCAACATCCCTGATTTGTTCTATCAACACTTCGCCTCTGTAAGTAGGTAGATAATTAGTATAGTTTCTGATAGATCATTACCATTGGACGATTACATACGGGTCTAGCTGAGTTTCTTGCTGGACTCTTCTCAGCTAGGCTAGGTTTAGTGAAGTTAATTCGCTGACAAAACTGCTCGATTCCACTCACACCTCAGATTTGGTTGAAGCCGCTCAACCAACCTCGCTGGAGCGTAAACTCTTAGAGTATTCCAGTACCACGGTCAGGTTCAGAAAAAAAGAACCTTTACATACAATCATTTACATATGTAGGTATTGCATAATGCATGGATATTATGGTGCCACTTCAATCAATCATCAACAGTTATCAATCAATATCATCAATTATCAATCATGAAGACCTACTATGAGGCAACTGTTATGACTGAACTGAACGTATCTCTATATTCAGCAACAGTTGGCGTTTTAAGCCCTAAACTAGGGAGCTTTAAAAAAAAGAGTGTCTTGTCCACATCGTATACAGCTAAAAGCTGTTTTAAAAATTTCAAAAATGTGAATATGCTATCAAGTAGGTTTTATTATAAATGTATTATTAAAGTTTATAATCTATAACGTTTATGCAGTTCGTACGAATAGTACAGGAAAAATGGCATCATGGTATCATTATATACAGAAAATATAATTCGAACACCTACCTATCACGTCTTAAAAATACATGCAATAACTATTTTGTTTAAAAAAATATTTTGCTATAAAAATGCCCTGCAACACTGTCGATGTGTCACACCTTTATAGTAGGCCTTGCTAGCCTAAGCTCCTCGTTCGCAGTAATCACGGAAAAATAGGAAACGTGCAAACCCTCCGGCGAAACATAAAACAATTTTCAGGACAAGGTCTGTGACCAGACATTTTGACGTTTACGATATAGTGTTGTGTTGTGTTTTAGAATATTGGTTAATGGACTATGGACTCCTTTTTCGTGTCTCCTTATGGACTCCCTGTAAGACGGACATTATTGACGACCGGTTTAGCCTAGTGGATAGTGCACCTGCCTGTGAAGCTGACGGTCCTGGGTTCGAATCCCGGTCAGGGCAAATATTTGTGTGATGAGCATGAATATTTGTTTCTGAGTCTTGGATGTTTTCTATGTATTTAAGTATTTATATCTATTAAATATATCGTCGTCTAGTACCCATAACACAAGCCTTCTTGAGCTTACTGTGGGGCTAGTTCGATTTGTGTAAGATTGTCCTCTAATATTTATTTATTTATTTATGCCTGGCTGAATGCCAGCTAGGGAACTAACCAGCCTAACTCCGACCAGAAGCGTAGGATCCTTCTGGTGTCACCACAGGCAACGGAGTGATCTCAGTAAATTAATATATGTTATTAAGGGCCGATTTTTCACTTGCCAAATAAAGTATCTGTCAGATAAACGTTAGCTCTGTCCTTTTCTTTCACCTGACATTAGAAAGTGACTACGATAATTTTGAGGGACAGATAATTTTATCTGGCTATTGAAAAATCGACCCTAAAGAAACTTTTTGCGTTACAATCACATTTGTATTTTATTTTCATCAACTACCCAAGGCCTTGAAACTACAATTCGGAAACCATTTCACTCTTCGTCAGTAAAGTTTGTAAAATATTGCTAAGTAGTACGTAAATTACTTATTTTATCACCTAGAAACGTCTACAGACATTATTTAGTATTCGTAAAGAGAGCTCTAGTGATATTCGCACGTTACTGTCAAATTTATGGTTCATTATTTTCAAGAGCTGGGAGCGATTAGTAGGATAAGTCGATTTAAGTTTATTAATAAAGTAGAATTAGCCGAGTACCTAAAATGTACCTGCAGTTAGCATCAAATATAAAATAAATAAATATATCGCAACAAATATTTATTAGGTATTTACTATTGGAAATGGTCACTTTGGTTGCTATAATCTTTTCGTTACTTGTAAGGTCTCGTACCCAAAGAGTAAAACAGGTCCCTAATATTACTAAGACTTCGCTGTCCGTCCGTCGGTCTGTCTGTCTGTCCGTCTGTCACCAGGCTGTATCTCTTGAACCGTGATAGTTGGACAGTTGAATTTTTTACATATGACCTATTTATGTTGCCGCTATAACCTCAAATACTATAAAACAGAATAATATAAATATTTAATGAGTATGGGAGCCATACAACAAACGTGATTTTTTTGTCGTTTTTATAGATAATGGTACGGAACTCTTCATGCGCGAGTCCGTCTCGCACTTATTTTTTATACAAGCTTAAGGCCTGCTTGATGGTAAGCAGATACCGTAGCCTATGAATGCTTGGGACTCCAAAAAAATACAGACTGTTCAGTAGGTTATTTCCTTACTGTTTCTCGTCAATTTTCAAAGGAGTCCAGTTTTTGGTGAACAATAGATATACTGTCAAATTAAAATAGAAGTGAGTAAGCGTTAGGCAGAGATTCCGAAAATGAAACGGGAAAACTTTATGATAATTCTAACGCTAGTAAATGTAAAATTACTATCAGGTGGAGCTTAGCTGACTGCAGTTTGGAATAGCACCGTGACTGATAGGAAATAATCTAATATTCACCGAGCCAAAGCGATGTACAATTAGCAGAACAAGTGGCAGTAAATTAAATATAATTTGTTTAATATTAAACAAAGATTAGATAATATAAATAAACCGACCTGGCAGGTCTCTCATCTCTTACGCCTTTAGATAAGAGCGCCAATGAATCCAGTCAGCGAGCGGATGAATCCTGTCATGTGTTTCTTGCTAATCGACTTTTGTAACCGTTAACGTTTCTAGAAGCATATCAATGAGTTTTGTACTACTTTCGAGTCGGACAGTCCGTTATTAGAAGAGAACGCTAAGCAAATAAACATGTACACCGCCAATACACATGCCAATACGTCCGGCGTCCGTTTCCGAGCTAATATTAACGAAAGCGTGCCAATTTACGCCTGAAACTAGAAGTCACAACTCCAATACAATACACGCTGTACATGTGACCTTTTTGCATCTGTATTTTACTCTTCAAAATATAGGTACTGACAAAACGCATTGCTCACTATTCTATACAAACGCATTACTAACAGAAGACGGGAGCTATATTTACCCAAATCAATACTATATAATATTAGTAAACACTTTACTTAGACATTCCCGCCGGCGGGGACGTCCACCGCGCGATCGCGACAACTTAGACACATATAGTCCCTATTTGTCCCGGTACCGTCGCATATCAGGTAGAGTCAGGCCGACCCAGGTCGGGCCTAGCTGAGTTTCTTGCTGGACTCTTCTCAGCTAGGCTAGGTTTAGTGAACCAGCGACAAAACTCCCAGTAGCTTAATTCCACTCAAATCTCAGAGATTATTCCAGTATTTAAACCACCCGCGTGCTCGTGTCGGAGGTTTCCTCTGGATTTTCCCCAGGCCACTCTCCAACCACGCACTCCTATCGCTTTATTGGGCCTGGCCTATAAAGCCACAGTCAGATTTAAATAAAACACTTTTTATTGCACATATCAAGTACATAGTAGAAAACAGACTTAAAAATAGAAATTTGTACGATGGCGAACTTATCTCTTTAAGGGATCTCTTCCATCTAACCTTTGAGAAACTGACAGGTCACTACATAGTATAAAACAAAGTCGCTTTCTCTGTTCCTATATCCCTATGTATGCTTAAATCTTTAAAACTATGCATCGGATTTTGATGCGGTTTTTAGGGTTCCGTAGCCAAAATGGCAAAAACGGAACCCTTATAGTTTCGTCATGTCCGTCTGTCCGTCTGTCCGTCTGTCCGTCTGTCCGTCTGTCACAGCCGATTTACTCGGAAACTATAAGTACTACAGTGATGAAATTTGATGGGAATATGTGTTGTATGAACCGCTACAAAATTATGACACTAAATAGTAAAAAAAAGAATTGGGGGTGGGGCCCCCCATACATGTAACTGAGGGATGAAAATTTTTTTTTCGATGTACATACCCGTGTGGGGTATCAATGGAAAGGTCTTTTAAAATGATATAAAGTTTTCTAAAAAACATTTTTCTTAAAGTGAACGGTTTTTGAGATATCAGCTCTCAAAGTCGTAAAAAGTATGTCCCCCCCCCTCTATTTTTATAACTACGGGGTATAAAATTCTAAAAAAAATAGAGGTGATGCATGCTAATTAACTCTTTCAACGATTTTTGGTTTGATCAAAGTATCTCTTATAGTTTTTGAGATAGGTTGATTTAACTGTAATTTTGGTTAAGTTATTTTTGCTGTTTTATAGATACTAGTACGGAACCCTTCGTGCGCGAGTCCAACTCGCCCTTGGCCGGTTTTTTTTAATAGATAGTGATTGAAGAGGAAGGTTTATATGTATAATAACATCCATTAAATAGTGAACCCGTGCGAAGTCGGAGCGGGTCGCTTGTGTTATATACAACTAAGAGCTAGGTGTTGTGTTCCTCATGGTGAGTAATGCTGCCCAGAGTGCCCGGAAGCCTAAACATTTGTCTCCAGCTGTCAGCATAACTAAACCTCAAACAAATGAAGCGGTCGGCAATGCGCTAATGAATATGGAGTCGCAAATGTATAGGCTACTGCGTCCACTTTCTATCAGGCAGGTGGAATATATGTCAGACACCGCCGAAGCATAAAAGTAGCCGTCAAAAAATGTGGAATGGGTGATTTCAACCGCAGTCAGTTCGTTTACTAAATATTGAAGAAATAATAAATAAATAAATATTAGAGGACAATCTTACACAAATCGAACTAGCTCCACAGTAAGCTCAAGAAGGCTTGTGTTATGGGTACTAGACGACGATATATTTAATAGATGTAAATACTTAAATACATAGAAAACATCCAAGACTCAGAAACAAATATTCATGCTCATCACACAAATATTTGCCCTGACCGGGATTCGAACCCAGGACCGTCAGCTTCACAAGCAGGTGCACTACCCACTAGGCTAAACTGGTCGTCAAAAAATGAGCTGCTCCAAGAATTACCTTTTGATGCAGCTATATACTATGATCGTTAGCTGTCGTCGTAAGATGTTGTCGGAATTAATCGAGTTTAAATCTTATTGTAGCTTATTATTTCTTCAATATTCAGGGTGGGGGCTGACGGTGGTTGAAACACCCGTGGAATCACCCGAATGCTTATCCTGAAATAGATTAAAACTGAAATTAAGCATGAAGGAAAAATTGAAAAATTTAGGCACTGAGCAGGATTCGAACCTGCGACCTCCCGGCACTCGCGGCCAGTCGCTCTAGCCAACTGAGCTATAGGTGCAATCGCTACCCAGTTCCAAATTGATCAACCTTTCCTTCGTATTAAGCAGTATCGCTGCTAAAAAAAATAGATTAAAACTGAATCATTCATTGAGCCACATCTAAAATTAGTACTGAAACACTATGTATTCCGTATTTGGGGCTAAAGTCCGGCAAATACCAAACACTGTTGAAACTCCCGGCCGCAAACAACTCCGTTAACAAATCTAAACCTGCTGATCTATTTTCGTTCATCGCTTCAGATCCTATTCTCGTTGAAATATGTGTTGAGCATTTGTGAAAAGTTAAGCGGTCAGAACGGGAGCACAAAACTAATTAAAATGCGTTAGGGATGTAAAGGAGAGGAACCAAATTGAAAGCTTTTAAAGCTGTGGCACTAGGAGTACCATCAAAATCCCATCAGAATATCCACACCCACACCCACACCCACACACATACACACACACCGCCACACACACACACACACACCCACCCATATATTTTCGCAATGTCCGAAATATCCATTGCGTTGTATAACAGGATCAACTACTTTTTTCATATTTCCTGGAAAATATCGAGATAGCCTTATTGTAGGAAGTTCTAGCTCCACTAACACATGAGTTTTAATATTAAACCACATTGGAGCCTACAAACTTGCTCAGAATCAGTAAGTGCTCCGAAGGAGATTGGGTGGCAATATAAAGTATTATAGAATCCTATTCGCTGTTGTTATCCATCGCGAATGCCATATGTTACCTGGGTTTCTTTTAGCCAAGCTGCCATTACATTATTTAATGCCATGCCACCACATCTAACAATTACGACTTTTTGCGCATCTAATTGTGTTATCAGCAAATAAGAGTGCAACGTATTAGCGATAGTCTTTGCATCACCTGACTCGACTGCTAGGAATGTGGCCAATGTATTGCGAATCGGGACCTCGTAGCAAATTAAAGTGTTATTCAGTTACAACCCTTCTGAAACCGTTCTCAGTAACCGTCATTTTTTATTTGAAAAGATCTATTATATTTATTTACGATACGTTCTTGCTAGTTTTCAAAGACAGACCATATAGCAGTAGGTATTTTTAAACATACGAGCTGTTTAATAAAGATACATTAATAGAATATACCAAAAACATATCATGAATATCATAAGGTATTAATGTGTTTTATTTCAAAAATATTTCTATTTATTTTCAATTGAGGTAGTACTTGCTGTTATTCAATTACGTTTATATTAACGCCTAATGATATTTAAAGCAAATTCTCCGATACCCGCCAATTAGAAAATATTTTTTTCCGTACAAGAGCGATCGACCCCACATACATATCACAAACATACACAGATACCTGTCATTCATACATCACATATAATCAGTGGCGCTACCGCGAACAGCAAACGAAGTTTTCCCTCTCTGTCGCACTTGCAAGTTTGCATATAAGTGGGACAGAGAGGGAAAACTTCGTTTGCTGTTCGCGGTAGCGCTCCAGAGTGGCTACCGCGAATCGAAAACGAACGAATTTCGAATATCTCCCTCTCTGCCGCACGAATTAGCAAGTGCGACAGAGAGGGATATATTCGAACTTTGTTCGTTTTCGGTTCGCGGTAGCCCTTCTGTCGTCCATATCAAATGGTGATCCCAGAGATGTCATAAGCGCCCTTCATCGATCTGTGGACTCACCGTGTTGACAGCAGACAAATACCAACACGGCGCATCCTTGGCAGCTCTTGCAACCAAGGTCATTGTCACCAGCATGTTCAAGAATATGTAGCGTACGTGTTTCGAGATCAATAACGAAAATATAATTGTTTAAAGCTGACAATAGTGCCGAATGGAGGAAAAGAGGGAGGCATTTGCCCAGCAGTGGGACACATAAATAGGCTAGTTAAAAAAAAGCTCAAATCTCTCTTATGGGCAGCAATGTGCCCTAAACAAACATACTAAAATGGTTCGTAGAGCGTGTACAACGTTTGGGTTGTTTTCGTTTCGCTGAAATGTGATTTTGTAGTTAGTAAAGCTTTCTCTGTGAAACTGTTTTACATATAACAATAACAAATTTCGATGTTAAAATTTTATGAAATGAACATTTCATTTTTATGATATGCGTTTCAATATTACTAGGATGCATACACATACCTACGCCCATATTTCAATTATTTATTTTAATTTTATTGCACAATTGAAGAAATATTTACAAATTGGAGGACTATATGCGCATTGTCCCAATTGTCGTAAGTAAAGACCATAAAATGCCAAACATTACGGTCATTGCAAACTTCTTTCGCTCGATCACATCCATACAACCTCCTCATACAGTCTCAAAAACAAGAACACAACAACACACGACGATAATCCAATGTGTCAAGAATACATGCGTGTTGAAAAATAAAAGCAGGTTTTTAACCTTACCGAGTCTTTTCTTTATTTTAACTTGACTAGGGCTTTAGAGGCCGGGCCCAATAAAGCGATTGGAGTGCGCGGTTGGAGAGTAGCCTGGGGAAAATCCAGGAGAAAGCGTCAGACTCGACCACGCGTGTGGTTTGCAATACTGAAATACTCTAAGAGTTTGCGCTCCAGTGAAATTGGTTCAGCAGTTACAACCGAATCTGAGGGTGTGAGGGGAATCAAACTACTGGGAGTTTTGTTGCTGCTTCACTAAAACTAGCCTAGCTGAGAAGAATCCAGCAAGGAACTCAGCCAGGTTTGACTTGGGTCGGACTGACTCTACCCCTAGCGATACCTGTAAAAGTGCCTTTGCCTACCTAAGCAATAATCGGTAAAATACGATTAATCATTATCATCATTTTTATCCCGCACTACTGAGTATATATGCCTCTTTTTGTTTAGGTTTCCGCCACCGTCCTGAAAATACTCGTAAAGATTAACAAATAAATAATTACTTACAAATAAAACCAAAAAACTTCACAACCGGCCAAGATATTACAGACTTACATTATACATATACACACAAGAAAACACTCCGAAAAATTTCCTTTTTTAAACCGTCCAAACTAAAACTTGCATCTTTTCAATACTTAATAAATTACTTAGATAATAATAATATAACAAATAACTGAGTCCGCATAATATACCAACATTAATAATATAGCGTATGTACACACACAAGAAAACTTATTTCGTGACCTATCGAAACTAAAGCTCGCAATTTTTCAAACTAGTGCTAAGGAAATAGTCACTTCGCGCTCTAGGGATGAAGTCGGCCGAATTCACGTCCGGACCTTGACCACATGCAAGCAACGGGAACGCAAACGAGCTCGCGCGGAAATCAATTCACGTTATCCATCAATATTAGCTACTTAGTTCTGGATGTATGGTACCTGTAACAGGTAGGGGGGAGGGCGGGAGTCTGGAGCCAGTGCACCCGCGGCCGCCGGAGAGGTAGGACGCGCTCGCGGTACTGTGAGTGAACTGGGAGTGTTAATATCGAAGTTTTAACGGTTTTCTTTCAAATTGGTTTTACGGTGTGCGTTCAGGTGAGGATTTTTTAATACGTAGATTTATTTAAGTTTTACTTTAATAGTTGAAAATAAACTAGACTATATAGAAAGTTGGACTAAACTTTGCTCGGTTATAGAGATAACCAAATAACAATATTTTTTTACAAAATGTAAAAAATATTTTTTCATCCTAAAAAATATATATACTGTTTATGTCTATGTGCTATTTTTTTATTATATAGTAACTATCATATTAAAGTACATAGTTAACGATACTGCGATAACTATACATGCATACACATTTCACCCAACGCAAAAGTACAGGCTATTTCCAAGGCCAATATCATATTCCGGAAGACAATAAAGAAGCATATTTTTGTATTGTTTATGATAATGCTGCCCCAGATTTTAAGTAAATGGAGAGGCAAGATGTAATACTCATTCTCGTAACAGAAATTAGCTTGAATCATCGACGTAATGATTGCGAAACACCACCAAATGTATTTAGAAAATTATTATACAACACGAGTAAATAATTACTATTTTACAGCTATAATTACCTTAGCATGACAGAAACTACAGACTAAGCTTTATGAAGTAGGTACGTTGGTTTAATTTTTGTCAGTACCCTAATAACCTAAAGATACACAACAGTTTTAACATAACGGACTAAGAACTTATGTATGATAATATAGGTGTTTGTTGTCTGCATCAAATAAAAAAATATTGGTCGTTTAAAAGTCCGTAGGTACACTTAAGAATAAGTTTTTTATGGATTCTCGCAAATTACCCGTTTTCACTGCTCTTGTCAATAAATTGTCCGCCGCTGTGCCCATTAAAATTACTTTCTGGCATTCAAGCCTAGCTATAAAAGCAAAAACTGCCCCTTTTTGGCTTCAGATACGTCATTTGGCCATTAACAATTGCAAAGTGTTCCGTTTTACCAATTTCGGTAAGAATCACTAAAAATCTAACATTGCAATACTTTTCTTCTGGGCACTTGCCTCCACTTTAGACACATAAAGAGTACCTATTTAAGTGCGCACGTGCGCTCAGCGATTGGATAATTCACATTTATAATTCATAATGAAGGTTCCTTCAAGACGTTTCAGTTTCACCAAAAAGTTTATCCGTATGAGCCCAGATTTACAAGTAGTAGTCAAGTAACGCCTAGTAACATAATCAGGGATCGGATACCGGTATTTTCTCCATAGAAAAATACCAGTATTATTACGGTCACCGGTTCATTATTTCGTTTTTAATGGGACAATCTAATAATACGACGTTGTTACTTAAATACATGATTCAGCCCTACGTAAAGAGCAAAAAATAATCCAAAATATTGGGCTAATTCCGGGTTGTTTAAAAATACCGGTATCGGTCCCTGAACATAATATTTGAAACGCTACGTTTCCTAAAGAGCTAATGAATAAAACCTGCTATGATTGAAGGTATTAATACATACTTGTTACTTCATATATTGTATTCATCACGGACCCAAGGAACGCTAACCAATTAATATTTTTCTGGCTTCGGTAATAGTGTTCCTACTAACAACAGATTGCAATCGCAGAATATTAATCAACATGGCGTTATTTTCTCCATTTTGTCGGTTATTTTCGCTAGCTGAATAATTCCCTTGTTTCTTTTATACTGCGACCTTACACTATTTATTCATAAAAATTACATTATTTGTACCGTAAATTACAGTACAGTATGTGAGTTTTGCCACGTACCATGTACTGAGGTGACCTACTTCCATTCTAGAGCTCTTGTTATAATTTGGAATTAAGCGCTAACTTGGCCCTAACTTACATTTACCGATCGAAATGATACAACAATTAGTCAACCCTTCGAATTTTCAACTTTTTCGAATAATATCATCATTAAAAGATTGTCATCTTTCAAACATATAATGTCTTGACATAATTGAAAGAAAAGCAAAAACTTGCAATGACTATCTCTATTTCATCCTAGCGATTACTAAGAGAGGTACAGTTAGGTCGATTCACAAAAGCTGGCGCGGAATTTCTATGAAATTAATGGCAGGTTCATACATTTTCCGCGCCAGCTCTTGCTCTCATATTAAATTTAATATAGATCATTAACTACGACTGTATGATTTAGAAACAAACAACCGACCTTTCACATTTATGATTTCAATAAGATTACACAATTCCGTCGTCAATATAAAAACCAGCAATAGTTATTTGTGAATACGAGTATATGTCTGCCTTGTCTTCGTAATTTCCGTTTATCTCACCCGAGCAGAGCTCGATCGCTCACGAACTGTTTTATGCTAATATATCCTATCCATGTTTCACCACTTAATTTGTAACACTCTACTTGCTACCTTTTTCATCTAAAATTAAGAACGTACTTACATTGTATTGTATCCCTTAACTGTGAGTACAAGTAATTTGTCAAAGTAATAACATTATGTTAGAATACACAAATTGTAAAGCTTTAAAATTAAATTTCTCATGTACTTAAGTGACAATTTGTTTTTAATGAGAAATAAAACATTTAAACCGAAACCGAATATGAAATGAAATATTTAAAAGCAAACCATTCGATTGCGACAAGCAGGTATTATGAATGAATGAGCAGTTAATTTCGTATCCCGATGCAACAAGTGAAGCTACACTGTGGAGTTAGCGCTTGTGTCATTAATTATCTGCGAGGCTAAATAAATATATACCTACTGCTGCTAAACTATATGCTTTAAGTAAGAGTAGATCGACATTATTATTGGGCCAATTTAAACAAACCCTCTATGAATTAGTCACATAAAGCTTCCTAATGAAACTGTTCATCTGGTGAAAACCGTATGGAATCTGTTCGGTAGTTTTTAAGTTTATCGCGCATAGATACATAGATACACGTCGAGATGGACTTTTTTTCATGTGGAAGTGAGA
This sequence comes from Epiblema foenella, assembly GCA_963556455.1. Lineage (NCBI taxonomy): Eukaryota > Metazoa > Arthropoda > Insecta > Lepidoptera > Tortricidae > Epiblema > Epiblema foenella. The sequence continues at coordinate 15,644,630 of OY747106.1, forward strand.
GTAATATTTGTAGTGTAGTTAAGAGATTCAAAACACAGTTATCGAACACTTGACTACTAAATACTCCTGATCAACTTCCATGAACATTTCTTGAGAGTCTTACCCGCAAAATACCTACTAGGGGTGGCTGACATTAATTTACCGTTTTACCAAAGCCAATATTAACTTATTAAAGCCTAACCGGATTGTAACTTAAGGTTGACTACAAAGGATATTTCTCAAGAGACTGCTTATCTTGGTTTGGCTTTATTCCAAAACTCTGCAGAGATTAGACATGGCTGCTCGAAGCAGATTTTATGTGGTTTCACATTTTTTATTCGGTTTAGCAATTAGGAGACTCTAATAAAAGTTATCCTTAGGGATAAGGTTAGGGAGATGCGAACTATACCGCTATTTACTAAGCCATTTAACAATTTAAAATACAATCACTGGTAACCCAAGAATACACACAGTTTAATGTTATCAGTCAATATCAGGTTAACTTCCATTCGTGATTTTATTGCAACGAAATAAAGTCTACCAATGTTCAGTTGACTATGATGTTGATAGTACTTGAAGAGAAATCTCACAGGACAGTATTTTTTGTGAACTACAAAACCAATTTGTAAGGAAAGAAAGAGTCATGAGAAATAAACGCAATGTTAGAAAAAAAATAGCTAAAGGGCTCACATACTAACATCGGTTTTTATTAGTAAAACGTTGACATACAAAACTGGTTATCCCAAAAAAAATAAACCTCTCCAAATTGTTTTCTAAATATAGATTCACCTCTGCAGTTAAAATAATCAGAATAAATATATCATAAATCTTTTATCTCAATCTTGCTAATCATAGCAATGGGTTTCAAAAAAACTATTTTTGAAGAGGCGTCCGGCATCGGCGTTTCAATGTTTCAGTAAATCAAGAGTGATCTCGAGAACCTTTTGGGATCCGGCCAGGGTCAGGGATTATTTACACGTTACGACTACGGTACGAATCAGAAAATTTGAGAAAAAAAAACCGGACTACTGAATTAAAATTCCGCACAAAGATTATGCGCTATTTACGCTTTTGAGTTATTTACCCACGGCATATTCAATTTGATCAAACAGAAATATAGTTTAATCCATGAACATATAGGCCAACTTTTGCTTGATGTTATCCGGCCATAGTGTGAGAGGTGGTGTGTTTACTTGTTCTGTATGTGCTCATTGGTGCACGATGGACCAATCAAGTGAAAGACTCGTCGTCTTCCAAATTTTACACGGTTGTACGAGACGCGTTGGATAGGAACCGGTGGCCTAATATCATCCGTTCCAGATGCAACCATGATGCTGATCACGATCCGCAGACATGAGGAACCGACCAGAGAGAGAGAGATGTGCTCATTAATATTTATTTTTAGCCCCGACACGATACAAGCCGTTTATCTGTGTTTTTTTTAAAAATCTGCATTGAATGATAGGAACGTAACACAAACTAATACGAAGAACTTATTTTAATAACCAATTTACAATTGAAAATGATGCTTATAGCATTTTATGTTATGATTATTCTTTTTGAACTCGTCCAGTGTAAAGACTTGCAACATCTTCGTCAGTCCGTATACCTATACGGATGTTCTAATTCGCCGCAACATATTATTTATTAACCGTGGTTTGTAACCTCCTAGCCTAACGGGAGTTCAGGGCAAGGCCTATTCAGAGATCTGACGAAAATACTGAAGTTTGAGCTTCAAATGTGAAGAAGTAATGTAGAATTACACTACACGAAATTACGGGTGGACTGAAAAAATATTGGAAAATTCCTTGGTAACTTTGTCAAAAAATCCTAAATATCATCGTAAAAATAAACTTTCATGCTGCAATTTTCTACATTATTAATGACATTGATATGTTTTTTTAGCTTTTTATTGTTCTAACAAAATAACGGGATAGATCTTTCATAATTGATCCATAAGTGTTCCAAAAATCTATTAAAATGTACTAAATAATTTACGAAATTACGCGCAGAGCTTCCGTAGAGAGCGGGATGGTTAAGTGCAAAGTCATGCGTGTTAGAGGGGGCCATTTGCAATGAAATGGCCTTGCCTTAAAATAAGTCCCGTTTTTTGGTATATTTATTAGATCTGTTTGGTCGCCCGAGAAAGTTTGATTTGATGAAGTGATGGCAAACTGGATGTGGTAGCTTGATTTTGAGCATGTAACTGTCTATATAGTTGTTCTGCTAATTATATTTTCCGATATTTGATGAGGATCGTCATGTTTATATCAAGTCAAACTTGTATAATAACCCATATGACCGGGTAGTACCTATGTATATATAAACAGGGTGAAAAAGACTTATGGGCCCTAGTGGGAAACTACCTTAAATCTTCTTTTTAAAAATAAAAGAGTGTTTCTGTTAAGTAATATGATAAAGTAAGGATATAAGGTTTCCTGCAAGAGCCCATATTTTTTTCCAGCCTGTATATATATATATATATAGTCCTGCAGTCTCGATGACGGCGACTCTAGCCATTACGGATTTTTCTTTCTGTGAGTTCTAATATGGCTTGCTAAGCCTAATTTCGAGGGGTGAGTGGTCAAACCCGATAAATCGAGATAAATGTTTTTTGAAATAAGAACTTAACAACCATTACGTAGAGTTCTATTTTCAAAAAACCTTTTAGTATGACATTCTTGACAGTAAAGATGCCCTGCCGAGTTATATGCGTATACACACACATGTATACACATGGCTTATACATATTGAGGGCTTAGGTCTCTCTTTTCGTAGTTGGCGATTTAATGTCCAAAGTTGAGATCCGGTTTTCCTCGAACAATTTGATGATATGACAGTGACACACTATAAATACTTAATAGTACTTATATAAGTACCTGGGATACCGAGCCGTGCTCGGCGTTTCCCAGGGAATAAGATAGAGTTCGATCGGTTCGCCCTCCAAAACCCCACAGCAAATTACATCGAAATCTTTAGAGAAAGAAAGAAAGAAAGAAAAAACATTTATTCGTGGCACAGACACAGTACAAATTAACATAATACCAAAATACAGAAAATAGCCACGAAATGGCCCCAAATCAGCATAGTGCTAGCCATTGGCTAGCGCTGGTCTTCCTTTGGGACCACGAGAAGCCACGAAAGACAAAAAACACTAAAGTCACAAACAACATAACAATTAAATAAATGTCATAATTTACAATAGAGCTGTTTCCGAGATTACGTACCTAAATAAAAATTCAAAAATTGGTCGTTTAAAGATATTAGACTAAATACGCCACATATCACATGCTGCTTTAATTTGTACCTCGGACGTGCGAGTTTTCCTCACGATACTTCACCGAAAAGCTACTGTTAAATATCCAATGTATTGAATTTCCATATAAAGTGTACCCATTATTTTGCTCTCGAGTGTATATCCGTGAAATCAGTCGAGGTTCGAACTCACGACCTTCAGATTCAAAGCCTCATGCCTTACACGGCTACAGTGGCTTCGCTGGCCGTGCAGATTTAAGACATAAAGGGTCTTTATTGAATCTTTCAAGGAAAACCCAGTAATGATATCCGTGAGGGCCGGGTCAAATTTAATTTAAACGGATATTATTTGCATTACGCGTTATGCGGGACCCTGAGCTGTTTGTTTAGACCACAATACAGGGAGTAACGAAACTAGTGAGGATCCAAGGACATATTTAGTATCGTGTTCTGATAATTTTTTTGACGCGAAATTTTTTTTTCTATGGGGCAGGTCGTCCAAGTCAGTTAACTGTCCATAAGAGGGCCAAAAATCTATTGCGTCAAAAAAAATTCTTCTACTTTTTCCTAATCAGAACACGATACCGAATATGCCCTTAAACGGATCCTCGCTAGTTTTGTTACACCCTGTATATGGGTGCGCAAGTAAACTTCGTGCGCAAATAGCGGACATTACGCTTAGTTTCAGAATTTGCAAATGTTACCATAATTACTGGAAATTGCATTGTTTTACATGATAACGCTGGCAAATAAACTTACTGCCTGCCTGATACCATAGTCTATGGACATTTGCGGCTCCAAGAGAATCACAAGCGCGTTACCTACCCTTTTTTGACTCGAGGATTCATTATACTGGCAGCTACAGACATGAAGTTTACTCTCGACGACCGCTTTAGCCTAGTTGGTAGTGACCCTGCCTTCGAAGCTGGAGGTCCCGGGTTCGAATCCCGGTCAGGGCTTGTATTTGTGTGATGAACACGAATATTTGTTCCTGAGTCATGGATGTTTTCTATATATTTAAGTATCTATTTATCTATATAAGTATGTATATCGTCACTTGGTACTCATAGTACAAGCTTTGCTTAGTTTGGGACTAGGTTTATTTGTGTGAGATTGTCCAAAAATATTTATTTATTTATTTATTTATCGCATCCTCGGCCTCGGGAGGTCTTACGACCTCACCACACATAGTTTCTATTATATATGTACACACTGTCTAAAAATCGTTTGTTTGTAATATAAAATTCTGTTACGTTAGTATTAAAGGAGAATATACAATGTAAAAGCTCATACTCAAAGTAATCGTACTGACAAAATTTTATAAGTAGTCATGAATAAAAGAAGAGCTTTCATATAATTAGTTTCCATTGGACATAGACATTTTAACGATTCTATAAAGCTGTTATTTCTCCTGCAGTCTGAGTAAAATTCTCACAGTTCTTGAAGGTGATAGCAACATATTCGTATGCAAAGATTTTTCTTCTATTCTTATAAAAATTCTAATCGTCAATGTCTAACGTATTTGGAATCCAGTTTTATTGAATCTACGTGAGCAAGCAAAAGCATTTAGAAATAAACATGGCAAGCCGCTGAAAATGTAATCAAATTGACCCAAAAACGCAATTCCTACCAGAATTTTCCAAATGGAAAGACAACACAACAGTCTGGGTCCCCGAAATCATTTGGCAAATAAACATCTATAATCGAATCCAGCAACTGCCATATTTCCACTGGAAAGAAATATTGTTTTTGAAAGGTTATTTCTCCATTACCTTCTTATTGCCAGAGGGGCTACACCGAACTTCGTGTCGTGCCGTCCCTCTCACACATATAGTGAATAACACGAAAGTGAAAGGGACGACACGATACGAAGTACGGATTTCGATGTTCGAAGCACAGTAAACCCTCCCATTAGGAAAGTACGTACATACTGGCAACTTATGTTTGCTCGTTCTTTTACCATTCCGAATTCAAAACATCAAGTCTGCCATTCAAAGGGAATACGCGGAATTCGATTTCTCCTTTTTCTTTACCGTTGATATTTAGACCAGAATATGACATTCATTCTGTCTGTACACAAACATCACGGTTGGGTAAGCGTTTATTTATTAAAATCATGTGAATTTATGTCTGTTTAAATACGCTTTGAATGCCGTCACACGTCAATGGTGACTGACAAGTGGAACTTTATTTTGTTTATTATAAATGTAATGTGATTGAATGACTGCTGACCTCGACTTTATTGGGGAAATAAAGCAACCTAGCTGTTCTTCTAACAGTGGGGAGAAATATTATAACGATATTATTTATTTACGCAGCAAATATCTTAAATTTTAGAAATAGAACAGAAAAACATTTAGTCATACCAAAATAAATATATAATAACAAATAGAAAAAAGGAACAAATAAAAACAAACTATGAAAACAGCTTCTAGCTGGCATAGTTAACCAGCGCTCGCGCTGGTCTGCCATTGGAACAATCAATGAAATTTTATCCACTACTTTAAATTTCATTCCGGATGTTGTGGATTCGAATTCCGGGCTTTCAATAAACCTATACGAAATTTTCATGTCCGTTTTGTCCTACGAAATTTGACATATGCTGTCGTAGAACAAAACGGAATTTTTTGTCCGGTTTGTCCTACGATGTGAACAAAATCGATGAACAAAACGGACTACTTCAATATCACCTGATATTTCACAGTAACTTTTCAGTCATGGAAAAACTTTGAAGAAACTGATTTAATTCCAACAAGGTGTTGTTTTCCCTCAAGATTAGAAAGTCAGGTGGTAACGGCTGTCGTAAAACTAGTGCCTAGTGTCTTGGTATAAGATTCAAAAGCGGACCCCACCTGCTAAGATGCTATGGCTAGATATCACCTGACATTGAGATAATGTAACCGTAAGGCATAAAATAGTCACTCCAATATTGCAGTATTAGGAGAATCGTATAAAATAATAATCCTTAAAAGAATGTTGTGTGTAGATATTTCATTTACATTTTCATTTTTTTTTTGGGTTCAAATCCCGGTCAGGGCAAATATTTGTGTGATGAGCATGAATATTTGTTTCTGAGTCTTGGATGTTTTCTATGTATTTATATCTATTAAATATATCGTCGTCTAGTACCCACAACACAAGCCTTCTTGAGCTTACTGTGGGGCTAGTTCGATTTGTGTAAGATTGTCCTCTAATATTTATTTATTTTATTTATTTATTTATATTCCTAACAGCCAGTGTCTCGTCAATGTACAAACTTTGCTCACTACATTAAACTTTTGTTCCGATAAAACCTTTCAAAACGATTCTAAACTCATATCAGTCGCTTTAATCTTTACTATTATCAATGCCTGCCAGCTTGAATATGTCATGCTCGATTATAGGGTTTTGCTTACGGTGGCATGGGTGGTATATATATGGTCGTGGGAGGCGATGGCTGAGACGCGCGTTATAGTCATGATCGGGTACTGTTTGTGGAGTTCGGTCTGTTCAAGCTTGCAAGGACTTAGTAACTATGTTAATACTACTGTCATTTTATTCGGGATTACTGAGAGACATCATCCTGTTCTGAATTAGTTTTATTGTCATTGACTCCGAGATACTATATACATCTCTAACAATATTAAATTAATATTATTATTTAAATTTTGGACGCTCAGAGATAATGTAAAACCATTCAACTGTCTACGTATTACGGGTCATGATATACAGCTCATTGAAAAATGGACGGACCGAAGGACCGACGCACGGACGGACACAGACAAAATTTCTAAAGTATAGATAGAGATCTTAAGAGCGTTCTTATTGAGTGAATACTTGAATAGTTATTTGAGTGCTGAAGAGAAAAAGGATATAAGCATGTTTTGGACTTGTTTGTCATTACTGTATTTTAATTTAGGACAATATCGATGGATACACACTGGCAACATAAAACAATTTGTATGCAGTCATGAGGAATTGTCATGCTTATGTCAGATACAAATCTAGATTTATGAGGACTCTGCCAAAGTTAATGAAAATATATAATAATGAATATATATGCCAAAGATATATTATTGTCGATCATGAAAAACTGATTATTAGACACAGATAAAATACCATTTTATATACTCTATTTTTTAACTAATAATGATAATATACCTAAGCATATTTCTGGGGAAAAGAGGAGTAACTGTTCGGGTAGTTTCGGCGTTTCTTCTAGACAGTGGTAGTTTTATCAGACACGCTATTTTACTGTGACTTTCAAGAGTGCTATTGCGGCCTACTTGTAGAATAAAGTTAATTTACTTCATTTAACATCACGCCATTTACGCTATGAATACTATGACATAATTATTCATAGTCAAGCTGCAAGTTGTAAACATGTAGCTAATATTTAGTATTTTTGAAGATAATAATAATTATTAATTATTCATTAGATATGTATTCACAGACACAAAAAAAAATTGAGAAAAAAAAGAAAATGTGCGTGCTGAAAATTGGACGCCTAATCAACACCTTACCACAACCAACCGTAATTATTGCTTGTGCGTTTTGAATAAACAATCCTATTTCTTAGAACAGGTTTAAACCCATCCGAACCTAATATTAGTTTAGACCAGTGACAGCGAAATAAGGCGTGGTTTGTGTTTAACAAATAACAAGCAATATATACATTATCAAACTTTTACATAACAATTACCTGAGTAAGAGGCAGCCCTAGTATGAAACTATTTAAGTACATACACAATATTTACACGAATATACTTTGTATGGCGACACGAACTGTACATTATTGACAATAATAATAACTATGTTAAGTTGAAAATAAGGAATTGAGAAAGATTCAGTAAAATCACAGAGAGTCCGAATCCGCAGAAAATCTGTGAGAAAACAAAAAAATACTTTTTTTACTGCCTGCCTGTGCGTCAGCGGCTGCACTTAGGAGGTTTTGCTGTGTTGAATTACAAGAAAACTAGCTTTTGCCCGCTACGTCCTCCGTGTGGACGTCGTTTATATCATACCTTCATACAAAATTTCGCCCCCATTGAACTCCTTAGGGGATGATTTACGGGATAAAAACTATCCTATGTTTCGAAGAAGAATCTTCGGGATACGCGAATCTCCCTGCCAAATATCATCATAATCTATTAGCTTAAACTGCGTGAAGTGGTAAAAGATAGACACGAGTTACTTTCGCATTTATAATAATTAGTATGGTTTACAATTAGTTTATTTTATTGACTGACTTGGAACGTCAAATGTTTTAGAATTTCCAAGCAAAAAATGTTGTTGTTGTTTAGCGCCTTTGCTGCCATACCTAAATTATTGTAAAAGTATGACACATTATTTTCGTCTTAGCTTCTATAATGTAAACACCGCATTAGTGACATCAGTCAATGGTTCGTTAAGGAAATCGTTCGTTCACGAACGTTATCAAAGTAGCGGGAGTATTTAAATAACTCTCTTTCCTTGCGCCAAGTTGGAATAATATGTAAGCATCCACTAGTACTCAGAATATTACTTAAATTTTAAACTTTCATCTCTATTACTGTGTATAATAGGTTGACATTATAATTTAAGAAGTATCTCTGGGCCTCAAATTCGCGTAGTTTAACACGCCTCCAAAATTTGATAGTGTTACATTTAAGTTATGCGGAATTCCAACATTCACCACGTATTCCCGGGTACGTCTCCGGGCATTTTCGATAGTTTCCGGGTCAAGTGTGGATACAATTGGAGTAGGCTCGCTGGTCGCTCACTTGACTGCTTGCTCATTTCGCTCGCCCGTTTCTGTCGACTCCAGGCCTGGGGTATTCACAATTCTTCACCTCGCCTCACCTTAGGCGAACCGATGTAAATTAGATCTCCAATTGTGTAAGTATCCCACATGTTAAAATCATCAAAATATCACAATAAATTCTAAATTTAAAAGTTTATTGAGAACATTAAAAAGTATTGATATTATATGAAGTGAGTGAGCGACTATATTGATTTAATTAAATATAGTCGCTCACTCACTTCATATAATATCAAGTGAGTTCATTAAAATTAAATAGATTCAACGATTCAAATAAACATTTTTTTTCTGTGTAAAGTAAATTGAAAAATATAAATATATTGACTGTCATAATTAAAAGTAAACACTATTCATAGATCAGCAGATCGAATTTGATTTTTTTAGGTTTCGCGCTACCTAATATTTAATTATGAATCTGTTACAGTTTCTATACAAATAATATTCTGCGGTTAAACATCATGACACATCAATAAGTATCATGTATTCTACCTAATTGTAGTTGGTGCCAAATATACATCTGATCCTCTCTAAAATCTGGTTCGTAGCACCAAAAAATTATAAGAAGCCAATAATTATTCGTTATTATTTCAAATTCTAGCACTTTCGAAAAACTAGTGCCTACGCCAAATCTTAGGAATTGGTGCCAAAGAGGGTTCTTTAGGCTACAGCCGGGAAAAATGCTACGAGGATAATAAGTGGGGTAAAAAAAAATAAAAAAAAAATTGGGTGAGATGCGGTGAGACAATTTGTGAATAGCACAGCAGATCGTAAGAATGTGACGTACTGGAATATGTTTCAACTGTAAGTTGCACTTCATGCCAGGGCCCGGGTGAAATATTGAGGTCTGCTCTTTATGCTACCCAACTACCCTCAATTTCTAGAAATGACTCTCGAAGAACGTGGGTTGTGGTGTAGAAGTTTAGTATTGATTCATGTATTTTTTTCTGTTATTTCGTATTTGGAATATATTGTAGAATATAAACAATACAATACAATACAAATACTGTTTATTGCACACCTCACATAATAAAATAGCACATAAAAAATAAAAAAACCTATGTTTTTTATATCTCATTGTAATAGTTTATGCACCACCTACTTTTCAGTTTTATATTTCATTTCTCCACTACCCAAAGGTTGTCTCGAAGAGATCGCTCTTTAGCGATAAGACCGCCTGTTGTTCTGCCTCTGTCTCCCTGTATATAGATACAGGGACCGCCTGTTGTTCTGCCTCTGTCTCCCTGTATATAGATACAGGGAGACAGAGGCAGAACAACAGGCGGTCTTATCGCTAAAGAGCGATCTCTTCGAGACAACCTTTGGGTAGTGGAGAAATGAAATATAAAACTGAAAAGTAGGTGGTGCATAAACTATTACAATGAGAAAAAAAGAAAAACAAAAGATTCCAAAACAACTTTTCAATATAAATACACATACTTAAATAATATATAAATATCCATACATAAAAATATACATACATATAATATATAATTATATATATCACTGCTATAGAATAGTAAGAATAAAATAGTAAAACACCCACATAGTAATAAACCCACAATAAAATAAAAATAATCTTTATTGTACACCTCAATTAACACGTTCCCTGTCCGGGTGCCCCCAATGTCGGGTCACACACCTTTTTTTTCAGGAGTCCATGCTCCCACTATGGAGTTGTGGCGTCACTCCTGTCAACTGTCAAATCTGACATGTTCTGCATCGCGCTATCGGAGTTTCTTAAGTCAGTTGCATAAATATAACTTCCAACCGACTCTCACTGGATTACGGTCCCTGAGAGATCTCTCTATTGTCGTTTCTTCCTGTGTCTCCTATCTATTGTATATATGTATATTACATGTAGATACTCCCTACATTATCCTTTATAGGAACACCCTACTTGTCCACAGAGTCACGTTCACATACTGGATGCACAGTTCAACTGTCAGTTAAACTTGTGACATTGTCAGATCATTTTGTATGGGGACAGTGGACGTGTTAAAGGTACAGTACAGTACAAATTCACAATAAGTAGGGCGATTATTCGTTTGATGAACAGGATTAGTGTCCATTTTTCTATTTATTTAAGTGTGTATAACGTCGAATGTACATACGTACACATAGTACAAGCTCTTTGCTTAGTTTGGGACTAGGTCGATTGTATGAGATGTTCAATAAAAGTTTATTCCTTCATTTGTGTCTTCAAAGTTCTTTAAAAAATAATTAATTTAAGTAAAATGTGAACGTTTAACGTCTAGAAATAAATAATTACTTATTATGTCAAGTTTTTGTAATTTAAATATAGCAAGTTAATTTTAATTAAAATATCGTGCGCGGGCGAAGGGCACCGCACGTCTACTACCACTGGCAAGTGAGCAAGACAAAAATTTGGGAGCTACAGGCGCCATAAGCGTTTTAAAATGTAAATCTTTCTGTAGCGTATACCTTGCCATGTCAACATTGCTACGGCGTAGCAAAGAATCCATTTCGTAGCGCTATACTATATTTGATGATCATATTTGATCTGAGAGGCCGGAGAGATCTTTCAAAATTGACATACAGTATGACGAAGGGATATCCCCATCTTTCATTTCCTCGAACGACCATCCGGTCAGCTACTACTATATTGTGTTTTATTCGTTATTCTAATCATTATTCATATAAGTTAAAGTTTTTAACTGACATAAATTAAAAAAAATTATGTATCCTAAATTTGCGTTAAATATTAAAAGAATAAAGTAAAAAACAATACCTACACACGAACAATAGCTGTCATCTATTTGCAAATTAAACTCTCACACACTGAGACGTTGTACCCTCCACGCCACAAAGCTGTCAACAGGGACATTTGAATCCAATAAGTTCCCATATTTCACACGATTTGACGATGCCAACCTTCAGAATTCAATAAAAGTCGAGTCCCAACCCAAATAGAGAGGAATAGGTCAGACTATTCCATAACAAAGAGGAAAAAAAGAGACAAGCGTGTGTGATACGTTTCATTGTTATGACCTTTTATTACTGAACGTATTTCTTATTCATGTGTCACCATAAAGGCCGTTATGAAGGTATTTATCGTTGGCATCGGAAGATTAAATACTTTCTATTTATTTATTTCATCAAGGTTTACCAACAAATGTTTACACCAATACTTAAGGTAATGATTACACCGATTTCTACGAGTAGTGTAACATTTACTTAATGATAAACTCCGCTATATTGGTATTTTACTGTTTTTGCAGTAAATGGATCATAAGATTTACGATTAGTAACAAAATATATATATATTTGTATTTTTGAGTTCCCGATATTTCGGCACTGTTGCAGTTTGTCTGTTGTATGGTAAATATCCCGTTTCAAATCGTAATTCTAACAAAATATATGTTTATTTACGCAAGTATTTATAGATTACGATGATTAAATTATCATATTATATTTGATCTGAAGCATGAAAACTAAGAGCCAAAAAAAATTATTAAAGGGTCTAATTTTATAAAGGGTCGGCAATGCGCACGTGACTCCTTTGGAGTTGCGGGCGTCTATAGCTTACGGTGTCCGCTTAGCATCAGGTGGGCCGTACGTTTGTTTGCCACCAGCATTGTATAAAAAAAGCCAATCGCCTGGCGTGGTAGTCAGGAGGGATGAAAGTCATGTAACAAGAAGAGTATAAGATATGAATGTGGATGGATGCGAGAAACGAGGTGATAAAAAGTTGGATGGATTGTGTGAGAGACGATATGAATAAGAAGGATGTGAATGAATGACGAGTGACAGAGATGCATGGCACAAAACGACATGCTGCGCGGACCCCATATAAATGGGAAAAGAGCAAGCGAATCATGATGATCAGTATAATCTGAAGGGCAAGGGCCGCGTGTTAGAGACCATGTACATCTCTGGGATATTATATTAATTTCATTATACTCCTTGTTTAATCTTGAGACCTTATACATCTCTAATAATTAAGAAAGTCTTACTATAATAAGTAATACATTTTTCATGTCAAAATATTAATTTAAAGTTCAAGAAAGAATAATAATTTCGAGTTTACAATTATAACAAAATTAATATCATACAGTGAAGATAAACTTGCAAAGTAATCTATTAAAAATATTACAACATCAGTAAAGTTAGATTAGTATTTGGGAATTGAAACCTTCGTTAAACCAAAATTATACTAAAGGCCATTCGATGAACGACTACGTCGGTGAACAAATAAAATACTGAATTAAAATTCGATGAGTTGATTCTTGTGTAAAAGGTAATTCGAGCAAATGTTTGATCGATCTAACGAAGTTAGATGAATGATTTCTAAGTGATAATAAAATTCTGCGAATAGTGTTATAGGAAACGATAATCGATATAACGATTTTCGGTAAAATGATGGATTCCCTTTGCAAGTTTATCTTCACTGTATGACATTAATTTAGTTATAATTGTAAACTCGAAATTATTATTCTTTCTTGAACTGTAAATTAATATTTTGACATGTAAAAGTGCCCTTGTGGCCTATTTGCAGAATAAATATTTGATTTTGATTTGATTGATTTTTTGATTTTGGTTAACTTTTAAAATTGGCATGCATGTCAAAGGCATAATATGAGAATGATAGACTTGCTTTTGCCCGCGACTTCGTCCTTGTGGAAGTTGATTACATCCCACCTCCACATCCCCTTAGGATAGTTTTTATCTCGGAAAACATTCCGGGATAAAAAATATCCTATGACCTTCCTTGGTACACAAACTATCTCGATGCCGAATTTCATTTAAATCTGTTAAGCGGTTTAAACGTGAAGAGGTAACAGACAGACAGAGTTACTTTCGCATTTATAATATTAGTATTGTAGTATATAAGGTCTATTGTTCAAATGTATTAGAATTCCGCAACTCATATCACAAATATCAAAAAAACCTTTCTCATTTTATAACATAATCAGTATCATAAACAGCCATATAATTTTCGGCCTTATCTCTCAGCAATAAAGTACTAAAATGTATACATGTTTGTGACGGGCTGTAATATAAGAGTCAGGCGCCTCTCGTGTATAAAGTTTGCTTTATTGAATAACTCTTGAGAAAGTTACACGTCATTAAATTCGGCAGGAAAAATGGCAATTTTCGTGAAACTCATAACCCTTAGTAGAGTGAATATAATTAGATTTACGATTTGAAACGGGATATTTACCATGTATATTTGTATTTTTGAGTTCCCGATATTTCGGCACCGTTGCAAGCGCCATTATCAAGGATTAACTGACGTGCTGCGAGTTTTAGTTGTGGTCTACCCGCACACCAGCAACCACAACATATACACCTCCACATTCCACTTAGTAAAAAAGTCCTAATTTACATGAGCATGAGAAGTGAAAAACAAAGTATTATTTTACTATGAAACTCCTTCTGTGATACGACTATTTTCAATTAAAAAAATACAAATAAATGTACATTTTGTTACAATTTTTAATGGCGAATCATCCGAAGCTATTAAATTTGATTCCGTGATTGATGTTCACGAACAAAAGAAACGGAATGGCGTGTCAAAGCATTTTATGTTTTTAAATGCTGATGAAATTTCTGTACGTAGATATAAATCTCGAAGTAAAGTAAATGCATCTATATATACATGTTGCAAAATATGCGTACATAGTACGTAGTAGTAATAATGATATGACTTATATTTAAAGTAAAAAAAAATATCTTCAGTATTGTAGTTTTTTTCTACGTATACTGCATACGCAACCGGCTTCGGCCATTTAAAACTCGTTATCATCATCATCAATGGCCTTTAACATCTATAAAAGATGATTAGAGCCTATTGAAATGCGGCACTTGCGTACGTCTGTGGCTAGTAAGGACAATACCACAAATAACTCTATATGAAACTTGAAAATTCTAACACTTATTTAGTATCCTTAAAACATGGAATTAGATTGGTTAAAAATTTTTTTGGCTTATAAGAAATATTTTTTATGCCAGAGAACTCAAAAAAAAACTATGTACCTTATTTCAACTTAAGCGCAAAAAATTGCCAGTCACGCCTTGTGTCACATTAGTATGCATATTACATATTTACTTATGCAAAACGATATCGTTCGGTTATAAGTGAAGTATTCAAAGTAAAACAGTAGGTATAGCAAATACATTAACGTCAAGTATCAGTATCAGTAGCTACTGGTTGGGAGGATAAGTATTACTTGGCTAGTAAGCCCACAACTCATGTAATGTAATCTACACTTGAAGCTACTTTGTAAATAAGATAATATGTCGAGCGCTCTATTGAATAAATATCAAATGGAATGGAGCGGCAATTCTGTGTATTTATTATTCATTGCGTTTAGGGATATAAAAAACGCTGTAACTGCGCAAAAGGCTTTGATGTCTTGTTTTTATGATTGCCTTAGTGATAGGCTTTGTTTTTTTATTCATCCATATTCGTCACGCGAGTGATAAGATAAAAAAAGACATAAAACAATTGATTTACAGGAATATGAAAATATTTAATAACAAAAAGTTAAGAGAGCAAATATGAGTATATTATATGCAGAAACCAAAATTAATATATGAGTATATTAAACATACCTAGTATCAATCGACTAATCAAAACATTGTTCAATGTTATTAATCGAATAGAAATAAAAATCAGGTAATTAGGCCCTTTGAATTCAGGTTTTACCTTTACATCGCTGCTACAAAATAAGGCCGCGGTCCGGACCCCAGCGGGCAGCGGGGCGACGAACCATAAGCAAATGTATGGCTGCCCATACATTTGAGTGGGTTGCCCGCATCCTACCGACCCTCAATAATGAAGCAAATTCATGTCAAATCATCCACAGTTCGCTCTAATCAAGATCTCCCTCTTCAAGATCATCTCATTGGTATAATTCCTTCAAATGAACACGCATGTTGAATGTCGGGATTACTCTTACAGACAAAAACATACTAGTTCCTGGTTATAACAGGTGTCTCAAATAACCCTTGATATTACATTTTACCCATTTGGTTCCTTAATTAATTTTGAATTAAAAAATGACAACGTATTTTTGGGCCTCCCTATAAAATTAGTTAAGGGTCCTTATCAGTTAAAAAACGCTCTTATATTTTTACGCCATTTTCTGTTTGAATTGAAACGTAGCTTGACATTTTATCAATGTTACTATCTAGAACAGGACTATTGCGACCTTATGGCATAAACTTTAAGTGTATTTTTTGGATTTTTCATTAAGAAATATTGTTTCATACATCACTCCAAATTGACCATTTTTAAGCTAAAAACTTGTTTTTTCCTCTTAAATTCTACTACACACAATAAAATCAAAAATTGGCTATGTTACTATCTAAAACATTAATTAAATCATAGTACCCTTTAATAACTTTATTGGTATTATCAATACTTTTGTCATAATTTGAAATCAAAAAAATTTCAAACTTATAAGGCCTCTTAAACCCTTCCAAACCCTTTCAGTTAATATTTAACGCTGTTAAGTCTCCGACATTTAATCAATGACTGCTCATCGCAACACCCACTGAGTGCGCAAGATTTCCGCTTCGATGCGCCCTTTGAGACGATTTGATCAGTGTGATCGGTGACGAATGATGGCTGCCCGAAAAAAAGGCATAGAAGGATTAGGTTAGGGTTGTATTCAAATTGAAATATTGAATAGGAATCGGTTTGGTTCTTACACGCGCGGCTGTGTTAGTACAAGTATAGTGTGTTGTGTGTGTTCCTCTTATTCGAACCAAGCGCTTTGCATCATCTTTTATAATGCGCACTTCTAAGGTTTGAAATTCTCTGCCGGCGTTTGTGTTTCTGAGCTCATATAACCTAGACGTTTTTAAGGCACGAGTGAATAGGCACCTTCTGGGTGAGCTCGCTTCATCGTCGGCCTCATCTTTGCCCCCTGGCTAGATGCTGGCCAAGAGCGATCCCATTTTTAATAAAAAAAAAACAAGCATGCAATAAATGTCAAACCAATACAAGACGTCTATAACGATATTAGTGATTTATTTTTTAGAAACGTTGAGCTACGGTAGCCTAGTGGTTCAAACATGCGCCTGTCTAACGATGGATGTAAGCTCGAATCGCGGTTCGTACTTTATTGGAATTTATTTTCGTTAGTTTTAGGTGAAGGAATACATCGTGAGGAGGCGTAATATACATCCGCAGATAATTTTAACCCTCATTGGGTCAGTGAGTCCCGTAGCTGGTGCGATGGGGGTTAAATTTCGCCAATTCCTTTCATCCATGAGGGGACGCCTCTCCTCATCAGTGGAACTTATATATGCTGATGATGAATAAAATGTGGCTAATGTAGTCCAGACTGAAAAAGAAGTAAACTACAGTTTCAGTTGTGAACTTGAATCAATCTAATGCGTCCATTCAGATAGACCGCCATGCAGTTCATTTCAGCGCCATCATTTATTTCAGATGAAGAGTAACGCCAGTAGGTTACTTCGAATGATACACCATTAAATCTGTATATGTGTTACATTTTAATGTCTAATGCATCTTGGAATAAGAAGTTTTTAACTAAAATTTGGTACTTCTTCTGAACCAACAGTGAGACTCGTATTTGCGGTAATTTTATAAAATATTGACCATTATCTTATGTCAAACTTGAATGTTTGATATTCCAAGTTTTGACTTTTAGAGTTACATTTTTTAGATTTAGTTTTTGTTTTTTTTTATGTTCAGTTTTTTTGTCAGCCGTTGTCTCCCGCCGAAAAAATAAACAATATCATTATTTTGTTATAATCCCTGGGATCCCAGGGACCGGTAACCGACGTTAAATCGCAAGTTAATAGTCCGTGCGCGAGCGAAGAGCACGGCATGCGAATATTGGCCTATTTAAGGTGATTTGAGAAAATATTGACCATTATTTTATATAATACCTGAATATTTGAAATTCCTAAATAATCATTCGTTTTGAGGATTTGAGGATATGAGTTAAATATTTATTAAAATTTCGCAAATTAGACCGTGCGCGTGCGAAGAGAGAGGCATATTGACCTTCCACTAGCGAGCGTGCAAGACACAGATTTGGAATAAGAAAAGAAACATATATTAGAGAAAAAACAAGCAATACAATAACTTAATGAAAAAATAAAAAGAGTCATAAAATTTTAAATAGAAAACGCACGTGAAAAAGACGCGATGACCCGTTTATTATGAAAATGAAAATTATTACATTTCTTTCTTCTAGTGTTGTTTCCATTTTTCTTTTTATTTGTTTTTTAACTGTTGTCATTTATTGTAAACAGTTAGTCGTGAGTTAGTGAATGTACCAAAAAAGGGGCGAACTGAAAACCAGCGCTGAGCAGCCGTACTGGCTGACACAGCACATGCTGAGTCCGCTCCTTTTGTCACATAGAAATATATAATAAGGCATGTACCTATTTCTTTTGTAATTATCTGTGTTGTGTGGCAATAAATATTCTTCTTTCTTTCTTTCTTCTCATTATATAATATGATTGTTACTATATTTTAATAGTGTCATACAGTATATTATTGCTCATGCCGGCCGGCTCTGTGGGATTTGGGTGTTACAGGCGCCTTAAACTAGTTAAAATTACGAGTACACTGGTATAAAGCATTTCGGCGAGTTAGGCACGGTCGTGAAAATGGTGGACAGAACAAAGTGTACCGAATTAGAACGATACAGCGACCAAAACAATGGCCCTTTGTTTCAAATATAACGTAATACATTACGTGCCACGTAAACAGGAGATTGGACAAAACAGGTATTCAATATAATATTGTATCTATGCCATAAACATCTAAACAGTTTTAAGATTTATTGAAATATAGTAAACATATACACGTCTTTTAGGTCGAGTATAGCTAAACATGTTTCGGACCAATACGTGGCCCTTCATCATGTGAACTAGCCGCGACGGCCGCGAGTCTCGCACTGCGCGCGGCTCCAGTATTGCCAGACCAAATCTGAAAAAAACAGGAGACATGAGGCTAAAAACCAGTAGATTGGGGGGAAAAAACCAGTAGAAAAATTTTATGCCCCAAAACTTATCAAATCACAAGGTTTCTTTCTTTTTACTTCCTGATATTGTCAAATCATAAATTTTCTTTCGTTTTAGTTACTTCCTGATATTGTCAAATCACAAGTTTTCCTTTTTTTTTCTCTTTACCTGATATTGTAGCCTTACTGTAATCACATTATTGCCTAATTCTAATTACTTACTTCGATCGACTGGTTCGATGCTTGGAATCACAGGAATACACGCGTTACCTCAATAATTTGCACCACTCTTCAAAGTTTTCTAACTTCAGGTACGTCTAAGTAAGTAAACAAACAAACAAAGAGCCCACAGATACTTGAATAGAATTGGAACTAAAAAAACTTCGTAAGGGCTAGCTCTCACTATCCGATACGATATCACCGATATCGGTCACCTTCCCATACATTTGTCGTCGGTTCTGACACCAATAAATATCGAATAATGGGAACATAGCTAATTTTTTGATAAATGACGTTTGTCGATGTCATTTAAACCCGCCTTAACACTTGCTTCATAAATATAAGTCATTATCCATGCGCAAATGCATGTACGTAAGAAAAAGTTTTAAAACCAGAATGAAACTCCTAAAATCCAGTAGATTCTCTTGCAAAACCAGTAGACCAGTAGACATACCCCAAAACCAGTAGATCTACTGGAAAACCAGTAGATTTGGCAACACTGCGCGGCTCGATCGGCTGCTTGGTGTTGGCGGCAGTGGTGCGGGGGCGAGCCCACCCTCATTTTCGTCACTATTATTCGTATTAATCCGAAACATGTCGAGCTATACTCGGCCTTAAAGACGTGAGTAACCCGTTTACTATAAATAAATAAATAAATATTAGAGAACAATCTTACACAAATCGAACTAGCCCCACAGTAAGCTCAAGAAGGCTTGTGTTATGGGTACTAGACGACGATATATTTAATAGGTATAAATACTTAAATACATAGAAAACATCCAAGACTCAGAAACAAATATTCATGCTCATCACACAATTATTTGCCCTGACCGGGATTGGAACCCAGGACCGTCAGCTTCACAGGCAGGTGGACTACCCACTAGGCTAAACCGGTCGTCACTCGGTCGGACTATATTTCAATATGTCTGAAACTCCCGAGAAATTTATACTTAAACTTTTATGGTTTTATTATTATGGTTCCATCCTCCTCCTAGCGGTTTCTCTTGTGTTCAAAGGAACCCGGGGCCTGCATTGACACCGAATCCCAAGATAGAAATATTCATGCTCATCACACAAATATTTGCCCTGACCGGGATTGGAACCCAGGACCGTCCGCTTCACAGGCAGGTGCACTACCCACTAAGCTAAACCGGTCGTCACTCGGTCGGACTATATTTCAATATGTCTGAAAGTCACGAGAGATTTATGCTTAAACTTTTATGGTTTTATTATTATGCTGGTTCCATCCTCCTCCTAGCGGTTTCTCTTGTGTTCAAAGGAATCCGGGGCCTGCATTGACATCGAATCCCAAGACAGAAATATTTTATTCCAAATAACAAGGCCCGACTAACTTGGCGTAGGAACCAGTTTTACGAAAGCGACTGCCATTTGACCTTCCAACCCAGAGGGAAAACTAGAACTTGTTGGACTTAGATCGGTTTCCTCACGGTGTTTTCCTTCACCGAAGAGCCACTGTACAATTACAAATGAGACAAATAAGTAAAAGAAATACCAAACCAATTTTAATTTCATATGCATGTAGTTTTCATTTATAGAGAATCAACGCATCAAACCGATTCTCACCGTCGGAAATCCTTAACACACATTTGCTTATAAATACACATTCCGCATTAATTTTAGCCAAGTGTTTGATATTCGGAAATGCAAATGATAAATCTCAAACATTGTTAGACATGAACTAATGCACTTTGATATACTAAAAGCTTTAGTTACGTCATTGCGCTATCTGTATTGGAGAATTCAAGGTTGTATTGTATAACAGCGTCATTTTATGAGTATACTCGTATGGAGTATAAAACCACTTAGTGCGGTATCTATGTCTGAAGTGGATGGTTGAAATTTTTTTCTCCAAGATAGTCCAAAAACATAATAATACATTTTTTTAAACTGCTCTTCAAAATGGTACACAAAGGCATGAATAATATGATGGACATCAAGCGGTCTTATTGCTAAAAAGCGATCTCTTCCAGAACAGACAACCTTTGGGCGATGGAGACAAAGCAGCATGATTTGATACAAAAACGATGTGTTTTCATATATTTGACACCTAGTAGGCTATTAACCCAATTTGCTGCCAAGTAGGCTCACGCGCGACTCAGCGACTCCTGTCTCAACTGAACTATGGGAATTGTAAAGAGGAGGGCAGATTTTGTACCTTCTGTTGTCAACACAGTGCATCCTCAAATTTTATAAAGGGTCGGCAACGCGTTCGTGACTCCTTTGAAGTTGCGGGCGTCTATAGGCTGCGGTGGACGCTTACCATCGTACCAGGTGGACCGTAAGTTTGTTTGCCACCGGCGTTGTATAAAAAAAAAACTACGGTATCCGCTTACCATCGGGCAGGCCGTAAGCTTGTTTGCCATAGACGCTGTATAAGGAAGTTCTATCAAAAACTTAGCTAAAAACCGTTACTTTGTCGCCTTCGTGCGTTACATTCGTTTTTTCTAATTTCCTCGAAGGTTATAAGGTCGCAAGGATCGCTTACAGAGATAATTATAGGGATTCGCCTTGGTACTTTATATTTAATTATTTTGTCTCTTTTGTAAATATGTTTTAATATGTGCAATACAGTGTCATAATTATATATACATACATACGTGTTATCGTCATCTGGCATAATATTATTTGTCAGCAATACACTTTTCGCAGAATTTTCGTTTCTTTCGAAACCGTTAATTTCTTTAGACACCTTTTTTCATCCTTATGTCACAGTAGGCGCTGAGCTTCCTTTAGTTTAATCAATGCCTGACACATTATTCCTCAAGTATCAATCTCAAAGCAACTGAGGTATAAAGTATGCATGAGCATCGAGCATTGAATCCTTATACGCATAATACAAACGAAACGGTGTATTGTTGTGTTTCCTTTGTGAATAGTTCATGTCTGTTTCATTGTTTCGCAACAAATTTATGTACTATGCTGTATTGTATCTTAGTTATTTATGAGGAGTTTATCGATTCATAATATGTTATTTCGAAACCGCTCAATAAAAATGATACTATAGCAATGCTGCATTTAATAGTATTTTATACGATTAACACTGTAACTTATGTCGCTTTAACGTCATGTAAAAATGTCATACCAAATTTCCGAAGGAAGAAAGCAACAAAGTACCTTATGAGTTTGACTGTACTGCTGGAACACATTTTTATGTATACCAACAAGTACTTAGTTAGTTGGTTAAGTATGCTCGAGAGAGACATTTCGACCGACGCTTACTATTACCCTGATTAAAGTTTGTGGCATTCGTGCTAACAAATGCTCAGATTAAATTTAATTTCTCTATGTTAATTAACCAGTGTTGCCAGGGCCCTTGGGACAAAAATTACGTTTCTTTTCTTGAAAAGTTACATTTTTGGTGCAAAAGTTACATTTTTTATATTTCTCATAATTACTTGTCAAAACGTTCGATTCTAAGAAATGAGTAGCCACGTACAGCTACAATTCGGTGAGTTCGGCGACAGAATAACATCAGGTTGATGGGTGGTATCTCAAATGTCATACAGAGACGGACGGACAGAGTCGTACCATGTAAGTATTTTTTTTCACCTTTTCTGTATATCTGTAAAACTATAAATTGTCTCGCTTGGTTCCAGTTAGATAAAATTGACCTTTCTTTTTAAATACAGTTTCTATATTCTCAAAAGTTACGAAAATTTCATTTACAACAGAAGTTACTTACATGTTACGCGAGCCGGTCAAAAGTTACGAAAAATGTAAGAAATGTAACCATCTGGCAACACTGTAATTAACAGCCAGGACTACACAGGAAAAAGAAAAGAAATGGCGCTGCTTTTCGGGCAGAGCGACATCTGCCGGGTCCGCTAGTTACTCGTATATATAAAAATCTTCTGTACGTGTGTTTGTCACCCTACTCCTCCTAAACGGCTGGACCGATTCGGATGAAATTTTGTGTGTATATTTCAATGGGTTCCTGGGTGGTTTGAAAATACTATTGGACCCGGTAGGTGGCGTTGCAGTCGGTATATCACTGATATTTTTCTAAATGGCTGGACTGATTTGGTTGAAATTTTGTGTGTATATTTCAATGGGTTCCTAGATGGTTAGAAAACTCAATTGGACCCGGTAGGTGGCGCTGCAGTCGGTATTTAGCAAGGAATTCCTATGTTTATTTGTACAGGCTGTTTAATTATTCGGCATTTGACGTACGGTCGCTTGCCTTATTGACATTTCCTCATTGACATTTTTAGAATAAATTGAGCAGATATAAAATATATTCTTACTTTTCTTACTAGCGGATAATAATATAAAATTACGTTACCTTTTTAAGGCACGAGTGAATAGGCATCTAGGTGAGCTCGCTTTAGCGTCAGCATCAGTTTTCCCCCCAGCCCTGGCTAGATGCTGGCTAAGATCAATCCCATTTTTATTTAAAAAAACCTGCTAGACATTTACTAACTACATATTGTATATTCAAATTGTTATATTGGTCATTCATCTAATTTCAAAATGTTATATTGGTTTTTTCAGAAAGCTAACCTTTATCAACGAAGCGAAATTATAAGTCTCTGCCTGTATAAGTAACTTTCGCAAACTCAGTTCGCGTTTATTAATTCGTACAATACGCAACTTTCTTACCATGTAACAAACCTGCTTTTCCTACGGCATAACTGGGCGGGATACATTGTTCTTGAAGGTACATTGTCGATAAAAATCAATTTATTTAAGTCAATTTTTCTCCCGATAGCTTTATCTCGGGCCTGTCAAGGCGTGACGACCGCGGACCGATGACAGTGATAAGGGACCGTTTTTCCCGTCATTTGCTTCTTGCTGATATTTGTGTTTTTACCATCGTGAACGTAATAGCCATGTGACAAACCTAAGAGGATTTAAGGCTTGTGTGGAATTGACGTCTAATAAATCCTTTATAAAATTTCGACCACATCGCAGTTCACAGTATGCTGAAGCGCTGAAAACACAATAACATTTCGCTTACATGTGTGTGTGAATTAGAATTTAAACTTCTGAAGGGGATGTCTCTATTCGGTCAGCCACGCCCCCAGTGAAAAAAACACGCTTATGTCCTTCGCGCACGACAAAACGGGATGCAAAAATATTCGGGAATGGCTTTTTTAGACAAATATCGATAAATATCTGACTGTGTACAGTTTTATTAAATTTTCTCTTGGCAGAGTTTAGATGAGGTAAAAAATACCATCATTTTAACATAACTGTGCCGTTTAATAATGCATTTCTTTAATAGGCTGAGTTAAAAAAGGAAAATAAAGACCCCACTTTGGTTTTTTTTTTCTATCGGGATTTTAAGCAATGTTGGGGGTTGATATTCATATATATGATTCTTGAATGGCTTTTGTCAGAAACGCAGTCAAGAATCATATATATGAATATCAACCCTTATTATTTCCTCGTCTGGGCAGAACAGCGTTTCAAAGAACGCAATATTTCTCGTTGCAAAGACTTAAGTATTAAATCTTCGTTAATACCTATTATGGGCTGTAAAGCCTAAAGTCACTTAAAAACTGAAACAAGCACTCAAACTTTTTACAGTTTTCTGAATCTATACCAATCATTTTTAATATTTTCAAAAGCAAATCCAAGTAGGTAATCACACGGGATAAAATCAGTGTACCCTAAACCTAATTAGTTTCCTCACAGTTCCCTCTAGTGAATTACTTAATAAATGACCTCTGGAGAGATCCATTTTTCATTCAACTTGTAAAACCGGAGTAATTAAAATTAGAATTGCGTTCAATTAGTTGCGGACACAAGTAGAATTTACTAACTCATTTTGCTATAAATTATGTTTTGCTTTAGTGTCTCTGATAAGATAATATTATTTCGGCAAACCGAAGGAATATTTTAGGTGGAATTGGAATGAAATGAAATATATTGAGATTGTAAACCATTAATCGCTCAAAAATACATACTTCTATTCTAAAAAGTATATTGTTGGTTTTTGTTTGTTAGATCAACTGGTTGCGCGTGTTAAACAAATATTAGTACCTATTATAAGAATTATTCTATACAAATACAATGAATTTTCCCTGTACAGTTGCACCCTGAAAGTTGTCCGTGGTCCGCTACCTAATCCCAAGATTTGGCGTAGACGCGTAGGTAATAGTTTTTATAGAAGCGACTGCTATTTGACCTCCAATCCGAGGAAGACCAGGCTTTATTAGAATTTGGCTTGTCAAGTGAGTGGGCAACTTATTATTATTATTATTTACTATTTATTTATTTTATTAAGAAATAATAATACAACACAAACAAGTACATAGACCCACAAAACCGTTTGTACAGTTTGACTGTGGGATCGATCAGTCTCATCTCTCTTCTAACAGTAAATTATTTTATGAGTTTAACAAGGCAACTTTATATATTATGATTCTACATCTAGGTACAATAGTTTAGTTTACAAGTTTAATAAGGTAACTATGTAGCTTTTTAATAAGTTTAGCTTTATTGGCTTGACTGTTAGAAGTTGACGAGCGGCCTGAAGGCCTCAACTTGGCTTAACCCATTCGAGGCCAACGATCGCTACGTGTGCTACGCCGTAGCGCGTAGCAGCGTTTTTCCGCCTTGTAGCCGAAATCGCACGTAGAGGCATGACGCATATGTGTCGTCAATGGCCTTGAATGGGTTAAAGCTGTTATTATAGACATCAGCCAGAATCAACGGCTTAACGTTCATAGCCACTCAAAGCGGTCACCCATCCAAGAACTGACCTCGGCCCACGGTGCTTAACCTCGCATACCTCGCGTACTAATGTCAGTGGAATTTACATGATGAGAGACTTCGCTCTGTTCTCATTTGATTTTATTTTAGACTGACGCTCAGGTCTCTACCTAATACATCTCTGAGGGTATTTATTTATTAGATTTTGTTATTTTCATGTGGACGCTTAGAGATTATATCTCACAATATTTTATTATGATTAGTGTACCTTATTACTTTTTATCCTGACGCTTAGAGACCTTACACATCACTAACAAATCTGGATCATTATAAGGTTTGACATGTAACACTACATTTAATTAATGATGTTTTGATTATGTATTATTTTTAATTGATATACAATTATACATAGATTTTGTCTCGTAGAAGTGCCCTCGAGACCTACTTGCAGAATTAATAATGCTTTGATTTTGACACTGGGCCACGAGCGCTCCATAAAAAGGCTTTAACACTATATGGTTTTGATTTATATCAATAACATATATTTAATAACGTTACTAAATGATAAACAGTCATTTGTGATCCAAAACCTATTACTGTTGTTTGATAGTGTGCAATTACCGTGTATGAACAATATAAATGTACATTATCACTTCCTTGAATGATTACGCTTTCCACAAATCTTAATTTATTTATTTATTTGAAAAGGGGCCCAGTTAAGTCTATAACTTAATTACAACTATTCAGAACATCAGAAAGTATCTGCAAAATACCTACATGGCAACGAATTAGGAATTAACATGCGTAAACAAAATACGTAATACCAAATTAAGACTATTATTATGAAGCCAAATTTTGAATAGTTATTTTAATTTTAATTCATACCAATGTCGTTCGACACAGCGATTGTCTTCATGACTAGACATTCAATTAGGTTGAGCCATAATTGTATGCTTTTGAGCACAACTATATAGCCGAATGTGTATACGCAAGGCATGTTTTACACAAGGAGAAGAAGCTCATATTAATAATATAGCGATACTGTGATTATAATCTTGCAATTATCATTGTTCAATAATCAACATAGCTAAGTTGTTTTCTGGCCGTATGGCCTGTACGGAAAAATAACATTTTCCAAGGATGCAACTTAAACATTACCGACTGTTTGGACTAAGAAGCGAAAAAATACCCTCAAATGTTATAAAGGCTCGCCAACGCGTATGTGATTCCTTTGGAGTTGCGGGCGTCTATTGGCTGCGGTGGCCGCTTACCATCAGGTGGACCGTACGCTTGTTTGCCACCGGCGTTGTATAAAAAAAGCGGTTTTTAACATGGAGTAATTCTACACAGCTTTGAGGGTCTATTTTTGTCTCGCACCTGAGTACATGATACATATTTATATTTTATAATAAATGAATGCTACATACATTTATACCTCTAGCAGCAAGTAGGTTGATTACACATTATTTTACTTATTGTATACTCACGACCATCGCCCATTATATAATCCACTAGAATAAGCATATACTAAATACCTATTACGAGATAAACATACCTACTTCTTGTATTTTTTTGACCAAGCTGTACCTATGGGGTGCTATGGTGTCCTACTTCTGCCATTACGCCAATATCTGTGCTTCTTCCGACCAATTGGCGAGCCGTCTAAGGAAAGAAAAATAACAATAATTTTTATTTAACTATAAAACATTACGAAAACGCTGTAAAATATTATAACAATATAATTTTCATTGTTTCAGATACCTACTCCAACAGCGATAGCAAACTTTGTAAATTGAAATATTCTTAAAGTATTAGTGAAGAGTTTCAACTGTCAAAAGTTTGATTAGCTGGCATTTACTCCGATCATCCTGAAACTAGGGTAAGTACTTTTATTATATTTCCTTTAAGTTATTTTTTTCTGAAACGAATCAATTAGTCATACTAATAATATCTAAGTATAAATTGTAGATTATAATGTATACAATAGGGTTTTGCTGATATGATACAAAATAAAAATCGGAAATCCTTTATTCTCACCCCCCCCCCCCCCCTGCATTCGCAGACGACCTAGCGCTGCTATCAGAGAAAAGCTCGCAGATAAATCTCATGATCGAATCACTACACTAATATAGTATCCAGGTAGGCTAAAAATGGACCTAAGCCAGACTATGGCAATGGTAAACGCCCTAAAAATACCAATAATACGAGTAAGCTAGTTTTCTAGTGATAGAATATACTACCCAAAAACTAAAATGGAAATGGGCTGGATATGTTGCGAGGTTAAGAGACCAGGTAGGCTAGCACAACTTGCTGTCAAGTCACATCTCGCGCGACTCAGCGATACCTGTCGAACTGTGCGAATTAGAAAGAGGAGGGTAGATTTTTCTCTACTCGCGTCGCGTCGCGGCGGTAGTTATGCTAGCCCCACAGAGATGGACTCTATGGCGCGGCCCATCCAGGTATTCGGAGCAGGGGAAGGCAATATAATGAGGATAACCAGCTTGCTCTGGAACGAGGTGGAACAAGACAGAGACATATGATATAGTCATCCTTGGAGGAGGCCTTTACCTGCCCAGGGATTCTTGCAGACCAGCTTATTACGAGTACTAATAGAGTTCTGATTAATTTAGTTCAATAATGTAATTTAGGTTATACTAACCAACGATATGTAATATTTTCTATTCTGTAATAAATAAAAGGCTTCCTTATTTTATTATATGCATTTAAGTATTTATTTATCTGTATAAATATATATATTGTCGCTACCTACACATAGTACAAGCCTTGCTTAATTTAGGACTTGGTCGATTTGTGTAATATAGATTTTTTTAAATTTATCTATTTATTTCAATCTTTTATTTCTGAAAGTCTTTCACAAACAAGAAAACGTATTGCTTTTCTTCATTCGTCGTAATTAACTTGTTGAATATCTCAATTATTTAGGCAGGGGGCCTAACTTATGGTTTTTCCAAAACTTTATCAAGCGGTAGCGACCCTTAAAATACATTAAATAAAAAAATTAAAAAAGCTAGCATTCGTTAATTGGGGTACTAGAACCTAATGGCGGGGCGAGACAATGACTTTTCGAACGTTCATTTTTAAGCAACCTAGGGTGTTGTATAATCTTAATCTAATATTGTTGAAAATAAATGTCTAAATGATGTAACCCTCGTGAGAAGCTATCAACGCATACTTAATAAGATGTAAGTGCTGGTTTCTCTGATCCACTGAACTATTTGGATTAAAATAATTATCACAGTTTACACTAGTCTAGACTAAATAGAATCCATTAACTCGATGCAAGGTCGTTTCTAACCGATGTTTTGATTTTAGTAGCTCATTTTAGTCATCTATGTGAATATCAAATAATTAACATTAATAGATTACTATATAAGTAAATACATGGGAACGGTCTAATAGCGAAGAGTCTCGATCAACACTAAAGAGACTCTCGCTAGATGGCTGGGTTAAGGGTCAGATACAGAAGGTGGTACTCCTGGACACGGCGCGGATAGTCAGAAGGTTCCTCTCTCTGTCGCCCAAACCACCGGTAGCTTAGCCCCCGCCTCGCTGCCGGCGGCACACTAGGTTAGGTTTTTATAATGATTTTATGTTTTGTAAATATTGTTTTATATATTTACAATTTATATAATTATTATAAAATCTAACCTAAGTCATAAAATAAGTAAATACATTATTATTATTAATACAACACCTCCCTGCGAAACCAAATAACTAGCTTCGCTAAATATTACATACGAGTAGGTTACCCAAGTTAGAAATAATATTAAGTAAAGTAAGTCTAAATATTGCTACGTTTAAGAAGTTCTTGTGCCCAAAATATGCAAATTTCAGCTCCGTGTAAGCATTAATGAGGCAGTGAGTGATGCTTAACCAAAATCTCGTGATAAATTATTAAATTCTTAACAAGGAAATGTAGCCACAAGAATCGTGACGTTAGAAATTACACAGCACATTTTCTAGCTTGAAGCAACCTGTTACAGTCACCAATAGATATATCGGAGCCAACAAAGTGCCCACAAACATCTAAACACATTTATTTTCAAGCCGTTATGCGCCCTGAAGTGCAGCCATAACTGAAGGCGGACTGTATCTACATAAAAAATACGAATTGGTGTCCATCCTAAAGTATAAAATCAATCCCATTATGGTACTGACAAAGCCTCGAGTCTAGTCAAAAGCAGCCAGCCGTACCATCCATTCATTAAAATTAATTTACCCCGCAGTTTCCCCTTCATAATACAATGTTGACCCACTTCACATTAAACCAAACTCTATTATAAATAAGGTAAAGTAACCTTTGACCATTGGAGGCTGTCGACGGCCAACAAAAGTGCATTGTTAATAGTATAATCGCTACGGAACCACGAGATATCGTGCAGATAAGTGAACCAGCCTGGCCTAGTTTGCTGTTTCTAGAGCGCCAGTTCTATTGTGATGCTTTCTTGATGCGTGCGGTTTTGAAAAGTGTTACGGTTTGATGTCAAGTTTGAAGAAATCGGTTATTTTTTACAATAGGGATGTTGACTCAAAATTTATTAGTATCTAAATTATTATCCAAAAGAAAGAAGACATAAAACTATGCCAAATGGTGAAAATCCCATTAAAATATCTCAAAAAATAACGAAGTTACAACGTTTTTAATTAGAGAGAGAAAGCGCTGCAAATCAGTGACGTCACTGACCTAAAGCGCCATAGCAAATTTATGACGACCGTTCAATACAGAGGTGCGTTTTGCGAAAAAGGGACAGAACATGCCCCCACTTAAAACTTTGAAGACTTATAATTTTTTGAGTTACTTTTTTCGCTATATGATTGAGAATATGATCCTTTATCGAAAAGAATTGAAGTTATTGATTTTCTTAATTGGTGTCAACATCCCTATTCCTGTTTTTACATGATCTATGACATCAATCATCTAAGAAAGTGAATATTCACCGTAATCAAAATTTAAAACACTATACACATTGATCTAATGACGGAGCCAGAAAGTATCACACTAATTAACAAGGGGCAAAACACTGAACACACCAATTTACAATATAAAACTCCCGTGAGTTTCAGACATATTGAAATATAATGAAAGGGTTACTCATGTCTTTAACGTGCGCTCTCGTCGCGGCTGGTTGTCATGATTAAGGGCCACTTAATGGTCTGAAATATGTCGAGCGATATTCGACCTTAAAGACCCTTTTATTATATTTCAACACACAAATTTTGGTATTCACTACTACTGCAGCATTTACTAGTAATATGAAAATACCATTAAAAAGGGGGTTTCTTACCTCAAATAGGTAGTATAGGTACTTACTTTACTACGCTGGCTAGAAGTGGATCTTGGCCTTCGACAGTAAGACACGCCACTGCTCTATCCTGGGCAGCTTGTCGCCAAACAGAATCGGTCGTTTGAAGCTGGCACAGGTCTTTTTGAACTTCGTCGATCCAGCGAAAATAAATAATTTCATTTCAGAAAAGTGTCAACGACTATACCTGGTATTAGCTCTGAATTCCGAGCCCTTTTATTACGAAAATAAACCGGTACTTTTTAGAATGAAAACAAGGGTCTTTATTGAACTCACTAGACATAATCTTAACAGGTTCAAAGCTAAGCCGTAATTGTAAAATATTACAATCACCTATCCACCGCAGTTGCTGAAACTGAAAGCTCTCACAAAGAGCTAGTTAATCTTTTGTGAGGTTGGCTAAATGAATTAGAGAACAACAGACACCGCTAAATACCCTCGTGGGAAGCGATTTGTTGCTTTATTTCACTTAAAGCACGTGACAACTATATATTATTCTAGTCGAAGCAGTTTGTTTCGGTTAGTTTTAAAAGGATATCAATTTCAATTTGAATTATATACGCCGCCGTTCAATCGTAGTTTCATTTAAGATGCCTTACCAATCCTAAAATGTTGTTAACTCAAATTTTGACGAATTTATTGACAATTCCAATAAACTGAAGCCGTCGTCTCCCGGCGAAAAAAATAAACAATAGCATTCTTTTGTATTAAAATTTTAATAAAGTTTTAGATAGTACAGTCAGCGCCATATAGTATGTAGCAGTCAAAGTGGCAAAATAGTTAGCGCCATATATTATGTAGCAGTCAAAATAGCAAAGTAGTTAGCGCCATATAGTATGTAGCAGTCAAAGTGGCAAAATAGTTAGCGCCATATAGTATGTAGCAGTCAAAGTAGCAAAATAGTTAGCGCCACATAGTATGTAGCAGTTAAAGTGGCAAAATAGTTCGGTACACTATATATTTTCTATGGCGGTGACGATATGACGCTGACTATACCTAACAGAGCCATTTTTGCAATTATTGTGTGCAGTACAGTTTAAGCGGAAAAACTAGATTTCAACTTTAGATTTGTCGATTTGATGTTTGAAACAATATATTTTGCTAAAAAATATATATCTGATTGAAAAAATATATCTTGCTGAAAAAAATCCAAATTAGGCCACTATAGTTCTTTAATAGATAAAAACGATGAAAAAATCTGAAGATACAGATATAGTTATTGCTGTTTCATGATTATTTCTATTTTGTTTATAATTCGTTTGACATTGCACTCGTGTTTTAATAATTATTTTGTTACTTTTCAAAGACTTAGACGTTATTGATTGACCTTGAATATTTGTATGTCCATGATGATCCATGTATTTATGTAAGACCAAATTTTTCACAAATAAAGATTCTGATTCTGATTCTGATCCATGTCTTTACACAACGAAAGTAGCCTAATTAGATGAGCATATTTAACTGATAATAGCCCTAAAACGAGGACGACCGCTTTAATCTAGTAACTAAATGGTAGTGGCCCTGCCTACGAATCTGGAGGTCCCGGTTTCGAATCCCTGTCAGGGCATTTATTTGTGTGATGAGCACGAATACTAGTATTTTTTCCTGAGTCTTGGATGTTCTATGTATCTATTTAACTATATAAGTATTAATATAGTCGCCTAGTATCAATAGTACAAGATTTATATATTTAATCTTTATTGCGCAAAAGAAACCTTATCGTACAAAAGGCGGACTTAATGTCGTATGGCATTCTTTACCCGTCAATCTTAAAGCGAAGCAGCAAAATTGCTTAAACCAAATAAGCTTTCCTTAAAACAAATATTATTTATTAAACAAACAAATATTTATTTATTAGGTATTATTATTATTTTGAAAGCTTAGATATATCCATTTTGTATACATTATATATACACTGTACCGAATACGGCTTGCATTTAGTTTTAGTTTTATCCATCCGTAAATATCCGTTAACTAGAAACATATTTAAATGAATCAGTTCTGTGTCTATGTAATTAGATTGACTTAGAGATATATCAAAAAAATGGTACAAAGTTTCAGTGCTTAGAAGTAGTCCAGTCGCCATCAAATAATCTGTACTCATCAGGGTGATCAAAAATATCTGAAATTGCACTCGTGCCTCAGTAATAAAGTCGTGTTCAGCTATTTATGAGCACCTTCGCTTCGATATATCCGATGGCGACTGTCCAATAATAGGCAATTCACCCTATTTTAGAACAAATACAATTTATTTCGCACAAAACTGTATAAATTTTCACTACAAATTAAATATACATCGCAATACTATGTATGCTGTTTGAAATGCGTCCACCGCACATGTAATAGCATTAGCGATGTAATTTGAGTATCTCGTGGCCATTCATTTTTGATAACCCTTTTACTGTACACTGCAGTTGCAGCTGGGTTAGATATATCAAATGTACATCTTCGACGTCTATTGTACACGTACATTATTTTGCTGTAAACATAAGTTTGTATAGAGCTCTAAATAAAATATACTCTCTCATAATCAATCGCTCTCAATCTTAGTTTTCATTGTTAGCAAAGTCAAATACCCTTTGTATTTGATACTTCAAAAGGTACATGATTGACACATAGATACTATCACGTGTATAAACTGCGTAAAATAGGTAAACCAAAACCAAACACCCCAAAATCATAAATATACACCAAGATATGAATCTTCATTTTATTATTTATACCGAAAATGTTAGCTATAAATACCTACACACATTCCATTGTTAAAAAGATCTCCGGTACAAAGCTACTCCAACAAAAATATTCACGATTCCCCATTCACCTATTCACATTTTTGCAAACTCGAGAACGCTGTATAAGTTAATATAGGGAAAACAGACGGCATTGTTCAGTGTTTTTATTTACTTCGGATCTTTCACTTTGTACTTTCATGAGATTATACTGTGATTTTGTAAACATTCGTGAATAACGTTTTTGATATTGTGACCCAATTTTGTACAACAATAGAAAGTTTGACCAGAAATATATGACCGTTAGCAATGTTGCGGAAATTCATTGGAACTATTTCTTACACTGGCAATAATTTTAATCATAGGTTGTCAGTGTCACTGTGGTGGTTTAGGTTAAATGTTAAAAAACAAATGACAAAAATACCAAAAACGATTCATTGTCCAAGAGCGGAATATTATTATTAACATTAGTATTTACACGAATAATAAAATTCTAAAAAAACGCTTGGGAAATGAGACAATTTCGCTACAAAACATTACTCCCACATTAATTAACTAAGTAATGTCATTATTCCGACTATACTAACATTATACTGCCCTGTTGCTATATAAATGAGAATAACAGCGCTTTCTTGACAATGGGCCACATATTTCTGGTCGGGCTTTAATTACACATACTTTTTATTGCACACTTCACACGAATATATCACGACGACATTCGACGACCGGTTTAGCCTAGTGGGTAGTGCACCTGCCTGTGAAGCTGACGGTCCTGGGTTCGAATCCCGGTCAGGGCAAATATTTGTGTGATGAGCATGAATATTTGTTTCTGAGTCTTGGCTGTTTTCTATGTATTTAAGTATTTATATCCATTAAATATATCGTCGGCTAGCACCCATAACACAAGCCTTCTTGAGCTTACTGTGGGGCTAGTTCGATTTGTGTAAGATTGTCCTCTAATATTTATTTATTATTTATTTATTATTATATCAGTTACACAGAAAATTGTAAACAGAAACATGTAGGTAAAGGTAGACAACAGGCGGTTTTATATTCCAAACAATCTTCAGTGGAAACCCAAACGAGATACGAATGGTTTGAGAGCTCAAAGCGATAGCACCTTGCTTCCACTGATCCGGCTTCAGGCATTTAGTGGAGTTTTCGTTACGCTGCCTCTAAATGCTGGAACAATTTGCCGCCCCCAGTCCGGGATAGTAAGTCACTGGAGATCTTCAAAAACCGTTGTAAGGCTCATTTATTGGACTTTCAATAATAATATTGTATAGTTACTAGTTACACAAGTGCAACTGTAGCACTGCTACATAACATGTATTTATGATTAAATTGTGTTGGGAGTTACAAGTTAAAGTGCCAGCTCATGCCCACCTACTTAGTATGTAAGTCAATTGCCTAGCTTCGTGTGACGCTTATTTTAGTTCACATGTTATAGTTTTTAAGCCACGGGGGTGGCAGAATAACAGCGTCTGTAGACAAGAGTCTTTAGTGGTCTCTTGGTACAGACACAAGCTGAGCCACCTACCCTTTCAATTGTTTTTGTATACTTTGATTTATTGTACCTGTCTCGGTTACCTGTAAATGTATACAATCATTGAATAAACGTCTTATTATTATTATTAATTAATACTGAGATTCTTCTATACACAACAATTCTTATTCAAAATCTCAGTTCCAGAATTCTTTCCATTCCCGCGCTCAGACGCCAGAATGAGCTATTTCGCTTGGCTGGAGAATGCTCGTGACAAGCTCTAAAACGTTATCCCCTTTGACCTGACACTTCTTCCCAAATTTAATAAGAAAGCCTTTGTGTTTGTAAATTGTGTAACACGCTTAAAAATTAATTCTACTTACTTTTAATAGTATATTGTTAACCAAGGGTTGAAAGTGACCCATTTCAACCCAGATATTTCAGTTCAAGGATAAAATGGGTGCTTTCACCCAAGTTAATGACTATGCTTTCCATTGTCCCATAGTTTACCTGTTTTAAATCACATGACACATTCTATTGTTACAAATAAGGTAGCTTAATCAGCTACACATGCCGTAACTAATACTCGTCCTGGAAACGAAGAGCTCCAGATTCACCAAAAATGCTCCCGTCAAATGCTTCCGTGGACTAAATTTAGTAGAATCTGCGCTTTGCTCGTGCAAAAAAATAAAAAGTTAAGTCATGCATCTCGCGCGGTTTGCATGCGAACATCGAACGTGTTCCGATCGGGTGTTTCGTGACGCAAAATACGATTTCACATGCATTTTAGAAACGTTTTGGACAAACGGAATTTCGGATTTATTCATGACTGGAAATGAGCTTTGGAAGTTGAGCCTTTTACGTACGTTTGGACTAAACTATAAAATGTAAACTGTATAATTAAAATTTACATAGCAAAATTTTTTTTTTGAAGGTGAAGCATAATTATGCATAGCGCATTTCCGTTATTTCCTATGTTTCGATGATTGCAGCAATATGTTGTTGTTTTTACCAATACAAAATAAAAATAATGTAAACAAGCTTTGAGCCACGAAAAACATGAGCCTGTATAAATTATGTGTTCTAATAAAAAACCCACAGCTTTCCATTTTTGAACGAAGGTATAAAGCTTATAGCCGCCGTAGTGAGGTCATAGGAAACATTATACAAACAGATACGCTGACAGGATGCGCTGTAAAAGCCTTTTAGATAAAATTCATTGCGTATACACATGTTACTATGCCTTGTTAGAAAGGTTTAAGTATTTAATCTGAATTGTGTTATTTATTAGTTACATAAATAGTAGTTTTTTAAGATTCCGTACACAAAGGGAAAAACGGGACCCTATTTCAAAGACCCCGCTGTCCGTCGATTTGTCTTTCTGTATGTCCGTCTGTCACCAGGCTGTATTTCATGAACTTTGATAGTTAGACAGTTGAAATTTTCACAGATGATGTGTTTCTGTTGCCGCTGTAACGACAAATACTAGAAAACAGAATAAAAAAATAAATTATTAAGTGGGCTCCCATAAAGCAAAACGTGATTTTTTTGCCGTTTTTATAGATATTGGTACGGAACCCTTCGTGCGCTAGTTCGACTCGCACTTGTTGGCCTAAAGGACCTTATTTTATACACTTGTATATTATGTATACTTCTTTCAGCAAGAAAAAATACTGCTCTTTTTGTGCGTTCAAATATTTAAGGTACACCACCCGCATTCTAATTTCCCTAATCCGTGTCCTCATCAGTGTCAACATTGAACAATAAGTACAGTCAAGGGCACCAATATGTATGTATACATTTTTTCACCTTTATTCATTGCAATAAGGTCCAAAAATGTATACATATTTATGCCATCGACTGTACAAACAGCCATCAACTACTGCGTGCCTTCTCGATCCATTATTACATTAATACTTAATGAGACTTTAATGTGGCACAATTTGTAAAGGCTTGTCGTTCAATACAAATATCGCACTACGCATAAAATTAAGATCAAGATTTGGAATAAACACGCAAAGGCATTAGCTGCTGCTGTTTTTTGTTATCTTGATAGATTACTAGAAAAAAGGATAACGCTTATTTTTTATTTATATTTCTGATTGATTTAATAATAAATGTTGTGTCAAAATTTAGGGCGTTTATCAGTTTGACTTACAAATATTGTACGTACCAGCTTAAGCTGCTCAAATTGGGAGAAGACTTCTATGCGTATTTGTAAATTTGACTGTCAAGTAATCACTGCTCTGACGCCCTTATGGACACATCCTTTCAATATAAATTTCTCCATATTAAATCTGAATCGTTGGGTAAAAATTTGATTCAGGCTCCTTCCTAACTTGGCAGGAAACAACCTGTAGAATAAAATTTTCTACATTCCCGACAGTATATTGACGTCGCCTCTACTTATCGGTAAATATACTGTCAGTACATTTGAGCGGATTATATTTATATTGCACGTATGACGCGCCAATCAGGAAGCACCTTATGCAGCTGACAGTTGACACAGACAGCTGGCTGACAGTTTAAGTACTAATATCGTACCGACCCCGTACTGCCAAGTATGAAAGTAAGCTAAGGGAAACATAACCGTTACTGGTATGGCGTTCTGCATTCAGTTCAAAAAGGCATTGCTGCTGCTATAATATATCTGCTGAGATTAATCGATGTTTATTCTAATGGCAGCTTTATAACAACTATTTCTGACAACTGTGAGTGCAAAAGTAACGATCATGTTATGGTAATTTATACTCAACGATATTTTAAATTGTTCAATTCTACAATACACGAATGCCTCAATGAGGGCATTTCCCCTTTGTTGGCTAACCTGACCTAAAAACCTGTGCACGCCACTGTACGTGCAATTGCTTAGTTTCCCTAAACATAAATGATGCATGTAATCATTTGGCAAGCTTTCATGTGGCAGATAGTCTTTTTGCCCGGAAAGGCAGTAATGGACATGGAAGTCCCTAAAGAATCGCTACAAAGATTAGGGCGGTTTCCACGTGAGTTCATTGAACATAGCGTGATATCCCTTGCGGTTCTCCTGGCAACATTCAATGATGTGTAAAAGGGAATAACTTACCCAATTTATACCTGTTCGTGGGTTCGGAGAAAAACACCTTAAGAGGCGTTACATATTTTATCTCTGATAAGTATTAGGCAACAATAACTAGATAGTAAGTAATAAAAATATACTCGAGAGCGACTGGAATCAACATTCTAGGTTCTGCTAAGTTAGTAGTCAGATACCACTATAGGTACACTTATCTAGCATCTATAAGGAAGAGAGAATACTCAGTGGTACGATAAGTGGGATATTTTGCTTACTGGGTAAGATAATACGTTTCAATTTGACCGCTAAACATTTCACGTGTTATACACAAAAACCGGCCAAGTGCACGAATAGGGTTCCGTACCATTATCGATAAAAACGACAAAAAAACACGTTTGTTGTATGGGAGCTCCATTGGGTCGAAGTGCATCCGCAAGGATCCCGGATAAGATAAGATAAGATCACGGTTCATGAGATACAGCCTTGTGACAGACGGGCAGACAGACAGACGGACAGAGAGCGGAGTCTTAGTAATAGGGTCCCGTTTTACCCTACGGAACCCTAAAATTCGCGTCTAATGTTTTCTGTTTATTGCCTTTAACAAAATTGCAGGAAGATATCGATTGAAACCTAGAGACTCCAATACCACTTTGTAGAAGCAATTTATGTTATTTCTCAACGCAATTTTGTTCTGGTAATACGGCTTATGCTTAGCCTTGGAAGCGTCGTGCTAGGCTAGGAAATTCATTACCCGACATTATGGCAGATATCCAGCAATCCAAATTTATTACTTGATATAAGAGCACTTGTGGTAACTGTCGATATTTACAACCCATTTTCTAATATTATACGAAACATAAACACAAGTGTTTGGCATTATGTTAAGAATCAAATTTGCAGCATTAAACTTTATATTGACATACGTAATGCAGATAGAGAGCTCCTTGGAATCATTCCAATAGCAGCCCAATGGGGTTGTTGACAACAAAGAAAATCAATAAGTTCGAGTTTTCTCGAAAAAGGATCAAATTCTTAATGAAATGTCGATAAAAGGAACTCAAAAGAATAAATCACTACATAGTATAAAACAAAGTCGCTTTCTCTGTCCCTATATCCCTATGTATGCTTAAATCTTTAAAACTACGAACCGATTTTTATGCGTTTTTTTTAATAGATAGAGTGATTGAAGAGGAAGGTTTATATGTATAATAACATCCATTAAATGGTGCACCCGTGCGAAGCCGGGGCGGGTCGCTAGTAATTATATAATTATAAGTCTTGAAAGTTTTAATATGGGGCATACTTTGTTCCTTTTCCGAAAAACGCACCTTTATATTAGAACGATCGTCATTTGCGCTCGTGGTCAATGGAGTCACAGATCTGTCGCTCTTTCTCTCTCTAACCAGCACCATTAAACTGGTTGCAACTTCGTTATTTTTTGAGATATGTGAATAGGATGTTCACCATTTAGCATATTTTATTGCCTTTTTTGGATTATTCTTATGGGATAGCCAAATTTTGAGTCTACATCCCTATTGCAGCAGTTCCAATAAGCAGAAAAGTTGCTTGTTATTCTCTTATTCTGTTCGTTACATTTGGAACCTCTAAGCAAAGTGAAGTTAATTTCCATTACATCAAAGACAATATTACTTGTAGGACAATAAACTGACGGTATAAACAATGCACATAGACGATGAATTTAAACTCTTCACCGCCACAGTATATTTCGTAAGTTGTGGTTCACACGCCAAAGTCACAGAGCAA
Organism: Epiblema foenella; assembly: GCA_963556455.1. Lineage (NCBI taxonomy): Eukaryota > Metazoa > Arthropoda > Insecta > Lepidoptera > Tortricidae > Epiblema > Epiblema foenella. The sequence goes on from OY747106.1 coordinate 15,684,869, forward strand.
ACAACCGAAAATGAACCTTACTTGACAGCACGTAGGTTGTTTTACATCGACTTGATATGAAGTCATGGCGTGTGGGCACTAAATGTATTGACATTATTTCAAGTCAATGGCGGCGGAAACGTTAAAATCATGTAGGAAAAGAGTTCCATTTCTTATGTTTCAAAAAACAACAGATAAATAGAAAGATATTTTTTTCCAAAACATACATGGTGTATATTAAAGTGAAAAAAAGTTGACAAAAGTTAAGCAACTAAACAAAATTGAACTAAATTTTACAAAACATTACAACCAAATGAATCTCTATTCCAATTACAAATTAATATATTTTTTAGAGAATAAGTCATTTCATGGGCCTGAAAAGGATATCATATAAGGATATATATTTAAGATAGGTTCTTGGGATTAGGTGGGTGGATCAACTTTCTTTGTGTTGTTATCTTGACCCGTTGTCCAAGAAACACTAGTGGCGCAGTTTGTTCAAAAAATGTTGTATTAGGTTTAACATGCTTAGTAGATGGACCATTATGGAAATAGTTTATAAGTACCACAAATACGTATGGCTGATAAACTTAAATAGCATAAAATCACGATTGTATTTGAATTTTATCCCCTGGACAACTAGACGTAACCACGGCGTCGAGTGGCACTAAATAGTTGATTCACCCAAGTAGAGGACCCCGGGCATCTTTCAGGGTGCAACTGTACTGGGATAACGCTAGGATAATAATGATGATTATTATTGACGACCGCTTTAACCTAGTTGGTAGTGACCCTGCCTTCGAAGCTGGAGGTCCCGGGTTCGAATCCCGGTCAGGGCATTTATTTGTGTGATGAACACGAATATTTGTTCCTGAGTCTTGGATGTTTTCTATGTATTTAAGTATAAATCTATCTATATAAGTATGTATATCGTCGCCTAGTACCCATAGTACAAGCTTTGCTTAGTTTGGGATCAGGTTGATTTGTGTAAGATTGTCCACAAATATTTTATTTTATATTTTATTTTTATTATATTTTAGGGCAATGTTCGTCCAGCTTATGGCAAAAAGCGTAGGTATAGAAACCATTGTCATGTAAAAAAATACAACTTCTCTCATAACTTCTATACATATTTACGTATATTATACAAATGGAGCAACAATTAAATTAAAGCACAACATAACTTTTAATTCCTGGGTCTAACCGCCAATATAAAATCCAAGTGTCCCTCAGACGGGAGTAAAATAACTTTACGCCATCGATTCAGTTGGTGTTTATAAAGGGATCTAATTGTGTTAAAGTAAATCCATTCTTAAAATGAACGCCTCTCCTAGTAGACATTGTTTCAGTGTGTGCATTTATGTGTGTTGCGTCTCATGTCATTAAGTCATTAAGATTGGTTTTATTATATATTTTATTAAACATAGTAAATCATATTAAAACTATAGTCCTCTAAAAAGCTCAAAATAGGTACGAGTATGTATGACACATATAATAAAATACCTAATTATTAAAATAACATCGAGAATTTTAAGAAGTCAGTTTGTTAGTAACGGTGTTTTTTTTATAATTAAAACTTTTGTGAGTAATATTTTAAACTATATTTTACTAAATGCTTAAATCTCGCGTATTAATTTAAAAAGAGGAGAGAAGTCACGATATGGCAGCTTGCTCGGCCTTGTCTGACTGAAGGCATAGCACCGATAATACCGTTACGTTATACAGCAGGTTATTATTCCCCCAGATCCCAAAAAAAGAGGAAGAAGAAAAATTACATTAAACCTCATAGTCCCGTTTTTTCCAAGCCCGTTAAACCCATACTCGAGCCAGTGGTTCAAACTTTTACAATGTTTTAATATTCGCCGAACTGTTTACATCGAAACGCTTTCTGCGGTTCTTTACGGTCACTGCCGGATTTAAAATTAAAATTTACGCCAGAAACATTGAATTATTTGCACCCGCATACTGGTTAAACCTTAATGAAACATCTGAAAAGTTTAATAATGTAAGTCATATAAAGAGCATTCTTGATGTCGTCGTTTTTGTTAGGTAGTACGGTTGTTTCTTTTCTCCCCTGAGTATGTGAAAAAAACATCTTGCGAGTGGATTTATATGAATTTGGCTTGAAAATTATACAGATGTTTGTTGTGTACCTATTATTAATTTTTCTATGAAAAATAGGTTCGGATAATAAAATTTTTGTGAGTATGATATCTAATCCCAAAATACCAGTTGGTCATAGAATGAGGTTTCGTTTTACATTTATATAATATTTAGACTTGTCGACCTACGCGCATTACAACATGAAGACAACATTTTCTGTGTGTAGTAGAAATTAAGCGGAATAAAATTGATATTCAGCTTGAACATTGTCGATTTAGAATGATATTTGAAACGATATTTAATTGTTAATGAAAAACCACAAAAAATACCATTTAAATGTATGATATGATATTAGGCCGCAATGATAAATAGCAACGTTCACAATTTTTCTGTAAAAACAGAACATCATACAGAATATAGCCAAAAAAGCAGCGGTTTAAACTAATAAAGACCCTTAGTTAGGCATCTGATGTTCTGAAGGTCGACATGCCAACTTTCATGAGAATAGGCTACAACATTTTAACGGTTTTTAGAGGCCAAGTTTTAAAAAATAATGGTCAATAAAGGTGCGATAAGTTCCAAACAGTCTGCAGAGGAAATGAAATAGTGTAACTGTTGGCTACGGAAACGCAGATAAAGCGCCCTCGGGCGGATTAAATTTTTTGCTTTATGTCTATGTTTCTGTGGCTTTACGAACGGCTTCAGTTTATTCGGTAGGTGTTGGGTTGAAAGCTTGTTCTAAGACTTAAAGTCTGCCATAAAGAATTTATAAATGCAATTTTAAATATAAAACCTGCGAGTTCAGTATTTTAATTTATAAATGCATCATAAAGATTATATATTTTCTGCTTAATTTAGAAACTCCGTTTATGTGACAAATAAAGATGACGGGATGGGAAGTAAAACTTACCGTAGCCTATGGTTGCTTTTGACTCCAGCGAAGTCACGAGCGCGTCGCCGGGACTTCATTGTTTTGAATAATTCATTATGGGACAATTAGAGGCCAATGCGTGTCCCTTACCCTCAACATAGGAAAGGTAGCACAGCCAAAGAGGTAGGGTACAGCAAAATGTCATCTTGCTCGAATTTGGAGCAGCCCAACTGAGGAAATACCTCCGCCTTGCAGAAGACCACAGCCATAATAACATTATCTACTATACAAGTATGTAGTGCCATACGATAAATAAATACAATTAACACGCATCTTAGTCCTCTAGTGTCGTTACCTAAACCGTTATTCTAACCAGGAGGGCTACCGCAAATCGAAAACGGAGTATATTCTTCTCTGTCGCTCGAATATACTAGTACGACAAAGAGGTATATATTTTGTTTTCAGTTCGCGGCAGGCCCCGACGGTTCTGTTTATGCAACTCTTCAAATCGTGGCTTATCGCTGCGTTCTGAAGCGCTAGATTTATGGCGCCAATATTTAAGGCGTCATTGAAGATTAATCAATGAACTAGGTAAGTAGGACATGATATGTATATTTACAGAAGAATTGGAACGTCTAACAGATATCTAATTTGGATTTTGGACGCACATTCATGATTGAAATTCAGCCATTCTGTTCGGTTAGTATATTTTCCGTTTCAGCTTGGTAAAAATGCCTTCGTATGTCCGGCGAATTTCCGCCGGATGGACATCCGGTTGTTTTTCTCGCATTCTTCAACGAATTCTCATGAAATTTTGTAAGAAAGCTTAACAACTATATGATGTTTTTGTAGAGTCAGTTTTCGGATTTTTATCAAAATGGTGGAGCCATGGGATTTTGCTCATTAGGTTTTCGTAAAAAATGCTCCCGAGGCCTTTATCTCACAAACCCACTAATGTTTATTTTGTCATATTTTTAGTCTTAAAAGGCAGGTTCTGTTATAAGTATAACAGATAATGAGGCGTTTTATGTCTACAATCTATGTCCAAAAATATCTCGTCTATCGAATTTGTGACCTCATCATGAACATAAAGAGTCTTATTCTCGTTATTTTCAAGCTGACGTTTTGTGTATGCAGAGTTAAGTAGCAACTTGACTGTTTCAATTTGGCTTTCATTTTGTACATCACTAATTATATTCATGAAATGGGTTAAAAATATTCTCGTCGTATTATGTTGCTACCAGAGTTGCTAATGAGATGATTTTAATGAGAGCCTTCAAAGCAAACCTAATCAGTTTTTTATAAAGCATTAAAATTGTTCACACTGTTTTTAAAATGTATAATTGGGTTAGCCAATTGCGAGACTTAAGTGGCAGTGGGCAGGGCACATTGCTCGTAGGACTGACGGTCGATGGGGCCAGAAACTGCTTGAGTGGCGTCCACGCAACGGAAGACGAGCTGTCGGTAGGCCTCCGACGAGGTGGAGTGATGACCTGGTGAAGGTCGCGGGAATCCGGTGGAAACGAACGGCACAGGACCGGTCTAAATGGCGAGCCTTGGGGGAGGCCTATGTTCAGCAGTGGACGTCTTTCGGCTGAAATGATGACGATGATGATGGGTTAGTCACAGAACGTAGCCTTAAAGGGAAAACAAGATAACACGTGCTCTCTGCATGCGAGACGCTAAATTTTGAGGAGCAATTTTAGAACAGCGTGGATTGATGGTTATACGTATAGCTAGGTAGCTGTGCACATGTACAGGTGCACTTGTACATTACATATATCGAATGTATTTCCTTATATTTGTTCCTGAGTCATGGATGTTTTCTATGTATCTAAGTATCTATTTATCTATATAAGTATGTATATCGTTACTTAGTACCCATAGTACAAGCTTTGCTTAGTTTGGGACTAGGTTGATTTGTGTAAGATTGTCCACAAATATTTATGTTTATTTATTTATTTATCAGCCTTCCGAGTGGACAGAACACAGAGTACAAGCTTACACAAACGCTTTTGCTTTTTAACACACACTATAAGTAGCATTATTACTTAAGCCTTAAAATTTATAAATCACAAGCTATAACAGTGCGCAATAATCATATCTTTCACTAATCTAAATAATTAAAGCATATCTGTGAAATCGGATACAGTGTACGGTAATTAGTACCTACGTGCGTGTTACCTGTAGGCACAGCTTGATTAATTCAATTAATACCCGCTCCGGGAATGTAATTTAATATACGTCGAAATTTTGCAATACCTATCGAACTATGACGATTAAATATTCAGCAATATCAGAACAGTCACGAGTAGGTACAGTCAACGTACATCATAAAAATGTATACGTTCGTTCTACGTAGAAAACTACAAATTTAATCCCTTATTTGAGGGCAACAATGAGTCGTACTTTTCTTCCCTTATTTGAGGGCAACACTGACTCTTTTCCTCATAGAAGGTAAGCAAAGCGGTATGTGCCACTCGGTAGTAAAATTATTTGTAAAAGTTTAATGTTTTTAGCAGCGGGCCTAATAGGCGGTGTGAAAAACAGTATGTGTCATACGGTAGCAAAATCCGAGCCCTCAAAACGCCCCATACTAATTCAGCAAATTCAGCATAGTATGTGACGTCATATACTATGCGCCCGTACTAAGTACGTGTAAGTTGCTGTTTTGGTCGTAAAATATTTCGTTTAGGTACATTGTTGTCATACAATTTTTTGTTTATTAAAACATGAGAATCCTGATGATGGTTTCTAATTTACTTTCAGTCAATAGAAAAAAAATTACATCATTTTTCGAAACTTTCAAGTATCGTCACCTTTTTAAGATTTTGAGCAAATTTATTAATTACTGTTTCTTGTCATAATTCGATGGTTTACTATCAAATTATTAAATACTTCATATAGTGACATCTTATTATTAATATTCATTCCGCATGCATATTCTCTGTTACTTTTACAATCGCTTTGTGGTCCCACTACTCTAACCACTGAAAAGCTGCCAGTCGCCCAGATGAATTGTAAATAATAGTATTATAGCACACAAACTAGACGGATTGCATGTCTCTATAAATTGCAAACGGATTAACGTATCCCAGCCTTGGACCATAAAACAAATTCTATCCGCCAAATTCTACATCATGTCTTGTCGTTTCTGATCCCGTTCCTTGAATCACACTGTATATAGGTATATTAACCTTTACCGTATTTATATTTATAACCACCGAGTCACTTAATTTGGTACATTTTCCTTATACCTACATGATTGATATGGTAGAGCTGTAGGATAAACATACACAAAACGCCTATTTTTCAAGACAAATGTGACGAGATAAGCAGCCACGTGACTGACAAAAATGGGGCATCTATATGCGACATCAAGGAAAATGTACCTAATGTCGCTACACGTAAAAGTAAATACTTGTTTTTCCTACTAACATGCATAATAGATGATAACTCAAAGGTACGCGTCCATAAAACAGAAATTATCATTTTCCACTAAAATAACATTACAGGAAAACCATTAACGACTGAAGTAGTCGACAGAGAGGCTATTATTGAATAAACCGCGCGCCTTATCATTGGAGTCTTACTATACAATTGTGTGTATGTCTATCTATACGAGCATTGCCTCAACCGAGTTAAGTTGCCTTCAAAGCAAAAAACTACCTACCGCAGTAAAATATCGAAATATTCTACGCGCTTCACGAAATTTTTCATTCGTAACCGAAACAAAGGTGGCGTCGGGAGGAATGTCATGCAGCCACGTCCATTAACATCTACACATTTCAGCTCTTATGTCTGGGGAACAAGATACAATATTGTTTACTTATTTTTAGAGCGGACTTAACAAATATAGAGGCTGTGGCCTGGTTTTTGAAGAGGGACCATTATGCCAATTTGAATGAAGATAACGACATAATTCTTGACATAAATAGAATTTAAGTAATCTAAATCCAGAAGTCAAGCACGCAGGTTGTGAGCAAGGTTCCAATTTCGGAAGTTACGGTACAGATTTCTTACTGCCAGCGGTATTTACAAGAACCCTTCCTGATAAATCCGGGAAGTGCGAATGCGATATGCAGTAATGCATCGGTACTGCCACAGTACAAAAGTAATACTGACAATATACCGAAGTAAGGAAATCTATACGATGTCAGCATGCTGTCAGGAAAGTAGAAAATATGGCATACAAGTTGCGCCTCGCCAAACAAGACGCTTGCTTGAAGAGCTAAGAGCCGTTCGCTGGATGTGTGCTTCACCGGCCAGTGAAAATCAACCCTAAGGTCATACATACCCTCCATTCACGCCCGCCCTACTGACCATTTTTCAGATATATTTCATCAAAGGCGTTCTTTTGACTTTAACACGTAAACACGAACACGAGTCTCGTAGCTACCTGTTTACTCGTGGTCATGATTCACCGCCCGTACAATATGCACATCGTAAATCAGCCAGCATAAAACAATTGCTTTCAAAATCTGGCGAAAAGGGAGAACGCGGTTCTATGACTCGGTTCCCTATGGAAAAAAATAATAATGTCCTAATGCTCGAAAATAACCAATATTTTGAAACTACATGTAAGGCGTATTTCATTTTATTTTAATACTACTTCAAAATTTGTTCATCATGCACAAATTAAAATGCAAAATAATAGCAAAACGAATACGATAAAATATTATAATATGTGAGTATTTTCACTACCATCATAATCACGGGTGTCTATCATTTTATCGAAATATCTTATATCGATTTTCATTTCACCGAAAACTATTCGACCAATTTCATTAGGTTTTTTTTTTCTAATCACATAATAATTAATTCATTGTATTTTATATAATCGAACCACTTTTCATAGTTAATCGTTTCGAATCCGTCTCTAGTCGTAGCGTAACGGTACATCGAATTTACCTTTCATAGAAATATTCATTATTCATAGTATTAATTTAACGAAACATGATTCACAGATGGTACGTTCCATATAGTATTCTTTCCACGAACAATGTTTCATCGCAGTAACGTTTCATCGAACAACTAAGCAAGCATGATTTTTCAAGGCGCATAATCTGTCTGGGCTTACATAAAACAAATAACCTTGAAGATAAGACGGGAGCTTTGCTCCCGTCTTAATTTTCTGACCTATCCGCATTACAGTCGGTTTTACCCTAACAGGTCTTTTGTAAATTTTAGGTTTTGGGTATTTTTGTTTTTGTGTACTTTTACACAGTACACCAAGAATCTGGGCAATTTTTATTTTAGATGTATTATCAAGAATAGTAAACAGTGGTGAAATGATGTTCTAGGTAATAAGAATTTTGGGAACTCAAACCTTCGTTAAATCAAAATTATACTACAGGCCATTCGATGAACGACTACGTCGATGATTCTTGTGTAAAAGGTAATTCGAGCAAATGTTCGAGCGATCTAACGAAGTTCGATGAATGGTTCCTAAGTGATAATAAAATTCTGCCAATAGTGTTATAGGAAACGATAATCGATGTAACGATTTTCGGTAAGATGATGGATTCCCCATAATCACATATTATTTTAAAGTCTGACTAGGAGTTGAGCAACCAAAGTTTAAATTTTTATTTAGCCTAAATGAGTGTTCACTTATGGGCAAAGCTCTCTCCTCTTGATGGCTGAGATACGGAATTTCAGGGAAATTGAACTGTAATAAAAAAAATCCAAATAGTGACCAATCTTTTTTCCATTTTAATCTCGAAGGAGTTTTACATTTATTTGCAACCCATGTAACCATGGCACCTCTTCAATTAGCAAAAAAGTTTTTTAATTAAAAACCTATACTGCAACTAACACCTATTCCATTTTTCTGAGCCCAAAACGGAACCCTGAAAATTATCTAAATTACGCAAGAAATACGCCTAGATCGGCCTTCTGTTTTTAATGTTTAATCAAAAATGTAAATGTAGTAAAATGCGCTTCTAAATATTCGTTTTCACTGACAAGGTTTACTTTTCAATGATGAGTTACTCATTAACAAAAAAATATGTTAATTTAAACTACTTTTAAAATTCAAGTCCCTCTCCTTATTGACATTGTTATAATGTGTAAGTTTCACTCAGTGTATTTCATCCTTAAGGTGTAAGTTCGTTGCCGGCAACAGGTAGCAAAGTTGAACCGTAATCGTCAGACTAAAAGTCCCAATTTGAAGTGAGCGGCGTAAGTGTCGCCGTCCGGTCGGTACAGTTCTCCGATCACTTCAAATTGAGCATTTTACAAATACCATGGCGGTTCAATTTGGAGTGTGGCGGACCGTGCAGTTGCTGCCTGCTGTCGGGGTGGCAACTTTCTTGTATCATTTTGGTGTAACTATAACTCGATACAACCTGAGCATTACAGCAGTCACTGCTGTGAGCCGACTTCAGACTCGCAAGTAGTCTCCGACTCTCTCAATAGAAAGTGTTAGAAATATTGCAGTAATCAGTCTTTGGGATAAAAACGATTACTTCAATAATAAAACAAAGTCTGTTTTGCTTAATTTTTATCATTATCCTCGTCCCTCTTACTTTGACTTTGTTTTGAAAGCGACATTTTTAGTGTTATCTGTAGTGAAAAATTAAAAAGTCAATGTACTTGTTAAGTCACTTAAAAGAAGCAATAATCCATCTGATTCAGTTAATCAGTTTCCTTTCCCTGTATAACAACGACGACACTCATCATCATCATCATCATTTCAGCCAAAAGACGTCCACTGCTGAACATAGGCCTCCCCCAAGGCTCGCCATTTAGACCGGTCCTGTGCCGTTCGTTTCCACCGGATTCCCGCGACCTTCACCAGGTCATCACTCCACCTTGTCGGAGGCCTACCGACAGCTCGTCTTCCGGTGCGTGGACGCCACTCAAGCAGTTTCTGGCCCCATCGACCGTCAGTCCTGCGAGCAATGTGCCCTGCCCACTGCCACTTAAGTCTCGCAATTTTGAAGGCTATGTCGGTGACCCCAGTTGACGGCCCAGGTGACGACGACACTATTGTAATTGTATAGTTCGACTAAAACATAATACGTACACAATTTCGTACCGTAAGTACTAGTTTATATTGTAGAGGTCCACAACATCATAATCACGTCGGCAGTCGGCACGTCGCACATCTTTTGCCGTCCGAAGTCAAGCGTCGACTGACAAGATGAGAATTTTTTTTTGGACAGTATTGCATCGTTTCGTGGGCGTAGGACGTAAGAACGGCAATAGTAAAATTTGCATAGCAAGGCTAGTTGCAGTGCTGCATTTTAGCAATCTTTTTGAAACTACCGAATCCGGTAAATATTACCGAATCCGGAGGCCGTCGAAATATACCGGATCCGGTCGGATTACCGGGTCCGCCGGGCCGGATTGCAATCCCTACATACATATATCCCTCTCGTCACTGCGGCTCCACGCGCTATTCATCGATTTTTGACGAATTTGAGTTGATAATGCTCCCTCAAAACAACAGATATATTTATGGCACGGACGGTTATCGGTTCTTCAATCCTTTATATCTATACTTGCAATAGCCAGATTTTGAAAAGAATGTCTACTTATTTTTTTATGATTTATTAAAATATGATCCAAAAAACTCTATTTTCTATACTAGTACGTTGTTTATGCACTTAACGACGCAAGAGAGATTTCTATTTTTAACTCAAATAAAAATCTCTCCTGCGTCGTAAATAGTAAATATGGTATACTATTTTGATAAACCTCGTTGTTTAAAACGAGAAAAGGAAAAGAATTACATATCGGAGGTCATTGGGAGCTAGGAGCCCCTTAAAGCACCGTCAGCGTATTTTAACACGGTAGATTACGTTACGTGTTACATTTGTGTGGACCCGGCTTAAAATCTTGTAGGTATATACGTAAGTACCCTTTTCGGTTTTGCTCTTATACTTAATCATTTGATTTTGCTGAGTTATATAAAATTTGTCTGATCAAAGAGCGACTTTACTGACCATGCAAGAAGACTCAAAATCTAATAAAACCTTATGTAATAAAATCAATAATTTCACCCAAACCCAAAGACTACGAGCTCACGTACAGTAATTGTTTCTTAGGGACTAGGGAAGCACATAATCGAAAACGTGAGTGTAATTTCTCGTATAAATTTACAGGCTCAATATATATTTTATTTAGCTTTATACCCTCGTATAACCTAGGTAATGTTTTCGATCCCTGAAACGATATAATGTTTTTGATCTTAATATGTATAGTACATTCAACCGGATTCAACTAATGATTGGTCCTTCGAATCGGATTCGTCGACTCCAGATTGTTCTTAATCGCGAAACTCACTCAGTATCGAGTGTAATTGGCCGAAGTTGGAGTTATGATAATTAAGTTTGGAAAACTTCTCACATTTGGCAATGTGCCGAAGCGCGGTTGCGTGAACTCAGGCAACGCTGATGATATACCAAATGTTTGCAAACTCTCAGTGCAGTTGAACTGAGCAAATAGCTTCATCAATGACTTGTGACTTGCTCATTTAACTTTCGGTGTTAGTTACGTACTAGCATTGTTTAAATTAATTTGATGACATGATGAAACCTCAAGTTGCTATGATTAGAAACTATACTGAGTTCCGAAACTACTTCTCTGGCGTTATACATTTGCCAAGTTTGAAATTAAGGGCACGTTATTCAATACGACGCCACTTTTACTTTAGTTTTTCTTGTGCCTTCATATCGGGGTCCGTTAATAAGTAGTTTTCATCGTTATTTTTCAACTACGAGTAGTGTTGCAAAATTAAATTGATTTTGGATGTTAATTCAATAGCCATGCGAAACAGCCCGGATACTTATTAGCTGTCGAGATGCAAATCCCATACAATGTTTTTTTCACATATAAATATATCATAGCTATTTCCCCAAAACGGAAGGCGAAGATCGTAGATTTCCGAGCTACAATCCTGACAAAATACGTTCGCTTCATTTTCGTTCTTCACTTTGCTACCCCACTTCACCTTTCTTGCTTTAATTACATCACACTCATTGTCCTATGTAAAATGCTTTTACATCGCCCACAAGAGACACGCAGCGATCGGCTAACAATGCCTCGGGATGGACAGTGAAAATAGAACGCAACGTAAACACATGGACACAGCGGGCCGTGTGAGATTAACCATAGCCGCTGGCTTGCAACCGCGTGTTTCATTTTACATACTATTATACACATACAGTGTAAATGAAGGTGTGGGCAATTGAACGTATACGTAGAAACTGAAGGTGTGTGTGGTGTTAACAATATCCGTAGTTTTTCTACTGCCTTTTTTGCGTTGGAAAATAGTACATTACATCTAATAGGCGGAAAAACAAAAAATGCCTCAAATCGCTGGTATTTAACGCCCGAGCCGAAGGCGATAAATATCCGAATTGAGGGTTTCTTTATTGCTACGCGTGGTAAGTACAAAAGTGTTCTGCAATCGTAGGAATTGAGATTTTCCGTTCGCGTAGCGTGCATTAATTCCCATTTTATGGCCAGGTGTGACATAAATACGTATAATACGTATCTCGCCTGGTGGAAAGACCTGGGCGGGTATAATGGACCAACTGATAGAGCTGTTACCGTATAAAACGCAACGGGTACCGGTTACGCCTTTAATGGGGCGCTACAGGGTCGCAAATAGGTAGTATTCTACCGCGATGCACCGGCGAGGAGTCTCGCTTTGACCTACATATATGATTGTAGAGATTAACTAAAACCCGCCTCTCACATGAAATCGCGTGGTTCGTTACAGGCTAAATATTATTCAGTGTCATTAACGGGAGCTTGAGGTGTGATTGTGCTGGTTTCAACACCGTCGCCTATCGGTCCCTGGGATCCCAGGGCTCGTTACAAAAGAATGCTATTGTTTATTTTTTTAGCCGGGAGACAACGGCTTAAATTTGTATTTTTGCCTTGTTAATGAGTATAATAAATGTGTCTTTGAATTCTATTCCTATAATTAATTATAAAAGCTCTAATAGCCCTACGCTTAAGAACTGGTTTTTGTTGACACGTACCCCTTAACGATATGGTATATTTTTACCTAGATTCCAGGTGATCATGTAAAAGGGACGAAAAGCAGGTGTAAGTGTGTAATCAGTTGAAATCGGTGGCTCAGCTACTTACCAGAATCTGTAACAGCTGAAACTTTGGGAAAATCTTTTCTTAAACTGTTTCTTTTATTTTTCAGGTAAATATCTCGTATCAAATAGGTAACTACTATTGTAGAAGCTTAGTAAGCATTTGAATTATTATAAATATATAGTTATCTTAGTAATCATTTGAATCATTACGTATACATTTCATGTTCAGGTTAAATAAATAAGATAGCGAAGCCGAGCCGATTCCAAAGTCAACTAATTTTAAACCACTTTAATACTCGAAACAGGTATATCTGCGCACTCAATACAAGTACATGTACTAATTACAAACACGATACACATACAGGCCGGTATGGATCCACATATGTTATACCCACGTATATACTAACTACTCAATTTGATTAAGAAATTTGGGCCATATGTGGAGAGTGTTAAAGTTGATTTTTTAGTGTTAAACAATATTGTTACTTTGTTTCATTTTATAGAGTACTTAATTGATACTATTAAACACGTTGAAAGGTGACAAGGTGATTGTGAAAAAGTATAAAGTAGAGTACATATAGATACAAATAAAACTATTTAATGTAGAAAGAAAATTTAAAACCTGTAATATTTTGATTTTAAATTGAGGCACTGCAAAGATACAAGGAAAAGCTTCGTAAGAACTCATTTACGATGAACCCTTATCGTAACTGAAATTATAATTTATGGTAATACTTATAAAGCTTTTTCATTATTATCATACGTATTTAACAAAATAGGCATTCAATTGGTATTAAATTGCACTTCACGACAGCAAAAAATATACCTCCAAGTATGGAAGCCTCAATTCACATACCTGAAGGACCGACTCTGATCGGAAAATATTGACTTTCCGCTTTGTTCGCAAATACTACATTATTACAATCGGCGAGTTATGTTTGTTTAAACTCCAGGAAATGAATAAGCTAGTTTCCGACAAGGTATTTAGAATTTTTAGTCTGACACGGTTTATAATTAAATTCCACTTGCTAATTCATCAGCATTGACTAATTCTATAGGAATGTGTTACATTCAACACGTTCAGTGCCAAAAACTCACCTGGGTACCAACAATTCAGGCCTAGCTGAGTTTCTTGCTGGACTCTTCTCAGCTAGGCTAGGTTTAGTGAATCAGCGACAAAACTCCCAATAGCTTGATTCAGACCTCAGATTCGGTTGAAGCCGCTCAACCAATCTCACTGGAGCGCAAACTCTTGGAGTATTCCAGTGTTCCAAACCACACGCGTGGTCATGTCGGAGGTTTTCCCCTGGATTTTCCCCAGGCTACTCTCCAACCGCGCACTCCTATCGCTTTATTGGGCCCAGACTTTAAAGCACAGCCAGGTTTAAAAAAAACCTCTGCTCGTAGACCCGTAGCCGATAACATGCGTTTCCCCGTATGTAGAGGAAATTCCGTAGTGCTATGAGAAACTTGGCAGCGAAAGTGTTAAATCAGCTGTATACTTAACCGTGATAACACACTGGATGGTAATCGGTTAAGAGAGCTCACTTAACTTCTTCTCTGTCGTGTATAGTCTCATACGAACTTAATTTTTTAGAACTGAAAATGTAGGCCCTTACGAACATAATTTGATAGCTTTACTGAAACTGATAAGATTATGAAAAGAAAACAAATTAATGGTGTGATAAATCATAATATTATAAAATATTATAAATCATAATTATTTGTTTATTTATTTAAACTTTATTGCACATGACGCAGAATTGTATAAATAGTGGGCTTAATGTCAAATGGTGGTGGTCATTGTAATAAATATATGAACTAGACGCCGCTAGGTACACAAAAGTTAACTAGCAAAACACCAGGAGGTCTCCAAAAATGATTACTGCCACAGCGGGAGTAAATGATATGTTGCGCAAATAATTATTTACGTAGATACTATAGTAACTATGGTAACCATATTTCAACAGGAATCAATACATAGTACTTACAGGGGTAATCATAACAGTAGAACGCAATAACGACCCATGGTCACCTTGTATTATGAATAGGTGACACCATTATCAGGTATACTGTCTTAAATTATACAAAAAACATCCGAGGATTACCAAAAGATTTTGTAACTATAAGGTAAACAACTCAATGCTCGACACCTTACTGCCCAATATTTGACACCTATTGATCACCTCTGAAAGTGCCATGTATTGGGTCAATGATGAGCATTAGGACATCCTTACAGACAGGTAGTTATTTCGAAAAA
The DNA here is from genome assembly GCA_963556455.1 of Epiblema foenella. Classification (NCBI taxonomy): domain Eukaryota; kingdom Metazoa; phylum Arthropoda; class Insecta; order Lepidoptera; family Tortricidae; genus Epiblema; species Epiblema foenella. The sequence goes on from OY747106.1 coordinate 15,700,146, forward strand.
CCGCTCAACTTTTCGATGTAACGAATTTTGTGAGCCATTTTGTCAATTCGGAAAAGTCATGTTGCCAAATAGACTCAAATATGCCGTTTTACTTGAAACAATGTCATAAAAACTACCATTCTATTATTATGAAATATTGAAATCCCAATATTAATATTAAATGTTAACTCAGCACAGCTTCGTATAGTGTGTAACCGCATTTTGTGCTAGTTTTCATTGAAGAATATACATCCGAGATTTCAAATATTTAGATATGAAACTCATATCTAAATTACGGTGAATCACGACACTGATGTAGTATCTACACTTTCCTCTCTTGGCGCTTAAAATGAAAATGCACAGTAAACGAATAACCTGCAAGGCCAGGAAGTTGTTTCAGTTTTCGCTCAAAATTTCGAGGGGAAGGGAACCACTTCCTGCCCTGTCTACAGTCTCATTTATATCAGTAGAATAAACAATATACGAGTAAGTAGATTAGGATTCGTTTATTATCATAATTTTAATAACAATTGGTATAACCACAAGATAAAATATCCAAAATTATGATTAGTCAATTGTGTACATTGATTGCTTAGTAAATAAAATTTGGTAATAATATCATGTCAGAACAGTAGTGTATGCTATGAGATAAAATAGCAAATTATAAAATAAAATAAAAGATTAATAGCTAAAAACATACAAGCTAAGTCGATACTTTTGATAAACCAGCTAGTAATTAGTTATTTACTAGAGTAATTTCACAATCATTTGAAAATAATTCTTCTAAGCTATACAGTGTCTTTTCACTAAGTAGTCGTTTTACACGATAGCGAAAAAAGATGTCGGTTTTAAGTCTAGGCGAGGTTATTTTTATATCAAGAACATTTCGCATTGGTCTTGAACTATTTTCACCTCTTCTTTGAAATTCATTTGGATTACGTAGTAATGTGACTTATAATTGTTCTTACAATATTGAAAAATAAATTCTTTTCTTTTAGAAGAAAAGCACCAATGGCATACAAATAAAATAAATTATTTACCAGTGAACACATTAGCTTTCTCATTACATCCGATTATCTGGGATGCTTTGCACACAAACAATACAAATATTCTTTATTGCACACCTCAAAAAAGAATACAGTACTACAGTACATTCGGTAAACAACAGACGGTCTTGTCGCTAAAAAGCGATCCCTTCTAGACAACCTTTGGGTAGCGCAGACAGTGCAACATCACATATATATTTTTTCTAATTGAATAAATTGGTAACACTAAAATAAATATGTAATTTTTAATTGGTAATATAATTAACTTCGGTTTCCGCTATTGTTACTCATTCAATGAAACGATTTAAACGAGTACTTTAAAGGACTCGAAAAGTCGGGGTATAGATATATACCCGATTAAATCCCTTTTTTGTTTTCACGTAACGTTTTGGCCGGCGTCTACCGCGATAATTTTTTATGAATAGATATATCGTCGGGAATCTCCGGGCTCGAGAGATGAGGTGTGGATAACTTTCTTTTTCCGTAATATCATCAAATGTCGACTTACACCATGTAACTATGTGGCGCACTGAATTTAATCAGCTATTTTGAAACTATGCAAACGATATTTACGTAATAGCCGTCGTTCCCCGGGAAAAAATAAACAATAGCATTCTTTTGTAATGAACCCTGTGGGGCTACCGCGAACCTCAAACGAAGTTTTCCCTCTCTGTCTCACTTATGTGCAAACTTGCAAGTGCGACAGAGAGGGAAAACTTCGTTTGCTGTTCGCGGTAGCGCCCCTGGAATCCCAGGGATTGATGGTAGACGACGGGTTTAATAGGCTCTATTGAATGAACTGTTCACACTCGCTTGTAAATGTGTTATTTTAGGATACCTACCCACTTAATCAACAATTTAGGTCATGCGTCATTTAAGGTACTACGACCCGCTATTACAGCGACGTAATACATATTACGTGCCCATTAATTATGTTACCCAACTATTACTATAAATTTTTTGTTGCAACTTCATTTCCTTGTGTTTATTTACTTGGACTCTAAACTGTAGGTAGCCTTTTAATAGTACATGTAAAATAACAAATACGGCGTGCGGAACTATAGCATATTATGGATAGTTTAAAATTCAGATACAGAATTTAAAAACAATAGAATATTATAATATAATAGTCAAATAGATTCGACAAAATAAAAATACTGTCAGACCAAAAAGACTAAGGCCGGGTTTTATAAAGATCCGTTAGACCAAATTTCAGATCAAATTTCAGTAACTCGGTACGTTTTTTGACATAACAAACCGACATAAGGTCTAACGGATCTTTATAAAACCGAGGCTTAGGGTAGGATAGGTACTTTACATAAATACCTTACTTACCTCACGTGTAATATATATTATTAAATTAATTCTAGAAAAAAATATAAACTTAAAAATAAACTTAATACTAAAAACTAGGAAAACTATTACAAAAGTTACCTATGTCTCCCAAATCGCCGCTGCGGGGAATGGTCCCCAGAAGGCTGGCTGCGTTACCTCGTTGCACCGCAATGCCTATACGTTGGCCGAGGAACGAGCCAGCCCTCCGGTCACCAGGCTAATTTTAGATTAGTATTTATTGTTTAGAAAGAAAACAGGTACCTATAGTCAGGTAATCTTTATTAAGTGATTATAATCATTCACACTTAGATGTATTCCTAAACTTTTCTCAAATTTAACAACCGTCGTAAAGTTCTCCATTACATTCATGACAAGTTTGACAGTTTTATAGGATAGTTACAGAAATGTTTGGTAACGTTCGAAATATATTAAAATGAAATAAGAATATATAACTTGTATGTCATATTGAGAAGCTGGTAGTACATCATACTTGGCAGTATTTTCAAATTTGGAAGCAAATCTTCTGTTTTCTAATGTCAGTAACTCAATCAATCAAATCATTGATAGCGAAGACAGATTACTGGACTTGTTTATTCAGCTTGGCATAGGAAATGTAATCATGTCGATTATGTGGTCAATCGTAACCTTGGACGTGTGTTTATATACACGTCTCTCCACGTCTATTTGAGACTACGAATGTCATGATGACACAAATGTATTCAGATTCCTAGCAAGAAAGTGAAGTCGTTTCCCAAGCATGCTTTACGTTTTATTGGTATCCCTTAACGTTTTTGTACGCCATCCGGCTGGACACATTTGACTTTTTTTTAATTATTTTATTTTTAATCACTAACGTCTGTTGGCTAGTTTTTGCTGTTTCAGAGCCTGAAACTGCAAAATATAGGAGAATTTACGAAATTTCAAAATCATTCAAATACGCCGCTTTTCAACGCCCTAAATGCTGCTAGCGTTGCCAAACTTATTAAATTAGGGTTGAATGTACACTGTTAGTTATTAAGTAACTATGGTAAACGTCGAAAAGTTAATATTGTTAAGTTCTTAGTCAAACAAATCGGCTCTATTCTGGGGGATTAATAACGTAAGAGGCCAAGCCGCCAGAAACGCTCGCTATGTGTATTGATCGAATACTATTAATATTTTCCAAACTATACTCTCAGAATACGCAACGATTTCAATTAATCGCATATCACATGACGGATAAGCATAGTGATTGGTTCGCTGGATCATGCATCGTAGGAATTTCTTAATAATACCTACACGTACCATCGATATAGACGTAAGCATGGACGAGCGTCTGGAAACAGCAGACAGGTACCAAAATAACTAGCCTATTGTACTTTATTATACGTACCAACACACGTACCTACACGTGTACAGAAGCTTTGATCTGTTTCAATGTGAACACTGTGGTTAATAAAGTAGTTTCGGTTTAGATGTTATGGTAAGGGAGTGTGTGGTTTTTGAAGGTTATTTTGTGTAACGAGTTTGGTTTTTTATGAAATAACGTTTGTGAATAAACGTAGTGTTTAAAACTACATTTATATAAAAAAACGGGTACATTCGTTACTTAGTTTTTAAAACAAAGTAACGAATGTACTCGTTTTTTTGGAAGCCAATTGTCATTAAAGAAATGTGTTGACTTGGAGCGTCATAAATGTCATTATTTCTTATTAAAGTCCATTCGATTTGATAAAATATCTGACTGTTTCTAACGTCAAGTTTATTGTGTATCAAAAATTTATTATATTACTAAATACATTCGTAATAGATTGCTATTTGTGTTCCGTATCGTGTGATCATATAACTTTGACTCAAAGGCGGTTGACAGCGTAATGAGAATTTGAGAAAACCAATGAAAGGCTTTGACCTCAAAATTTACAGTGACTGTATGAAGATTGTTTAAAACAATTCGATTCGTCTCAGCATATTACTAATTATTAAACACGTAGGTACCTATTTTTTACTTCGCAAATATCGATATTTGGATAAATATATCCAATACCTATTTCATGGGAGTTGCTTAGATGAATGAAAAAAAAAACTTCCAAAAATGCCGATATGTTCATTTACAACATTCCCCCAGGGGTGTGTAGTTAAAATGGGACGACGAACTAATCAGATAGGATTAGAATTAAATACGACCGTTAGTAGTTATTCAGCAAAAGGTTCTAGATATAATAATAACGATATCCTACCACGCCACGACTTACGCCTTTCTAGAGGAGCAAAGTGCTTAGCTGCTCTGAGTGTTCTTGCGATGCGACATCGAGTCGAGTGCATTCCATACAAAGGTCGACGACTAAATTGATCGAACTTGATCGATAGGTAGCTCTTCGTAATTGTAACTGACGATTGATTTTAAAAGACATTTGTTTCCGTAAATCACAATGAATTTATGTGAGATTCAAAACTCGGATAACGTATTACTCAAAGGCATACTTTTCCGTAGTTAGGTACGGGGAATTCTAACGAACACTAAAAACTGAGTACGAACGAATGAATTAGTGCTAAATCAGATGAAGAATTACGTTTGTGTAAACATTACGCGATTTTGTATTATACCTAGTTTTAAACGGAAAATTGGGGTGTACTTTTACACAATATTCAACAGAGGTGCTTTGATAACCTTTGTTTAAATACCGGGAATATGTAAATGAGTTCACTGGAACAAATTAAAACATCTTCAACTCATCACTTTAAACTCAAAGACGTACCGATGAAAGAGAGATTTCAGAAACGATTGAATTCATGCAAAAATTTAATTAGACTTGATGTCATCTACTTTATGCTAATGTTTTTTCTGTTGGGTATTTTATTACTAGATATAAATTGTGAAATAGCTATCTTAAGTTCAGATAGCTATTATTCAGAATCTGAACTTAACTACTTTCAATAAGTTTGAACTCACTATTTTGAAGCATAGCGTTCGTTTTTGATTATCCTTTAAACCTATCACGTGCAGAAGACAAAGTGATCATAAAATACTAACACAAGTGCCGAAACCAACGACTGGTACGGCGCATCGCAAATAAAAGTATCGATAAACCGGTGTCGATGAAGAAGGTAACAAAATGTATATCTATCATAACTTTTACGGTATTTTTTTTGCCAAGTGCTACAGCACCATGAATAAAATATCAGCACTTTGGCGAAGCTGCCCCGTGGGAGCACAGTTGTGATTTATCGCTTTAATATTAACTATTCCGATGTTTTTTGTATGGTTAGAATATCATCACATATATCAAACCAAGCCTATGCGTCATAGTGGCCTTTTAGTTAGTCGCCAAGTAAAATAGAACGGATGTCGTGCAATATTTTTAACCACCAGGGGATTTAAAAACGTTGCAGGAAGGACGAAATAGTGTTTTTCAAATGGACTATCCTTAATGAATTTATGAAAATAATAGCTTCTGTGAACCATATTTCGGATTTCACATAATGAATAACGCGTTTGCCGTGCTTTGAAAGGGCATGTTAAGTCGTTGATCCCGGCTACTGTCTACGATAGCAGTCGATAAGCCAAGTTAGAGGCCTTCGGGTGGCTTGAGAACTTCCAACAGTCAAGTTGCCCACTCAGACAAGCCTAATTCTCATAAGGTCGGGTTTCCCCTAGGGTTAGTGGGTCAGATGGTAGTGGCTTCTATAAAAACTACTGGCTAGGCCAAATATTTTTACAATCTTAGGTACAAGGAAGGTAGGGTCAGCATGTTTATCTCATACTAATTACTAAGCCATACTAATGTTATAAATGCGAAAGTGTGACTGTTTGTCTGTCTGTCTGTCTGTTACCTCTTCACGGTTAAACTGCTGAACCGATTAAGATGAAATTTGGTATAAAGATAGCTTGAGTCCTGGGGTATAGGATACGTTTTATCCTGGAAATCATCCCTTAAGGGGGTGGATGTTTGTATGGAAGAGCGATAACTAGATAAGCACCGGAAATAAAAAAATAGCAATTGAATTCTAACACGATCGACGAGTTCTAGGCGGACAAAGTCGCGGGAAAAATGTAGTACATGTATAATAAAATCATTGCTAACAAAAACGCATGTATTCATATGACGACATTATGTCTATTTGTCACACGGATTATTAGTTCGTTAGTGAATGGATCGCTCATTTGGCTAATTCGCTACGAGCAATTTGACTTAGTAATTAATATTTGAATTTGAAATTATTTGATTACCATGTTGACTAAGTATATTAAACTGATTTGGCGGCAATGAACACGCATTTGACATTTAATACTTTAATGTTTTTATGAGCTGCAGTTTATTTACCTATTGATATATTATTACTGTTTTTAACAATAGGTATACTTAAATACCTATCCTGAATGTTACATATATGTCAATTATTTGATAGAGAGAACAACAAAGAAAAAAATAACCCTGATGTCGCCCGCAGCCCAAAACAGGAATCGAACCCGCCTCTGATTTGCCGGACCTTACCACTAGGCTACCCAAGCACCCAGACGATTACGTCATCAGAGCGAATCTTTACCTTGCGTACTGAACCGTACTTGTATTTTTTCCCTATATCAAATAATTGTCAATTTCATCGCGGTAACTTCCATCGAGCAATAAGTTTCAAATATAAGCTACTGGAAATGGTGGTTTCGTAATTGTGTGTGCGTCATGACAAGTAGGTACAAACACCAAATCCAGCAGCTGCCTTAAAATTAATCCTATATCCCTGAAAACACTAATTGAACAAGCTGAATAAAATAAGATTCCGAACTGTAATATTCATCTATTTATGACCTATCGCGTACCGAAAACGAAGTATGTCCTTTGTCATCGCCGGCGGGGAAGTCCACCGCGCGATTGCGACAACACAGGCACATATAGCCCCTATTCGTCCCGGTACCACCGCATACCGGATAGAGTCAGTCCGACTCAGGTCGGGCCTAGCTGAGTTTCTTGCTGAAACTTGCTCTTTTCGGGTAGGCTAGGTTTAGTGAACCAACCACCTCCCAGTAGCTCGATTCCACTTACACCTCAAATTTGGTTGATGCGTTCAACTAATCGCACTGGAGCGCAAACTCTTAGAGTATTCCAGTGTTTAAAGCGCCCAGAATTTTCCCCAGGCCTATCTTCAAGCACACCTATCGCTTTATTGGGCCCGGCCTATAAAGCTACAGTCAGGTTCAAATAAAATAAAAAGTCCTCTGTTGTTTTAGTATGTCCCTCTGAATTATCTCTCCGTTAGCGGCCGGTGTTTCAATTGGCGAATACCGGCACCGGCCGTTCGCATTAATTAATATTTGAATTTGGATTGGCTGATTACCTTAAAGTGTATCAGACAGATTGGGGCTTCTTTGATAATGCAAATGAAGTAGTGTTTTAGGCTTGGGTTTAATTTTAATGTCTCGGTGTTGGTGTTTCAGTGTTGACGTTTCCGCGTTGCGTGATGTTTGTGATAAATACCTACATGATGTACCTATATCCAATAGTGAAAGAAGGAGGAGAATTATGGCTTACAAATATAAGCACTAGAAAATGTAACGTTAAGATCGAAAATCCTAAATTAGTTAGTACATCAAAGGTATAAATATATATACGTTACCAAAGTGACCAAAATATATTGTACGCTTTTACACATTTTTCACTATTTTCTTTTCGTTCCAAAAAACATTCGTTTACGCCACATCTGCAGGGGTGAAATATATGAATGCAAGTACTTAGCAGTACTTGTCTTCTTTTATTTTATATTGTCTGTAGGACATTTTGTATTCAATAAAAGAAATAATAATAGGTTTTTTTCTACATCGTTAGCAGCGGTTGCTAGTGTGTAAAGGTCAATTTTTACAACAACCCGGCCTCGATAAAGTTGACGGAAACTACTCGGTGACAGAAATAGATAAGACACGCTACGTTGAGTCAGGTCGTTGGTTAAAATTAACACGATGTTTACCTTTACACAGATCACCTATCTTAGAGCCGAAACCTTGCGATAAATATCAGGTAAACCAATTCCGTAACCTCAAACTTATCCAATCTATTGTAGTGACATTTTGTATTTATTTACTGTATATCTTACATAGTAAATAAATAAAAAAACATTCCAGAAAACTTAGTTCGTTATTCTAATATTATATTTAATAACTTCATGTACCTGAATGCAAACACACATTAACGGTGCCTACAATTTCTACAAATAAAGTGTAAGTTGGTAACGAAAAACTGGTCTCTAATTTTTAGATCATCGTGAACTGAAAGAAATTGTTATTTTTTTACAAAACTGGAAACGAGACAGATATATAATCACTCTAAACATGTTATATTTAAAAACTTGATATTTAAAAACATAGTTGCATTTAATACCCATGCAGCAATCAAACACTTATAAATATCTTTTTTTTATCTCCAAAGTTGATTTTAAGCTACATTACATTGCCGTTCTGATTGATGAAAATGCTGCGAAAGAACCATAATTATTTTTACTAGCCTTAGCAAGTAATTAATTTCAAGGCCAAAATAATAAATCTCAACCTAGATTTATGGAAATACTGAGGAAGTCTCTTTGTACCGGTAAATTAGTAGCAGAAATATAATAACGTACAGAAGTATTCTCAAAATAAGACTTATATTGCTCGTAAGAATCTTCAAAAGCTATACATTTTGTAGAAGATTAAGTGGAAAAATTGCCACTTAATCTACCCAAAACATTTATCAGTTTAACCGTTACATTCATGTACACTTGTACATTATTAGTGACGCTATTGAGTGTGGTCGAATCGTGTTGTCAAGAAAATTTACAGTAGCTCAATAAATTTGACAATGCAAACCATTATGGATCTCGAGTCGTCCAGGCTTTGGGCATATATATAGTCATTACGAATATAAGAAGATGTAATCTAGAGAGCTTACTTGGGTTGATCAACTGGTTGGAGACTTGTTCGGCATCCTCGGTACCGGTGGATGACGTTCAAAAAGACCCGAGCTCCTAGACGTCAACTGAGCAGAAACCATTGCGCCACAATAGCTGTTAGTTTGTAACTAACTGGTCATATACATTGTATTTTTAACGGTGATCCTTTCACTAGTTGCCATGAATACGAATATATCCCGAAGCGCTAGTAGATTGGGGTCTGAAGAGTGCCTTTGAGGCTTACTTGCGGAATAAATATTTGATTATCGTACTCGGTCGGGTCGCCTCACGTTTGTGACAGGATAATAAATATTGTATACAAATATGGTTTTTTTTTTAATCTGACTGTGGCTTTATAGACCGGGTCCAATAAAGCGATAGGAGGGCGCGGTCGGAGAATAGCCTGGGGAAAGTCCAAGGGAAAGCCTCCGACAAGGCCACGCATGTGGTTTGGAACACTGGAATACATTAAGACTTTGCGCTCCAGTGAGATTGGTTGAGCGGTTTCAACCAAATCTAAGGTGCGAGTGGAATCGAGCTACTGGGAGTTTTATCGCTAGTTAACTAAACCTAGCCTAGCTGAGAAGAGTCCAGCAAGAAACTCAGGCCCGACCTGGGTAGAACTGGCTCTACCCGATGTGCGGCAGTACCCGGACGAATAGGGACTATATATGTTAGTGTTGTCGCGATCGCGCGGTGGACGTCCCCGCCGGAGGGAATGTCTAAGTGTACGCGTTGTGTCTGAGTTGGACGCCGTAAGCGCAGCGTTACATCTTTCGACGGACGCTGTGGTTACGTCGTCCGGGTCCGTGATTGTGTGCCTAGGACGCCGGACCGTGCGGCCCCTAACCAGTGATCGCCGAGTTACGACAGAGTGAGGAGGGGATGGGAACGTAGTCGACAGCCTTCCTAACTAACGGATTCTTATGATTGTCGTTGTCAAAATAACGTCTGGCAGTCTGCTTAAAGAAACCGTACATGGTGCTAATCCTCATGTCGTGGTGCAGACTGAGGTTCAACTGCTACCACGGGGCACCAGTCGCCCTACGGAGAAAATGATTCTGAATAACCTGAAACGGCTTGAGCGATGTCATAGGCAAATATGTATTGAGATGACACTTCAAGGTTTTCTTAACAGTTCATTGTATTAAATGTACTATTTCTCCCTGTGGTTTTATTCTGGCAGATTCTAGGTAACTATTTTTTTTTATATACTACTTTTGTACGAAAGTTTTCGACATGATGAGAAAAATGCTTTGGTTACCTGTCACCTGTGTGATAAAAGACAAATAGAGATGAGTCATTCATTATTCATGTACGTAACATGAAACGTATACTCATTTGGGATACCTAACTCATTTACGTGAGGTATGTCAATTAAGCGTAGTTAAGCTTTATGGTCGTATGGCGGTATAAAGCTTAACTCGGGATAATTAGGTACTTTTATCACAGACCAAATCTTCCATCAGCAACGAAATGAACAGCTCGAAACCCCGTTTAAGCTTGATTCCAAATTCCACATCACTAAGCGGCACAGTAATGCTAATTGCCATACCTTTACGGTGTTCGCCAAAAGCACTTAGTTTAACGAGCCAACTCGTTGTGTTCATTGGCACGGGTGGAGTTTTTGCCAGTCGTACCATTCTTATGGCAAAGGTTTCCATACCATTTTTACAGCACTTCTTGTGGTTTTACTACTTTCGATGGGCGTTGATGAGTCGATTTGGTAGGTTGTTGTTACCTCTTTAGAAATAAACGATTTCGATTACTTTTAGACCCTTATTAGTGCGTGAGTGGGAAGGGTTGGAAGCCCTAAATTTCGTATCACTCGGATGATGTGAGGCGTTAAAAGGATAATTTAGAGTCAGTAACAGACCACGCTCCCACGCTCCGTCCTTTATCTAACCTTTTCAGGTACCTGTTTTTTAACAAACATGACATTTAAAATTGAGGGGCTATTGATCCTCTAATCCTGATGAGGTGTACCGTTTGCGAGATAAAGCGAAATTTTTCACATTATCTGGGACAAAATAGGCATTTGTTTAACATTGTACGAAATTTGAATTCAGTCGTCACTACACCTCATCCAGTGGAAAGACACTTAAACATTTTTTTTTTACTTGGTACGGAAAGATATTTGTCATCAGTTTTCATTTAATACAATCGAAACGAGACGACACGCAAAGCGTCATTTATTAGTTTATTGCCCTAAAATAAGAAAATTCAAAACTAATAGGAACAATATTTGGCCAAAATTTCAAAGCAATTTGTTAGCCGAATAAGTGTATTTAAACCCATTGTTTAAATACACTTATTCTTTACTTCTTACGGTGCGGACCGCAGTAAATCCAAACTTGTGTACTAATCTAGTCTACTAGATTATTTAATCTACGTACCTAACTGGCCTATCTACATGAGTATGAACTATGGAGGAGGCATCGAGCTCTATAATAGAGCTAGATTTTATTCCACTCCTGCTTTTACCAAGCAGGAACCTCAGATTTTTTAAAGGTTAAGTATTTGCTATAGGTGTCGCTGCGAACCTGAGTAAAGCATTTAAATATAGTGAAGCCATTGATCAATTCGTTGATTCGACTCGATTATTACGATAGTTTCTCTGGGATAGGACGATCTGATTTTGCCTCGAGAAGCGATAAATTCGTGAGCTAGTTTCACTAGAATTTTCTTATTTAAAATCCGTACGTATGGATATAGTCATTAAGGGCGTTTATAAAATAGAAGCAGTCTCATTTTTATGCATAAAAAATAAATGATCGACGTTGTAATGTTGAATTAATATGGTCGTAATCCTTTTTTTCAGTGTTTGGTCGGTAAACTGTAAATTACCGTATGATAAATGACCCAATTCGGCTTGATGTCGTCAGGGTACCCTTTTTGGCCGAGTTTTATGTTGTTTTGCGGGTAAGGGTCTAATTCTGTCTGCGTAGAGGATAAAAGTATTAAAAGCGTATCAAACTTATATATATTTGAAATCTCTTTGTGCATTGGATTTCGAGATTACAGATGATCCCAATAGTATTTTAAAAAGCCTAATAAAGAAACATCTAAAGTTTTAAGTAATTGAAATATCCTACAATATATGACTGAAATAAAATTTTCATATTGCTTTATTAAGGTGATACCTTCACTCTAGAAACCACGCCCCTATGTATCAGACGCTTATCTATATGTCTTCCGCGCACGAGTAATCGAGATGCAAAACTATTTGAGAATATAAAACTCCCATGAGTATAAGACGTACTGAAATATAATAAACGTGTCACTTATGTCTTCAAGGTCGAGTATGGCTCGACATGTTTCGGACCAACACCCAATATGAAACTTGTCGAGCTATACTCGACCTTGAAGACGTGAGTGGCCCGTTTATTATATTTCAATACTATTCGAGAATGTCTTAAATTCGCTTAAAGCCAATAACTAAATCTTAACCTAGTACTTATCTATATAATGTTCAAAATATAGCATTTTATATTGCGTGATAACGGTATTAGAACAATTTTAGTGTTAAATTAGATCTGACTTTGAAAAATAAAACTTAAGAGGTTTTTGTTTCCAATAATTTTCCATCTAAAAAAACAAGGACTATGTCACCGATTACACTTTTATACTCATACTCATATTTCATTGGTAATATAGGTATACTTTATACGAATATGTTACTAAAAATCTAATCCAAGAAACAAAAAAATAAGCGGGTGTCGCCTTAATTCAACACATCATCATCATCATCATCATATCAGCCGAAAGACGTCCACTGCTGAACATAGGCCTCCCCCAATTTGGGGGGGATTTGCCATAGTCGCCACGCTTGGCAAGCGGGTTGGCGACCGCAGTTTGATGGTGGTAATGATCGAAGGATGCTGCTGCCCACCCTCCGATTTTCCCTTATTCGCCTCCTACGAAACCCACGGGAAGAGATGGGGTGGCGCAATTCTTACCCGGCAACCACACGGGGGTAATTCAACACAGGAGCATCTAAATAGCTTGATGGAAATGTAGCGTCAAGTGACATTCAGCAGTAATTATGTAATTATAAACACATTTCTCTTTTTTATTTGTATAATTCTCAGTTTGTTTGGGGTAAAGTCGTTAATATTCACAATGAACACCTAAATGAAATAACTCCAACAAAGCTTAATGCATGTTTTCAAAGGAAAATGAATTATGTTTTCACACCACAGCCTCGTCGACTTACAGCTAAAAAAGAAAAGCCTTTCTCTTCCATTTTCGGGTAAATGTGGGAAAAATTCGTGCATTTCCTAGACTTCATCACTTGTTGTAGTGCAACAGACAGTTATGTTTAATTTTGAGCAATGAAATCTATATTATGAACTCTGCATCAGAGTGTTTCGTACTTTTCGTTGTAGTTTATGTGTCTTTATTTAAATGAAATGGATAATAAGGTTTAGCTCCTTACTAAATCATAAAACTGTACATAAATAACCTAGATATTTGTGTGCCCTTCTTGCTTACAATCGCAAATGTCGAAGTTCCAGAGAAATTAATTAGGTAATTAATATGCCTCTATAGAAAGTGAACATTATTAATATGCCTCTATAGAAAGTGAATATTATTAATATGCCTCTATAGAAAGTGAATATTAATCCTTGGTATGTGTATCACTCCTGTGCCACGAATAAATGTTTTTTCTTTCTTTCTTTCTTTCTCTTATTTGAGGCGTCTGGGGTCGAAACACGTGGACCACGACGCGTCGACTTTATAAAGATTTGTCGGCGCACCTACTAGATACCTAAGCATTGCCAATGCTATCCAGCGTGGCAATGCGGCCAGCCATCTGGGCACAAACGCTGACGGCGATTTAGGTCAATTTTCTATGTTTTTTCATAATTATTTTGTTTTAAGGGTGGATCAACTATTCTTTGTTGCTCGTTACCATGGTTACGTCTCCTGAGTCACTCTTTAAAAATATGATTTTATAGGGTCTAAGTCTACCAAACATGGGTTTTAGCGACGAGTATAAATCCATTTGGACATGGGTCATCTCTTGATCATGCTTGTAGTTCATATTATAAACATTATTCTAAGAAACTGGGTTACTGTTGTCTCCTCGCTGACGGGACAGAATAACAACAAAGAAAAGTTGATTGACCCTTAAAACAGGTTTAATTAGTAAGTTATCTTTATTTCCCTTTAAAAAACAATACAATACAAATACCTCTATAAAATACAAAGCAGTTCAGAAATATAACATAACGAGATACAAGCAGAGCAAGACAACAGGCGATCATGTAAGAGCGATCTTTTCCAGGCAACCTTTACTTTGTTTTTCGAATAAATATTTAGTACATATTATCAGTTAAACACCATTTCGTTTCAATATTCATGGATATTTATATACAACGGAAGACATATAACTCTTGTTCAACAAATTTTTGTTTTAAAGCCAGTTATCTAGCAAAAACTGATTTAAACCGTATAGTAAATACCTAAGCCCGCGCGGGGCTCGTCGCTTGAAGTTGACCCTCGGGCCGTAGTTTGAGGACCCTTATCGTGTAATATTTAATACAAACTGTTTCAAGTCTACTTCTGACCTCAGTAAGGACTCCAATTCTTGTCAAAACACATTTAGTTTTTAGTTAAAAAAGATGACATATCAATATTGACGTTTTAAATTAAACCTAAGGCCCTACACATTCAGCTTGAAATTACGTCAAATAGAAATGTCGATAATTAGAGCGGGGTCTATTAGAATTAGAGGAACAAGAACACAAGTATGCAGATATGGATGTGAACAGTTCTATATTTATGTTTTATGTCAATATTTGTATTATTTTAAGTAATTTTATTTACATACAAATACAATTCAATACGTTATATAAGGTATTCGCGAATAAACCCGAAGAGGGGATACGAAAAATATGTTACAGAATCGAATTGAAATTCGTAATTTCAATTTCATTCTGTAATGTATTTCAATAACAAAAATCAAATCGAATAGGATCTGGTTTTATGAAGCTACAAGTTAGACGTTTTATGTACGTTTGACCCCTATTTATTTGAGGCCTATTTTACCCGCAAAATTGGAATATTTAGCTTTGTGAAATGAGCCTCAAGATACGAATTATAAATTGTTCATCTATACATATTAATATCGATTAGGTATTTGTTACATTGGTTAAATCATGCCCTAATTTATCCACCCTCAAGGTAAACCTTACGTTTATGACGAAGCATATACAAACCAGCTTTAACCACGATCCTAAAAAAATCTGTTAACACAAGATATTCTCGCTCGGCAGTCAGTAAAATATGGAACGTAAACATCATCTTTTTAGAAGCCTAAAAATAACGCTAAACCGCGAACAAAAGTTGAGGTGAAACAAAAGAATTCTTCGCGAAGTGAATTCCCCGGGCAAAACAAGACATAATAGAATACTCGCGACGACAATCGATTGCGGTGCTGTAAATGGTGTGACTATTGCCTCGTCTTGGTGCCGTGTCGCCTTATTTTATGGAAAATGCCCTATATTTACAATTGTAAGCTGTTTTCAACTCTAACAGCAGGTCTACATGGTGATATGTCGCATTTGAACGATAATATGTTTTTATATGGACATGATTTATGATAGGACTGAACAAATGACATTTCCAAACTAATATTTTGAATGTCTACGCTTAAACCACAGAATTGTCTCTTACGGTGGTGAAATGGCGGTAGGGCAAGATAGATATTTGTAACTAAGCACTACTAAATATTGATGATGAGACGCAAGCCTGTCATCAATAGTGCCTCGAAATATGATTGAACGGGCCCATAATTGGGGAGGCAGGTTTACTCTATATAATCTATACTTGGGAAGCATAAGCATTTGTCTATTGGCGAAAAAGTAATAGATATACAATTCTACACTGGTAGACATCAGAATATATGTAAAACTATATTTATGCTTGAGATTATCGTCTAAGTTACAAAATAAAGTGATACGATACACAAGTAACCCTCAGAATACTCGTAAACCCATTTAAAGCCATTCAAAGTGTCTCAAAGTTTGATATTTACCTAAACTTTGTAACGGTTAGTGGAGACCTACAGTGTAGTCGATGCGAGAAAGAAGGCATTATAAAAGTTTATAGTATCGTAAAAGCAGTCATTCTTCAGATTACTGTCACCTGAGATAGACAGGTTGACACCTGAATCTCGGAGTAAGTGTAGGGGTGCTCATATATTACCATTTACTATTCTTTTGTTAGGAAGAAAGAAATATATAAAATACACTGTCTTTTCAAATTAACTAAAGTTATTGATCGTTAAAAATAATCTTTGAAAATATGTATAACAATCGTAACAACAACTTAAAATATAATTCGTCGTAATCCCATAATTTTGTAATCCAAAATAAAATAAACTTATGATATTGAAACATTGATAAAATACCTAGTACTTTTGTGGTTAAACTGTTAGCTCTGGCGCTTCATCATTTTATTTTCATTGAGATATTCTTTGTGATTTATTACCACAATGTCTTTGAAATCGTTGTAGTTTGAAATACCGAATAAAATCCAATAAGAATAATGGTTTTGTGAACATGAATGATGGGTTACATAGGTGGTGACGGTTATCTCTTGTTATTTTTCTATTTCTGTGAAGTATAGTAATTCATTTATAATATTACAAATATTACATGTCCATTTATTAGTTTCATTGACAGATGTTTTTAGTATATTCGATCCTGAACATTTTCAAATAGATACAACGTACAGGTTTGTATAACGTACAGTAATCTTGTACATTTACAATATTATCAGTAAGAACCAAATAACAAATATTCGTGAAAAGAAAACAAATTATCACGTTACATTCCATGCCGCATCTACTAAAGATTGGTTTCCTATGATAATCTTCAATACCTAAGCCTCAGCATTGGATGCCAATTTCAGTATCTACCTTGGAAAGTTCCCTGGCCCTGAGATTTTGCCAAGAGACTTGCAAACACTAGCTCCATAAAGACTATTTGGCCATTACAACTTGGCGCACGTCGTTTATATTCGGGTATTAAATCCTGGATAAACCTTTTTTATAATACTGTTATAAAACTAGCATTTAGCAGACAGCATTTTGCGGTCGGGGTTAACGTTATTTTAATTTCTCTCTCGGGATTCGCCAAAAAGGGTGTAACGCAGTGCCCGAAGGTTAGGTCAGATGAATAAAGAAATGAAGATAAATTAGCCTCCTGGTTTTGACGCACGGTGAAGCCAGATGCAATCAATCGTTTTGATATAATTCTTTATGTTAACCAGCTCTTATTATTTAAGTCGTCGTCTCTCGGCGAAAAAAATAAACAATAGGATTCTTTTGTAACGAGCCCTGGGATCCGAGGAACTGTTAGACGACGGGTGTCACCTTATTTTCAAACAAGATTCAAGTTCAATAAAAAAGAAATGTATTTCAGCGACCTTCAAGGCAAAACCTATAGCTATTAAACCTACAGGGAGTATTAATAAGTAATGCCCGTATCAACATATACAAATATTAAGTCACTAAAAAAGCTTAAAACGCGCACGCTATATAGCGAAACAGACCTGGAACCAAACCACCGGGTTTGGAATACAGGGACTTAATTGCGTAACTTTTCGAACGAGCGTTACGTAATCCACCGGCAAATCTACAGGTACAGTAATGAGTCGCTCGAACAAAGTAAGATTGTATAGCAAAAATTGATAACTGTAATGTTTTGCCATTAATAAATATGATCCACTTATTTACAAATCCTGATCAATAATTTAAACATAGTTTGACAGCATTAGACTGCACGAAAAATTCAAGTCCGTACTAAAGTATTCAACTCGCAAACAAAACAGCTCCAAAGAAAAAATGCTAATATCCCTTCAGGGCGTATTGCAGTATCCATCAAAAACATTTTTATGGAGCTGAAGTTCGCTACAAATTCGTATCCCAAAACTGTAGGAAATGAGATATGCATAAAAGATCACTGGGAATAAACAGGCGAACATATGGAGCCATGGATAACTGTAGCAGGGTTTATTGGGCTTGGATCCTTATCCATTTTTATGCCATCTTGTAAATCTAGAGTGTTAAATCCAGAAAATATTAGGGCCATAACACGCACCAACATTTTCGAGTTTTAGTTCATCATTAACGTTGTTTTTTATCGCTGTCAGTTTTAACTGGTCTGAATAATTTAACCCTCAGCGATGGGGTAATGTTTATCGGTTTGTGGTACTATATAATTATTTACTTAAATGGATAGAGTTTTCTTAATGTCAAGGTTAGGCTTTCTAGTTGTTTGGGATTCTCTAAAAATCTTCAAAAACACTATCGAATTCCCGCGTAATACCGACCCTTTAACGATGATTTTGCATCTTCTATCCAAATTATATAGATAATATCCACAGTGTTTAAATAACAAAATCGTTACAATTTGTTATTACATGTTGTCCATTAAATACGTCGTCGTTATTAATAATTCTTGTTGCTACACGTACTTTTTGAACCAACCTATCGCTTGTTGTTTTTTACCTCTGTCTCCCTGTGTATTTCTTTATTATGAATACGCTGCTTTATTTATGAGGTGTGCAATGAAGTCTTTACGAATTTTATTGTATTCGAGCGAGAACTTTGACGGGGAAAATTTTCGTCATTATATCTCAATTTTTTTAACTCTTGCAAGATATCCCCTAGGGTAAATTTCCACGAACAGTAAATAGTTCCTAAATGACTTATATCTGCAGCTCTTTAGATATTTAAACCGGCTCGGTTTCCTTACCCGCAAGCTAAACTTCCAGCAATATTTGCTTGACAATTTAAACGGAATCGTGGCGTGTGCTTACTCGAGCATCTATCGATTAACAAACTTCGGTTATATAAAGAAAACATAATTTAATGATGACGGAGCAGGCAAACTTGATGCTGGTTAGAGAACGTAACTAATAATTACTTTGTAACACGATTTTGAAGTTATGAAAGCAACAGATGATAAATTACAGGACTGAGATAATGTAGTTTAGTAGCACATTTTAAAGTACATCGTACATAGATGTTAAGGAATCTGTCATACAGTATTTTTAGTAAACTCGCTCTTATTACATGTGCATCTTTGTAATTGACTATGAAATCTTATAAATAATTTTTAACCAGTTGACGATTATCGTGACTTTTATAAGAAAAACACGTGAAAAATGTTGAATTATAAATGTAATAGCTAAATATATTATATTTTTTACTATAGGTATATAACACTTTGCTTCCATTACGTTCTAGCGTAATAAGCACTAGAACGTTAACGGAAACAAAGTTGTCATTAAACAGAATATTGTTTTTTACCTCACGAGCTCGGAAAGCCCTTTAGGGTTCCGTACCCAAAGGGTTAAAAATTCCGTCTGTCCGTCCATCCGTCCGTCCGTCTGTCCGTCTGTCCGTCTGTCCATTTATCTGTCTGTCTGTCTGTCTGTCTTTCTGTCTGTCTATTGGTCTGCCTGTCTGTCCGTCTCCGTCTGATGAACCGTGATAGTTAGACAGATGAAATTTTCACAGATGATATTTTATATTCCTGTTACCGCAATAACAACAAATACTAAAAAACAGAATAAAATAAATATTTAAGGGGGCTTCCATTTTGCCATTTTTATAGATAACGGCACGGAACCTTTGTTGCGCGAGTCCGACTCGCACTTGGGCGGTTTTTTATTCTTTAAAAACAGATAGCAAAACAGCATTTTATCCACAAGAGTGCAAAGAATATTTGAAATCCGAACATGTTCTTAGTTTTTACTTTTTTAAACATAATAACATGTAAAGGCTAGTCCAGACAGGACATTTTTCACCCATCTGATCAAATCAGTTGGTGTGGACGTAAAAATAATTATTACCTATTTACCTATTTCAGTTATTTTTCTTATGTAGCATTTTCCTCGTGAAAAGATTTGTGTTACACACGGCTGCTAAGTTTTCTTTATGTCTCTGTCACTCGCTTCGCTTAGGATTCTATTTTCGAACTATAGAATCCATTCGCTAGCTCGTAGTTCAACCCTAGAATCCATTCGCTAGATCGTGTTGCAATTCCCTTGTGTAATAAATAACTATTATTTTGTTATTTTAGATAAATATCAGTTTCCGACTGACAAAGTTTAAAGACAACTTTATGCCGCATCAAAATTATTTTTAAGTAACTTCACAAGCATTTTAAGTATGTAATTCCAGGCAGAGTTCAACTCTGCTTCTTAATTGCGGCCGTAAAATCTTTGTTTGTGTCCAAAATCTCCGAACTTCCGTTCACTAACGGCCTGCATTCTTTCTTGGACGAAGCTTTTCATCTCCCCAAGTTCCATTTTTATTCCACCTCCAAAGTGTTCCATTTTATTCCACCTGGACGTTTTGTTTCGGCGTTCGGCTTTTGAGAAGTTCTTACTACTGTTTTAATGATCGCGCGAAACTGCCAGTTGGCTTGGATTTTTTCGAGAGCAACAGTTGGTGGGTTTGTTGTCAAAATGACCTTAATTTTAAGCGCGACCGAGTTTTTATTAGCATTATAACTTCGCTGGTAACAATCTGGTTGAGTAGATTTTTTATATCTTTTAGTAAGTTGATTGGCGAGAAATATGGTAAACACTATTATGTAGTAGGTAAGTACTTCAATTTTATTCTAATTCTGTCTTACTGTCAGTGATTTGGGTTCTTACACATTTGGTTATATGCTGAGACACGAGGTTACTCAGGAAAAAAGACGATCATTATTGTCCGTTGTAATACGTCACACCAAATTTCGTGTTTGGTTCCGTCATAATCATATATGTGTAATTGAAAGATTACCAATGTCGGCAAATATCTCGTCACACGTCTTTATTACTGTAGGAATAAGGGTGTGTTACGATAAATATGGCTACTTTGACTGGTATAGGTAGTGCCACGAGCGTTGAAGTTGAGGTGAATGATTGTACACACACAGCTACATTGAAGTAATGATTGCAAAAAAGAGAATGAATGAAATGCATGACGAATGTAAATAATAACACAAATTATATGTATTTTTAATAGGTATAAAAAGCAGTAAAAATAAACTTATCCGACTTTTATTTATTCATATGAACCCATTTATTTAAATGAAATTTATTTATTTATTTATTTATTTATTTATTTATTCAAGGTTTACCAACAAATGTTTACACCAATGCTTAAGATTATGTACATGCATACTTATTTCTACGAGTAGTGTAACAGTTACTTAAAGGTAAACTCCGCGTGCGTAATCTGTGAAGTATAACTAAATTTAAATGTACTAGGTGTAATCTACAACGACATTGTTAGAAACAACAGGATTAAAAATGTGTTAATACTATACCGACAAGTGTTCATTTCAAATTGAATCGGTATCTATAAATATTTAAATAAAATATATTTAAATATTTTATTTTCTATTATGTCTGAATTCGATGTATTCAAAAAAAATTGCCATTCACTGTTGAAATTGCTATCGGTATGAAAAAAAGAACAGTCATTTCAAATTCCCGCTGTCATTACATGACATGTTGTACTGCGTGACTCGCCAACTCTGGAGGCACTACCTATACTGACTATTACTATGAGTCTGACTGTACCGAATATATCGATATGGTTAAAGAGATGTAGTAGCTCTCTGTAACACAAGTAAAACATATCAATGGAAAGGAAACTTTCAGTTATTAGTTTATGTCGTAAGATAAATGTTGTATAACAACAAAGACGTGACTTTGTCCGGAGCGGCGAATCACATCCGAGTTACACAACAAAAACAATTAATTAGTCTTCATCTTAGATCACTGGTCGTCTCAAAGTTAGCTAATTTCCTGCGGTGGACATTGGGGAGGATAGTTATAATAAAACAGTTATTACCGTCTACGGTTTTAAATATTTTTATATTTAAAGCCGTAATAACCGTATACGGTAATAAAATTACCGTTAAAATTCTGATCTTTAAAAAAACGAGGTATAGTCTTTTTGGTATCCCTGGAGATCCTGATCGCTTTTGGATTTCACTTAGATTTATTTCATATAATTATTTTAATTGATTCATATTAACATCCTACTTATAATAAATTGCCATTAAAATGTTCCCCTACAATTGTTCTCTTACTTTTCTAATGTTATTACGCTTTTAAGCGCTTAATTATCGATATGACCTATTATAATTCATATGTAGAATTTAGTTTAATGGTTAATAATTATAGTTTAATTGCAAGCGCCATTGCGCGCCAGATGAATGTTGTTGGTACAGCTGAACTGGTGTTTAATTTTATTACACACTAACTTTTGCCCGCGATTGTGTCCACAGCATTAATATGCTCGTTAATCGCCTTCAAGGATCTTTACAACGCCTAAATAAATTCTAATATTAATTATGCTATTACGTTTCTTATAGGCATAATATAACTATCCGGCCGGAGTCGCAGTTTGGCTTCCAACTTGACCGAGGCACCTGCGAGGCTATCTTTTCTCTCCATCAACTTCAGGAGAATGGACAAGACTTTTGGCAGTGTGCCTCGTGAAGCCTTGTGGAAAGTGTTGGTGAAACTATGATGGACGGCTAAGTTTGTAAGGTTCATAAGACTCCTCATGCAATATTGTGTCAGTGTGAAGGACGAACAGTCTGAACATTTTGGTGTTAGCTGTGACGTCATACAAGGATGCGTTCTGGCACCAACCCTCTTCGCTCTTTACTTTGCAGTTGTAGTCAAGGATTCCTTACATTCTTTAGCTGATGGCATCCGTATTCGTTTTGGGCAGTATTTTCAATCTAGCACGACTGAAATCTCGTACGCAGATCTCTCATGCCACTGTCACAGAGATAATGTACGCAGGTTAGGTCAACTGCGTACATTATCCCCTTGACGTTGTTTTGTGGCCGACTCCCCGGATAGTCTGCACACTCTAATGATGAGATTCAACAAATCATGGCAATGTTTTCGCCTGAAAATGAATGTTAAAAAAACCGAAATAACGGGGTTAGATACACTATTGCCCGTTGATATCAAACTTGGTGGTGACTGTCTTAAGCAAGTGGACAGAATCAGGTATCTGGGTAGCACTGTAATATCTAAATGCTACCTTGATGATGAAGTTAACAGAATCGGCGCGGCAGCTGCTGCCTTTGGGAAACTAGAACTAAATTAGAACCTTGCCCCGTATCAATAAGGTCATATATCATAACTGTCATATATGGTTTCATATGCAATAATGGATTCCATCTCTTTTGTTACAGATAAGAAAGTGTAAACGTGACATTCCACCATGGGGCCTGCTCAGTGCGACACCTTGCAGCAACACTCACTCCGCCTACAGACCGACTCCTACCTGTACAGTTGAGCTCTAAACATGGTCAAGTAGTGTAAGACTAATAATAGTGATACAATGAGCTTATAAGTTAAGTGGATGACCGAAATGCCGTACTACGGGTATCGGGAGGGGGAGTCGGACTCAGGGGGTTCGGAGTCCGACGGGGGGGACGAGTCGGAGGGGGGGCTCAGCACGGGGAGCTCGGCGGGGCAGGGACTGCCCTTCCCCGGGTTCACCCCTGTGGCGCTAAGGTACCTGACGCAAGACTCCAGGCCCAGGAGCTGGTGCCTCAAGCTCATCACCAATCCATATCCTTTTTAATAGTTTTTTTTACAGTATCAAAATGTGCATGCAAATCAAGCATGAATGTTTAAATGTCTGAAAGTGCTCACTAGCGGAGCAGGCGATCCAATCTTAAACATAGGCCTCTTCCCTCTTTTTCCACGCTAGTGATCTTGTGCCCGATCTATCTAAATGTCAGAGATCAACTGTTAATCTCCTATAGAAAATCCCGTTGATTCTTATCCCATATTTGCTGATTTTTGATATGGGGCCGTCTTATCGAGTCAATTTAGTTAAGTAGTTTTTGTAAGACTTGTTTCCTTTATGTGTGTACAATACAATACAAATACTCTTGTACTCTTGTTTGTGTGTACGTAGTAGCCATTTTTAATTTATTTATCCGTCAGAGCGACGTTTCTTCCTGCCCAATGTGATTGCGCAGTCGGCATAGCTATCGCTTTGTCGCCGCCGTGCATTATTAATGGGGTCTGAATAATGAGCCGGACGTATTCGGGTCATATACTTTAAAAAACCTCCTGAAGGTTTCTTTTTGTTCGTTATTTCATATCCCGTTTTGTTGCTTGGATTTTAATGTGACTTGCCAGAGTTCCAGAGGATGCGCTGTGACTGCTTACCATCAGGGAGGTCGTAAGTGTATTGCCACCGCGTTGTTCTTCCATAAACAGGGGTTACTTACAAACTGAAAGACGGCTTTTAAAAAATCGATTTTTAAGCCATGTTTTAGTTTTTATTTTATCCAAATAAAACCTAATACATAGGTCCTGGTTTCAGTGTTATACCTTCGTAAATTTCCTCACTATTTTTATTTACTGAACTGAATTAAACTAAAATATTTATTTTGACATCTTTCACTCACATATTTTTTTCACCCACAGAAAGGACATAGGGGCCGTACTACACTCTATTATTATGTGAGCATGTTCTTCAACACTGGAAACTCATTAAAGTATGATTAGAATCGGATAATTGTGTCGTTATTTTGTAGGATAAATGAAGGATATAATCTTTCTCATGTATGCTTTTATTGTAGTTATCAGTTATCAAGCTTAATACTAGCATAATCCAATGTACAAAAAAACAACTGTGAAACCACAGACTTAGGGTCGGTTGCACCAACATACGATCACAGGCCGGTCATTCGTCAAATATGGCGCCGGCAGCTGTCATCCCATAGAGACTTGTCAAACTTTCCATACAATCAGATTTTAACGAACACCGCTTACGATTACAGACGGTTTGGTGCAACCCACCCTTACAAGTTTACAACCAAATCTGACGTCATGTCATGTTCATCCGAATCAGCTCAGTGACGCTCAAGCCCACTCGTCTACACAATGTTCATGTCATGCAAATTTCACAGAACATCAGCCGTCACTGTTGATGTATTCCACTGTTTCTTATGCACTGCGCTCACCAAGGCCGCTCTGGCCTTAGCTGTTAAGGTACAAATTGTTTTGGTCAATAAATAAATAAAGGCCTGCAAAGGAAGACACAGGGTCTATCGCGAACCGAGATTGATGTACCTATCTCCCTTTCTGTCGCTCGAATGCAAGTGCGACAGAGAGGCATATATGTATCTAGTTTTCGGTAGTTCCGTTTGGACCCTTCGGGTACGGAACCCTAATTAAGAACATTTCACAGTCTATGCGTCCTATTGTTTTACATTGTGACAGTGCGTTGTCAAAGCAAACAAATATACTTCCATTTAAAGTTTTAAATTAGATTCGCTATAATGTAAACTCACAACTTTTTGTGTTATACGTTGTGTCTCTATCACACATAGGTAATTATAAACTTAGATACGGGTTCTGTCAAGTGTCATCATAATGGGAATACAGTACCGTAAACTGGGGTTACTTTCAAATTCGGGGGCGACTTTTAAAATCTACTTTTTAAGCCGTATTTCTAGTTTTTATTTGGTTAACCTGGGTCGGTGTTACCCATTGGTATATTTCCTAACTATTTACTGAACTGAATCAAATTAGAAATACTTAGTGACGATTATATTAATGTTCTTAATCTATCAAAGTGGCCCCGATTTTTCCTAAAGTCACCCCAGTTTACGGTATATTTGTAGCATATTTGGCGTTGAAACATTGACTATCTCCTAGTTGTTCAATAATTAACTGTTTAAACCGTAAATATTATTTATAAAACAATTTATTTTATTGCTCTGTATTATTTTCACCAAAACCGTAGCTAGTTTTCCATGGTGGTTTTAATTTGATGTGCCAGACTTGACGTGCTATGAAAACCAGAAATGTAAAGAGTCGCGTTCAAGGTCGATGTATCATTTTTTCTGTCAAAAGTATGAATAGCTGCGATTTTCTGTGCGTGCGATGGTTTCGTAGTTCATTCAAATCGATTTTTTTAAGACGGAGGAAATGGTGTTACATTTTTATATTACTTATTGTGTAGATTACGTTTTTATATTATGATGTAGGTAGTGAAAAGCAACTGATACATAATGAGAAGAAATACGAGTGTTTTAAGGCCTAATTATATACATTGTATATACGCTTAGGGAGTGAACATACTAAAAGTCCTGACTTGTAGGAGTTGAGCCGGAGGGAGGAAGGCAAAGAAGGTATAATTTTTAGGTTATTTACTTATATCTTGTGAATGGTGCGTCGTAAGGATTTTTCTTGAATTTGAAAAAGTGTATTTATATAAAAGTTGTAGAAAAAATTATTAATCTTTTATTTGTTCTTTCTTGGAATTTATTCTCTACGAAATCACGGAGTGGGCCGCCCCTGGCTGGGGCCCGTACTAATCGACGAACTCTTTCCTTCTACACTGTAAGAGAAAAACCAAGATCTTTTTTTGATTATATTTCATTTCTTCTGTTGAATCTAATTATCATTTCCTCTGTCGATTCTTATCGATATTTTGTATCGATACAAAATACACCAACGAGTTTGATGTTAACGAATCGGTTTCCAGTCACTAAATTACACTCGTGACGTCACAGTGCCTACGCAAAATGTTACACGCTCGATTCCCGTACGAATCAACGAACTCGGTCGTTCTATCTCGATATATTTCTGTGGTCACGGGCCTACACGTCTCTAGCTGTCAACATGATGAATTCTCAAGTCAATAAAGGGTCGGCAACGTGATTCTTCTGGAGCCGCAAGCGTCCATGGGGTGCGGTGTTTGCTTAGGTACTATCGGGTAGGCCGTAAGATCTAAAAACTGATCTTTAACATTAATGTAATACTATAGTGTGCCTTATTTCCAACAGGAACCTTTAATTATTACTATAAATAAATAAATGCGACACGGCACTATCTAACAACTCTTTGAACATTATTGAAAGTCATCGTTAATCCCGTTGATAAACTTTTATTTTCATTTATTTACGTCAACAAACAGTCGCTACAAGGTTGCTTAGTTAAGACGTTGTAATATAAATAGGTACAGATATGTGCGATCCACACCGTTGATAATGTTAATTGGTGTTTACCATTAACATTATGATATTGTAAGTGTACTAAAATATTACTACGATATTATTAAGTTCTAGTTAAACTATACAAAGGAAAAAAAACGCTTACTAGGTGTATTTGTAAGCTGCATATTTAGACTTTAATAAAGACCTTAAAATAGTATTAAGTGCTATTTGCATAAAGTATATCTAGTACATATTGTCTAAATAAGGATTCTCTATTAGCAAATATATCTATTTTACAAAACATTTTGTTATAATTATTGAGAATCCTCTGGAGAGGCGTGTGGGAACCGGTTTATCGATATGTTACAATATGTTTATTATAAAATTAAATCAATTTTAGTATAGCTCTCTCAAAGTTATACTTAACCAAATATAGGAAAAAATGAAAAGAAAAAATATAGCTAAAATCATAAATTATACAATTTTTCAAGCCGATGAATATAAATACTATATATCATTTACTTTTTAACCAGTGACGTAAACACACGTCAAACGAAACAAAAGCCAATAAAACTAAGTCTAACACACAGAGCACCACGTTACAAGGTGCTGGCTAACTACGTATCATATAAATTATTAAAAGAATCTGGCCATTCTCATCCGACGAACGTGTGGGTAATGAAACTGAGATTATTGTGTACATTGGTCGGCGGCACAAGACATGAGATGAAGCGACTGTAACAGTAGTTCATGCAACTGCTACATAAAGAGAGCCCAGTTTCATACTAAGGCACTCGTGTGATCTTATTATGAAACTCACCTCAGGCTCTCCTCCGTGTTTTAAGCCCTAACTATGTACAGTTACATACACTACTTTATTTACATCCGCATATCAAATCCTCTTTCATGTGTTTATCTTGTACAAGCGTTGAGCCGGCGGAAACATGTTTGACGATGCCCCATGCTCCGGCGCACCTGTGATGAAAAGTTGTACGTGATCTCATAACTGCATCATTTGTGATGTGAACGGCGGGCACGGCATATTGAAAAGTTGGTCTTTTTTTTAATTTATTGCGTGCTTTTTTGCTATTGCGAATGTATCGCTCGATAAATGCCTCTTAATTAACTAAATTCAATCACCTACCCATTACATATTACATTGAACCTACATTTATCTGTCTTTTAGACCACATTTTACAAGAGCTAAAATTTTTAAAACCACATCTGACACAGGGTTGCTCAACTAGGTATTGCATAATCTGATGGAACCGTCCCTAAATATTTGTCGCCTAGCAGCATCATTCCGGATACACTCCATTAGAATATGGTAAACATCCTCTACACGATTACCCACACTGCGTAACGGCGAATTTGGTTTTCGCATGAGATATTCAAAAAAGTTGGTCCTTACCTACGGTCTTTGAACACATCAAAGAGGATTTACTATTAGAGGTGTAGAAAAAGTATCTTTTTGTGCATATGCAAGAAATCATATAAAGAAACTTTTCGTTAACCGTAACTGTAACCACAGTAATCGAATATGATGTTGTTATCAGATCACGTACGACTTTATAGTAGGTACAGGTGCGGGCCGCCATCGGAGGTCCTCGTCTGGCTATCTCGGTACACATACTTCCGCCAGCTCAACGGTTGGACATGAAACACACGGAGTATTTAATATATGGATGTATGACTAGATAAACTATGTGATGTATGCAACTGTACATAAAAACCATACTCGTGTATGTATCAGTTGCATATTCAGCTATATGACATTATTAAACATGCTTTAAGTGAACTCCAAAATAACCATTTTCGAAGAATGTTGCTTATTGTCTTCGCGTGAAGGGATAAGCCTGTCTCTTTCACAAGGGGCAAAGAATCAATGCATCCTTATAAATCGAAAACAGGAGCAGAAGCGATTGTACTCTGTAACCTATCACATGACTACCTATAAAGGTCTTCTTTGGGTGCAGTTTCCTAACAAAGTTTTACTTTAATGAAGTAAACTCAACTACAAAGATGGCCGCTTGGACCAATAACCTGCCTCTCGTTCCCTCGGGAGATAATGTATGTTAATAATGTAGCTGTTGGGTAAATACATTTTCCCAAGGCCTCAATATATCAAATTTGATAGAAGCTTTCGAGATAATGAGCAAGGGTGTGACTGAGTCATCTTTAATTTTCTTTTGTTTTGGGTGGTCATCAACCTCCTAGTAGGGATGCAAGCCTGTTTTAAACGTAACCGAACAAACTGTTTTTTATAAACGGTTTTTCGCCAAAACTTCATAACTGGTTATTGGCAAGTTGGTAAACCGGTTTCGGTTACGATCGGTTATACTTTCCTAATTTACTAAAGTTGAATTAAATTTCAAATATTTTACAAATGTGTGTTTTAGTCTAGAATTGATGGATGATATAAAAAGGAGGCAATATTGTGCTTATGTCCGTTAGTTGTCATTTGATTCTAAAGGTACCTATGTGTTAAACTTATACTTTAATGTGTTTTATGTTATATATGAATGAGGGGGGGGGTGTATTTGGACCGCCACATGGAGTCGTCTCATTGTATTTCATGGTGTTTATATTTTATTTTCAATGTTTTTAACATTACATAGCCGTAACCGGTTATTACCGGTTTTCGGTTCTTTTTCTTCATAAACAGAACCACAAACGGTTATGAAATATGACCGGTTATTGCATTCCCTACCTCCTAGCGTTTTTTTCTAGAGGAGCCCGTGGGCCCGCAATCCCAAGATTTGACGTAGAGTAAAGGTAACTTTTTAAAAGGTGATTAACAAACTGGCCACTTAAAACCGTTACGAACGTAATTGGACCGAAATTCGATTTTAATTCCTGCACATTCCAACTGAAATTAAACCCACATGGCTGCCACAGATAATGAACAACAATAACAGTTTAGCATCAAAGCAATCGTTGCTAGTATTCACGATGCTAATCATCAACTAATTTCAAACAGCCAGTATATGGCTGACCTCTGAGCTCATACAGTTTTCACGAATTCAGGGGTAAATTTATACTAGGAATGGAGTGGTGAGGTGATTTGTGACGGTTATGAATCACATGAAATGCCTTAGGAACATCGTTTTGTATTACATAATGCGATTTTGCCTTGTTTAGCGTTGAATCCCGTAATATTACCCTCTTGCTGTTTTCGTCCAATGTTTGCTAAATTGAAAACGTTGAATTGAAACCCATTATCAATTGTATTTCAACCAAATTACTCAAATAAAATTGTTATTTAATATGTATTCCTGCCAGTCGATTACGTAACGTTTCAAACATACGTTAAGTAGATCTAGCTGTCATTACTAATCGATAAAAAGTTTAAATCATACGGGAACCGGGAATTTACAATATTAATATGTTATGACCCCGAGTCCCCATCCGGAGAGTCGATTAGAAATAAAGATATACCGGCCAACATCAAATTGACTTACTTATAAACTTACAAGATTTTTACAGTCTAATAACAACAACTCTAGGCGTTAATAATGCTCGTTCAATGCAATTAATCGTGCCAATAATTCGAAAATGTTTAATCGCACATGTGTAATACATAGTGAAATAGGTACGTCTTATTTTAACGCATCTGGCCGGTCCATAAAATTGTCCATAACAAATAAACATAGCGCCATTGGCTCAATTCCAAGAAAAAATACTGGAGTCATGTTTTAAACCGTATCATTACGATACATTAAACTAAAGCTTACCAGCTGGTTAATTGTGTAACTCGCGGTTACACTTGATTAAGTATATAAAAATAATTTATTTGTTTAGAAACATAAGCAAATCATTAAACCTGAAATAATAATTAAAAACTAGAGTATAAAATTATTATTGATAGGTACAAAATTTGCCCCAAGCCGCCTCCTGATGGCAGCGTGCCTAGTAACATTGAATCTCCTCTATACTAAAAAATATATTAAAAAATACATTAAAAAGCGTTGGTGAATTTTCTCTACTATTTTATTTTCTTGACATTGACATTTATATGTTTTTAACATTGACAATCTCTTTCTCCACAAGGTTTGTAAGACTGTTAATCATCATGAAGGGTCCTAACTGTTAAAACCGCTCGTCTGTCGAGACTATTTTTCTATGTGAATTAATACGTATCTTGACATTTTCTCTTCGTCATGAACCAACCGATAAACGATACCATGGACTGTTTGACATCATATATGTGTGTTTTGAATTTTTCGTTTAAAAAAAAATCTTTTAAATGTTACTCTAGATCAACATTGAAGCTAAAAGCGTTTTATATTCTACTAGCGACCCGCCCCGGCTTCGCAAGGGTGCACTATTTAATGGATGTTATTATACATATAAACCTTCCTCTTCAATCACTCTATCAATTAAAAAAACCGCATCAAAATCCGTTGCGTAGTTTTAAAGACTTAAGCATACAAAGGGATATAGAGACATAGGGATATAGGGACAGAGAAAGCGACTTTGTTTTATACTATGTAGTGATTACACTCAGTAAAAAGGAAAACCGGCCAAATGCCTGTCGGACTCCGCATATTTAGGGTTCCAAACTAACCACTAAATTAAGTTGCTTTTAAAAGGAAAAAAAAATGAGGAAATTTCGATTAAAAAAAATCTTATTTACCATTATAAGTATTTGTAGCTAAAATATACGTAATATTAAACATCATCACCAAATTTCAAACTCATAAACCAATGGAAAATCAAAAAAATCTTCAAAATTTTGAAAAAAAGCTGACTTTGGTGACTTCATTTGTTTCCCAATATTTTTTAAAATAAAAATACAGTGTTTATCTACTCAATAAGCTCTAAACAACGATACCCCACTCGATGGGGTGGGTAAAAAAAACAATTTTTCTGTTAATTCCCGTTCTCTATTATCGTAGATTAGGTTTTGAAACATTTCTATAAAAAAGGACATTACAAAAACCTAACTAAGAAACGCAATAAAAACGAATGGATAAAAAATATACAATATCGATATATATTTCCAATCTACTGTACAAAGCTCCGAAAATGTCCCACGTCAGCATTTTATCGTTCCATTTTCGTTGTTGCCACAAAAACTAAAATTAAAAAAGTTTTCTCTCGCAGGCTTTATGCATAATGAATGCTTGTATAATGATCCGTACAATTGAAAAAAGGTTCTTCATTAAAATGTGGGAACATAATTCGAGGGGAAAATACTAAAAATGGAGGATCCTCCGATCTAAATGCATTGTTGCCAAGAACTTTTCTTTGTCATAATTTGTGAAAATTACAGATAGTTGGAATAATAACTAAATCTTTGATGATGTTCAATATAAAAATATTAGTATCTACAATCATGGACATTAAGAATAACAGCTAAATATAAAGTTGTCATCGCTGTCTTATACAGGGATCGTCTGCCCAATATTTATATTCTATTAGTCTTTGAATACCTACTCCATTACTCGAATGAATGCATAGGCATTACGTTTTTTATACTTTCACGTAAAAAGAGATGTCGGGATAGTTTCTACTCAGCATAAACGCAGAATGGTTTCATTTGAAAACAACAAACAGAATGTAACACAAGTTCTCGTAATAACGTTCAAGCTTGAACCTAGAGCACGCACAAAAAATACGCCCTCATGTAAACAGCCTAGAGTTCATTTTGAAATGGTTTTTACACAAAGCAACACGTCCGTTTCGTTACGTACAAAGCGTTCTTGCAGCGCCTTTGATACGCCATGAGAGAAAATCAACGGAAAAAGTGTTTATTGTTGACTCCCCGCACGCTAGCTAACCGTATCATGTCCCTAAATAGAACGGGTTATTTGCACAATGTACAGCGAGGTCTACTGAAACGTTTCGTTTTACGGATCTTGCAGTTGCATTTTTCTGGAGGTTGCGAGGCGTAATCCGCGGCAAAGCCTTCAAATGAGTGTGCTTTAGAAAGTATGTTACATGATGAGAATCGAGGGAAATAGTCCACTATTTGATGCAGTTCTGTGCCACATCTTACAGGGATTTTAAGTTTTTGTAATGCGTGGATACATATTATCTTCTGTCATGTAGGTATTAAATGTTATAAATCATAGTGATGGTATATCCTTCATATTATCTGAGAATGAAAAAAAGTAGCATATAGAAAACAACGTTATATCAGTGATTTATACAGCATTCGCTAAGTATGATAAAATCAATAAAAAACAAGTACCTACACTTCACTACATAGTATAAAACAAAGTCGCTTTCTCTGTCCCTATATCCCTATGTATGCTTAAATCTTTAAATCTACGCAACGGATTTTGATGCGGTTTTTTTAATAGATAGAGTGATTGAAGAGGAAGGTTTATATGTATAATAACATCAATTAAATAGTGCACCCGTGGAAGCCGGGGCGGGTCGCTAGTTTTTATATAATCTTTGTAGCCTTCGATCCACATTGGTTGCTCTTAATTAAAGAATTATCTAAGTTGAATTACTGAGTTTTGTAGGTAGGTAAAATAAGGTTATATTACCATAAAGCTTTAGAAAACTTGTGTTCTGGTTATAATACCTCGTTGAAAGAATATTCTAATGAACTTATTTATCATAATACTCACAAGTTTGTAGTTATCGTAAATGGTACTTAGTCGAGACCCTTGTTATCTAACAGTTAGTGCATAACATACAAAGCTAAACCAGTTGAATTCTTACATATGCTTCAGAGTCAATGTCTTCAAACTTCTGTATCTCACTAACGAGTTTGAGTTTGACTGTTAAGTAAGTTCAGTACAGTACCAACGACGTTCGGTACTCGGTACTTACTGTTCGGTGCTTAACAATGCGTGACTTGGAAGTTCTATCGAGTGCCAATCATTGGGTGTTAGTAAGTTACAAGCAAATTCATCAATTTATAGCAGAGCGGGCGTATCCAGTGAGTGGCATCCATCAATAAAACAAATCGATAGGTAACCGTGTCACCAATGGTAAAGGTTACCTACGTATGTATATACTGTTACAAAGTTGTTAAAAGAAATCATACGCATAAAGGACTAGGGTTTCTACCAAAGATATCTGAAAGAGGTCACTTTTGAGCGATAAGACCGCCAGTTGTCTTGCATTGCTTATATATTTTTTTCTTCTTTTGTGACCTTTCTTAGTAAGCAATGAAGAATATTTGTATTGTATTTATTGTAAAGTAATTAATTTACATGTAATAATAATTTGTTGATTGCGTAAGGTGTCAAACTTTCGCTAAGTAGAGCTGTCCTTAGGGTTCCGTACCAATATGGTATAAAAGGAACCCTTATGATTTCAATTTTTCCGTCTGTCTGTCCATCTGTCTCTCTGTCTGTCACATCGCTAAATATCTCAAGAACTACTTATGCTATCGATTGGAAATTTGGAACAGTCATAAAAGACAGTCACCTAGATGCATAGAGACAAAATTCGCCTATACATGGCGCTGTACCCATGCCGTTCAATTTCTACACCATGTTGTTGAGATTTTCCTTAATTAATATGATTGGAATAGGCACACATCTGTGTACGGAACCCGCGGTGCGCGACTCGGACTCGCACTCACCGTTTTTTTTAGTATAGATACGCACGCATGAAAATCACGTCACCGTAATCAAATATCGCCTCAGGAATCAAATATCGTCTTCTTTTTTCATTTAACTATTTTACATAAGTATGTCTATATTGTTAAGTAAGTTGAGAAAATTAAAAAGATAAGCCCATATTTCACTTTTCTTGAATGTACTGGTTTCAAATAAAACTTACTTCATTCCCATTCCGAACATTTGATGAATCTTACTTGATTTTCATAACAATATTCTATTTTATTCATCATATCGCGTAGAAATCGTAAACCTATAAGATTTATTTTAAAGGTTCCTTTGAAAATCGAATGTTCTCATAAAAAGTAGACCCGTTTAAAGTTACAAATTGAACCATTGAAAAGAGTAATGGTGTGACTTGCCGTTCCATTTTCAACATATTTAACGAGGAATGGCTCAAAACCGTCCGGGCATTTGTAAAGAATAAAATATTAAACCGGGACCGGAGATGATTTGAAATCCAAGAGCGAGCTCCTTTAGAAAACACACAGGCTGGAAATAATGTAGTGTAACTCCAATTGTCATATTTTTATTATTACAAGCACAGAGTATAAATAGTAGTCTTTCGTATAGAACGTAATCTGTGTATGGCTGAGATACGCGTCATACTCGTGATCGGGTGCTGTTTGTGGAGTTCGGTCTGTTCATGCTTGCTAGGACATAGTGACTACGTTAATACTAGTGTCTTTTCATAGGGGATTGACGAGAGACATCATCCTGTTGTGGATTCGTTTTTATTATCAGTGACTTAGAGACCATATACATCTCTAACAATATTAAATTAATTTTAATTTTGACGCTCAGAGACCATGTACATCTCTGGGATATTATATTAATTTCATTATACTCCTTGTTTAATCTTGAGACCTTATACATCTCTAACTTTACTGATGTTGTAATATTTGTAATAGATAACTTTGCAAGTTTATCTTCATTGTATGATATTAATTTTGGTATAATTGTAAACTCGAAATTATTATTCCTTCTTGAACTGTATTAATATTTTTACTGTGTTAATATTTCGACATGAAAAATGTATTACTTATTATAGTCAGACTTTCTTAAATTGTAAATTAATATTTTGACATGTAAAACTGCCCTTGTGGCCTATTTGCAGAACAAATGTTTGTATTTGTATCTAATAACAGCTAGAAAAATTCAAATCATGACATCCCGTTCTATCCCATAGCACGTGCTCTTTCGTCTAGGGTCATCAGGTTTGCGTTATCTTCGTCGTGGTAAACCTCGGCCGCGGTACGATGGATACCTTGGAGGTACTTATATGTAGGTAATAGCCGAGTTTAACTAGAGCGGCGAGACGGACAGACCTGATATTAACTCAAAGGTTATCTGGGAAAGATAGCTCTTCAGAGATAAGGCCGTCTGTTATCCTACATGTTATTGCTTAGTTTCTATCTTCAATATTAGCTAATACACAGTACTTACAGATTAACTATACGAACGAGAATGAATGGTTTAATTTGGCTTCTTCATTCACTTTAGCCTCAACACGAACTCGGTAGCTTTTGAGTATGATGGCTATTTAGATTGCTATTTAAAGTCGATGTTACAGCATGTTTTTAACAAGCTGCATTAAAAAACATATAACTATGTACGTTGTTTATTAAAATCACATATAATGATGTACATTATCGATCATGTATAAAGTATTCCTCTGCAGTCATGTTTGGTGTATACTGTAAATGACATTATGTGTAATAAATAAATAAATAATGTACTTGTGGTTAAACTATTGTGTGTGTAGGCGCCAAACCAAATGTAAAGGTAATGCCACACCGTCCTTGCCCGGTGCAAAACGTAATGTGGTTGTAGCGGCAGATCGAATTGCTCTTTTATTTACTGTAGAATCGTATTACGTTATATGTGAGATCGAAACAAAAATTTCAAGAGGATATTTTTCGTACACAAACAAGTAAGTATGTAGAAAACTAGCAGGCGTGATATTAAGGTACGTTGTTTTTTCTGTTTTTTTTTTATTTACGTGCATTTTTATGATCATATCTTGTAATTAAGTGAAGTAGTTTGTTGCATTTAAAAGTTCCTTAGTTAAATCATCCGGGTTGTTACATTTAAATTCGATAAATAATTAACTATAATATAGAATAAAGTCGTAAAGCGTTTTCGATTTATCCAATATCCTTTCAGTTTCTCAGAAGCTAAGCATACTCGCTCCGTCCCTTACAGAACCCATTAAAATATAATCAAAATTATCGGCGATTCTGTAAAGGTCACGAAGGTATTTTTTGCTGTACGCTAACGCGGGCGTCCGGCCATGGAATCCATTTTACACGCGATTAGAAATTAAAAGGAGGAACATAAAAAACCTGACATCGCCTCTTTAAAAATATCCTTGAGGGATTAAATATTGTTAGATTTTCCTTGGTTTAATAGCTTTACGGTGTTTATGGCTTCCTGTGTTTAATGATACCTACGTAAAATAGTATCCGTAGATAGCTTATAAAATAAAATAAACACATAGGTTCAATTTTTTACCTGACTGAAATTAAAGCACACTGGCTTTGACTCGATGGATCACTGGCTTTAAATATTCCAAGCAACTCATGCGCATATCCGTAATATATAGCGTTCATTAGCACGCAAATATTTGACCAATAACCTGTGCAGACGTAAACTTCCGCCATCTTGACGGCGACGCTCGAGCGGTCGCCATGTTTCCAAAATTTTCAATTTTATTGATCAACATTATGAACCCGGAATTCGGAGAATTGATTGGTAGTACGGAATATTTTTAAACTAGTTGTCCTCATGTATGAAATAAGAACTGCATTTTTTAGCACTTTATGTGGAGCTTAGGTAAATATTGTAAATCTACGCAGTGTGAGTACCTGTTTGGCTTTAAACCTTCAATATAAATATTATGAAAAATTTTGGATGAGTTTGTCGCTTGTTGAATATTACTTAAATGCCCACTGGTTCTACATGGACATCTGTATTTATGTACTTATTGTATACCTTAATACACGGCTACAACTTGGGGGACGCGTTGTTTATTTATTATTCTGTCATATTGAGTGAGAATCTAAAAAGTTTTACTGCAAACGCTTAGAAGATGTGTGTGGTGTTGCTGTCCAGCAATGGAAAAGTTTAACTCAAATGGAGTTCCCTACAGTATTGAGCCAAAATTGCCTGTTAGTTTTGTAAACAAGTCAACTAGAAAAAGTATAAACATGACTACGTGTCAATTCCAGCTTTGTTAGCTTTGTCATTGAAGATTCTGAAAACTGGTAACGCTATCCAAGAAGTTTTCCTGATTCGTGATCTACCTACTTATGTCTTCTTTTTTACAAATAATGGCAAATAGAATTTGCCCCAGCTGCATTCATATTGAATTTTTCATGTTATGTGATATTTCATGTCAGAGAAGTATGTTTACAGTTTTATAATATTTATTACTTAATTACTACGGATAACGTTTTTTTTTCTCTATGACTCTCTAACTTCTTATTTGCCATATTTATTTAATTTTCGGGATTAACGCGCACACAGAATTCTTTCACTAAAAGATTCAGCCAGTTGAAAACTTGAAATGTAAAATTTATAAGATTTAAGTTCTGCCAAGGAAAATTATGGCAGAACAAACTTGGATGCTACGGCTTCATTATTTTGATTAAATTTGATGAATTAGATTGAAATATATGTAGACAAACACGCAGACAAAATATCTATGCACATGTTTTTCATATAAATGTGAACAAAGCGAAGGGCAACAATATCTAAAGAAGGATTTTCCAATTTCATATAGACAACAAATAAAAAGAAATATCTAAACAAACTTTTCTCATAAATATCTAGGCAATTTACAAACAATTATGGCTGGATAAGAAGAGAGCAAAAATATGTAAACATGCAAAGCTCATAATTATCCGCACTGTAAAAAAGCCTATAAAGTAATTTCGAAATTTGACGTTCACCCAGAAGAGATCGGAAATGTCATGCGATACATCCGTCCCTTTCATTTTGGCCCTTCATACCAGCGCGTAATACCAGCATTTTAAAACAATACACTGTGTAAATTTTCCCAAGGAGTACTTTAATAATCTTTTTTTTAAAAGAGATAACGGTAATCTGTTTAGCTTTCCTTCTTTGAAATGTTTCTTTTGCGTTCTAAATTAAGTTGATCGTAATGGTTGATTATTCGGACGGTCGGATATTTGGTTCTTTGTGTTATTTCTGTAGCAAACCTTTGTTCAAAGTTGAAGTTATAATATTAATTTAAATTATTTGAAATTTTGTTATAAAGAAAATCTATTTCATATGTTTCTAAAATCTACATTTCATTAATTCATTAATTTTTTTTTTCTATTACAATCCTACAATAGATATCTTTTGTAACTTTTCTGGGTAGATTAGTAGTAGTACATGTGTCTTTCCATTTCTTATCACATGAAATATTTCTTCTACGGTCACTTACTATTAAGATAAATAAATATTTCATTCCCAGTATATGTGTACTTCTTAAGGAGTAAGAATAACAGCAAGGACATGGCAGTAAAAGAAAAATAAGTAGGTAATAAATAAATGAGGACAGGGTCACGCTAAGTGTTGTTGACGGGGAAATGAATATTACGGAGATAGGCGATATAGACAAAAATAAGAATATATATATCGAAGAAGTAAAAATAACAGAAGAAAACAACTAATAAACACCTCATTATGGTCTATTACTTCTAGAAGAATATACCTATAAAACAGCCACCACACAAAGACAAAAACTAAATTTGACCCTATTAAGCAAAAATTAAAACGGTCCCTTCTTAAGCCTTGCTGACACGAAGTTTTCTCATTGATTGTCGAGATAAAAAAGTAACACAAGTCTTTTTTTCAGCGTTTGTTTATCGTGGTGATCAATGTTCATCATCATCATCAAAACTTAAGAGCTTAATTCTTATTGGTGGAGTAACTCATCTCTTTTTATTGGCAGTCTCTTGAGTTTCCCATAGGACTGAAATAAGGTTAAGGAATAAAATTAGATTTCATCTAACCGTCCTTAAGCTTATAATACAATATAGGTACACAATAATACAACTTATTGTGTAGAACAATCACAGAAGCTTAAATGGAATTATGCTATTAGCTATATTGCTACAATTAGTAATCCCGTGTTGACACGTGTATAAGGAAGGATTGAGCGGTACTCCCTCGGGAAAACCTCAGCAGGGACCTCATTCCACAAACGGAGTGCCCGAGGTATTACAGACAATTGGGTGCAATGCAACTCGCCCTTAGTCAATTAATACCTATAACACCACCTATAACAGATTACCTCAACAAATCAAAGAAAGCCCAAATTGTAAATTTAATAAGATCCTGTATAAATGGCTCCTTGAACATAGATTTTATAAATTAAACGATTTTTTTTGATAGACAATAATAATAATTAAATGTATTAACTTGACTTAAAATGAACCTGACTAACAATTATATATAATAATTTTATGCAATGGAATAATATATTGAAATATACTTAAGAAGAGTGCATGACAACTAAACTTAAGATGTAATTTATGTACCTAATTGATACCTAGTCGCATAAACTGTTAATATTTTGCATGCCATATGTAATGGCTGATTAAGGAGATACTGAATGTTTTGTATTAAGATCATAACAACCCTTGCAAAATAAACTATTTGTATTGTACCTAGCACTAAGTGTTTCCCTGATTCTTCAAGAAGCCTTCAGGAAAGTATTTTAGAAAAGATTCTCGAAAACAATCAAGTATAACCAGCTACCCAGTCATCCGGCCTTTGCGGCCATGTGTGGCCACGTACTCTTTTTAACGAGCATTTTATGGGCGACTGGAGCCGTGCTGACTAACCGGCTCTGGGTCAACTCCCTGGTTACCTTTCCAGAAGTGGAATCAATTTGTACATGGTTCTGGCGCGTATTAGGCAATCATACTGGCAGTTTTGCAATGAAATAAATTTCAATGACAGTTGTAATTATTTTACAGGTAAAAAAATATAGTGTTAAAAATAAGACTGGTTTTAGGTACCGTTTCTCTTTATTACCTATTCATGAGTACGTATGATTTTTGCACATTTATATTCTTTAATATTTTAACTGTAGGAAGGTAAAGAAATCGGAACATAGTAAATGCCTTGCCTATGATGTACATAAGTAGACGTAAGTATACTCGGTTTTTCTACGAAAAATAAGAACAGTTCCTGTGGCCACCGTGAGTTTCCGTGTATTGCCCCTAAGTAAATGACATTTAAACTTATCATACGACGGGCCGTAAGCTTGTTTGCCACCGACGTGGTATTAAATTAAAACAATGGCTGCTAAGAGCGGAGCGATCGTTTTAAAAACGGTTTTACTCTTCTAGATAGATTACAATTCCGATAAATTGTGCCAGTATTTTTGCTCCACATTCGTACCTACAGTTCTAAGCTTAGCTTACACAGTTCATGACGAAGTTAGCTCTGGGCTACGGCCCGGACGGATGCACTGAATAATTAGACTGCCCTTTATTGCGGTTGGTTCCGTGACCACATTCACGTCGGTCTTAATGGCGGTATGCAGACTACCTAAATGTACAATGAATGTGGTTCAGAATAGAGTGTTTATTTGCATTCGATTTAGGCATGATTTAACTACTGAATGTGTGTTCACATGAGATTAAATATGAATATTCTATGGAATCATAGATAACAATATAAAATCGAATGACGAATAAATTTTATTTATTTATACATGCGATACATTGTAATATAACTTCTCAAGTTAGTTCCGGGTAGGTCATAGGAGTCTTCCCCGCTCTCGTATCTCTTAATAAGCAATAGATACGCAGGACGCTCCCTATTTGTTAAATAAGATAGGAGAAATCGTAATCCATGCTACAGATAGTAAAAACAATAAGTAAGTAACACAAACATAGATCAGATTGATAATGCGACAATTCGATACCTTTAACATAAATTCTCATTTAACCCGTAGTCGCTCCTAACAGGCTTTATTCCATAAATCGCGGCCAAATAGATCCCGCTGCATTAGCGCAATGTCACGCCATATTTATTCCCACAATAACAGGTGCAGGATCCCCGCAAAGCCTGTAATTCGAAATAAAACAATATCCTACGATTTTCATGGGATTCGACTCCGCTGTGACCCACTTTGCGAGGCACCGTGTTTTTCCCCGCTATTACCTTGCAAATTTCATTCAAATAGGGGATCGAATAGTGTAAGAAACAAACGATCTCCGGGGAAATACTTTTAACTTTCTCTTTCTTATGTAACTTAGTTCATATTCGATATTTCAACGATGTAATTTCGTTATTCGCATTTGATATTAAATTATGTTCTCTATGTTCATTTAATTACTACTTTAACTAAAACGATTTAGAACTTCAAAATCTATAAGTTTGCAGACAATATCAATAAATCCCCACCTACTTGACAGTATTACCATGTGAATCTTAATATTTCGTACCTTTCTGGGCGAAATTGAAATATCGGAACTGAATTCAATGTTCAACAAATGTGTCAACCCTATTAGAACAACGTGATACAAGCTTAGCTTATACAAAAGCAAAATAATAAGGGAATTAGCTAACGTTAGGGATGCCACGCCTAATTTGCTTAAGCTTCCACTCGCTCTACCCTTTCGCTCTACTTTATGTAATTGTTAATTGACCTGTGAACTATTAGGCTGATATCCGTGGTTTTATAGTGCACACATGAAGTAGATTTTTAATTATTCTTATGTTAGGTACATATATGGTACTTTTCTTTTTACTCTCATTTTTCTTTCATTGCGTGACCTGAATAAGCAATGCATTTATATTTCATTTAAGTTAATCTAAAGATTTACAAGAAAAATTAAATAGAAAATTCTATGGTATACCATTGCAAAACATTGTCGATTAACTAACAAGAAAATAAATAAACATGTAAATTAGTAAGAAATATGTGTTTATTCAGAATACCATACAAGTTCGCCTTTGTTGTCTGATCTTGGGTTACATATAATGTGTTACAAGTACTCTTACTGTAACTTTATATCACGAATGGGGGTTGTTGTGTGTTGAGCTGTATGTGCATGTATATGCACATTGTTTATGTGTGCGTCAGCGGAAGAATTATGAATTCGCATTGTCTATTTGTTCATATGTGTTACAACTATAACCATGGCTAACCCGCGCTTATGAGATTAAAATGCAACAATGTGCACAAATACATAAAATAAAAGCACAATAAACATAGCTGCCAAAATACACAGAAACGGACTTGTTAAACAAAGAAACATCGACTCACAAAGTCGATTATTCTTACACAGTAAACGAGCTCGATATCCACCAAAGCAGATTTAAATACGCCAAAGCTTAAGTGAAAAATCTTTTCTCCCAGGAAATAATTTCCCTTCACACGACTAAGCACCCACTTCGAAATGCACAATCTTCCACCAAATGTACGTGACTTGCCAGTTCTTTGTCTCCCGTTTGCCTGTTTCTTCTACAATGGTTTAAGTGAAAATAAGGTTATAGGATGATTTATAGGGTTTTCTGCAGAGTTTACCTGTTTACCTGGAGAAGAATGAGGTCGAGATAAATTTCATGGCATCTGTTTATCTATAAAAATGTTTATCAGTTTAATATATGAGTTTCAAAA
Organism: Epiblema foenella; assembly: GCA_963556455.1. NCBI lineage: Eukaryota > Metazoa > Arthropoda > Insecta > Lepidoptera > Tortricidae > Epiblema > Epiblema foenella. The sequence goes on from OY747106.1 coordinate 15,743,641, forward strand.
ACAGAATATCAATACTTACGGACACAAAGTCATTCAATTTGCTATCGTACCTCATAATTGATTTAACTAGTTCTACTTACATGTGAGTGTTTTCACTGATACATAAGTACATATTACCTATATTATGTGCGATTACCGTCGCGCTTCTTTTTATCAAATCTCTACTTGCAGAATACATTGAATTTGATTTTGTGATAATTCAATACGAAAGAACCTACTATGAGTGTCACACTTAGCTGACCAAAAAAATTACAAGATTTATTTCTTAATATATTGCAATTATTAATATGAAGTAACCATATATCTTCGATAAACCAATTTTGCGCGACGCGATGACGACAAAATTATAATTTCGTGCTCAAACTTTGTTTCAAAGTTACTCACGAGAATCGCATATCTAAACTTACGTAAGCATTTGTGTATACCAAGGTTAAAATAATTAGTACTTTCATGAGCACATATTCAATTTGAGACCGAAACTTAGTTTTATCTCTGGATATTTGACACTGATGATGACGGGTACGGAAGTTTAGGAATAGGCAAGCTAAATTTCTGAAAATATCTATTTAATAATTATAATTCGAATATGATTATTTTAGGCATCAATGATTCATATTACCAAAGGGACCTTAAATACTATTTAATACATAAAAGTAGTGTCGGTAGGTGGGTTTACGGCCTGTTAATTTGATGCGCCAGTTTGCGGCCACTTGGATGAGTTGATGAACTGTAAGGCTATTTTCATGCTTTTTTAATATTCAATAGTTTCAATAGCTACTAATTAAAACGCATACGACTCACTATGTTAAAGATATTTACATTTTTACATGCCCTAAGCATGTAAAAATGTAAATATCTTTAATTAAAAGAACTACCCGTTCTTCAGAACGCCGCAAACTGACGCAGGTCGCGTAACTGGCCTAGCGACCCTATATATTTTCTAAAAAATAATTCAGTTTAGCTATATATATCTGGGATCTTGAAATATTGATCTACAGATTGGGTAGAATTTCTCAAAGGAAATAAACAAAGGTGACCTTATTTACGAAAATGAGTAGAACTGAATCTACATTTTTGAAATTAAAATGTGCAATCATGACAGCCCGTGTTTCCAGTGAACAAAATTATTGTTACTATTGGACTAAGGTCTTGGTTAAGTTCTCATCTTAATTTTGTATCCTTAGCTACTTGTTTCGGGGGCATCTACATTTTTAGATGGTTATTTTGTTTTAGTTTTGTTAAATAAAATAATTGATATTACTTTCAACCGAAATTAGCTATATATCTTCAATATTTAAGTTACTTTTCTCCAAGTAGAGTTGTTCCTTTCCACTCTGTATCATTTAAAATATTTGCACAAACAACGTAAAAGTAACCTTTAACCACTAATGCAAACTCATTTGCAAACTTCCTTGAAAATTAATCCGTAATAACGTTGAATTCGCACGATTTCTCCTTTGGAGCAAAAACGATATAAGTCCCAATAAAAATCATGGTTTCTTATGTCGTTATCCTTCTATAGCTGCGCAATTATGAACATGACCGACCCCCGTAATGACTTAGGCCATTGTGCCCTATTATGCCAGGTATAATAGATGCCATTTAAGGAAACCTGTTATTTAAACACGGCTGAAAATGCTACATCGCGATTTCAATTAGACTTAACCAGAAGTCCTAAGTTTGATAAGTATTTTGTTGCATAAAAAATCAAAATGGTGCTTGCTGATTTAATCCGTTCAGCAGTTATAACAATAACTAATAAAAGTTGGACAAATTGGGAGTAATTTTCTAATAAAACGAGTTGAAAAGAGGATTTCGCTTGAATTACTAAATGTTATGCAATGGGTCTTAGGTCAAAAGTATGGAAACGATTTTTACTAGCTTTACCAACTTTTTCCAATTCAATATGTGATAAGTTACTATTATGTTTGTTACGAAACTTAATTAATTATTATACATTAGACGTTATACTACACTTTAATATAATTTACGTGATATAAGGTATAAACCACGTATAATGTATGGCCACCGCATAGCTCATAAATACCTATCAAAATATCTACTTTTAGGTTCTATCAAAATACTTTAGTATTCGAGGTTTTTATTCAAACTACTAGTAAATATTTTTTTTTTCAATCCCGCCTATATATCTACAAAACTATGGCATTTTTGCCAAACCGGAAAATAGATATTCTGCGAAGTATTTAGCTCTATAAGCTAGCCATTGATTATCCTCGGTTTATACTTTGGGTCATTGTCAGTTGTGAAAACAAAAGTTGTCCACCCGGTTGTCAATAGTTAACGGCTTATATACATATAAGTCATTTTTTTATTACATGGATTTATAGTTATGAAAAAACCCTTTATGCGTGTCACTAGACCAATCCAAAATTAAAGTTTGTGACCCTCAACTTTTGACATCCACCGAAAAGACGCGAACCTAAATCTGACAAAGGCCCCTTTATATCACGTAAATTAAAAATTAAATTGTCCGAAATGAAATGTAAGTCGTATACTCTTTGATACGAATATACTTACGGATTTTTTTTAACAAAGTTTAAAATTCATATATGCCTACTGAAACTTAATTATAACGTCTATAACCATTTAACTGTACTGGGATAACGCTAGGAGGATGACTTAAACTTAACTGTAACCTTATATAAGAAAAAAAAACATTTATATGTGAAATAAAAATATTCGTGAGAACTGTAATGAAGATTTCAAGCTTACATGGTCATTTACATAAGAATTACGATTTGAAACAAACAGTTAATCCTTGATAATGGCGCTTGCAACAGTGCCGAAATCACGGGGACTCAAAAATACAAATATACATGGTAAATATCCCGTTTCAAATCGTAATTCTACTGTAATGAAGCTATTTAATTAAGTAGGTTGATTTGACCGGCTTTTCATTTCAAATATGGTAATTAAATTCTGAATTCACATTAATTTAAAAGGCCATGTTTTGTCACGAAACTTGATTTAAAGCTTCAATAAATGGTGGATCTTTCATATTTTAGGTCGAAATTAATTGACGATTGGATTAAATTTATTGTGAAATTTAATGTGTTACGGTTTTTTTTCGTATTGGAAACTCGTATAAATAAACAAGATTTATTGATCCATGGGTATGAGGGTCAACTTATTACACATATATAATAAAACTTATTCCTAATATTAAAATTGTTAAATTGCTCGTTGCAAATAGTACCTATAGTCAAAGTCATAAATATGTGTACGTGTCAATAATATCTGTATGCTCTTACGCCCTTGTAATTAAAGTCATATTCGCTTATTTGTCCACTTTGTGCGTATAAATATTTATAATGTTGACTGCTTTTAATTGTTTGCGCACAATGTATGTTTTCCTTAACCGCCACCTCACGTGGTTCGAGAGAATATCTATGCTGGTGATCCTGCTCAACTGCATAACGCTGGGCATGTACCAGCCCTGCGTCGACGACCAGTGTGTTACCAACAGGTGCAAGATATTACAGGTATTTAACACAAATGATCTATATAGGATAGACCAGTACCTAATAAAAAAATAATATAAAAGCCGTTATCATTTGTTAATGCCGATATCTTTTATGAATGGACAAATAATATATCAAAATATGTGCACTCATTTGGAAATCATCCTGTATGGCTGTGAAAGTCAAAATTACGTATTACAAATAGAAGTTATATTACATTATTATGAAGTTAAATAATAATTTGGTTTTATGTGGACGAACACATAATATTTAATTGAGTCATTATAAGCTTAATGTACGCCGTATGCCCAATTATAATTATTTATAGTTATTATTGCGTTCCGACATATTTGCATTTTCATTATTTACGACTCGATTTTATCAACCACAGCCATTTAGGTAATAAGTTACAAACTAAATAAAGGCAAATAAATCCTTTATAGCGTCTATAGCAGTTCTTGCGTTGCAAACTGGCCAACAAGAAAATGAAGAATAAAAACTTAATCCGACTAGCAACGACTTTCACTTGTTTTAAAAAGAACACAATCTCCCACCAACTGCGCGCGAACTAGACTATTTAAAAACATTCTTGTTGCCTTTCAAATCTTTTTCTTACTTTAGAAATGTTTTCAGGTTTTCGACGACATTATCTTTGCGTTCTTCACGCTGGAAATGACAATCAAAATGGTTGCCATGGGAGTGTACGGGCACGGTACTTACCTTGCGGACTCCTGGAATCGTCTGGATTTTTTCATCGTTATGGCCGGGTAAGCGGGTCGCATTTTCTTGTTTCACTGGAGCTTGTCTGAAATTGAAATACGTAGAATTTTATGAAAAGCGCCATTATGTTTCAATTATGGGGTATATTAAAAGATTTTTCAAATGCTTTTTTTGTAAGAAATTAGTATAATTGTAATTTCCTAATATTATTCGATATACCTGCATAATAAATTCTAAATTAACCATTTTTTTTAATACAAGTTATATCTAAAGCCTCATACATATACGTAAAACATAGGCGTGATGGCGTTTGCGCGGCACGCGAATACACTCATTGTAAACAAAAACCTGTGGCGCTGCGAACACTGTAGTTTGAGTGTATGTTCAGATATTTTTGAGTATCTTGAAGTGTATATAAATACTTAATGCATGTAAATGTGTTATATTCACGCTAAAGGTACCTGTTTGTCGATGTCAATAAGACGGTTCCTAATTGCATCAATAGCTACTCAAAAATATGTCCCATGAATCTTATGTCGGCGCATTAAGGTTTCGGTACATATTTGTGAGAGGATTCATTCGATACATATTTTTACACTTGACTGTACTTAAAAAGTTTCTTATTAGACCATGACACACGCTGTATTCTATCAAATAGGAGTAAGAGATTTCAATCAAATTGTATGGTCGAATACGGCCAAAGTAGGGTCGATATGTCGGTAAGGTAGCGACCCGCTAATTTAGTGGGCTATTTTGCAACCACTTGAATGAGTTGATGAACGGAAAGGATATATTATGTTCATGTTTCTATAATGGATTCTTTTTAATAACTACCAAATAAAATACATACGACTCGCTGTTTCTATACAAAAATATAAAAAAAGGAAATTTAATGGAAAAAACTTCGTTCTTCAAGTGGTCGCAAACTAGCGGCCCTAATTGTTCCGTAATACATAATGTTATCCATTTTCTTACGCAGGGTACTCGAATACGCGCTACACGTGGAAAACATAAATCTATCGGCAATAAGAACTATAAGAGTACTCCGGCCGTTGCGGGCGATCAACAGGATACCAAGTAAGAAACACAATTATCATTGTGTTTTGTTAAGTAATTGGATCATGATTTCTTCCAGTTACAGGATATTGGCGTTTATAGATTGCGCTACGCCATTTTTCTTCCTGTTCAATAATTATTGAACGAGCGAGCGAAGTTCGCCAAGTCTGCTGGAAAAACCGAGCGTTTGTTTGTATGTATGTATGAATGTTTGTACGACAATCACTCGCCGATATCGAAACGTCGTCGTGAAATTTAGTAAGCAACTTTATAATGAGAGAAAAATAACTGTCCTTTCCAATCGGTCAATTCGTCGGTCGGAATTGTAAAAAAGGGTTTTTTTGTAAACGAGTATATCGCGATTTCACTATATTATTTCAAGTTTTTAACGTTGATTTATATATAAGATACTTATATTATGAGTTCACGGACTTAAACGTAGACGGACCGTAATATATGGCATGACTATCATATACCAAAGGAAACAAAAGATAAACTCAAATGCGATTCCACAAATAAGTAGTTAATGTTTTATGTAGGTAATTTTATTAACATGGAACCCTTCCAGCTAGCAGTTAATGTCGACATTAAAAGCAGGTTCACAGTAATCTGGATCCCATCTCATCTCGTTGATATCACACATTTTTTATGTTAAGTACAGAACATAATAAGTATCATCTCCAAAGGATCAAACTGGTTAGCTTTGAAGCCATAAATTTCAATAAAGGCAGCCTAGTTTCTTTACGAAAACAATATCAAAAACAATTTTATTTTAATATTAGCTAAGAAATATATTATTCTCAATAGTTCAAAGAACGTAGCAAAAATTTGGTCTTCAAAAGATTAATACAGTAGAAAGATTGCTTGAAATAATCAAATTGAATAACAGATTTCTCAAAAGTTACCTACTTTTGCAAATAAAAGCTTCGTAGCAAACTTCAATTACTCACTAAAAGCTTTCTTAAGCTTAATAAGAAGCACTTAATATAAGTACCCTGTTTTAAAGTATTTACACACTCATCGTCCGTTAATGTGGAGTTTAGGAAGAAACGGATGTTTTTCTTGAGTAAAGGTATAATAGATTATCGCACTTTTCTGAATAGGAAGTCGTGGCTGCGTGATAGTATCATAAACGATAGGATAAAGCATCTGTCACTTTATATCGAGTGGCATCAGAAAGTGACAGATGCTTTATCTAGTCGAATATCACGCTATCACGCGACCTTTATAGACCCCTATTCCAAATAAATGTGATTTCCGGGGTAACATTTGTATTACCTTCAGCTTACAATTAAAATTTGACATTAAAATCTATCTAACCATAGTAGTAAAGTTACGTGATTACCCCGCGTTCCGGGAATGACAAAGAGATATCTGCACTTTTATCCGTCTTTTCGATTTTGAGACAGGCATATGTAAATGAAAAAAATAGCAACTGTAAGTTAAAGTAATTGAGTATTGTTTATGCGGAGCGGCGTAGTTTAAAAAAAGGTTTACTCGAAGTAACTCTTTATGCAAGTTAAAAACGGAGTTATTAATTAGTTGTAAGTACCATAGATATTATTGTATTCTGCTGATACTTTGTAATGCGAAAATTATTAGAAATACAACACTACTTCCTGAAAAAGTATTTTTTTTTACTGGGTTCAAAATTAGAGTTCCACATTTCAACCTTCTTCTCGAAAACTTTTCAAATAAACCCAAGCTTTTTTGTCAAACAGGTATCTGCTCTAATGTAAACAGAATTAACATCAAAAGAAAACACTGACTTTTTTCTGTAGCTGTGTTACTGACATTATCTCGATTGCCCTAAATTTTTCTTCACGACATCATTAGGCCGCAAATATTTTGCACGGATGATGTCATTAAGATAGGAGATAATTATGTAGATACCTACAATAAAAATTTCGTCGTACCAGGACCTTTTTAGTTCCGTAGTTGGTACCGTATTAAATAAGGAACCCTTATAGTTTCGCCATGTCCGTCCGTCCGTCCATGCGTCTCTCCGCGGCTTAGCTCAGTAACCGTTAGTACATAGAACTACAACGACATAACGGTAATACGAAATCTTGAAAAACATTTTGTCTAGGGTATTAATTAACAAGGTAGAGTTACAAGGGGGGTAGGTAGGGGTAGGGGTTGTTTTTGTTTACGGGGGAATATCGTTGGATAGCTCGTTCAAAATTGTTGTAGTTTCTAAAACTATTTTTTGATCAGATATCCGTTTACGTGATATTAACGTTTAGAGATATTTTTGTTACGGTCAAGTATCGTGACAGGGATACTCCGAGGTCGAGCACGGGCGCGGCCCTGTGCTGCAGAGTCCGAGCACGGGCGTGCTCCCGTGCTACAAAGTCCGAGCACGGGCGTGCTTCTGTGCTGCAAAGTCCGAGCACGGGCACGCGCCTATGCTACAAAGTCGAAGCATGGGCACGCGCCTGTGCTGTAAAGTTGTCATAACCTACGGCTGGCTGGCGCGCGCGAGGTGGAGGGGCGCGGCTTACGGTATATTGTAAGCTGGTCCTTACCTACGGTTTTTGAACACATTAAAACGGATTTACTATTTATGGTTGTAGTTAAACTGCGTTTCATGATTCGACGACGTCTCGTTAGAAAATCTATCGTCCTGCCATCGAACGATACGACGTAAACGAACACCTCTATTTTATAATTTCAAACCAATATTATTCTGCACACGTTTTCGTATGGGATGAAATTCATTATAGATTTATTTTCAGCATACTTTATTAATAAAATACTCCAACATTATTAACAGTATAAAGCTAAATAAAATTCATTCACATTTTTTAGTATTGTTAAAAATATTTCGAGAATGGAATATACAAAACCGAATATAATACTCACTTCACTCTTGTATTCACTTCGAATTTAAACTTTACTCACTATATTTAAAACGGAATTTCCTTCAGACTTCCTCAACAAGAAGCGAGCTTGTGGAAATAATAAGATCTTGCAAAAGTAACCCTGAACTGCCGAGAGCGTGGGTGCGATCGATCGTGCAACAAGTAGCTTGCAGCCCGGCCGTAGCTCAGCAAGGCCCGTGTTAGTTGCAGTCACATATACAATTTCAGCTTTATCTCAATCGGATAAGGTGAAAAATTGTATACAAATTTCTGAGTTCACTGTACAGCCAAAATGTTACACAAAAGGATCATATTGTTAGCCGATACGGTAGAAGGTACTTAGCTGGTGTACTGCAGAGGGTTTTTAAAGTGCGTGTCATCTACGACGACACGCCCCTCTACAGCGAATCTCATAGTAAATCTATGTCTCGCCTCAGATTTGCTTGAAGCCGCTCAACCAATCTCACTGCAGCACAAACTCTTACAGCCTTATTCATAAAAAATCCTTAATTGAGGCTTGATCGGTCTGTTACTTAACAGACTGATTAGGCTTGTTGGACGCTTGTTAAGAAGTATGATTCATAAACGCTTGCTAGCCCTCTGTTAGTTGTTGAGCTGCTGACAGACTGATTAGACGCGTTATGTTGGCCATCTTGACAAATCATAGACAAAAACATGACTTCACTGTGAATTAAAAAAAAAATTGACAGCTAATTAGCGGGAAACAAAACAGAAAACTTGATCTTACACGCGAGTTTAGTGCGAGTATTTGATTTGATTAAATAATGAATACTACCAAAAAGGAAGCAATAATTGGACAGCGGAGGATAAAGTAAGAAAAGTTATAAATTTGCTTAGTTTGGAGTTATATGTGAAGTGGATCATTGCTTACTTACCGTCAGTGTTTCTATGGAATCTAATCAGTTTTATCATTTTCAGATGTTGCTTCAAGAGCTGGTAAAAGAAAGAGTAGATGTAATAGAAAACGAAAATACCGAAACCAATCCAAATAACCACAAGCTAGCTTCGTGGGCGGACCCTGGAGCTCGAGACGGACGCCAAGGATTTCGATTCGGCCGCAATAAATCGGGTTGGTATGATGTGCTGGCCACTTAGTGGTAAAAGGAGCGTCGGGCGTCCACCGGCTCGATGGGTCGACGATATTAGGAAGATCGCGGGTCACGCTTGGATCAGACTGGCTCAGGACCGGGACGAGTGGCGTACTCGAAGAGAGGCCTATGCTCAGCAGTGGGCGATTACAGGCTGAAAATGATGATGATGATGATGATGTGCTTGTGTCGGTATGTTTTATGTAGTGAGTGAGTACAATTTAAGTACTGGTGTCCAGATCGTAACCAGCCGTTCTGCCATCTAAATCCAAATGACAAAGGGCTGTATACATGAAGAGAGTGTTGGTAGTTTATAGTATTTAAAATCAAGTCAATATGCCTAGATAATGTGAATGTAGGTAAACACACCTGTCCAAGGTTATGTTTTCTTGTTCAACGTGCCTACAATTTCGTACAAGAATAGTGTAGGTATAGTTTTTAGCAAGTTTAGGACAAAACAAATATACTTGAAAGATTATATTACACATCTATAATGTTATTTATGTGTTGATTAGATTAAGCCCCAAAATGATATCTGACTTTGCCTCCCTGTAAAATTAATGTCAGTCAATCAGGAAAATTATCATAACAATAAAATGCTTGAATCAGATGAACCTACCGATGAGTATTGGGTTCCTGTTAGTTCCATTCAGTAAGTTCTTACACCTTTACTTTTAAAAATAAGATGTGTTTTAAGGAGGTATAGATTTATAAGCAGCATTTATATTCATAATATGAGACCAACAACAAGCAATGGATCAAGTTATTGTAGTTACCAGGGTCTGCCTGAAAATGCTGTTGTAGTAAACTTGCTGCAACATTATGCTCTGGCAAGCCCCTTTTTAACATCATATAATAATTACCTACATAGGTAGGCATCAGATGATTCTAACTGCATGATTATTTAAAGTTGCTTTGTTAAGTGTATTTTTGAAGATACTTGTACATGAACTGTTACAATCAAATCAAACATTGTGATATAACATTATACTTATGTCTATGTTTATATGCTTGTTTCCAGCAGATGGTGAAAAAAATTATGAAGAAAGAGTATGTGAGACATACATATTATTGACTATACTAATGTAGATGAGTAATGTGGATGGAAGTTAAAAATAAAAGTATGTCGGCTCAAAAAATATTTTTATTAAATATGTTCCTTATTATTTTCAGGTACTGACTGCTACTACAACTCACTAGTTGTCACTACCTAGTCCTAGAAGCCCCAGTAGTGTTAGAACCTGCTCCCTAGAAATGACACCAGCCGAAGTCACTGGCAACTCAGGAAGCCCCGGCCTCCGGCTCTGCTAGATGATGAATAAGGAACATTCCAGTGTAGTTCGAATTGCTTAGCAATGACGAGTACAAAGATGTTTATTTACCAGACAGGGTTCTTTTTAACATTTTGGTGTTCTGTAGTTTGTAATACTGTTTTCTTGTCTGTCGAAGGCTTTCTCAAACTGTCTGTCTGGTTAATGCTTTTTTGGTTCAGGTGCCTCCAGGAGGCTCCAGACATTAATAATGTGAGAAGGGTGTTTAATGTAAATAAATTAAAAGATTTTGAACTTATACTCATTGTTTTCCCATGCTGCCTCCAAATATATTAATTTTTATATATGTCCATGAAGTTTCATTTACCTACTATTTTTTTGACTTGTTATTTTCTTTAGCAACTTTGTCATATACATTATTCATCTCAAATTCAGATATAAATAAACTTGGTTGAAGAGATTGGGCCTGAAAATTTCACAGGATGTACACACATTTTTCTTATTAATAAAATAAGAAGTAAAAATGTAGACATCTTTAACGCCGATTTTATTTAATGTACAGTCAGAAACATACAAGTAATTTTGTGTACAGTAATATGCTTTTGGGTTATTCTTCTCTCTGCCTAGATAAGGTGGGAAACGGTGCTCGACCTACTGTCGGTCAGGCGTCTTTTATATGGCCACATACATATAATATGAATGCACGTACCTATGCTTTCAACAGCGATAGCTACGCCCGACCGACCATACGCGTTAGACTAAGAACGACATCTCCAGCGAGCACTCGCTGAAGATGTCGTTCTGATTGTTGGGTGCATGGGTGCCGCCGGTATTGTTGCGTGCATTGACTGCATCCAACAATACCGGTCCTTGGTGACGTCTGCCCTGACAATTCGACAATAAATTAGACCGTCAGTTTCAAACCGGTACCGCCGTCGAAATTCTTTATCAAGCAAAACCTATCCTACAGGATTTGATAATGATATAAGGCTCGCAGAAGAGTTCTCTTTTTGTCACGGTCTTGCGTGGCTTCTTCTAGCTCCTTCCAGCCGAGGCCATTAGAGCCCGCCTCCTCCATGTAGAATGGCAGAGGACGCCCCGGCCGTCTTCTGCCATTAGATTGTCAACGGAGGCACTGCTTGGACAAGTAGCAATCCGATCATCGAAGTGGGTGTCCACTCCATCGCCACTTGTTGTGGGCTTCTGGTTAGTTACCTATCTGCCACAGTCTCGCGTTAGACATAGTTTGTGACCAGAATATTCGAAGAATGCGATAAGATTTCCCTTTTGTTATACATCTAGCGACGTCGCGGTTGTAGTGGTTTATACTTCCTCAGCCAGCCTATTGCCTGGATAGCTACCTTGTATTGCGCGAAAGTAACAAAAATAGGTACTTAGGTATCGTAAAACACCCGCCATTTCCGATCCGTGTGTACCTAGTGTTGTACAGTCAGCAGCAAAAGTAGCTACGCGGGCGAGTTGACCATAATGATCTGCACACGCTTTTATTCCCTTCTATTAAAGTCGAACGCGTAGCTAACTACTTCTGCTGCTGACTGCAAGTGCAAAAAGCAGTACTTAACTATGTTAATCATTGTAATTTTATTTGGAACATATATCAAGTTTTAAATCAACACGTACCTATCTTCAGAAACACCCAATTAAGATGATTAATTAAGAAAACCCATGGAAAACCCACAATACAGAATCCCTTCGATTTAGCACACTTCTCTGGCGTATGGTTTTTCTCTTGTCAAAAATCAGCTGTTCAAGTCTGTGGCGGCCATTTTGTGAGTTAACAGAGAGATAAAGAAGGGTCTACGGTCCACTAACTTTCGGACCATTTAGCAGAGCCTTGAAGGACTGATTAGCGTTAGCAGACGTTTATGAATCATGCTTTTTAGCATCGGACCTTCAAGGAGCCTTCAAGGAGGCTCTAACTTTTTATGAATAAGGCTGTTAGAGTATACCAGTGCTTAAACTACCCGCGCGGTCGTGTCGGAGGTTTCCCCTGGATTTTCCCCCAGCCACTCTCCAACCGCGCACTCCTATCGCTTTATTGGGCCCGGCCTATAAAGCCAGAGTCAGGTTAAATAAAAAACAATGTATGCGCAATTGGCTATTTGACTAATTTTTTATTATGGTGCCATTCGAGTCGGTTTTTAGGGACGACCAAATGTTTGTATAGGACTAACTACACAAAAGATGAAGACGAGAGCAAAGTACAGCATAACTGACGAGCATTGAAAACGCTCCATACTAATAGGCAGTGAAATGTGACGTTACAGTTTTATGGCCTCGTAATACCGTTGTATGGAAATATTTCATTAATGAACATAGTTGCCTTACAATTTATTTTTGAAATGTAAGAATTTTATTGGTAAGTTACAATTTAAAAAAAAAAACATTTTTGCGAATATTTGTAGACCCATATATTTTTATGAACCCTGTCTAAACCAGACAATTTAACTAGATGTCGCATGTGTATGTACTTCGCGTGCCAAAAAGTAGTCAAAACGTCAACCTTCTACGCAGTCTCCCTCAGTCCGCCTTGAACGGTCAGTGCCACGAGACGTCAACCGAAATACGTAAAAATTACTCGATGTTCAGTATTGAGTTGTAGAAACTGTTCAGAAAATGCCGACCTAAATAATGGACATATTTCCTATCACAAGTAAATTCCTTCTAAAATTATGTTTAATTCCATTTTAAAATCATTTATTTTAGATTTGTCGTAGTTGTAATATGAAAAATAGTCTATTTGCGACAGATGTACGATTACTTCATGTCCATGATACATTACCTACTTTAGTAACAAAGTTGTAGGGCCTGCCTATATTAAACGCGCAATGGAAATAAAACGATGGATCTTTAGCTTGTGTCGCTCGGCTTCTTGGTAAGGGGAAATTCTCATTCATCTGTCCAATGAAGCGAATAGTGATGAACCTTTCGATTCGTCACAGTTCTTATCGATTGTTGACATCGAGGTATGGTAATGTTCACTTAGGTATTTTGTGACACATTATAATTATAAATTACAGGTTTCCAAGTAATCCATATACATAAAAGAGAAATGGATGGAAGCGACCGGGCAAAAAAACTGGTTTCCAACAAAACATAGCACAATTTGCTCCATACATTTCGATGATAGTAGCTTTAAACAAACAAAAAAATATCGTCGACTGATTCCTGAAGCAATACCAACCATCGATGTACTGAAAAAATCAATAAGTGAAGCAGTTAGTAGATTGACATTGTAATAGATATTTTTTTTCCTGGCATTGTTCTTAGAAACTTAGTGTTTATTATGTCACAGTAAAGATTAGACGTTCTAATTGTTGATTAGAACTAAAGATTCGATGTTTACAAAATGAAGCCTTTTCATTTAAAAAAACCAGACACGTCATGGTATTATTTTTATGTGACCGATTTGACCGAGTCCGATTCATCGACTCGAGCTGCACGGTGCGGGCGATATATCGCCTTTGTATCGATTTCGCGGGGACAACGCAGATTTCACATCACTAATATGCTCTCGTGACGTCACAGTAGGCAGCAAAAAAGTGACACGATCGGTTCTCATACAGATTGAGGTGCTTAGGTCCTCTAGTTAAATTGATGCTCTGTGATCTAAACCCCTTCTTCGGTTTAAACGTGAAAAGGTAACAAACAGGCATACATACTTAGGTACTTTTGCATTTATAACAGGTATTAGTGTGGATTTGCATACGTTTGTAACTCGCCCTCGAGAAGGTTAACTAATGAATTACAATACAAATATTCGCTACACGAGAGAGAAGATATCGATCGTGCAACAAGTAGTCTGCGCCTAGCAAACACCTCGCGTATAATGGAGATCGAGTGTTTGTTCGCTTTTCAAGTGAGCTCCAAAGAGTTACAAAGTAACGAGAGTAGGTACTTGAACATTTTGATTACTTAGGCTGGGTTGTACCAAAACGTCTGTAATCATAAGAGTGCTCGTTAAATTTTAATCTATGAAAAAAAAAGTGTCTTTGGTATGACACCTGCCATCGCAGAAAATTATCGCCGCCATATTTTAACTTTGATGTGTCTGTTATACACACCATCATTCATTATTATCAATAACACAATCTCAAGTACATATTTTCATAGCTATTTTAAAAAATTACAAAAAAACCGCTTCACTATATCATAGTCATAATACTATTTTTCGCTCAAAGATTGACCCTTCCATGCGATCCTCGGAGCACATTAGGCATTATTGTTGTAAATATTAGTGGGTTTCATTAGTCCTGCACCACCTACTATATAAATCGTTACGATTAGAATTCTCTCGATTAGAGATCTGGAAAAAATCACTCTTTAGGGAGGAGACGGCCTGTTATTTGCCTCCACTCAATGTGATTCTATACTGTACGGTGTCCTTTAATTGAGGAGTGTATTAAAGAGTATTTTTATTGTTTAAGTAGGTATAGTATAATGATGTCCTAAAAGGAGGTATATGGGTAAATAAAGACCGACCAGAAAAATATGACCTTTCGCCATGTTGCGGAATTTGGTCCATTTTTCTTACACTGTCAATAATTGTAATGATAGGTGTTCACTGCTGTCAGTGTCACTGTGGTGGTTTAGGTTAAGTGTTGAATATCTCAAAGAATGCCCAAAACGATTCATTGTCAAGAGCGGAACATTATTAACAATGTATATAATAAAATTTTGGGAAAAACCAATTGGGTAATGGAACAATTTCGCTACGAAACATTTCAAAATTAACATCAGAACTGACAGGTAAACAAGTTAAAATGTCACTATTCCGACTATGCTGACATTACTGACCTGTTGCCATATAACAAAAAGAATAGCGCCCTCTTGACAATGGTCATATATTTCTGGCCAGGCTTTAAGTTATCTAATGAACGCTGCAACAGAACTGGATAACGACTGGTTTGCGTCAGTACACGGCAAGGCGATTAATTGAACCGCTCGCGCAAAACTGTTACTTGGCTATAAAATAAGTTAATAACGCTCAGTATTTCAACGGTTTTCACTTCGTATGTAAATTTAAAAACTGGTTATATTGCAGTTTATTCTGTATTTTGAAATAAAATATCGAAGAGTTTCATTTAAAAAAGTATTGATACATTTTCATTATAAAATTCTGTAATATACGTAGTTAATACATATTCACAGTCACATAAAATATCGTTATTTAGGTATACATTTCTTTCAGTAAAGTTTACTAGGACATCGGCCCTTCCAAAGCAATTTGCAGCACGAAGGCTATTTACGGGTGTCACTTTATAACGGTGGATAGTAAATTATTCAGGAGCGATCAAAATGATGTTTTAATATTTTCGTGTTTTCGGTATCCGCCACACCAGTCAATTAGTACCAATTTATGTTTTACTCGATTTATTTTTCAGTATCACAAAACATGCCTCAAGCATGAGAACACAGGATTAAATTGGAGGCTGATTGCTAAGATGCAATAATAGTTAGGTACATCGAAAACGGAAAAACATTTTAAAATCACTGCGATCTATCTCTGGGATGACAAAGTCACTTTTGATTCATGCTGTATTCCCGGAAAGGATAATATTACGTTTGACTCACGCTGTTACATGCCCAGGATGACAAAAAGGGAGTACCCACCGCTACCCTACACGTGAATTCTGGATGGTGCTAAACGGTGCAACAAAACTGGCAACAAAATTGCCATACGATAAATAAACAAATAATCCTGCCCGTTGATTCTGTAACGTGTTAAACTAACGTAAGCCCTTTCGGAAGTGAACTTTCTCACGATTTCATGACTTAAAGGGATAATTTTCGGGATAAAAACTATCCTGCATGTTAATCCAGGCTATGAACTCATTGTATATCAAGATTCATCATAATCCGTTCAGCCGTCGTCGCGTGATTGAGTAACAAACATCTAAACTTTTGCGTTTATAATATTAGTATAAGATACTTCATTTTACAATGACATGAAGCTGTCATTCTCCAGCAAAATGGTACCTTTTGGCAGCGTCAATAAGGCGCCATTTTCTTACTGACGCTATAGGGATGTTGACACCAGAAAATAAAATCAATGAATTTGAATTTTGTCGAAAAAGGATCAAATTCTCAATCAAATGGCGAGAAAAGTAACTCAAAGTAAGTAATTACATCGTTATTAGTCTTCAAAGTTTTAGGCATTTTCTATCCCTTTTCAGCAAGATGCACCTTTGACTTTTACTATGGTGCTCGTGGTTTGTTACGTCAATGATCTGTCGCTCTCTCTCTCTCTCTCTCTCTCTCTCTCTCTCTCTCTCTCTCTCTCTCTCTCTCTCTCTCTCTCTCTCTCTCTCTCTCTCTCTCTCTCTCTCTCTCTCTCTCTAACCAGCAACATTAAAACGATTGTAGCTTCGTTATTTTTTGAGATATTTAAATAGAATTTTCACCATTTGGCATATTTTTTGACTTGTTTCTTTTGGAGTAGTCAAATGCTGTGTCAACAACCCTATTGAAAATCGTCTGTAGTTTAATTATATTCATACACGAGCTAAGTCGCAGACACAAACTAGTATGCTTAATTGACTAGTCGTTCCGTACCAACTTTAGTCATAATTAAGGATAGGACTAGCGTCGCGTACTTTTCCAAAGTGATTTAAATTGTTGCTGTCAGAGCGGTTCAAAACAACAGTTATATATATACACTATTCATTTCATTTTGCGGATAATTCATTTTGAGTTTACCACTAAATTATAGAAGAAAATCTATTTGGGTTAGATAAACTGTGTCAATACAATGAGCTAAACAATTAAAATGTATTTATATATATATGTATAGTGTGGCAAATTTCAAGTGAAAATAGCTGTAACTTAATATTGAGAGATGTGAACATAATTACCGCTGAGCAACAGTTTGCGCGAGCGAGCACTCAATTAATCCCTCCACGGTAATCGATGAGGGCCCATCGAGTATAGGCGCACTACGGAAATGACGAGCACTTACCGCAAGATATACTTTGAGTTTCCAGTTTCATTCTTTCTGCAATGAAAATGATTCGGTATTACTGCATTGGTAGAGTTGTCAATTTATTGGAATATACCTCCGATTTAAACTGGGTCTGCATAAAAATTTGTTGCCGTGACCAGGATTGTGTGTATCAAATGCTTATTATATCCGAAAATAAAATCTGGTTATAATCCGTATTGGCTAGAGTCGTCGTCATTGAAATCGATGTGGGGGACTATCGTGGGACTATTCCTGAACTATCAGGCCCAGGACAGACAACTTATCATTAGTAGTTTTTGTATGACACTAGTTTGTATATAAGTAGATACATTATATTTATTTCTGCTAGTGGTGTTAATAATATTATACGTATAGGCAAACATTTTAAGTCGAGCTTGTGAATCGTCGGTAATTTACCATGACTCCTCAATTAATGTGGAGCCAACATTCAATTCGGCCATGCCAGCCATGAACTATGAAGTAGTATATAACTTGAACATCTCAGCAACTGCAGACGATGAGGTCGCCGGCAGATCCTAAATAAATAGTACTTAAGCCGCGGCCGAGTTGTTTGAACCATTAAATTAACTTGAACTTTAGCGCTTATAGAACTGGGGACGTTGTTAATTCGGTATGTCAGCACACTTTAAAGAAGTACTTTGAACTATATACACAAATTTATTTATTTTCACCTCAGTACCTCGGAAAGCCTTTTTTTATTCTTTGGTAAATTGATTCACTAAAAAGTGTAAAAAATCGACTCCAATAAATACTATAGAATAAAAAATATTTTTTTAACTTCTTATAGCTCAATGTGAGACATTTCGTCAATTTTAAACAGAATCTTTGGATGGCACCAATTTCAAAAATTAGATTAAAGAGAGAATTAGATAAGAAGCGTAAAGCCTCAATTGAGCTATTAGAAGTTAGGCAATTATTTTTTACTTTTAGGTGTTTTTTTTGGTTGAATTTATTTTTTTATTAAAATTTATTTGTAGACATAATAACATTTACCAGTCTAGACGGGATAGTTTTAATTATATTTCCTATTTGTTATTTTTTTTATATTGAATATTTATTTATTTACTAGTTACAATAAAGGCTAATGTTACAAATTTCAGTTGTTTTTATTATGTAAAGTTTTCCTCGCTTCAGTGAGGTAAAAAGATTTGTATTACGTTACACACGGCTGCAAAGTTATTTTACGTCTCGCTTGTTGCAACACTCACTACTCTCAGGATTCTATTTTTAATTCGCTAACTCGTGTTTCTATACCACACTCGCGGTTAAAATACAACTTTGAACCCTTGTACAACAAATAACTATTATTTATTACTGAAAAGGTGTACACCTTGGATTCACCATTCAACGAAAAACATTTTTAACTTTATGTGTTAGGTAGTAATGCGCCTTGACAAACGTAATTAATGATTATAAAACCTATTGTTAAATGTAGCTTATAATTCCTAGAAGTTAAATAACTAGTTACATTTCAATGAAAATCATTTAATTCATTGACATAATTTTAATAAGTTCAAGATTTTCTTATCTGTGACTTAGATCTCTATGACTCAGAAATTATCAAAATGACGCCATGTTTTTGCTAGTTGATATATTATGTCGAAGTGTCAAGCAAAGAGGTTAGTTCGTTTATAGCAGAATAATGCCATACAAGCACTGGATCGCGTTTTAGCGGGAAAATCTGAATGGAAAAAAGTATGGGTTTCAAATAAGTAAGTAAAAATATGTTCTTCTGATAACTGAAATGTTTAATTTACGATACATTTAACATATTAAAACAGATTATATAAAAAAATGTCAAGTATCCAACTAGTCGTCGTGTATTTTTGTATCAGTAACAAAGGCAATCAGAGTATTATTGAAATGGATTTGTTGACACCCACTTAACAAGCATTGTATCCCAGTAGAATATATTACATGAATATATATATTATTTATTACATGTTATTCTCAATATAAAAACAGAGGCGTACGTAGAAAGATTATTAATAAAACTGTATGAATAAGAAACACATGCTGCGCCGACCCCAAATAAAGTAATATAAGGTCAACATAATGATGATGAAATAGCCGCAATATTCCTAAATTGAATAATATCATAAACGTTTAACATTGTACAAGCTGGACCAATTTAGGCTGAAAAAGATGTTTACATTTCATTGTAATGATAAATTAACAATTCTAGATAGGAAGTTTACCACCGAGTATTATTCAAATGAGAGTCATCAACATTATAACATGGCGATTAATGCTTCGAGTCAAACGCCACATTAACATTTAAACAAAAGTATTACCAAGTTGGACCCCATCTGCGCCTCCGACACTCGCCCCAAAAACCCGGCAAATAACGGAGACAAATTAAACAAAGTTATATCATAACAAAGGCTATGAACACATGCGACATTACTCTCCTAAGAGAAAATGATCCCGGAAAGCGGGTAAACACACATAGGCACTAATTTGCTTCCCACAATTTATTACCCACACGAACCAATTTTTCCCAGCGAAATGAGAAATTTGATTTATACGACCACTGATTGCATGCTGCACAACATTCGCATGACACAAAAGGCATACATTAGTAAACATCGCGTCAGTATTAGCCGGAGCGAGTATACATCTGACATTTATCATACGTTAAGTGCGCAGTTGGTATTCACGTATTTACTTTGATAACCGTAGGATTTGTAATGTGAACAAGACGTGTTGTTTAGAGCGTCTGATTACAAATTGAACTTCAGTTTTAGCTCACAACAAGCGACTCTTGTTGTTGGGTGGATTATAGCAATATAGGTAATAAAACATTGGAATGAGAACTATACTCAAAGGTTTGTTCCATGTTTCACATAAAATGTATTCGTATTTGAGTGGGACGTTCGTTGTGTGAATGACTTCTATAATGACGTTTGTTTAGTAAAGGTATTTTTATGAGGAAGAAATTATATTCAAAGAAGTCCTATAGGTATGCCCAGCTGCTGACAATAACCATTTTTTGGAATAAACTTTCGTGTCATTCAGTTCAATTATTGATTGTATTCAACAGTAATTAATTTAACTCTTTCAATACAATTTATTTCCTGACAAAGGTTCTTAGCAATAATGTACTTAATTGTAACGTAAATGGAACGAGATCTTTGAAGAGCTAGTTTTGATTAAGATTTAACTAACTTATCAAACGAACTTTATAGACGTAAATTTTTATTCGAACCTCTAAAAATATACAACTTACTAAATACATATTCAGCTCGTTAAAACAACTATAACTTCGGAATATTTTTTACGACATAGTAAGTAATAAAGAAATCACATGCAGTTTTTCCTAATAAAATATTTTTTTCCTTCTTATGCTTTGCCATAAAATGATGATTATGTAATGGCAAAATTTGATTATTCCTTTATAATTCCTGGATATTTTCTAAGTATGAATGAAATCCAATTTATCGATGCAAATTTATAGCAATTAAGTAAATGGTCGTTAAGTAAAAATAAACAAATTCACATTTTTTGTGAAAACTATATAAAGATCATATCGTCTTGATTGTATAGCCAATATTTTTTGTTCGCAGGTATGAGAATTCTAGTCATGTTATTATTGGACACGCTTCCTATGCTCGGCAACGTTCTGCTGCTATGCTTCTTTGTTTTCTTCATATTTGGCATAGTGGGCGTGCAGCTATGGGAAGGGATACTCAGGCAGCGATGCGAAATGGTCCTACCGCCTGGGACCCTCCGGCCCAAGTATGTCCAACCATCACTCATTACAGTAAAGACTGGATAGTTTTGAATAATTACCTATCCTAGCCAAATTATCCACATACAAGAACATGCAAATGTAATATGGGATTATAATTTGCTGCAACTAATTACTTGGTCAGACTCATTACAAATTCTAATTGACCTCCGCAATCTATATATAATGGGTGGTTTACGATCAGCAGTATAATATTCAAAACTATCTCGTCACATCGGAAGCCAGAAGGAGATTGCGATTTTATTTTATCGTGCTGTCCTCTTTCGTCCATGAGCTCATCTCATAACGTTTATTTGCTGAAACAAACCAACGCTGTCTGCGAAGTTGGTTAGAATATTGTGGATGAGAAAGCAATTGAAATGTTTGCGTTACATTTTGATCTGAGCGCTCGTCTTAGAGGCACGCCCGCGTCCCATGCTAGCGTTGACCGCATGCAATATTTAATGCTTCACTCGGGGGCACGTCCATGGCTGTTCATAATCATTTGGCATTCTATTTTATCGTTGCATATTACTATAGCAAATGCAATGTCGTCGGTACACCCTTGTCCACCATTTATCATTACAAACGCGCATGTTTAACTTACAGAATGGCTTACTGAACAAGCTAACTACACACTTAAATATTGCATCCCGTCAATTCACATATTTAACAAATATTATTTTTGACTAACAATACACGCATGACGAATCATTCAAGAGTGTAGCAAAGAATAGACTACATGCATTATCAAACATAAACATAGCATACCCTTGTATGCTATGTTTGCTAATGTCTGTACCCATACCTTGTTATTGTAGTTTTATAGAGTTGAAGATTTTGCTACATTATAACAAAATATAAAGTCATATCTAGTATACAAGTGTAGTTTAGTAAAGATAGCCCTAACACTGTAAAATGTCTGAAAGCCAGTAGTTATACATAATTAACCAGACAATAAATTAAACATGAAAATGTGGGTACCTGTTACAATATGCCGACTTAGGCTCGATACTATCATTGTTGATCTAAATCCACTGCCTTCAATTAACACCTTTTAATAGTATTTGTAACTGGGTGGTCACATTTACAACCAGATGCTGCAACTAACTTTAGGTACATGCCACACGTCACTGCTACCTCAAATTTATGTTCCAGAGACCTGTCCGAATGGTACAGAGTGCGCGTCAGAGTGAACTCGTAAGAATTAGCGATCAAAATTAATGTTTCTATTAAGACAATTGGCATCTGTTGTTTCGTATATCTTCACACATCTGCCGTCCAGATGTGCTATCGTTACTGCTTCCCTTTCTCAAACTGGCATTTCTACCGTAACTCTTATCATGAAATTAGCTTCAGATAATATTTCAAATAACATTTTCATCGAATCGTTGGTCTTTAGAACTGCCAGTTTTTATCCCCGAATAAGCAATATGCTAGCTCTGTCAATTGTACCTTTCAGATTATATTGGAAATGTCCCCACATACTTCCAGAAATATTTCAAACACGACATTAATTATAAACTAACTGAACTTATCGCACACATATTTTCAAAAATTATAATCGCAAGAAAAGTTTTTGGAATTGCATCCTTCATAGAAGTAACACACACTTAAAACCAATCACCTTTCATTTTCATTTTTACTACACAAAACTTCGACCTTCCCTTATTATAGTCATCAGTCAAGTTACCTTGAAGCACGAAGACAACTACTTAATGTCCCAGTTTAAAGGGTTGTGTAAAATTCTTACGGCGATGATCGAGGGCGCGGCGGTAACGACGGCCCCTCGAATGCGGGTTACGGCGTTACGTGTTCCGGCCCTCGTAACGACTGCCGTTAAACGGTAACGACTGAGCCACAGCCGTTTATCTGGACCATTCACTAATACTGATACTTTATGTTGTAAAGATATCTACGCGTTTATCTAATAATTTAACGATTTGTTTTGTACGATAACATTTGATTAGTAAGCTGTTTAAAAAAAGGTACAATATTTTCCTAAACCTATTTGTTAACATCTTTTCAAACACGAAAACTTTGCGTGTTTTTTCAAATACTGTTATGTAAAATATATACATGAAAATATCAAATATTTATACGTACCTACAAGTAATCAATTTTATTATAGGAACCATACCCATATGTTATTTTTAATCAAATGCTAACTGATATATTCAGGAACTAACTGTCAACAAAAACTTTGTATTTCTTTGTTATACTTTTATAGTTAACAGCAAGCGCCTTGCATGTATGTTGTCACTCCCATTAATGTTTAAATCCAGAATGTCTGTGTTGCATGAATTGTGCTGTTAAAAATAAGAATCGCTTAATTTTGCTAACATCATACTATCATTATCATATTCATTTAGTTTTAACATGTCATATATCCGTATCATTAAAATCTTGTCAATTCTGAAATAAATGGACTATTAGAACACATTTATAAAATTTGCTATAATTATATTGTTTTGATAATCATTTTCTCTACCAGCATATCGTTTTACTACGAGTTTTCAAAAGAGCTGGACTACATTTGTACGACGCCTGAAGACAGCGGCATGCATTTCTGCGGGGATTTCCCGCCTTACCGCTACGGACCTCTAGTTTGCAACGAGACCGCCAAACCATACCCGTCCCGCAATGAACCGACCAACGTTTCTTGTGTTAATTGGAACCAGTATTACACGAACTGCACTCAAAGGGGGTCTAACCCGTTCCAAGGCACGATATCCTTTGACAATATTGGTCTCGCCTGGGTCGCTATATTTTTGGTAATTTCTACTACTGTTATTTCTATTACTATTATGTAAGTCTTTACCATTTCAACTACTTATATTTTACAAGATAATCATTTCCATTTGATAATTATGTACATGTTACACAGAACGTTTTATTTTTAGGTTATATCGTTAGAAGGCTGGACGGATATAATGTATTACGTGCAAGACGCTCACAGTTTCTGGGATTGGATCTATTTTGTTCTGTTGATTGTGGTGAGTTAAAGACGTACTAACGCGGCACTTTTCGTTAACTTTGAGCTAGGATCGGCATTTTAAAAGTCATACTGTACCTTACTTATAACGATTCCAGTTCAAGACTGCTACTTTAAAGTACAAACTTGGATTTTTAACAAATATTCATTAATTATTTAGTTCGGATCAAGTTTATTTCTGAAAAAAAAATATCCTAATTTTTGTACAACACACTTAATTTAACCTAATATGGGTTTACGATGCTGTCCTGAAGGTATTATCGCAACAATGCAAAACATAGATAGAAAATGCGAGTCGATTATGTACGGTATTATAATTGGCTGTCTTTATTACCAAGCTTATATTAAAGTATTAAATTGAATGAGTCAGCATAAGTAGAGGTAATTATCTATATACATTTTTAGATTGGATCATTTTTCATGATCAACCTCTGCCTGGTCGTCATAGCGACTCAATTCAGTGAGACCAAGAAACGCGAAATGGAACGTATGCGAGCCGAACGGGCTCGTTTCACTTCGTCCTCGACTCTGGCCTCGTCAACCAACAATAGCGAACCGGCCACATGTTATGCGGAAATTGTGAAGTACGTGGCACATCTATGGAGGAGGTTCAAACGGAGGATGGCCAAGAAAATAAGGTGAGTTGTTGTAGCACCATCCGTGACCCGAAGCTAAGGCAAGGCCCATTCAGAGATCTGACGAAAATACTGAAGTTTGAACTTCCAGTGTGAAGAAGTAATGTAGAAATACACTAGACAAAAATTACGGTGACTGAAAAAGAAACAAAGAAACAAAATAACCGAACAAAATATTGAAAAATGCCTTGGTAACTCTATCAAAAAATCCTCGTACGTATCATCGTAAAAATAAACTTTAATGCTTCAGATTTCGTAATTATCAACGACAGTGATATGTTTTTTTACAAAAAGGAAAGCCGTTTTCTTGTTCTAACAAAATATCTGGATAAATTTTTCATAAGCAAACCAATGATTTTTTTTCTCTGCATTTGAAAACACGATTTATTTTAAGATGACAACTGTAGCCTAATTAGCCTAGTCTTGATCAGGGCATTTATTTTGTGAGATTATTTGTTTCTGAGTTTTGGTTGTTTTCATTATATTTCAGTATAGTAGTCGATTTGTGTGACATTGTCCATACATCGTTGTCCTTCTTTTCTTAAAGAGTTCAGATCTTGTCGGTGAGCAATAGCCATCCGTTTCTGTCCTTTGCTATCTCTTACACTATCTGATGGGACGTGACCTTAACCTTCTCTTTTGTTCAAATATATATTTTTTAGGTTATATCGATATCAGCGAGCGCAAGTACAGTGGCGCACCAGCCGAGAAACACTTCAGCTGCCCGCGAACAAACCCAAACAGCACCATCCCTGCTGCCCGAGAACACATCAGGTGAATAAATCTAAATACCTACTATAGACGAGACAGTTAAGTAATTGACCAATAGTAGACCTTATTTCATAGCAATAAGGTTAACGGATGGTAGAGTTAACTGTGGTCGAGTGGTGATGACAACTGATGGTCCGTTAGTCAGGTAACCGCTATCAGTCCCTAGTTCGATGAGCTAGAATAAAATTGAAACTCGATTAATTCTGACAACATCTACAAGCAAGCAAGCAGACTATATCGTGGCATCAAAGCGACGTTTTGTTTTACTGTTTTTACTTGTTTTTCTTTTTTATTGAGTTGTATTGTCACGAATAAATTGATTCTGCTACTGATTCTGAAAACGTAATTCTTGGTGTAGATCATTTTCTTCTATATTTCGAACTAGGATCTGACGGTGGTGGAAACGCCCGTGGAATGGCCCACCTAATGATTATTGAAGCCCGATTTACATGGTTCAAGAACTTACATGTGACTCTAATTGCGGGACTGCAGGGTAAGACGAGTACGATCAAACCTTAGTAGACAATATATATAATGAAATTGCATACAAGTTTTGTTACCATGTAAATAATGGGCATTAGAAAATCGCAAGCACTCATGCGTTACGGTGCCTGCATATCATTAGGCAAGCTCTATGTTTATGTACCACCGTCATATAATTTAAAATAGTTTCAGTTAGCCAAGGCCAATTACAGACACATATATTTTATATTGCTTCATGACTATCTTAATCGTGTCTAACTGCTGTTTTGTCGAGACTTTATTTTTAATTCTCTTTTATTCTCTCTAATTAAATACGATTACCACACACCAATTTAGAGATGGCATTACCATTGCATTATTCAATTGTCATGTTATATGCATAGATGTTTTTACATATTTATTATGAGTTGGTCTATAATTTTGTTTAGGACTCTTATTCTCATTTTTGTGCAAACATTTACGTCCATAGATGTCACTACCGTGGATGACATTATAGCTTTAATAATATGCCAGTGTAAGGATGAATTTAATGATGAATTAAGCCGTTGTCTCCTGGCGAAATAAAAAAAAAATATTTTATTTTGAGTCCTGGGATCCCAGGGACTGGTAGACGATCGGCTAATAAAGCATTGATTACTTACTCTCAATACTCAACAAATTCATCATTAAATGGGCATATTATAGCTATAATTTTATCCACGGTAGTGACATCAAAGGATGTGACAGAGTGCACAAAATGAGAATGGCCAGCCCCATTTACAATGACGAAAAAAGATTTTAGTCAAATTTACTGCTTATTATTTTATAAGTATAAAAATAAATATTTCCATTAGCGCAGCAAGAAATGAGTGAGCATTAAATTTTGTTTCTTAATAATAAGTCATCTGACCTACCTCGTAAAACATCTCAAAAAGCAATTCAGTTAACTAGGTACCCAGTAAAATATTTCCTCCAGAACAATTACATTAGGTTCAACATAATATTTTCACAAACCATTACTTAATTCAACATTAGGCTTACTTCAAGAAGTTGTCCCCATGGTTGCTTGAAGGTGATCTAAATTGATCCAGTAACTGGCGTCAGTACCTACAGTCTAGCTCTAGTAGTAGTTGTAGTCTCCCTATGTTATGTTTCTGACCTGCTTTGTATTTGTTTTATTGAGGTGTGCAATAAAGAGTATTTGTATTGTATTGTATTGTATCTATTGTTGTCATTGCAATTCTGATTTGTCGCAGGACAAAACCAATTTTAGGATATTTGCTTATAACAACGTAAAATAGTTAAATTCATCCGAAGCCGCGCTAGAAGAATTACCCAGAATGTTTTTTTTTTCCAAACCCATATTTATTTTTAGTACCCAGATATTCCTGGAAAGGTACTTATCGATAAAAGGATTGTCGATATTTTTATTATGTCAAGCACTAATTACATGACGTTCCTACTATAAATATAGGTATAAAATCATATTGCCGGTCAAATAAACTAGACATGAAAACAATTTTTTGCTCAATATAGGTACTCTAAAATAATGTACGTTTGAAGATCAAACGTGATCCTTATAATAATAATAAAATAGGTTGTTGGTAGGTTATGTATATAGCTCCGTCTTCCCCACAGACCTATGACACTGCAGTATTCCATATATACCACTAAACTGGTGCCAGTAGCTGTACAATCTAAACCATCCCTAATATGATTCTCAGAACGTGAAAGAGGAGGGTGAGGAGCCGTTAGGGCGGCCGAGCCTGTTGCGCGTGCCTTCGCTCTCCGCCGCCGATCTCGAGGTAACGTAATAATGCTTCGGATAATTATTCTACGTGCCAGAAGTGGGTCGTGTGTGTGTTTAGCCTGGTTTCATTGGGATGATGGGAGGCATAATGATGCGAGCTCGGGCCCGTTTTAAGTGAGAATTGATTTATATGTCATAAGCCTAGAAATATTATTACAAATATAGACAATTAATTAATTGGAGTAGGTATACAAAAATGTTGAAAACCCGTCAACATAATATTACTTAAAATGTGCATTCATTGCACACTCCATGACTCCGGTAAATACCTTTCATTATCTTGTTTATGCTAATGCTAAAGGATTAATTAAAATGAGCACCACATTAATTACGAATGCATCGGTAGTGAAACGTGTTGCGCTTTTACTGAACGATGTTCAGGATAAATGTGAGGCAATGATTAAAGTATAAAATTCATCTGTTGCTAGTAACTATTCAAAGCTATATGGAATTTCATTGCTATTATTAAGTAACTATTGTTTGTTATTTTACAGTAGTGTGGTTTAAAGTTAATAAGCCTATCACGGAATGGCTTTAAGTGCTGGTTCAATTCCAGTCGTCACAAAAACAATCAACGTGCTTATTTAGTATTTATATCAGTGGGCTATTTTCCTGTTTCATATCTGGGTCATTCTACTTTTTCATGACCAGTTTTCTATTACAAATAAATCTATGATATGTATTGAATTAGCGTACAAAAATAGGATTTCGAAATAGTACCTGAACCTAATAAAAGGAATTTATAGGTAAAAATACTTAAATATTAACATATTGCTATAAAAGGTGGGTAACATAGTGGTCAAAACCATTTTTTCATACAAATGGTGAAACATCCAAAGACCACTGAGTTACTCGATTTATAGATATTAGGTGTGATTATATATAAACCTCTTTCTAAATAACAATACAAAAATATGAAATGAGGGCCCAGTATTCCAAAATCTTTATTTTAAAAAAAGTGTCTGAAAATTATGTACATGGAAAAGTAGAATGGCCCATCTATAAGTATTTATTATCATTGATCCCAAACTGCCCAACAAATTACTAATGCTACGACAATTGCTTCAAATTACATTAATGTTAGGTACGATGTGTATACACTTATATACTAAATGTTTACATCCATTTTCATTATTTATTAAGGTTAATGTAAAAACGCATAGACCTGGGGCCTATTTCTCAAAGCTAAAAGTTATAACTTAAAAGTGGAAGTGTCTATTCAATACCTTTTAATAGAAAGAGACTTCCACTTGTAAATTGTAACTTGTAGCTTCGAGAAATGGGCCCCTGTTGTATGTATAATTTACACGAGTCATAGAATAGAATACAGGATACTCCGGGTAATCGTTAAGGCGCACGTGAGGGCTTCGTTGATGTGATGTGGACGTGTGTGTTTACAATTATGGCTCTTTTATTAGGGTTCCGAAGGCTGCCATTTAACATAGAGATATAAATAATTAAAGAGCAATGACGACTGAAATGCTGCTACACTATGCTATTTGGCCTTCTCTGCAGAAACGTTTAAGCTGGAATTTTTACGCTCACGAAAGCTATCTGGTCCTGTTACTATAAAACTAAGCTACTAAACGACATTTACATTTTCTTGCCAAGCTTCTGGGGACAGAATAGAGACGGGAAATTTCCTAAGCGATAGTGTAAATTCTTTTCTACTGCAGGGCAACTAATGCGAAACTCATTCAGAGCTAAACAACAATCTTTTTTATTTTTTAAATAATTCTTGCCCGCGACTCCGTCCGCGTAGAACTCGTTCATCGTGTTAGAATTTTATTTCTATTCTTTTACATCAGGCGCTTACCCAGTTATCTTTCTTCCATACAAATTTCCACCCCCTTAAGGGATGATTTGCGTGGTAAAAAGTATCCTATGTCCTTTCTCTGGACTCGAACTACCTCCATAACAAATTTCATCTCAATCGGTTCAGCGGTTTAAGCTTGAAGAGATAACAGGCAGATGGACAGACGACACACTTTTGCATTTTTATTTGACGTCGTCTATTGTGATATACACTCGTAAATAAAAATTCTACGCAAGTTGTTTACTTCTTTAAAGATATTTTTTTATCGAATACTGGTAACTTAATCTATGAGTAATTGGTATAAAATTATTTCGTAATCATGGCAACACTTTTAGCTGTCAGTCTAAAGCCAAAATGGCCGAACGCCGCAAGCAGCCGCCGCTTCGCAAGGTATTTAGCGTTATTTTTAATATTTATAACAGTGTGTATGTATAAAAAATGGATAAAATATGGTAATAGATATATCCTGTGACCAATTCCATGATTTATACATTGTTTTGTTTGCTTTTGCATCTTCTGTGGCCGTTTAATCTTGTTTGTATATCACAGTATACAACGCCAAGTATGCACGAAATGACCCCAACATTTGTGTGTATACTGTGGTATGCATTGCCAATAATGTACCATTACCACCAAACGATAATGTACCATTTTATTTCTATGTATACTGTGATGTACTTTGCCAATTTTGGGTTTTGCTTTTTTGGGTTAATTTTGTTTTGTTTTGCTTGTTAACAGCATGTGGTTCAGACTAGAACAGCCAAAATATTGGCCCTTATTCCTAACGAAAATGCCCCTTCTGAGACAAGTAATATGTCCGATGATGAGATAGAGCTAGACTATCATAAGATGCTTTCTTCGCCTGAATGTTAGTCTGCAACGCCTTCTCTTGATTTTTCTTATGAACGCCTGAATTTGCTTTGTAGCTCTGATGATGATAATAATAACTATGACAAAATTAACAGTGAACACCAAGACCAGTTTTGTAATCCTGACGAAAGTGACACTTTAAACCTGATTATTTTCATCGCTAGAACTGTTCCACATATTGCGGGAAAATTATGGTGTCTTTGCCCTGGGCACTATACGAAACAATCGGATCAGAGGTGCTGAAAAATTACTACCAACTGAAAAAGTTATGAAAAAGAAGGAAAGGGGTCATTACATCCAAGTAGTGTGCAACAAGAGCAAACTCGCTGCCGTTCGTTGGAACGACAACAAGCCTGTTACTTTAATAAATAATTTTGTTGGTGCCGAGCCTCATCAAAAAATAAAGAGATTCTGTAAAGAAAAAAGAGAAAATGGATGTGAAGTGTCCAAAAACTGTCATAGAGTACAACACACACATGACACATGGGAGGAGTGGACCTGGCTGACATGCTGATATCTCTATATAAAACGCCAGCTCAGGACAAAAAGATATTTGCATGATATTTGCTGATAGATATTTGCATAAATAATGCCTGGATTATGTACAAAAATAACTGTTCAAAAAAACAGCTGAACTCTAGTAAACCCCTGAAAGTGTTCCGATATGACATTTATGAAAATTTGACTATGTTAGGCAGGACTAAAAAAAACGGAACGAAAGCAGAAGAATGTACAATAAAAAAACCAAGGGCAGTCAGGCCCACGAGTCCCGTAAGATATGACAATGGGGCGATGCAAATTTTGTCAAAAATTGACAACTGTTTTTTCATGAAATGTGATGTCAAGTTATGTTTCGTGACTGGGAAAAACTCTAGGAATTGTTTCCTTAATTTCCATACAAAATAGCACAAATTGTGAACTATTTTCCTTGTTTTGTGTATGTTTTGATGTTTAATAATAAATAATTAAACATATTTTGTTATTTTTTATTCAAAATACTTTTGGCTAAATTTGACGTTGTCTATCTCAGTATACAATACCAAATAGGCAAAAAACTTCGCTTACTTGACATTGTATACTGTGATATACATTGGTTTTCAGGAAAACTGAAAACATTACAATTTTTTTAATATATTTTCCTAACATGTTTATCACCCTAAATCTAAGAACAGTAGTCAGATTATAAAAATTACACGATTTGTCTTCATGCCAAATAAAGGGTTAAGTATGAATGAAATTAAATGGATCATATTATATGTCAGGATCTTTGCAAGTGGACACCGGTGATTTTTGGCTACCCTTACGACAAACAGTACAATACAGTAGGAAGAGTGTAATAGTATACATGTAAGCATTTGTGTGTATTTTTAGAATGCATCAAACCTGTCGCTCCTGTCACCGCCATCATTGGCTCGACGGCGTTCCTCAGTCATGTTCAGCGACACAGTGCTTCTGCATACGCCTAACTCTTCCCACGGCGGACACCCTCACAACGTCTGCTCTTCAGAAAAAATGACTCAAACAGGTGATGTGTCTAGTCAACTTAAAACTCCCTCTTTGAAAGCCAACTAACTTTGCAAACTCAATACTTCGCTAATCTTTTTCACCTTGATAATCGATCTGTATAACAAAATTTTCCAAATTGTATAACAATTGTAATAAATATTTATAGATTCATTGTGTCAACGTGACTGGCTTAAGTGCCACAGCGGTGAGTCTAGAGACGATCTATTAGACAGGCATGAGCAATCTGGTCTACTCTTGCTTTTTTTCACTCTGACTTCATAGAATTCGATAGGATGGTTTAGGTACTCTTTACGTTGAGGACAATTAATAATCTGCTTCTCTGTCCTTCACTATAGTAAACTCTATGTTCCCTCTATGTTCCTACTTACATGTATATTATTTTTGCTATCCAATTAAAAGCATCGGTTATTAATAGGCTAATTTTTATTTAACCTTCCGTTGAGCGATCAAAGTCAAGTCATAAATTTTGCCATAGTTACCGATGCTTTATACCTATTAGAAATCAACAAAGTAGCCTCTAAACGTTTTAACGCACCGTAGTGACATTAATTTGGGGGTGTAGAGTTCGACCTGCCGACAGGCGACACCGCAGAAGAGCGAGCAGCGGCGGTTGGAACCATGTCTTGCCAAGAACTTCTGGCACTGTCAGGGGCATTGTCAGCAGCATTGCCGTCGGGTCAAGTTACTTTGGACTCGTTTTTTGAAGAATTGACAAAAGGCATAAGTAAAAGAGCCGGTGAAGACAAAGATAAGGTATGGTTGTAATCACCTGAACTTTTTGTAGAGACATAACCTATTATACCTATTAGTTCCACACTTAAACTTCTGCTATGCCTGTTCTAGGCTCATGAAATAGAAGACTTCTCATGCTGCGCTGAATTGTTAGCAGCTGAAGCAGCTGCAAAGGAAGCTCGCAAAGGACGATTTGCAAGCGCTTGTACAGTATCTTGGAGGAAAATATCCAAGTTCTTTTCTTTTTTAAGGAAACACATAAAAAATGTGGTCAATCACAAATACTTTCAGCAAGGTAAATAAACGGTATATTTTAATCTCCTTGTAACATTCAAATGCGAAAGAATTTGTACTAAGGGTTCCACTATTCTTCAGGTATTCTGCTGGCTATATTAATAAATACGCTATCGATGGGCATTGAGTATCACAATCAACCCGAAGAGTTGACAGTAATAGTAGAAATCAGCAACATCGTATTTTCGGCAATTTTTGCCGTAGAAATGATTTTAAAGATAGTAGCGGAGGGCCCATTTAGGTACATATCCAATGGATTCAACGTCTTTGATGGAGTCATCGTGATTCTAAGGTCAGTTTAAGAACAGGTTTTTCTTACTACAATGGGTTTGTGGGATCATTTGGCACAATGGGGCGATAAATCAGCAATCGAGTGGCAATTGTTGTTCTTCTAATATGTGTTCAATCTCAAAGTTTAATTTCATCCTGTGGCACACATTTTTGCCATTGAGATTAGAGGATAATAGTTTCAGTTTTGCAGCAACATACATATATATAAGAATTACGATTTGAATCAGGATATTTACCATGTATATCTGTATTTCCCGATATTCCAGTGCCGAAATATCGGGAACTCAAAAATACAAATATACATGGTAAATATCCCGTTTCAAATCGTAATTCTAATGTAAATGACCATGTAAGCTTGAAATCTTATACATATATATGTAGTCATAACTATTTATAATTTTAGCCTACATGCTATATGGAAGCCTCGTACCTCCTCGTAAACACCAGTATTTATACTATTTTCTTTAAACAGTGCATTTGAACTAGCGCAAAGCTACGGCAGCGAGAAGGAACTAGCAGGCAACTCTGGACTCTCAGTATTGCGAACATTTAGGCTACTGCGCATCCTAAAGTTAGTCCGATTCATGCCCAACCTGCGCAGGCAGCTGTTCGTCATGCTCCGGACCATGGACAATGTCGCCGTCTTCTTCTCGCTACTCGTCCTTTTCATTTTTATATTCAGGTAAATACTTTTTTACTACTATCATGGCGTAATTAAGGTTTAATTTAAATATAACTTTGTTGGGGTACCTAAGAATAAAATGAAGACATTTAAATAACTTGACACTAAATTGCATGACTTTAAATAAAGTCCAAACAGAAGTTCAAAGTTTAATTTGACATCAAGGATAATAATTATAATAATGCCAAAAAAACTGCTCTTTGCTTTACCTATGTAGATTTCTTGAAATTTTCCTCAACTTTGTGTTTATTTCAAATCTCTTTTCTGTCTACCAACAACTTAATTAGGTAATTGTATTATGTTCTATTAACTGACGCTAAACTTTATTACAGTAAAAAGAGAGAAATATTATTCGTAGGGAAACTTAACTTAGCATCATTGGTAATTTAAACTTCTAACCCCTACCTTCCGTTTCATTATCTTCTTTAACCTTCCCATTTATCACGTAACTAAGTAGTTTATTGTCACGTCCCCCCGCAAGTTCTGATTGACTGCTCAATCAGTTGTTAATTTTTCCGTAGCCCACGAGGATAAGCCCGACTCTCAGTCCAAATACGCAATTCTGAATGTTTCTAAACTGTCACATCCGCATCCCTTCCCCTGTGCACTACCTAACTGTGAGTGATTTCAGCTTTTCTTTTCAAACTTATCCTATAAATGTGAGTCATTTCTGTCTATGACAATCTACCTACTACACACTACCACTGTCTACACTATTAACATCTTTTTCTCTTCTATATTCGGATTACAATATTCATCGACCATGTTAAGTGTCTATCATGCTTTTGTGCTTTGCGTCCATTTCGGTTTTTTACACCTTGCACTTCATGGTTTATCATTTTTGACCGTTTTATTTTCTTTTTCATCTCACCTTCTCTCCTCCTTATACTTGAAACGACTAAAGTAATCGTGTTATCTAATCGATATTGCGTGGTAACGTTCAGCATCCTCGGTATGAACCTCTTCGGGTGCAAATTCTGCGAGAAAGACAGTGAGGGCGATGAGGAGTGCGACAGAAAAAACTTTGATACGCTCTTGTGGGCCTTTGTCACGGTGTTTCAGGTATTCAATATTTTCAATTAAAGTCCTAACAGATAACCCAGAAACAGACTGAACTTACAAAATTACTAAACGCTTTTATGGGTCCGTCAGCAGTCAGCACTCACGACAGTATGACAGTCCTAATAACAACATTGTTTTGGTGACAGCTATATAACTAACCACGCGAGTACACAAACGACTGTTCACTCTGCTGCAAGACACTCTTCAA
This sequence comes from Epiblema foenella, assembly GCA_963556455.1. Lineage (NCBI taxonomy): Eukaryota > Metazoa > Arthropoda > Insecta > Lepidoptera > Tortricidae > Epiblema > Epiblema foenella. The sequence goes on from OY747106.1 coordinate 15,779,031, forward strand.
AATTCATCTAAACATCATAAAACAATACTGAACTCAATTGGAACAACGACTTGCAGCATTGTGCCTTGTCAACAGACGTTCAATCGCGTATGCTACCCTAGAGCCCGCGTAGTGACAACTCTAGAACCATCCGTAATCGATTGATCCAATCATTAGTCGATCACCATGTTGTGTCGTTCAGTACTCCCATCAGAAGCCGTCAGGAGCACATATATCTTAGTCAATGAGCTTGGTTGAACTGTAGGTTAGCTTGAGGTCTATCGCAGCCGAGTCGCGGGTTACCCTGTTCGTTAGATTCTCTACTCCCACTACCACAGCTGCACTCAGTTTATACAGTAACTCTCACTTTGCATGCTGCTTCTAATATACTATTTTATGCAAAATTTACCGAAATTCGTGGGCAATTTTGGTCAAAAGTTCATTACGGGAAATAAAATCAGAAATGACCAAAAATTTCCACAGATTTTGCTCTCAAATTGGCGCCTTTATTTTCCTAAGTTAATATAATCTAATTACTCTGACCCTTTTCTTCAACATTTTAACTTTCAATTAATAAACGCTTAAAAGTTTGGCCCACTCACTTTTTTTCTATTATCTTTTCCTTTTGCACTTATCGAAAAACTTGAATTATTTATTGCATTAAACATGAATGATATATGATATGAGTATTTTATGAAACATTACGAATGGTTTTAAATAATCTATGCACTATTTATTTCGCCTTTTTCTATCTATACATTATTTTACATATTGCATTATTTTTTATCATAAGGACATGAGGCAGTATATTATAAAAAAGGAATGATAAACTAAGATTTGTAATGGTTTTATGGAAATTGGGATTTTAATGCACTTTGTAACAAAACTTAATAAATACATTAATTTTAAGATTTATTTAACACGTCCGCTGGTGTGACGTTCCTACGGCGATAACACTGCTTTGCTTCATAGTTGTAAACTTCCGCTTACCGTTATATGAAGAGTAGATATATGGTGCTTGTCTGGTTAACTTTAGAGCTACCTATTGCCAGACTAAATAAAGAATGTTTACCGACGTAACAATCGTACCATGGTTGATGTTAGAGCTACAGCAGTGTTACCGTCGTACTGCACCAAATGTCTTCAGGACAGGATGTCTCGGTCGCGGCATATGCGCATAGCATTTTGTTTTTCTTTCATTTTTTCATCCGCTCCACGACGCAGTATTCTGGGCATGTATCTATTCGGTGGTAAGTTTTGCAAGTTCGTCGAAGACAATGGCTCCGAGCGGGACTGTACTTGCCCCGAGATCATCTCGCACCATCCCAAGTGTGAGTGCGACAGAAAACATTTTAATAATATCCTGTGGGCAACCGTCACCGTCTTCCAGGTAAGCTTCGTGAGACTGATATGCACAAGGTAATTTTAAACGGTTTATTTGCGATCCCGTTCGAGTTGGTTGGTAGAGGGTAGACGCCGTGTTTTTCTCGTATCCACCAATATTAAATTGGATAGAATCGAATTTGTCTTATTTGGCAGCTTTAGCGAGTTTGTGAAAAAAGATGAACGATTATTATCATTGCCTGAATTTTTATGTATATGAGATTCAATTTGGCATGAGCGAGAAATTCCCTTATATAACTATGTTGGTTGATTTATAATTTAGAATGGTGGTAATGCATTATGGAGCGCTCCGTAGTTAGTGCATCTTGCTTGTAGCTAGCTCTAGGAATGCTGGATCCTCTGCTTGTGTATTCAGGTCGCCGTCTGTGTTCCCTGTCATTACCCTGTATATTTGCGTACACTAACACAACGTCAACATAACACTAACAGTTTAATAACACGCTGATTGTAACCAGTTTCTTTTATTTTTTTTATTTGAAGTATATTCAAAGTACTTAACTGTTACATTCCAATACACCGAAAGGCACGACTTGAACATTTTAATGACAGCACACCTTGCTTATTTTGATTTATTAAAGAGATTTATGAAATTTGAAGATAAGTATTCGGTGTGGTAGAAAGACTCGAGTGAGTGATTTGTATCCTCAAAGTTCATGTAATATTTCAGGTTTTGACGCAAGAAGATTGGAATGTTGTACTGTTTAATGGTATGGAAAAGACGAGTCACTGGGCCGCATTGTATTTTGTTGCGCTCATGACTTTTGGAAACTATGTACTATTTAACTTACTGGTGGCTATTCTAGTAGAAGGATTTAGTTCTGAGGTAGGTCTGATCTACAAATTTCCACTTCCTTTTCTAAATCCTGTTACATTTGACGTGAGCGATGCGATTCTTCTAGCGGAACGAAAGGAGGGAGCGAGAGCAGCGCGAGCTGGCAAAATCTAAATTGTCTAGCGAGTGTTTCTCTGACAACAACGAAATTCACTATGACGAGTCAAACTCGGGATCACATTCCAGTGACAGTTTCTCACAGGTGAACCATTTGTGTTGGTGTTAGTTGTTCTTGACTACGCTTTATGTCATCCTTCTTGACGTGCCTCAAAAGTTTCTAAACCTTCTTCTTGATTAGCCATCTAGAATTAGGTAGGTATTTGTGTGCGTATAGTAACAGTAAAGAGTTTTAAGTAAGTAGCTTTTTCTGTCGACCATTTATGTAAATACAGTATTGTAGTTAATGATATTCAGACGAACATGTTGATATACAGAACTTTTATTTTACGCGTGATTTGATCGTGATAAAAGGGAACTTGGTATAGGTGGCATGGTAGGTGGATCCAATATCGTCATCTTTTAAAACCTCCATGCATGCATGAAACTAGTAACAAGGTCTCTTTTTCCTGACGACAACTTCACATATGCAGACATCAATTACAATACTTCTTGATACATTTGTGATCGCAGAAAAAGTGAGAACTGATCATTGCAATTTCTTTTGGCTCTTTGTAAATTGAGTATGCGTGTCATTGTGGTCCTTTTTTCGTTGCACATCTACATGGTTTTAATGGTTTATATGGTGTTGATTAGAACGAAATAAAAAACTATTGGAAATCGGCGGACGACATTCGAAAAGCTAAAGACGATGTTAATGGACACAAGGAGAAAATTATTCGATCAAACAGAAAGAGGGCATCTTCAGGACATCATCCGACACTTTGTAAAGACTGTGCACAATCAAACAAATGTAATTTACAAAAGGTAAATAATAAAAATATTAGATGTAAGTGTGTAAAGATCTGAAATTATCATGTGTTTGTATAAAAGGTGGTAAAAGCAAGATGAGAGCTAAAAAATTGACTAACAACATGCATAACACCCTAGTCCAATATTGAAGGTACATTTACACTAACTCATATTTACACTGACCTTACTGAATCCTAAAATAATACATTTGTTGTAGGAATCGAAAATGCTCGCAAACAATACTGGAGTAGACGCACCAAACCTACCCATGATCACACACACAGCCGCCACACCACAGGACTCACCATCCACAACCTTGGAGCCCGGAGCATCGTTCCGGGACTTCCCCGTGGCACTCAACTTGGAGAAATCCTCGATGCTGTCGAGCATGGAATCTATCGATAGAACTTCGGTATGTTGGAGAATAGTATCGCAAATTACCAAATACATTCTCTCATATCTTCGTGTGACCGTCCGTTTTCTACTGTAGACATTGAATTTTTTATTTGAAATTTTATGCAATATGAATGTGAACATATGACACCTTTAATTTAAAAGAAAACTTATTTTACAGTGCACAAGCATTCCCGGGTTACTAAAACCTCCGACACTCTCAGGGGTCAACAGTTACACTCTAACCCTCCACTCAGCGGCTTCACAGCTGGGTGCGGAGAAAGCCAGGCTACCCCCTCTCACCCTGGCGCCTCACCCCCGGACCCTTTCAATATCATCAGGCACGTCGACGCCCACTACCACGAGATCAATGCCCTCGCCCATGCTGCCCGAGAAGAATCTCCAAATAGTGATACCGTTCACGAAAGACGACAATTGTATGAATACTTGTGATAAGTCTAGTCTTCTAAGCTCTCAAAAGTAAGTTAATTATTCATTTCGTACTACTTATATTTACTAAAGTTGTTTCTGCCGTTTGTGTTTCTACTAGCAGCTATAAAAACAACTGTAAAAGTGTTTCTAGTAGAACACTGGAATTATCAATGTATTTTTTATGGCATTTTTCAATTTGAATAAATTCCTTCATTAGTTTGATATTTAGTAATTTCCCATTTACTGTCATCTGAATTATTTCCTATTTCTAAGTATTTAGCCAATACCTACGCCGAATTGAAACTTATGACTCAAGTTATTAATCTTAGAGGCTTACTTGTGGAAAGTTCTCCCTAACCTAGAAGGCCTCTTTTAGCATAAAGTCATCAATAATAATTCTGATATTTGAGAATCATGTTGACCCTATTTAAAAGTTAGTTGGACACGTTCCATTATAAAAATGCTATTTGATGTATAACATTATAGAGTAAATCCTAATATCCTAATAATCGTAATCCTAATAATATTACAAACGTGAAAGTTTGTGCGGATGGATGTACGTTCCGCTTAATCTCAAAAACTACTGAACGGATCTCAATGAAACTTTCCAGTATTGTAGCTTAGACATCAGAATAGGACATAGGCTAACTTTTATCCGCGGGTAACACCGCAGGGCGCTGCTAGTAGGTAATAAATTAGTTAACTCGTATACAAAAACTATGAGAACAATAAAACTACCCAATTAAGTAACACAGCATAAAGTTTGAGTAATAGCAATTCGCAAATTTTTACACCTCTTATCAGCTATAATCTCCATAATGTATGAGTAAAGGCTGTTAATATAGCCAAATTCTGAATAATATTCTCTTTAGATCTTTAATACCTCTTTAAGCTTAGTAAAAATTGTATTAAGGTTGATACCCACCTTAATACAATTTTTACTACCACAGTATTATTACCCAGACTTTACATTGCTGTTAAACATTTAAAAATGTGCCCAAATTACTTCAATAACAGCTGAATAGACATTTATTCAAACTTTATTCAACATGACTGTGTTACTTGGATAGAGCCACTTCTTAACTGAGCATTTTATCCTAAAAAAATTAAAGTAGTTTGTCCAAGATTTTATCTCTATTGCGTACATTTTTTTTTAATGGATCGAAAATGATCGCCAATCTAAGTGAAAACTTATGTTTAAAAAAAACGCTCAGCTACATATAGACATCCCATAAATGGCCATTTTGACATCCCGTATACTTTCAGGTGTGTAACCCTCCAAAGTCCACCGTCCGGAGAGGACAAATGCCGAGTCCAACGTGGCTACAGCTGGCGACTCTCCCGGCCGAGCCTTAGGAAGAAACCCAAGCACCGAACTGGATCCGATTCCGAAGCTATCATATTGAACAACGGACGGGACCATACAGCTTGTAATGGTAAGGTTAAGAGAATTCCTCGATTCTGTCAGCCACGCCCCCCGTGAAAAAGACACGCTTATGTCTTTCGCGCACGACAAAGCGGGATGCAACCCTCTTCGTGAATGGCATTAAAAAAAAATCGGTAAATATCTGATTTGGTGAAGTTTTACTCAATTTCCCCTTGACAGAGTTTAGATAAGGTAAAATACCATCATATTAACTGAATTGCGTGGTAAAGTACTGGGTTGTTTTAGTAGGTTGACAAAAAAAGGAAAATAAAGACTCAACTTTGGATTTTAAGCAATCATGTTTCGGCTATTGTCAGTCTGATAATTATAGTCAAGAATCATATATCGGAAAAAATGTTTCCTCGTCCGAGCAGACAATCGCTTCAAAAAACGCGATAATTTTGCTTACACGGCCTGAATGCAGTAAGGCGACTGCCGGACTTATCGATGCGGAGAAGCTAATCAGATATCAGAAATATTTCGAGTGAGTGCGGCTTTTTAGGCGCGCAGTAAAAATTGTATGTATTTAAATGAGTGCTTCCTGACTGGAGCGGGATGCGCGGAATCAAGACGATACGTATACGTATACAGTACTGCCCGGCTTCAGCGCATGATATTACAGGCAGTATCTCTTCAAGTGAGGAAATCTTGCGAGTAAGTTTACCTACGTCAAAGAATAATAAACATCACATACTAATTCCGCCGCATATAATGAAATACTAATCAGTAAGCCGCCTAAGAGTTACAATAATATCAAAAGAAAACTGTCAGGAATTGACGTAAAATATTTAAACGGGAGGTGTTCTTTTTTATTGGCAGATGGTTTTTAGTTTTTACTTCGGCTAAACTATCAATTAGTAAGGGATCACCATTTAATTTAAATAATACCCGAGTGTCTGAGTTTCCCTCAAGACTTCTGCCACTCAAATGTCATCTTTTTGCACAAAAAGGGCGATTAATCCGATATTGGTAATTATAGACCAACCAGTTTAATTACTCATATTTATAAGCTATTTATTAAAATTATTGAAAACCGGATTGCCCCATTGCTTGATAAACACCAGCCTCCGGAACAAGCTGGTTTTCGCCCCAGTTTTTCCATCACAGACCATCTCCACTCTCTCAACCAAATATTAGAGAAGTCCAACGAGTTCAATAAACCATTTGCATTTATCGACTACAGCAAGGCTTTTGACAGCGTCAAACACTCAGCTGTATTTACAGCTAGGCGCCAGCAAGAGGTTGACAACACCTACGTGGAACTCGTTGAAACTATTTGCCGACAAAGTACAGCTAGCGTAAAATTAATGTCTCCGGCCCTAAATTCCGCATCGAAAAAGGGGTTAAACAGGGAGACCCGCTATCTCCGAAGTTATTCACCAGTTGTCTGCAGGAAATTTTCCAAAAGCTTGCGGCCAAATGGGCAACAATGGGCATCGACATCGACGACACCAGGCTGACCAACCTCGTTTCGCCGATGACATTGTTTTGTTTTTCCACACTGCACCCCATCTGCAACAAATGCTCCAAGACCTGAGCACGGCCAGTCTTGAAGTCGGACTCAAAATTAACAGGCTAAAGGCCCAGTTAATAACCAACGACGTAAAGCATAGGTTAAAGGTAGATGGGCAGGATATTCAATATGTCGACGAGTATATCTACTTGGGCCAGATAGCATACTTCGATAACAGGCAGTCTAAAGAAATCGATCGACGCATCGAAAACGCCTGGAAGAGCTTCTGGTCCATGAAGGCGCTAATGAAGGGCAACCTTCCTTTGACAGTGAAGCGCAAGCTCGTTGACGTGTGCGTTCTGCCTATCCTAACCTATGGCGCCCAAACTTGGTCATTAACTGAAGCTCAAAAGTCTCGACTCAAGGTTTGCCAGTGAGTAATAGAACGCAGAATAGTTGGAGTCCGTAGAATTGACCTGAACAGGAACACGGAGCTGCTTTCCAAGACTGGTATCGTAGATGTTGATGTTAAAGCCGCAAAGCTGAAATGGGACTGGGCTGGGCATGTCTGTCGAATGCACCCGGAGCGTTGGGCCAAAGTAGCCACCGAATGGATCCCACAAGATGGCTCCCGAGGCAGAGGCAGACCGAAAAGGAGATGGCGGGACGACCTTGATACATTTTGTATGGATTGACGGGAGCTGGCACACGACCGAGACGAATGGCGAAAAAGAGGGAAGGCCTTTGCCCAGCAGTGGGACACTATAAAGGCTATAAAAAAAAGAAATACCTAAGTGTACTTTGAAACTCGTGTATGGAATAAAATTATTTTTTTTGTAACCAACAGGCGCACATATTTTTCAAAGAATTAATACCGTCCCACATACCATTTTACGCTTGCTATCTAATCCAGGGTCCAGTCTGCGTAAGAACGAGCTTCTCCTTTCCTCGTCGATCATAAAGAACGACACGCAGTCAGAGATTCCAAACAATAGAACGAAATCCCAACTACCGGCTCCTAGGGTATTACCACAGACCGCCAGAAGGGTATCTGCCCACACTGCGCCTCTTCTTCCTGATGTAAGTAAACCAAATTATGTCATTTTATTATTTATTAATTTGGTCTGCCAACAGCGGTTACAATCATTACAGTTAGAAGATTTTATATTTTTAAACTTATTGCACTGCCAACTTCAAATTATAATTTAAATCAAATCGAATGGTCAAAATGTATGTCACTTGCCACTATTTTCATTTAGCAACCTACTTAAATGGTGGATGGGTGAGTTTTTGCCAAAGACTGTCTTTCGAGAAGGGGGTGCTAAAGGGTCATACATAAAATTATCTGTTTTTATAATATAAAATAAAACTCATGAAATTCAATCTCCTAAATTGGCCTTTTCCACATTCATTTTCTAAAGTGGCGAACACGGTGTCTATTATGTTTACTACGAGCACATATAAGTAGGGCAAACATGGCTTAGGTCTTTGTCTATAGCGACATACTGAATGATGCGAGTACTCGCATTACATGTGAGGCAGTTGGCGAATGAAACTGTTCCAAAGTTATGTTAAATCAACTTGAAAGGATGAAAGGCAATCAAATAATTCTACTTTTAGGAGTCCTGGAAAGCGCCTGAAGCAGGATTTTCGTCGGATTCAACTGTACATCTTGACACCGTAAAATCACCACCTCATCGACTCTCCCTCACCAACGATTACTTAACAGGTAATCAAATTACGTCCCAACAAAGATAACTCACCAAAAATAATCTCACCAATATTAACAGGTAACAAAAAACGGTACGTGTCCCGCCTCCCAACGAGGCATCTCCACAATTTGATTGATAAATTGCCTTTTTTTAACATAATGGCGAGTTACCGGCATTCTCACAACGTTCACGTATTTTGAGCAGATCGATAATCAAGACTGACGAAATTGTCGCGTTAAACATGTACCTCAAACGTTGACTTTTTTATAATACCTCTCTTGAAGTATTTTATTTAATCTCTATTACAATTTATGTACGTTCAAATCAATACATAAGTAATGTGACCACTAACGTATTGGAATATGAAGTTGACATAGATTCCAAAAACAACACCAATTAATTGTTGTGTTTACGGCGCAAATAACGACTATAAACGTTATGACGTATGTCGTCAAAGTCACTTTCGTGCTAAAATTCATGTTCAATCTCTTATATAAAATAAGTTAACGCGTAGGTGGCACTACGGGTACATGAAGAATGGCGTTCAAAGGATTAACAAATGTCTTTTCACCCACAAGTGACGACGGTATCAGAAGTGAAGACAAGCAACCTGCCGCCTACGCCGACGCCACCGCAGCTGCAGCTCACGCCAAAATCACCGCGACACGAGACGCCAGTACCGACGCGCCCTAAGAACCAGTCACTGCCGCTGGTCAAACAAATTAATGAAGAGGTATTTAATGCCGTTGTAAGACGAGCCAACGCAACCTCTTCTCCCTCCATCATTGGATCAGCTCGGTGGTATTGTCACATTTGTCTTCGAACTTTAAGTATGCCAAATTTTATCTCAATCGGATGCCATGCAATGCGGATGAAAAAAGTATTTCGTTTATTGGACAATTTATATACATACGAACAGTGCAAATTAAATAAAAGCTTGTAGGCAAATAAATAAATGAATAAATGAGATAAATAAGTTTTACTTAAAGGTTGCGACATTAACAATAAATTGTTGTCATACAAATTATATGGTTCTAATTGTATTTTACTAAAGTCGCACAATGACATCAGATATAAATAAATTACTTCTATATGTATGTACTCGAATCGTCTCAATACAGTCAATTATTTTGGTCTTGCCTAGCTAGGATGATCAAGTTTAAACAAGTATGTGAGTGCGAGAGGGACAAAATGCTATATGTCCGACATAAACGCGATCATCCTACCTAGGCTCAGCAAAACGTGCAAAGTGCATCCAACATCTTGCACACATACTTTAAAAATTGTGGCTTTTTCATTACTCTTATATATAACTTAACTACGCAAATAATTTGATGTACCTATTTAGTGAAATAAGCATCTAATTTAAATATTTTGACTCCCGAAAACACTATCGTCATCACGTGTAATTAACATGTATTATCCATATAAGTTTAATTAACTAAGTTCTCATAGGTTACATTATTAATAATGCTTTGTTTCCAGGTAACAATAAGCAACAACGTCAGCATAATAACATCGAGGTTCGATAGGCGGAGGTATCGGTTCAAAGACCTCTTCCGATTTATGGAGCCAACGGGGTGCCTCAAGGAAAAAGAGGACTGGTCTTTGTACATTTTCCCTCCAGGAAACAAGTAAGTCAATATTGCTTTCATGTGTACTTGAGTCTAGAGGAAAAGGAGCGAATTTATACGTATAACTGTATCATATATCTATTTATGTATTATATGGCGTGTATTGTTGGTGTAACTGTAAGGGTAGTTAGTTAATTAACAAGCTTAGTTTACTCTCATGTGTTTCATAAAAAATTGAGGATATTTTCCTTAAAAGCAAGCAATGTATCATTATGATCACTTCATACCTATACAAGACTCCCATGCAACAAATGAAATGTAGCAAATTAGTATACGCAATATAAGTCGCTGGTCGAAAATCAAAAATTAGTTAAAATGGTTAGCCAACTGGTCTGGTTAAAATTTGTGCCGCAAAAAAGGATGGCGGTTTCATGGGAGACATCTTTAATGATATCATAAAATTCCTTCTTTATAATAAGGCTCAGTAGGCCAATCTGCATGAAACCCCCCACTGACTTAAAATTTATGCAAATTGAAGAGAAGAGTAGGTATTACTTGAATGAGTAATTAAACAACTTGGTTAACAGGCAAAGTAGATGAATTGTAGCGTAAATGTTGAGCAAAGACACTTTTCATACTTAGGAAAATTGAGCGACAAATTTAATCTATAAGTACAACTACTTCTAACAATTTTATTAAGCATCAAAGAAATTTAAATACCCAAAGTCGACCTCGGAAACTGCATATTTAAATGAAATCCGTTCGGATCCTAATTTGAACAATTCGTTCGGAAATTTTAAACAATCCAGATCCACATTGGAATGGGGCCAAGATTCACTTAAGTTTAATACAAGTTGCAGTACTATGCTCATTGTGAGCGGCCTTGTAGTCCGCGAGTTGGTCTTTTGTTTCCGAACAATGATAGCGCCGTAAGAGAGACCAATTCCGCAGTTTGCCTGCCTAGCTAATTAGTTCAGGTACGTTTTCTTAATAATAAATAGCTGGAGAAAACAAGGAAGTTGCTTTTACTGTACTTTTAGTTGTACAGACAGATAATCTATTAACTTCTTACTAGTGCTAAACTTTTAACTTTAGTACAACATATTTAGAAAACATGAGTATATCTCTGGACTTTGAATTTAGCTATTAATATACTGTATAAAATCATTACTAACGCGAAGAATAAATGACTTGATTATGTTCTATAACACTTTCAGTGCCGAATTGATCCGTATTAGTTCGTAAATGTAATACCTATGTAGCCATAACACAGAACATTTTTAGAATTCTGAGTAAAACATCAAATCGTTTTTGCGCACGAATAAGCATGTCACAAAATGTATAATAACAATATTAGGTACTCTCATGTGCCGATGTCTCATTTAGAAAAAATATATTCGCAAAATATTATTTGCATATTTACACATCTACCTCGCTTCAACGCGTAGGTGTATAGGTCCATTTTATTCAAATTTCACGGTTTACTTGGTAAATGAAAGCCTTTATTGTAATTTAATGGGGTGCTAGAATTTGAGATGACTTAAAAAAGCTTGACGTTCCGTTTTGATTTATACGTTTTACGCTTTATATTTTATTAAATGCTTCTTTGTCTTATATTAACGTCAAGTTCTGTCTACTGCATTTATTTTTAAGATGGTGTAAAATTATTGTTCTAAAATGCATTAGAAAAATTTAGATTGTATTGGATTAGATGCGGTGAATAATTAAAATGTATAATATAATAAAACTAAACATATTGATGCCTGGGTCATACGGTTGAAAAAACAAAAGTCGTTTCTCCCTGGTCAATAGTTAACGGCTTATGTATATATAAGTTATGTTTTTATCACATAGATACAGAAACGGCGTTACCATTTATGCTGATTATGAATCCAATCCAGGCTCTTAACTTTAATTATGTCGATAGGAAATATACGAACCTGTATATATGGACCACTTGTATGATTTAATCGAATTCGTGGACTTTGTATTGTTTGAGTAAGGAATATTTTGCCGTTTGGGTTTTGCGTTTGGCCGTTGGGGCTGAAATAATCTCGAGTAGCGTCCACATATCGAAAGATGCGGCGTGGGTAGACAGATGGTTTTAGCACTACCCAGGGGTACCCAGTACCCACCGTTACCCTACACATGAGTGTCCGTACGGACGTGGTGCAACTTCGACCCGCTTGTCGAGCAAAACTGGCAACCGTTACTGTCTTCTCAAAGATCTCACGGTTCGAAATAATTGCCCTACGATAAACATAAATAACGATATCTTACATCCTTCGGTTTACACTGTATATTGCACTCAGGATACGACTGCTGTGCACTTGGATGGTGACCCGCGGCTGGTTCGACAACATCGTGCTGCTCTTCATAGCTCTCAACTGCATCACGCTAGCTATGGAGCGGCCGAACATACCTCCAGACTCCAAGGAGCGTGCGTTCCTCGGCACCGCGAACTATGTCTTCACCGTTGTGTTCGCCGTCGAAATGTTCATCAAGGTAGGTTTTCAATAATAGGTAATTTTAGGTTTCATTAGGCTTGCAGAGTAATTGCGTAACCTTTCGAACGAGCGCATTTCATATCAATCAACTACCATTTTGACCTTCATAAAAGCAATTAAAATGTTAACTAGAGTAGAGTAAGTAACATTTACTTAGACACTTAAATAGGTATAGAACATCAGCATCAAATAGGCGTGTGTTTTTCTTATTTTTCGTTCATCGAGCAAGTGTTCGCCCCACCATTCAGTAATTTATAAGGGCGAGGGTGGAGGACGACTTGCGTGTCAATGTGTGATGATACGAGGTATACCTACTGGGTGCAATAAGAAAAATACGCCTAAGGCATGACTCGCCCGAGGCGCTTATCTGCGGGGTTAACACAAATGCTGCTGCGACGCGACGCGAGTGGAAAAAAATCTACCCTCCTTTTCCTAATTCACACAGTTCAAGCGAGATAGGAATCACTGAGTCGCGCGTGATACGACTTGGCAGCAAGTTGTGCTAGCCCACCTGGTGGTGGGTTAATTCCAGGCCTGGTAACCTAATTCAACCATAAATCTGAACACAGCTGTCTGTTTTAGGTGGTGGCGTCGGGAATGTTCTACGGGCCAGACGCGTACTTCACATCGGGCTGGAACATCATGGACGGCTCGCTCGTCATCATCTCCATCATCGACCTGCTCATGTCGCTCGTCTCCGAGTCCAGCCCGAGGATCTTCGGCATATTGAGGGTAAGGCAATCTATTTTCAGGGTTATGCTTTAAAGGTAAGGCTTTAGTGCCAAGTTAACAATACAATACAATACAAATACTCCTTATTGCACACCTCAATAAAAGTACAAAGCAGAAACATAACATAGCCAGACGTAGACAACAGGCGATCTTATTAACCTAAGCTAGATACCATGCGTTTCCTTATATGTAGAGAAAACTGCGTACCGCTACGAAAAGCTTGGAAGCAAAAATACTAATCGACAGCGCACGTTTGCTAAAAATCGAAATACAAAACATATCCGTCGTTTCCAACCGTCAGCACATAAGCGGACATACAAACACGTCCAACTGACAGCACGTCGATTAAGAACTTCACATAGCCTAATAAACTGTATTCGTAACTTTATTTCAAAAATACGTTCGGCTAAACAATAAGTTATAAAATCCGCAGCATTGATTGTACGGGGATCGAAGCTAGTCTCGCAAGGAGGGATTTAGCTAACTGTCGAAGAAATTAATCAGCCAAATTGTGAGTCGTATTATGAATAAAATGTTCTCTCAAAGCTCTCCCAGCATGGATTCGCTCGCAATCTCAATTAGACATCCTTTGTAAACCGCGGATGGCGGTACGTCGAATCTGAATGTGCTCAACAAAGTGTACCTACTCAAACTTTCGTTTCGTGGCTTATTCCTTTGACGAATTGAAAACTGATATGGAATAATTTTCAAGAAACGTGCACAGATTTTTAGTAAACGAAACGCGTATTTTATAGAAGTACTCGGTTTTTAAGAGAACTCCAAGTTTAAATAATCAATGACTTTGAAACTGGTCTCTAATTCAGTCGTAAAGATCTTTTTTTTATTTGATAAATAAGTTAGCGCCGCTGACAACATACTAATTTATAAGTAAAAAGTATACTAACATAAAACTAAAACACAGCCTTTGAGACATTGTACGGAGGATGCTGGCGGCATTTCTTCGCTATATCGCAACTTGCGAGGAAGTCGCCAGCTCTTTGGTCATCTATAATTTGATTTAATATTGACTTACTCAATCCTTCTTACTATTTCATACTTATTTTATTGTTATTTTCATACTTTTTTCTTTGCGCCTTTTATAAAATATTTGTTTCGCCCAATGGCTGGCTGGTAGAGAATGCCATTTGGCATTAAGCCCGCCATTTGTACAATTTGTGTATTTTGTGCAATAAAGTTTAAATAAATACATATTTCGTAAAATTTTAAAAGAAATTTGCTTATGTATGAATTCACTTTACTGCAAATAACAAAAACATTTACGAAACAACTAAATATAAATATAGCACAAAGGAAAACTATTAATTTTCGTGCGTAATAATGATTCTTCCCTTTCTTTTTCTTGTCCTAAATCTAACATGATTGGTAAATTTAGTACTGTTAAATACAGAAGGAGATTTTTTTAGTCAGTCGAACTTCTTCGTAGTTTTGTGTTTAAATTTTTCCTAAGAGATTAAAGTTATATAATAAAATAAATGTACTAAAATATGTTTCCTTCGTTGTAATTAACCGAGTTCCATCTTTATGTAAGGATTCTTAGTATTCATTAAATTCTAAGTGCAATTCCAAGAAGTTAGCCCCACAGCATTCAGAGCCGCTAATCGTTTTTGCTTTGCAAATATTTTACAAGTGCAAAATACCGCGTTCTAGATCATTATGATAGATACAAATTATTATTCTGATGTTTAGTAAAGGCGTGTTTGATGGATACTTTCATTAAAAAAAGTGAAAGTAGTTAAGTCGCACAAATACCTAGTGTTTTTATCTATCTTTCTTAATGGAATTAAGGTAAATGACCCGATGCTTGACATTGCTTCTTTGAGTGACACTCAATTGTCTGTCACTTGTGTTGTCATTGCGAATTAAAACATCTGTTTATGCGGTGGGAGGCAGTGGGCCATTTAACGCGTTTTTAATATAAAAGCCTAGTTTAAACGGTGAAATGTAAAAAAGAGTGCTGGCTTCGCCAACAAACTGTTTTGTAGTTTGGCGAAAATATTTGAAGTGTTTTGTTATTGTATCTTGTGGCTTAAATAAATAAAATAAATAATAGTGCTTACAAAAGTCAGTCTGGAGTCGTTTTTAGCTCAAGGAAAATTAACTACCTATGGTGAATAATGTTACTTTTTCCAGAAATTTATAAGTATATAAATACTATAGCTTCATCCTCCATCCATTCTTGATTGACCTCAGGGCTAGCTTGGCACTAATTTTTGGGGAAGCAAACTATCAAACCGCTCTAGGTTAAAAAGATCTGCTAGTACCTTCCAACTCAAACAGAAACTATCGGTAGTAGTATTGGGTTAAGAATCTTATGAATGGTCTGGAACATTGATTGTTAGAAGTTGTTTTGTTGAAGGGTATAAGGATTGATGTGGTAACAGCCGGAATTAATGGTATAACATTTCGTCCAAACCGTGAAAACACTCAGCTAGTACCCACTCAAAAGGCTCACCCCTCCAAGCATTGACCATAACGCCGTTAGGCGACGAACGATCCCAATGTTTGTACATAGCATTTTATACGAAAATTAAACTGTAATTAACATTCCATTGTCAGTTTTGGCACAGTTGTTGGTAGAAGGTTCGTGTCAATCTTTTTTTCTGAACCCTTGTCTCAACAATGTTAATTTCCAGGTATTCAGACTACTAAGATCGTTGAGACCGCTGCGAGTGATCAATCGAGCGCCGGGTCTCAAACTCGTTGTACAAACCCTACTCTCCTCGCTTCGACCCATCGGAAATATCGTGCTCATCTGTTGTACTTTCTTCATCATATTCGGGATTTTGGGAGTTCAGGTGAAAATCATTTTTTTTTGTGTAATTTGTCAAAATATTAAACAATTCAAGTTCATGATGAAAGGGTTCTGTTTTGGCACTTACTCCCAAAGTTTTATAAAGGCGACTGCCATCTGACCTTCCAATCCAGAAGAAACTAGGCCTTACTGGGATTAGACTCGGTCCTTTAGTCCTTAGCTCAGTGCATGCTTTGATATTATTTCTCGAAAACGGGCGGAAATGTATAAAAGGGTTGAAATTTGAAGTAAGCAAACGGATTATTCCAAATAACGCAGTACACGTACGGTTCAGTCGTGTTCGCTCCGTGGTCACGTTTTCACAAACATGTACGTCGTGCCACGTTTTCATCATGGACGTTGAAATGCAAACTCTATTCGGGCCAAAGGACGGGTCATGCGCTACATTCACTGGCTTTACCGACAGAAGCTATGCACTTGAAAAAAAAAACAGTGGACGGTATAATTAACGGCAATAATAATTAATTAGCACTTGTCAAAACATAAGCTACAATATAGGTAACAAGTTAATATTTTAACCAAAGTATTTTGTTACAGTTATTCAAAGGCGCGTTCTTCTACTGCGAAGGTGCGAATATAAAAAACGTAAAGAACAAAACGGACTGCTTGGCAATCGAGGGCAACGTGTGGGTGAACCGAAAGTACAACTTCGACGACCTTGGAAAGGCCCTGATGTCCCTATTTGTGCTGAGTTCGCGGGACGGCTGGGTTAATATCATGTACACGGGGTTAGACGCCGTTGGCGTAGATCAACAGGTAAGCCTACCTCTCTGGTTTTCGTTCCTTGAATCTAAACTCTTTTTTTACGTTCACAAAGTCGTTTTTTGAAAGTTCGACAGACTTGGTTTCAATTTTTTTTCATTTTGATTTAAATTTTGTTTTCAATTTAAAATGGCACGACACGATGGATTTGATATTCTTTACATATAATTTATAATTACTATGCGCATACATACACATACTAAAGTCCTCACTATACAATACTCGTGTCGTCTTAATCCTGTAACGTTCAAATAAAGACCTACGTGCAGGGTTTAGGTATTTTGTCATATAAATTCCCCGCAACATTAATCAAGGGCTATCAAGTTTATCCAACTATTGGCATGGAATTCCTCGTAGAATAAAGATTTTTCACAAAATCGGCTCACCTGTTACGTGGATCAACAAATTGAGCACACTTGTTGAATTCGTATACTAGTAGCATTGACGACCATTATTGGAAAAGTTTATGCTGAACATAGTTTAGTTGGAAAAAGCGATTATGACTTTTTATCCGATCTGGTTTTACAAGAATGTAAATGAAACCAAGGACAGCAAACATTTAAACCTTTTTATTGCCACATTGAAACCAAAAGTAATTTTTTAGAATGTTTTGGTCAAATTAGTGTATTTTGACGTTACCTCGTTCCCAACAGCCAATAGTAAACTACTCAGAGTGGCGTCTCCTTTACTTCATCGCGTTCATACTTCTGGTGGGTTTCTTCGTGCTGAACATGTTTGTGGGAGTGGTGGTGGAGAACTTCCACCGCTGCCGCGAGGAGCAGGAGAAGGAGGAGCGGGTCAGGAGGGCGGCCAAGAGGCAGCTGCAGATGGAGAAGAAGAGACGAAGTGAGTTAAATAAACTTGCTGATAATATAATGGAATATACGATGAAATTAATTGCTTTTTTTAACCTGAAGCCACAGGCTTTATAGGCTGGGCCCAATAAAGCGATAGGAGTACGCGGTTGGAAAGTAGCATGGGGAAGATCCAATGAAAATCTCCGACACACCACGCGGGCGGTTTAAACACTGGAATACTCTAACAGTTTGCGCTCCAGTGAGATTGGTTGAGCGACTTCAACTGAATCTGTGTGAGTGGAATCGAGCTAATGTCACTTTTGTCACTAGTTCACTGGATTATGTGAGAAGCGATATGGAGAGGAAGGATGTGAGTGACGAGATGACGGGCTATAGAGAGGTATGGACGAAAAAAAAAGGACACAAAGCGAAATTGAGAACCTCCTCCTTTTTTTGAAGTCGGTTAAAAAAACATGCTGCGCCGACCCCAAGTAAATGGGAAAAGGGCAAGCGAATGATGACGATGAAATGAAAGTAAATGCATTTTTAAAGCCAAAATACATTTAGTATGCTTATCCATCAAAATTTATTTAACTTCACTATGCAAGTATGGTCGTAGATTTGAAATACTCTGGGAGTTTTAACAGTGATTTGTCATGGCGTGACTGTCACATAATGCAATTATATTTCTTATTGCATTGGTTATTTTACTTTAATACTAATTTATAACACAGACAGAAGTTACACAAACAGAGTTTCTATCACAAACATACGATTTTTAAACATGGTGTATGTAATATAAACTATTATATTAGTGTTAAAGAAGAATATCTAATGGAGTAAGACCATATGTCAGTGTCATATTTAAAGTAATTTACGTGTATCATTAGTTTACTTTTTTTCTATTTCAGAAATGCATCAAAGACCCTACTACGCAGATTACAATCAAACTAGACTATTCATCCACAACGTGGTCACCTCCAAATATTTCGATCTGGCTATTGCCGGGGTGATCGGCTTAAACGTGGTGACCATGGCCATAGAATACTACAGAATGCCCCCAGTACTGCAATACGCATTAAAAATATTTAACTATTTCTTTACAGCAGTCTTCATTCTCGAAGCGATCATGAAACTAGTAGCGTTAGGATTCAAAATATATTTAAAGGACAAATGGAATCAACTGGACGTAATCATTGTTATTTTGTCTATAGTTGGAATAGTATTAGAAGAATTAGAAACAAATATAATCCCGATTAACCCGACAATAATGAGGGTGATGAGGGTATTGAGGATAGCGAGGGTACTGAAGCTACTGAAGATGGCAAAAGGGATCCGAGCGTTGCTCGACACTGTGATGCAGGCGCTGCCGCAAGTAGGGAACTTAGGATTGTTATTTTTCTTGTTGTTCTTTATTTTTGCCGCTTTAGGCGTCGAGTTGTTTGGGCGACTGGAATGTTCGGATGAGATTCCTTGTCAAGGTGAGTATCAATTACTTTTATTTAAACAAAATAAATCAAACGTTATGAATGTAAACATCGAGACCATTATGAGGATTTGAGTTAATTTTTATCATTATTTTAATTATTTCTTGAGTCTTTCGCACTATTACTCAATGGTGTCTTCAATTCCCCAGGTCTTGGTGAACACGCGCACTTCGCCAACTTTGGCATGGCGTTCCTCACTCTGTTCAGAGTGGCCACTGGTGATAACTGGAACGGCATCATGAAGGACACCCTCCGTGAAGACTGCGACAGTAGCGTGGACTGCGTGCGCAACTGCTGTGTATCCACCATCATCGCGCCAATCTTCTTCGTGGTGTTTGTACTGATGGCGCAGTTCGTGTTAGTTAACGTTGTTGTCGCCGTAAGTGCCATTTATTTTCCATTTTGAATACACCCCCGACGCTACATTTGGTATGGTGTCCTTCATCCTATTCAGGGTAGCCACTGGCGACAACTGGATCGGCATAATAAAGGTTACGTTCTCTAATCAATGCTTTACCATCATCGCGCACATTTTCTTCTTGATGTTCATCTTTGTTGTGCTTAATTTTTGCTGTACTCTACTTGCATCTCCACCATCATCGCGCCAATATTCTTCATTGTAATTTTGAATCAAAGTAAAAAAATAACGCCGTTTGAACCCACGGTCTCTGGAATCTGTCCGTTGCTATTATCCTACTGATCTACCGTGGGTATCCCTTGTGGTGACGAATCTTTCAATCATTACACTCTTCTATCTAATTATATCTAGTCCGTGTTATTCAACGTCTTTGTCTTCGTAATCGTAAGTAACACGTCTTTGTTGTCTCTTATTAATATTGTAACCTCGTAAAAATAAGTTTTGTCTCTTTATTACAAACTCAAATGTTAATTTTAACACAAATATGTTTGATGGGCGTATATGAATAAGGAAATTATGTCTTTAATAACATTTGCATGGGCTTATTTGTGCCAAGGTAATTTATTTTATGTGCTATATATAATGTTACGTATTATGTTCTATTGCTAAAAACTGTATAAGTCATATAGGTAATAGGTATTCGCGGGCTTGGTTTCCACAACTCGACGTCATATTATGCGCCTATTTTCCGTGATTGGTTATTGGCACTACTCGTGCCAACCCAGTTCCACCAGAAAGCCTAGCAGACCCTTGATGTTACCGACGACTCTGGTAGAGACCTCGGTGATCGGAGGTATTTTTCCCGGTAAGCTGCCACCCGAGGGCATGTCAGGATGATGTGGGCGGCTGTTTCTTCATCCTCCATGCAGGCTCTGCAGAGAGGGCTATCTGTAAAACTTAGAGTGAAAAGGTGCTTGTTTAGTAAAGCACGACCAGTGATGGCCCCCATTAGGCAGCGGAGTGTAGGCCTTTTCAGCTGCATCAGCTTCCTTGACAATCCGGAGTTGATTTTCCGGAGGGCCTCCTTGGTTTGCCTGCAAGTACCTAGGTTGTGCCAATATTTTTAGTGTTCTACCTTGGTGTTTTGTCGCAGTGTACTGTGCAGCCATGCAGGAGGCAGAGATATTATGGGTTCTGGTTCCTCCACACTTGAATCCGAACCTTCTCAGGCTAGTGCACCCGCTGCGTCATTACCGCGTCAATTGCTGTGACCTTTGATCCATTGCAGCGTTATGCCGTTATCGGTACATACCTCCGTCAGTATCATGTGCCTAGCCCTGATATTGTTGTGTGGTTTCGTAGGGCTTGTAGCAATGATCGACTGTCGGAGAATATGCGGATGGGGTATCCTCTTACCTCCCTGGAGACGATTGCATGAGCAGCCATTATTATGCCCATACACTCCGCCTGTAAGACTGCTGTGGACGCCTAATGGTGTCGAGATACGTAGGTTCAGATCCTCCGAGAATACTCCCGATCCAGTGCCTGACCTTGTCTTAGACCTGTCGGTGAAGATTCTCAACTCCCTGGGGGTAAGGCCTTCTCGAGGGGATTCGTGCAGTTGTATTTTGTACTTTTTTTCAAAGGCAAATTGCGTGGGTATCATGTCGTTCGTCGCCTCTATGAGAGGTTCCTTACCTGTTGCCTCGTATAGTATTTCAGTGTGAGGTACCTCACACCATGGCGACGGTAGGCCTACGATGGCTTCCAAGGCTGCAGTTGGTGTAGTCCTCATGCAGCCCGTGACCGCCATGCATGCCAATCTCTGAAGACGCTGTAGTTTAGCTTCGACTGTAGTTATAGTGGTACGAGGCCACCACACTACGGCGTCGTAGCTTACCATTGGTCGAATTACTGCCTGATAGAGCCATAGAGTGATGTTGGGATTAGGTGGCTGCTGCAATTCAACCTGCTGTCAAGTATTAGATACTTCACCTCAAGTGACAGTTGGAGCTCTGTATTGAACAGCCTGGGCTGTATAAGTCATTTACAGATGTGAAAACATTTGATGATTAACTTATTTAATTTTACTGCTATCGAAACTGAACGAAAATTAGCCAGACAATTCACTCCAGCCATAACACAATTTAAATACGAAATTGGGCTAACTTGCGGCAATAGCAAACTACATAGTAACAGCCTTTTGCATGCAAATATTTGACCCGTTGAGTTGTGTCCACTCCTGCTGGACACACTAGAACTTTGCTAAATAAAAAGGTTATTCCACTCTTAAAATTACATCAACTTTAGTATATATTTAAATCCAGAATATTAATGAGCTGCGTGTCAACTCCACGTTACAGGCAACTTTTCCCAGATAATATAGATACGATTCGAAAGTTTCCAGAACTTCCGCGCCCGTATCTAATTATACTGTCATCGCCATAACCCGCGGCGTGATTTTATAATAATATACTTAACTAATTTGATAATAGCTTTAACTTTTGAATAGTCCGAATAGGCATGATGACTAAAAAAAATTGTCATGCCATTCGAACCGGTTTTTAGAGACGATGAAATGTTTGTATGGGACAAACTACAATTAGAGAAACACAAAATACGAAGATAAGAGGCAAAGTACAGTATAGCTAAGGAGATCTCAAAACGTTCGATACTGATTGACACGCAGGCGTGACGCAACGCCTGCGTGGCCTCATACTGCCGTTGCATGGAAAAAAGGGAATTAATTGCCTTGTTTGTCGTGAAATATTGGCAACTATGTACTATACAAATATTTTTGTATTGCCTATTAACATGTGAATTCTATTGATAACTTTAAATTTACATTTGGCCAATAAACAAAAAACAACGTTTTGTGAATCTTTATTCCACATATCTATTTATAATTTTAATTAATTTGTCTAATTTACTATTTATTGTGACAACTTGATAGTTTTCTATCCATATAGCCACAAGTTGACCCTATTGTCGACAAACTCTATTCAATCACTGATTAAATAAGTATAATATATTTAGGCTCGGTTTTATAAAGATCCGTTAGACGTTATATCGGTTTGTTATGTCAAAAAATGTACTGAGTTACTGAGATTTGATCTGACATTTGGTCTAACGGATCTTTATAAAACCCAGCCTTAAATAAACAGAATATTTTGAAATCTGTCAATGGAGAATTTTTCCTTATTTAAGAAATCTTCTTTTTGTAGGTGCTGATGAAACACTTAGAAGAATCGCACAAACAAATGGAAGATGAGAATGACATGGACGTGGAGCTGGAGCGCGAGTTGGAGCGCGAGATCGACGACGAGGAGGACCGGGCGCTGTGCCGTGCGCTCGCGCAGGTGGCCACGCCGCGCCCGCTCAGCAAGGTACCCTCCCTCCCGGCTAACTTCACCTACAGCGAGCCGAAGCACCCTCCGGCCCCGTCCCCCGCACGCCTCGCCCGCCGCCGGCGCACGCTGCACTCGCACCACGCTTTGCTCCCGACGTCACTACCGCCGAGACGAGCTTCCCTCTCCCCTCATGCGTTTGGACGCCGCCGACAGGATTCCACCACGGACCCCCCAGCGGCCCTCTATGAGGAGGACGCGCGGTTCATCGACGCGGACGAAGCCGACGAGCTCGACCCTGGCAGCCCACCGCGACGTGATTCCTTTGCTCAAAATCGCAGACAGCGCGTCGACAAGCGCAACTCCTTGCGCGGCGAGGAGGCGAGGCTTCTCCGGCCCGTTCTGCTGGCCGTGCCGCCAGTGCGACAGAATGTTAGGATAGGTCCCAAGCGGAGATCCTCCGAATCCGGTAGTGTGAGCGACGCAAGCCACGGCTCGGTGCGATCGCAGCTCGCACCAGAGGCACTCGAGCAACCCATCAGCGAGGAAGAGAAGATCAGGATAGTGATAGCGGAGCGGCGGAAGATGGACGCGACTCGGCCGGAGCCCGCGGAGGGCGTCGAGCTCGCGGAGCGCGGCTCCTAGTCCCGGCGGGGCCGGCCGCACCAACACGACGAGGTCTACATCTAGGCGCCCAGCGCCCGGGTGAACCTCCCTCCCGCCTTCTCCTCATCCGTCTTCTTCTATTGAACGGTCAGGAACTGCTGATGTTTGAACTCGGTTGCACGACAGTGATACATTGACACAAGTTTTAAAAACATGTATATAAATTCGACTTTAGTGCGGTATTACGTTTACGTACTGACCGATTGAGTGATAAAGTGTACATTTGGTGTGATCATTTCCCGTCTTTAGTCTTCGTGTCCTGGACCCTCTGATTCTTACTTTTTCTATGCGGCCGGTTCAACAACTAGTAAAGAGACTTCAATAAATTTAAGCTAAGGTGTAATAGAAATAGATAGGAGTTAGGACTAGTCAATTTGTTGTGGTAAGATGTTTTCTACGAGAGCTATGGGTACTTCAAATATCAATTAAGTAATTTTCAAATTACGGTGCTTGCTGTTGAATTGTATTAGTTATTCGTAAAAGTTCTCCTAAAAGAGTTTCCAAAGAACCTCAACGAAATGTATGATTTATCGTATTAGTTTTTGTTATTGTGCGTAGGAAAATCATTTTATTTATTACGCGTAAAGATATGATATTAAATGTTGTTAAAATGTAAAATTTATTATTTAAGAATGGGTTTCAAATCATTGAATATTAGTATAAAGTAATCCAACGACTTGAAAGAAAAAACGCCTATTATTTCTGAGGTAAATATTTAGTTTACATTCAAAAGATCTTCTAGTCAACGACTGTCTCTCATACTAGTAAATTGTTATAGTTAGAAGTTGGTATAGTAATTATCTAAAACAGAACCAATAGTTGGCGAATTGATTATAACTGTCTCTAAGAATGAAAGTATTTTCTGAATATAAAATCAAACCTATTTTCTTACAGTCGTGTACGTAACTTAGATGTGTAACTGGCAATACGCACATAAAGTTAGCGTAGAATACAACGTAGTACAACGCAGTGAACTTAGAGTGAACAGGCATTGTTGTGAGAAATAGTAGCTGGAGTGTTATGGACAAAATTGTTGTTACAGTGTTAAGTGGTCTCCCGTGCCAAATTTACATTTATTATTATTACAAAGTAGGCAGAATTAGACTTACAATTCGCATTCAAACATTCGATTACCTATAGAAGCTCAATCGATTACAGCGCCAGACAGATCTAATTACCTTAATTTAAAAGCTTTTTAAGTACATATTATTTCAATTCAAAGTTGCATGGGACAAATAATGCCAAAATATCTTGTAGGTAATAAGATAGTTCTGCTTAGAGCATTTCTGAAACGAGGCTAAGACGATTATGTGGAGAACAAATATTAAAATGCATTTAAGGTAGTCTCCTCTATGAGTGTTTTTTTTAAGTAATTTCGTGATTATTCGGTGAGTTTTGTTACAAGTAAAAATTTATTTCATAAGGGTTAATAAGGAACGCAAAACTAAGAGCTGAATTATGACTTGTAAAAGATTCATCGGTCATAAACCAGCGTTGGTATCTCCATTATTATGGATCCGACCTAGACTCCTTAAACGCGTTTTTTCTAAGTCAGTCCCTGACCCCGCCAACGAATAAAGAGCGTAGTTAGGGAAGTGAGCAATAAATTTTATACTTCAACTGTGCCTTTCCTATTTCTAATGTATTAGCTTGTGAAGTCGATTGTTGGCACTATGAACTTTTATGTATACTGTAGGATTTGGGGACTATAAGCAATTGTAAATTACTGTTAAATTCTTCAAATACTATATATTTCTTGGAATGAGGCTTGTAGCAATTTCTTAATTGTGTTACAATGTAGCATAGCAATGTTTGGCAATTTGGTTAATCTTGCTAAGAAATTATTATTTTCAAACTCTTAAGTACCTCAAGGTTGCTCGAAATTAAAATAAGTACTACATATTCCAGAACTTTAAATAAGACATCTATTTGTCGATTCGTCTACTTTTAAGTAAAATAGGTTCCAGAGCTTAATGGAAACTTTTTTTCAATTTGATTTAGTCAAATTTTTCTGACATTCAAATATAAATTTAATTAAGCTTTGGAATGGAAATCAAAATGGACCAGAAACTGAAATCACTTTGGAGCTGTCAAATTCAGGATTCCAATTTCGTGCGCTATAAAGTGATTTGATTTTTTTTTATACCACGTCGGTGGCAAACAAGCGTGCGGCCTGCCTGATGGTAAGCGGTCACCGCAGCCTATGGACGTTTGGGGTGTCACATACTAGTTGTCCTACCCTTACCCTGATTGGATAATCAAATCACTTTATAGCGCACAAGTAAAAATATTACAATAAATATTAAGTTTTTTAGCAGTAATGTATGGTGAACGTTCACATAAAATCGATACCTAATTTATTATTGAAGACACAATTTGTGGTAATACAGCAAAGTTCATGTTATGAAGTTTCGATGTATTTTTATTGATGAGTTTTATTAGAATTACGATTTGAAACGGGATATTTACCATGTATATTTGTATTTTTGAGTTCCAAATATACATGGTAAATATCCCGTTTCAAATTGTAGTTCTAATGTAAATGACAATGTAAGCTTGAAATCTTGTGATGAGTTTTATTATTACATTGTAATTAATGTAATTGCTATTATTACTTTGGGAGTCCCATAAACAATCGAGGGCCGATGTCAGTTGTACAATAGTTGCGATCATATATAGCGGAGCGAACGAGGTGTTCACAAACATCTCAGTATTTTACTGAAAATTCAGATGTTTTCAATACTCTGAGGTGTATGTATTTGAGGGCAAGTGTACCCGCCGGTTCGCTCCCTTCGCATGTTTGCTGTACGACTACTCTCCTCGCTTTTTGCTCGCATTTCCATACCAGCGCGTGTCATGATTTTTACATAATATCTTGCTTTGGGACTGCGCTCTAAAACCTTCTAACATCGAAAGCGGCTAGTTTGTATTCGAGGGAAGACAAGCATAACGCCCGCATTAAATATTTCCCTTGTTGCTCCCGGAAGCTGCGACTGTGCCGCTGCATTTTTAATGTATTGTTGATTAACTTCCCTTTTTACTTGAAGGCTGTTTTAAAGCTTTTACTTTAGACAAAACGTCTTCCATGTCTTCTTATACAAATGGTTTCAAATTCTATCGATCGAATTTTTCACAGTAATCTCATAAGATTAATAAATAGTAAATTGTTAGAAGCTATCCTGAATTACTTATTCCAGAGTCACGTGGTTGATTTGATTGAAGGGAATTTAGTAAAATTAAGGATAGCATTTCGTGATAAAAAGTAAAATTCGTGATAAAGATTAGGTATTGTTTTTTCGGTACTGATTGTATGATATTTTAAGAGGTATGAACAATGTTCATTAGTTGAGTACACCTGTTAAAACTAGCTGGTGATCTGTCAAGTTACGAAAATGTTAGGTTGAAAAATAAATCTAAAGACAATTCCTGCGTTTTATTTCCGGTTATCTCTCTTTCAGCCGTCTCAATACCCGCGCAGTTTATTAATATCGAAGAAAACTACCATCAGATTGAAAATATAAATCAAATAGCAACGTGTGCAGCTCTGACAGAGTGAGAAGGCAAGTTATTGGATTAAACGTGATATCAAAGTATACAGTTTTACTGTATTTTAGGTTGCGAAGTCATGTAAGGCAGAGTACGCCAATTAGGTCTTTTTATTTGGTATCAGAGTTTTAGATACAACCACGTCCATAGGCTACAGTAACAATTTAGCATCAGACGGGTCGCACGCTCGCAAGCGACGTGGCAGGGAATAAAATGATGATACAATAATATACTGCGCCAGGTATGGCAATCCGGTACAGTTGTTAGTGTGGGTGACGACGATGGTATGCACACATAAACGTGAGCATGTCGTCGACAATGAACGTCACTGGTGTCACGATCCGGAGCGTCAGACCTAGTTCTTAGTTGTCTTAGACCATGAATAAAATGAACGTCATGGGAAGGTTACACCGCTACTAACTTCGAAACCTTGAAAGACGACGACGTGGTATAAAAAATAAAAAATAAAAGGTAGCCTGATCTGACCAGTGTTAACTTATGATTGCAAAGGCCTAAACTTCAGCGTCAATAAAAGCGGCTGTTCCCTCGTCATTGAATTTGCCCACACAAAGGGCAGAGCAACAGGCGTGCGCAATTGAGTTTAGCAACAATCTTTGCGAGCGTCCTATCTTGTTAGCGGGCGCTTACAATCTAATTTGCATAATTCCTCGAAACGAATTTTAATAGGTTCTTTATCGTGTTCAACAACATAAAGCCATTCGCGAAAAGGTGCAGATTCTGTTTATTGTCCCGGAATACGGCTGAATCAGTTGTTCGGAGTTTTATAAGCAGTCTCTCCGTCTTGTTATTGTTTGAGAAGTAGGAATATTACAAAATTTACGTTGCAAAATTTACTACTGGAATTTATTGGGCACCTAAATATTAATTAAAAAGAAAAATTGAAACATAACTCTAGTGAGATCGTGCAAAGAATAAGTAATCGAAATTCTATATAAAATTTGTGCAATAGAATATATACTTGCATTAAGTCAAAATTACATTGTCACAATTACAGCCAAGATATTAAGCGCTGGCTTTACGATACCTACTTAAACGTTCCTCAAACCATGCCGTTAATATTAGTTAAGAAATTAATCCGTTAAATTGACGTTCGCGTGCGACAAGAGGGAACAGAGGTTTGTTAAGTTTTATGAATAAATGGGATAAATGATAAACTATGTTAAAATTAAATGAAAGTTATAACTTCAACATTTTTTTTATACAACGCTGGTAGCAAACTAGCTTACGGTACACCTGATGGTAAGCAGCCACCGCAGCCTATAGACGCCCGCAACTCCAAAGGAGTCACGTACGTTGCCGACCCTTATTAAATTTGAGGATGCACTGAACATGATCCGGGCAGAAGAAAAACTGGCGCACTGACCCAATTCTGGCTCTAATAGACTATGAATAGTTAACTCTCGCAAATAAAGTTTTATCCCCTGACACATTATTTTAAACCTACTAACACTATAATGAAGACATGAAAAGATTTTCCCAACGCAGCATTCGTCTCGCAAATTCTTTGTGATTACTAATACCAGTTGATAACCTATTTTAACCTTATTTTGAAAGGCATAAAGGTGATAATAATAGACAGGATTGGTAATAATAGGACGATACAATTTTATGATTCTTTGGATATATGGCATATCGTGCTAGTTTCATTGTAACTTTAATGGCGGCAGCATTCACAGATACCTTATTACTTTTACAACGTAATAAGCGTGATAATTTGTGTTTAACTATTATGCTTTATTGCTTATGTTCCGATAAACTTTTCAATGTTAGTTTCGTAATACTTTCACAGATTTTTATTTATGGGTCATACACGGATTTAGGTTTGCGTCTTTTCTGTGGACATACCACTACAAAGCTTAATTTTGGATTGGACCAGTAACCCGCATAAATCCCTGTTATAAACATAGCTAAAGTGCACATAAGCCGTTAACTATTGACCAAAGGAGTGACAACTTTTGTTTTTTCAACTAAGTATGACCCTTATATGTGGTTCTATTTAACATGCATTTTTTAACTAAAAAGGACTTACCCTTTCCCACAAATACAAATTTGATATCACGAACTTTAACCGCATATTATAGCTATTCGGGTATAGCCACGAAGCGTTTCAACCACAGAGCATCAATTTAACTAGAGGCCCTAAGCACCTCAATCTGTATGAGAACCGACCGTGTCACTTTTTTTGCTGCCTACTGTGACGTCACGAGAGCATATTAGTGATGTGGAATCTCCGTTGTCTCCGCGAAACCGATACAAAGGCGATATATCGCCCGCGCCGTGCAGCTCGAGTCGATAAACCGGACTCGGATAAATCGGTCACGAAAAATATGGTCATGTAAAAATAATACTATGACGACCAATAAAAGGAAAAATGATAATGAAAAGGCTTCTTTTTGTAAAAATCGTTTCTTTAGTTCTAAGCTTTACTGTGAAATAATAAACATTAAGTTTCTAAGAACAATGCCAGGGTATCAATACGAGCCCCAATGCAAATGAGTACGTCTGGTAGGAAAAAAATGTACTAAACTAACGTTAACCTAAAAATTCTGGGGGACGAAGGTGTTTGGAAGAATTAGCAATATAAAAACAGTATAAGTTATAAATCGTATTTTATTTATTCAATGAAAAAAAAAACGAACTTTCCTTGGTAATAAAAAAAACATTGTTTCACCAATTGTACTAAAATGCAAAAAAGTTCGTCTTTAGTGTTACCGACGCAGATTAGAACGTCTACCACTTGGTGGCGTCTCCTTTTGCATCTAAAACGGCTTTAATTCTGAGCGGCATTGTATCTACCAGCTGTCGACACTCTTCCGGGGTTGTTTCATTCCAAACACAGGTAAGTTTCTCTTTAAGATCAGCTTTTGATCTGGACGGGTCCTTTCGCAACTTCTTCTTCATTTTCCACCACAACGTTTCTATGGGAGACAAGTCCGGGCTGCTGGATGGCCACGACATGGTAGGTATTTTTTTCTTTTTCAGCCACGCCATCGTTGCTTTAGCGGTATGGCATGAGGCACCATCTTGTTGAAAAGTATACGCATTTTTATACTTTAACTTACGTATAGACGGCAGCAAACTCTCTTGTAAGATGCTTTTGTATTTTTCGGCATTGACGGTTCCATCTATAAATTGCAGACAGCCGACACCCTGTGCCGACATGCAGCCCCAAATCATTAAGGAAGCTGGAAACTTTACCTTACGCTTAAGACAATCTTTTTGAAATGCCTCTCCTTTTTCGCGAATGACTTTACTTCGTTCATCGCCTACTGTGACTTCAAATTTAGATTCGTCACTCCATATAATTTTACGCCACTGATCGACGGTCCAATTTCTGTACTTTTTGGCGAATTTCAACCTGTTAGTTTTCTGCCGTTGTGTAAGTAACGGTTTCTCTTTAGCAGTGTAAAAACCGTAGCCCATCCTCTTCATCACTCTCTTGCAAGTATCCACTGAAATGTTTTTTTTAATTGCGTCACGCCATAGTACCGTAAGTTCTCCAGCTCTTGCACGACGATTTTTCTTGATGATCTTCCTCAGAATCCTGTTTTCTGCTTTAGTAGTAATTCGTGGGCGGCCGGATTTCTTTAAACAAGAAATTTTGTCGTGTTTTCGATGATGCTCGATGATAGTTTGGATTGTAGACCTTGGCATAGAAAGGTCCTTGGCAATTTGGTACGTAGATTTGCCTTTATTGTTACTGGAGATTATAATTTTCCGCACTTCTTCAGTCACTGGCTTACCTCGTGCCATCTCGATAGAAAAACGATTTGGAGTAATAAAAAATTAGGCTGAATTTGCCCTTTTATATAGTGGTTTGTCATTTTACATGACAGAGAATATTCCGTATTCAATTTGAAAATAATATTTTATATTACGAACCCTGGTAAACAGGTTTTATTTTAAATAGACGACCTATTTTGCCTTAAATATGAAGCAGACGTAATTATTTGCGTGTGAGATGTAATATTTATAATTAAATTATTTTAAAATAAATAACGAGATGTACACTTTGTACAACTCAAAACTAAGCTAGCTTTAGTGACATTGCGTCTAGTGTATTCCATTAATCATCAAAGTCGATTCGGGTAGAAATACTAGTTTTTGAAAAAAAATACGCATGCAGAATTGCGACTAGACGAGCTATTTTGCATTGGGGCTCGTACTATCGATTACAATGTTAATCTACTAACTGCTTCACTTGTTGATTTTTTCAGTACATCAATGGTTGGTATTGCTTCAGGAATCAGTCGACGATATTTTTTTGTTTGTTTAAAGCTGCTATCATCGAAATGTATGGAGCAAATTGTGCTATGTTTTGTTGGAAACCAGTGTTTTTGCCCGGTCGCTTCCATCCATTTCTCTTTTATGTATGGATTACTTGGAAACCTGTAATTTATAATTATAATGTGTTGTGACACATTACCTAAGTGAACATTACCATACCTCGATTTCAACAATCGATAAGAACTGTGACGAATCGAAAGGTGAACATCACTATTCGCTTCATTGGACAGATGAATGAGAATTTCTCTTACCAAGAAGCCGAGCGACACAAGCTAAAGTTCCATCGTTTTATTTCCATTACTCGTTTAATATAGGCAGGTCCTACAACTTTGTTACTAAAGTAGGTAATGTATCATGAACATGAAGTAATCGTACATCTATCGCAAATAGACTATTTTTCGTATTACAACTACGAAAAATCTAAAATAAATGATTTTAAAATGGAATTAAACATAATTTTAGAAGGAATTTCCATTATTTGGGTCAGCATTTTCTGAACAGTTTCTACAACTCAATACTGAACAACGAGTCATTTTTACGTATTTCGGTAGACGGTCTCGCGGCAATGACCATTCAAGGCGGACTGAGCGAGAAGAGACTGCGTAGAAGTTTGACGTTTTGACTACTTTTTGGCACGCAAAGTACGTATACAGGCGACGTCTAGTTAAATTGATGGTCGGTGGTTTCAACCGCCTCTTCCCGTATGTTACCAAATATTTATATACAGTTAACCTGTAAACTCGACGTTGTTAATTCCTTGAAATTTTGTTGCATGTCATCACATCTATAAATACCGTCAACCGGAGTTACTTTCAAATTGAGGGGCGACTTTAAAAATCCAGTTTTTAATGCGGTGTTATAGTTTTTATTTGCTTAACATGAGCTCAGTAAAATACCTTGGTAAATTTCCCAACTATTTACTAAACTTAATCAAACTAGAAATACTTGGTGATGATTATATAAGTCTTCTAAATCTATCAAAGGGGGCCCGATTTTTCCTAAAGTCACCCCAGTTTACGGTATTTGGTAACGTACGGGAAGGGGCGATTGGAACACTCATTAGAATTAGACATTCCTTATTCGAGCGTTTCTACCGCGCTTTCAACCCATCACTTTCATGGACACGTATTTGACGAATTGGTTGTATTCTGGTGGCATTTCCGAGTTTATCATTAAAAAAATCATCCACTTCGACAAAATGGCGATCTAGAAAATGATATTGAACAAATGTTCAAATAATTACCCATTACCTATATTACATTTTAAGAATGTATGGTTAAAAAATATACTTATTGTTTTATG
The DNA here is from genome assembly GCA_963556455.1 of Epiblema foenella. NCBI lineage: Eukaryota > Metazoa > Arthropoda > Insecta > Lepidoptera > Tortricidae > Epiblema > Epiblema foenella. Next base: position 15,811,790 of record OY747106.1, read on the forward strand.
TCCGTATTCTTGTGAATAGACACTCATAGCGCAACAAATCGCTTTAGAAATTTAGTCTGAATTACAGGTTCAGGTTCAGGTTCGAAAACCCTTGTCAGACGACAGTTTAATAAATCACACAAAACCCTTACTTCAAAATCTGTTTCTCCTATGCAAAGACTATCATGTCAATTTGTCCTAAGGCAACAAATTTCTCGAGCCTCTAAAGTAAGGACAATGAGACGAAACAAATAATGCCATGAGAGAGAAAAGGATCGGGACACTAATAATGGTGTATCAGACAAGGATGAAGTATTTCTCGTCGCGTTGGCTTTGCTTTAGGTCTGTTGACACTTCGCAAACTTCGGGTGGCTGTTCACACAAGTTGGTATCCTCATCCCGGGACACAGAAACGGTTTTAGGCTCGACGTACCTACTCGTAACCACAGATTTTATAATACTAGTACAGATATCCAGTCCCATACAAGAAAAGCGACCCGTCCAGATTCTTAAAAGGCTTCCCCCTTTACAGTTCTTTGGCTGCACCAGTAGAGCGCAGCACCGAGCATACTGAATTGACATAGCTACTGCGCGATAGTTAGTTGTACTAGTACATCGAGATAACACTAGATGGCAGTAACGAATCTGCTTACACTTGGCAAGTACCTAAGTGTAGGCACTTAGGTCAATGACACGCACGACACGATCTAGTCGATGCGCGTGACCTTGAATACGGGGCTTAGTAGGGTCGCGTGCGTTTTAATTTTAGAATGCTATATGGTATAGTTCGACGACGACGACGACACACTCATTTACGTTTAGGCTTTAATTTCACTTGCATCTTTTTTTTTAAATTTTGGCCATTTTTAGTAAGTACTTACTGCGTAGGTAATTTAATAGTATTTAATCTGATCGCTATCAAATACTTTTAAATTACCTACGCAATAAGTACAAGAAAGTTACTAAAAAAAGACAAAATTAAAGTTTTACATATATTGCATGTAAAACTTAACATTAATCTTTTCTACAATGTAGGCTTTTATTTCGGTGTCACTAACCGTCGTTGCGCCAGTTAATAATAGATGAATTGATGAACCGAAAGGGAAATTTCTCTTTATAGGGTTCCGTAGGTTTTTTTATACTATAGGTACTAATACGGTAACAAAGAAGCGTACGGCCTTCCTGATAGTACATAGACACCATAGCTTATGGGCGATTCCTAAATATACGTTTAGGTACGAATTGTGCATTTTTCACCATCAAAAGATCAATTTACAAAATCGTACGCTAAAGTATAATATACTTAATCTTTTTAATAAAATATCCCAATATGTGGTGAAAAATAAATTTTTGAACAGCGAATCTTTGTAGTCAAATAACAGCCGATCAAGTTAACAAATTTTTAAAGGCCGGGTACCTAACTACGGAACCCTACGCTATGAATATCTCGACAAACTGAGTACCTACTAAAAAAGGTGCATACTACTCACTAGATTGATTAGAGACAAAGGTCTGCATGAAAAACATGGTCTCCTATATTATTGAACGAGCAACATTTATTTATTTATTTATTTAAACTTTATTGTACAAAAAGTATATAAGTACAAAGGGCGGACTTAATGCCCAATGCTTAATGCTTAATGTTATTTATGAACTAGCTTTTGCCCGCTACTTTTAAGTTAATGTTAATCCGGGCTATAAAGTCGTTGTGTACCTGCCAAGTTTCATTAACAAATATCCAAACATATAAACATTCGCATTTATAAAATTAGTTGGAAACAGGATTTTTTTCATCATCATTTATTTTTTATCAAGACTGTGTACACAATCTCATATTTCAGAATAAAAGTTCCAACAGTTTATCCATTTCGGACGTGCAATAACAATTTAACCTAAAAATAACCTAAACTCTACACGCGAGTTCGGTCTTACATGCACATACATACCTTTAATTGAAGAATGATTGTAATCGAAAGAAGCTGGTCGCGTAACCGGCGCAACGACCCTACGTATTTCGGAAGTTTCGCGATACATCCACATCCTAATTAAATGATCAAAAAACCGGTCAATTGCGTGTCGGACCACGCACAATGAAGGGTTCCGTATCGACACCTACTAGTCCACATGTAAAATCACTATCCAATACATTGAATCTAAAAAAGTAGTATCTTCATAGGGAACTCACGGCACTTACGACCTTTTGTTTGGGCAAGACAGTTTTTAAGCAAAAACTCAAAAACTGTAAAACCTGTATTGTTCAAACCAAAAATCGTTGAAAGTATTTACTAATGCACACCACCTCAATTTCTTTCAGAATTTTAAACTTTATAGTTTGGAAATTGGAGTGGGGGGGACACTTTCTATGACTATGACAGCTATAAGAATATCTCACCAACGGTTGCCTTAAATGGACAAGTTTTTTTAGAAACCTCCATATCATTTTTAAAGGGCTATCCATCGATACCCCACACGACTATGTGCGTTGAATTTTTTTTTCATCCACCGGTTACATGTATGGAGTGCCCCCTAATTTAATATTTTTTTGTAATTTTACATCACTTTTATGTAGCGGTTCATAGAATACACCTTCCTACCAAATTTCATAATTGTAGTGCTTATAGTCTCCTAGTAAATCGGCTGTGACATACGGACGGACGGACGGACGGACGGCTTAATCCATGTAAGCTTGTGATTATTTTAAATTAAGCTTGTGAATATTTTATCAATTTTTAGGGTTCCGTAGCCAAAATGGCAAAAACGGAAACGTTACAGATTCGTTATGTCTGTCCGTCCGTCCGTCCGTCCGTATGTCATAGCCGATTTACTCGGAGACTATAAGCACTACAATTATGAAATTTGGTAGGAAGGTGTTGGTATGGAACCCTTCATTGTGCGTGGTCCGACACGCACTTGGCCGGTTTTTTTTTATGTCAGGCCGTAGGAGGATGGTAAATAAGAACCAAATCACCTAGGCCAAATACTGTACATCAATAATAGAAACGAAAATATCCAAGAACTTAAAACTAAACTTAATAAACTAACTTAACGAGCCACCATCAGGCGCGGACCGTGGTGACGGTAGTGACCGTGGCCACACTCCCGCCGCCCCGGCCGCGTCTTTAAACCGAAGGAGAAGGTCGAGCCCACGGACAGTGAAGGGTGACCACACAACTGCAACCATAGGTACAGGACTGTAGGTACAAATATACAGAATAAACCTAACCAAAACAATTTAATAAATAAAAGAAGAATACACAATAAAGAAACGAAATCTTACCTATTATAGTAATAGCGACGGAAAAATCGCTACACCATAATGGCTACCACTATTAATTACAACTTAAAACCTAATCATAGAATTTACAATAAACGTAAAACATAGACCCAATACCAGATAAATATGAGTAAGTGTAGTGCCAAGTAACTACTCATATAATAGCAAATGAAATAAAAATAAATTCAACTGGTATGCCTATTATATTGTATATTTTATTTCGTTGACATGTATGTACCTAAAATTTCATATTTCATCAATAAATGAGTATACGTAATAACCAAATACAAAAATGGGTCACCAAACCTAACACGGAGTGTCCAAGCGACAACCTGAGCCATTGTCACCCGCCAGGTTGGCGTTTGTGTCGTTATTACGTCACGAAGTAAATCATCGCGTGGGCACTATACATACGAATTTTAACATCGTTTACGAAAGACTGCGTAGCCAAGTGCGTATGCAGGTAGACTGTTACGCAATGGGTCCGGGATCGTGTCCTTGTGTGAGAGACTTTTTGTATTTTTATATTTTTTTATATCAGCACCTTGTTCGTTTTTTTTATATCACTCACTGTATTAAATTGTTTTTTAATTTTTCTCGCCTTTTTTATAGTTCCAAAAAATAAATTTACTTTTTCATGACAATAAATGCAGTAATTGTCAACTCATTATTATCTGCACAAAGTTAGGACAGCCGGCGAGAACATTGTGATCAAATAAAACTCGGAACCGATATCATATCAGTATACACTTTTTACAAATGTTGACTCTGATCGTCGTCTGCTTTGATAATATTTAATGAGACGCAAAAAAACCCACGTAAAAACGCTGCATATTCACCTATTATATTTATGTAGGTACCTAATAATTAGCCGGGCGGGGCGATGACCCGCGCGGTATATCTCAGAGGTGCAGCACCATCTAGTGATTGTACTCAACAATACGTAGCAAGCTTGGAAGCTCATACGTATGGTATGATTTATTGAAAATTTTATTGAATTTAGTAAAATTCAAAATTATACCTTATTTTTGCATGTAGAATAATGTTTGTGACAAAAATAGGCTATGTTTAATTTATTAGGGTGTAAAAATGACTCAATTCTCAAGATTACTGTCTCAGATGTTTCACGCGATACCCGTAACGCCATCTGGTTGTTGTTTTTTGGTATTATTTATTCGTTGTAGGAGATGGGAGGGCATGCCCGCGCGGTATATCTCAGAGGTGCAGCACCATCTAGTGATTGTACTCAACAATACGTAGCAAGCTTGGAAGCTCATACGTATGGTATGATTTATTGAAAATTTTATTGAATTTAGTAAAATTCAAAATTATACCTTATTTTTGCATGTAGAATAATGTTTGTGACAAAAATAGGCTATGTTTAATTTATTAGGGTGTAAAAATGACTCAATTCTCAAGATTACTGTCTCAGATGTTTCACGCGATACCCGTAACGCCATCTGGTTGTTGTTTTTTGGTATTATTTATTCGTTGTAGGAGATGGGAGGGCATGTCGTAACTAAGTTTCTTTCTCCGTTTATGGTAAAGTTTTACCCCCTTTGGTGAAACCAGTCTTTGTACGTTCAAATAGGTTCACTTGACCATAGCAAAAATTATCACTTCAAAGCTTAAGCTTTGGATATTAATATCACGGCAACCGATTCTTGAATCAAAACTTGCTTTTAGAAACCTTATAATATTTTAGAGCTACCCAGCGATATCCCACACGATGGGGTTTGGAAGAAAAAAAATTGCACCACCACTTTACATGTAGGGGAAGTACCCTAAAAAATTTTTTTATGATTTTGTTCTACCGTTTTGTCGGCGTCATTGATATGTATACTCATGCCAAATTACAGGTCTCTAGTACTACGGACGGACGGACATGGCGAACCTATAAGGGAACCCTAAAAAACTGTGGAATTGCTTTTGTTTCTTTCTTATGAATTGCTAGTAGATCTAAATAACTGTCATTTTTAGACCTTACGTAATCACGTACTACACGTTCGAAAACGTTACGTAATCACGTCTCTGTTAACATTTTGATTGATGATTATATAGTATGAGCCCGTGCCTAGCTATTGATACTCGCAATTACAGCATTGACAGTTTAATGATAATGGACAATTATATCCAACTAAAACTGGATTTTGTGTGTAAAACTATGTAAACTCAAACTCGCTCTATCTCAAATAGACATGCGCGTTATCTCCGCTACCCAATCATTACCTTCCAGGCATCGCTCTTTCGCGATAAGATCACCTATTTTTATCCCTGCATCAAACCTTGTATTGTGTTCTTTTTTATTGTAAAAAAAATAGATATTTATTGCATTTTATACATACAGTGAAATCCGGATAAAGCGAACCGGTGATATTACGTTGCACTAGCAGGACGTCGCACAAAACGGACTGATTTACTTTGAAAATGTATGATAGCAAATCTAATGTGTGGTGATTTCAAAGTCGTTAAAAGCGGTAAAATGTTATAAGTGGAGTCGTTATAAGCGGATTCTACTGTATATACATACATGTACTTAAATACGCTTAAAAAGAAGCAAAAAACCTACTTATTCTTTCTTAATTTAGTAAACCTATAGAGAATAGTTTTGCGCGGAAACTCACGGAACCGGATTATATTTTCCTATTATCCAATAACCTTCCATTAAGCCGCCGTAACGACCTACGTAACCGGTAAACCTTCCTTTCCTAATGAATACCAAACTCATTTAATTTTTTACGAACGTAATAGGTACTTCGTGTTCTGGCTTTGTAAAACGCGTTTATACCTCTATTTACCGCCGCCTAATCAACTCCATGCCCATGGCTTTTTGTATGGACCGTTCTTTTGCTTTATTTATGTGCAAACGCATAGGCAAATTTTTAAGATGAATAGGGAAGAGAGATTTTTCGTCAGAGCCGAGTTTTATTTTGGTGCCGGCCGTGCGAAGCTATAAAGCTAAGCATTCTCATGGAAAAGTAACTGGAGTTTAACGCTTATGGAAAAGCAATCTTAATTATTTGTTCGTCGATCATAATTTTATAAACAAAATAGCTTGCCCTCTCAAAAAGAGCCTACGCCTAAACAGGCGAACAAATAAACAACAACAACAAAAACAAACAACTAAACAACTAACCAGTTACCAGCCAGTTAGTAGTAAGGAAACTAAACAGTTTCATTTATCATTAACACGTTCACAGTCCCCATACAAAATGTTTCAATTTTCTAGGACGACCAAGTAAATTACGTCCATCACACGTCAGTGCTCCACATTTGGGTCACTATGAAACGACCAGGTACGCACTCGGATTATTACAATATACAAGGTGATTTTTTTAGCTGAAGTGCCAGGGGGTGATGAGAAAGGTCACACTGAGCAACTTTTACTAAGGGGCCAACCATGAAATCGCGAAAACAAACACCAAATTAAGAGTAAATTGATAGCTAATTGTATGGACCAACTAATTTTTTTTCATGATTTCGTCATTGGCCCCATAGTGAAAGTTGCTCTGTGTGATCATCGCCATCACCCCCTGCTCACGACTCACGACTTAAAAATCACTACTTTTATCAAATTTCTTGAAATTGACTAGTTACTTGTTTTTACATGCAGATGGGTTATGTGTCATAAGTTTGTATTTCAACAAAAATAAACATTAAAATTAAGCAAAAAGCTTAAAAAATAGCATTTCGTAAGCGTCACGCTTCATGGAAAGCTCCATATTATTCTATATATATCGTTGGCTTAGTACCCACAACACAAGCCTTCTTGAGCTCACCGGGTGTAAGGAGTCCTGTAATATTTATTTATTATTTTATGATGAGTAATCATAATGAATGATACAAATATTCTCCCACATAAAGGAGTAGTACCTACTATCAAATGTACCAAGCAGTACCAAGTATCAAAAACAAAGAATTTAGCCGTTAGGAGTAGCGGAACAGCCCGGGAATAGAACCCGCGGGGCTCGTCGGTGTCGGGGGCAATTGTGGTGTTTCCACAGTTAAAAATATGTAAAAAAATTATGACTGACTGAACAGCGATTGTCCTTAGTCTCGTCTGATGAAAAGCGATGACAAGGCCTAAGATATAGCTCGCTGTTTCAGTAATAGCCTATTCAGTCTTGCCTTGAATGGAACAAGTTCCATTCCTTTGCTGTTCGCATTAGAAAAGAAGAAGCAAACCGCTTCGCGCAAATAAACGTAAGACTAACAACATAAAGATGTCATAGTTCTCCTCGTCTGAATGTCCGCTGATGAACGGAGAAGGCGGAATTAAATCGTGTAATTCCTGTGCACATTCTCCAAAGTGTATCCGATAAACTACTGACAGGCAAACGACGGCTCGATGGCGGTGTTCCAAGCTTTGCAATTTAGACTCAACTGACGGATCGTCCTCAAAAAGTTTACGAGCTCGGCGCTCGATTGAGTCCAAGGCCGCTCACTGATACTTAGAGAACCGTCCCACAGGCGTAGCAGTACTCCATACACGACTGAATCTGATCTGTGTACAGGGTGAGAAGCTGGATCCGTGAGAAGTACCGCCTCACCTTGTACAGAATACCAAGTTCAAATCTTGGACCAGAAGTTTAAGTAAATTCCAAAAACTAGCTCGACAAAAGAAACCCATATAATTATCGAACCTGCTCTCAAAATTTCACGAGAATCGGACGAGAAATGCGACCTGTAGAGAAGCCGGATGGAGATCCGGAAATCCGGACACACAAAGCACTTTTGCCCAAGGTAAAACGAAGACCTTCAATCGATTCGCTAATTTGATCAATTAGTAGAGTGTCGGTGAGACCCAATCAAGTAATAAAGGCTTTTAGGTAATTAATGGAGCAATTCAACAAGGAAACACTTTAAATTAATTCAGAAGGGTTTATTATCAAGCCCGGCCCAGAACCTTTCGTAGGTAATTAAACTACGATTGTTATATATAAGGGTAGAACCAGACAATACAGTTTTTAGTTAATGTACAGTCACGAGCTTTAATTTGGAACCCCCCTAAGGTCGACACACGTGTCTAATTGTATAGAAATGCAAACAAAAATTGTGTGAAATGGGTCAAAAATTCGTGACTATAAGCTCGTGACTGTACTTTACGTGACTCCTTGTACATGTGTTAAATAGTGGAAGATACACTAATCATACAAATAGAAAATGTAATAAAAAAATCTACATAGTTATTACTCCTTTGACGCTCAGACGCTCAGACGTATTTCATAGCATCTGTAGGTACTTAATACAATTGCATTTTTCATGGTTATTTCAATCCTACTCGCAGACCGTCGCACTAATGGACGCACAGCTAATACGGTGAGCGTGTCGCAACACAACAATGCACAAAGCGCATTTTCCGTGTCCATCCGATTCACGAAACGAAGGTTTTGTGTTTCAACACTTTATACACGTTCGTGATGACTCGGTCGTTTTTCAGCATTCGTTTTTGTTTCATGCTCATGCCACGTCCCGAAAACTATATGTATGCGGTATTTACGACTTCACCAAAATCGTACTGATGTCGTCCAGGTTTCCTCACCTTGTCAGTATTAGGTACATGTGCGTAGGTTTTGTATTTCAACTCCTTAGGTACGTTTAGAGAGGCCTCAAGTTTTTGAGACATTTTTGTGGGATTCAGTAGTTTACGTGAACGAAGTCGCGAAGTCTAGTATATCACTAGATATTACTATGATAATTGATAAACCTACCGCTTGCCTCAGAAAGTGCCTGCGTGGCGCGCGACTGAAGACCAAAGACAAAAATTAAAGAGAAAGAAAAAAGACAAGAAACAAATACTAGCGACCGGGGCCAGTCGGCTAACACTTTGATGTCTCCCCTCTTATGTTGCGCGCCACGCAGGCACTGTCTGTATTAAGTAGCATATTCCAGCAATTTTCAGTTTAAAATACAGGGTAGATTCGTGGTCAAACACAACAACTTCATAGATGTTTAATGTAGTAGTTAGTACCTGCCTACTATCCTTTTGTGGCGTAAGTTTATTACCTAGTCCCAAAGTTTCTTCAAACAAACCACATGTGCCCACAGTTGTAGGAATATAAAAGGGAAAACCGGGACATATTAGAAAACTACTGGAGACGCGGAGCCTCTCTGGAAAACTTGAAACTTTACGGCAGAGTAGGAGTGAAGTTTGTTTGAGTTTTAGTAAGATTTAATCGATTACGTCTGGTATTCACAAACTTTCATTTAAAATCCTGTCATATACAAATACAAATACAAATACAAACACTTATTCTGCAAATAGGCCACAAGGGCACTTTTACATGTCAAAAAAATTAGTTTACAATTTAAGAAAGTCTGACTATAATAAGTAATACATTTTTCATGTCAAAATATTAATTTACAGTTCAAGAAGGAATAATAATTTCGAGTTTAACAATTATAACAAAATTAATGTCATACAGTGAAGATAAACTTGCAAAGTTATCTATTACAAATATTAAGTTAGAGATGTATAAGGTCTCAAGATTAAACAAGGAGTGAAATTAATATATTATCCCAGAGATGTACATGGTCTCTGAGCGTCAAAATTAAAATTAATTTAATATTGTTAGAGATGTATATGGTCTCTAAGTCACTGATAATAAAAACGAATCCACAACAGGATGATGTCTCTCGTCAATCCCCTATAAAAAGACACTAGTATTAACGTAGTAACGTAGTAACGTAGTCATATAAGTATGTTAAGTATATCTATTCCCTGGAAATAAGAGTGATAAGAGAAACTAGATTTACCATAGGCAAGTGATTGGGTAATGTTCGAATAAAACAGAACCAGTCAACTTCTCAACTACACGCTTATTTCACACGTTTAATTAAATATTAGTTATTTGTGACGCAGGCCCATAAGATGGTCTCATTGTATCACGTGACACCACTTGATAGAAAAAAGTCAGACATTATATTTTGCCGTTTATCGCGTGATAAATGCAACCATAATTCGTGGGAAGGCCCCCAGTAGAGGGATTTTCTAATTGATGTGGTACAACCACCCCTCAGTTTAGTTTAGTTCGTAATAGCATAGTAAGTACCTAACATTAGTTAAATGAGCGCGATCTCAACAACAACAAAATCTGCAATAAACTAGGCCGTTTTGCATTTGCGCTCAAAAGGCTGAGAGACACTGTGTCAGTGGAAGCAGCATTAAACGCTTATCATGGTTACGTTTCATCTGTCCTTGGTTATGGGCTGATATTGTGGGGAAACGCAGTGGAAGTGGACAGAGTCTTTAAACTACAAAAAAGTGTATCAGGGTCATTAGTAGTTGGTGGTGGGACGAAAGTTGCGTACCTCTTTTCAAAAAACTTAAAATCCTACCTTTGCCATGCCTATACCTAAGAGACATTATGTAATTTTGTCAGATCCCATCACTCTTACTTTAAAACACGTGGTGAAGTACTTGAAAGGCAAACAAGGGTAAAAATAATGAATCTTTTATATCACCCTCGAAGTCACAAGATGATATACAAGAGGAACGTCTTCAACATGTGTATTGTCATTTATAATCATCTCCCGGAGGAACTAAAGCTGCTGGAGGGAAACGCCTTTAAACGCAATCTAACAAACTGGCTTTTAGAGCATTGTTTTTACAGCGTAAAGGCGTATCTCGAACACCAGCATTAGAATTAGTATATTTAGTTATATAATTGTTATTATTTTATGATTTTATTGTGCCTCTTTGACTGTGATATGCCTATTATGTTAATTTGACTAGTATTTTAATTTGACTTCCTATATTTATTTCAATTATTTTTATTTTTATTCTTTTGACATTTTAATGACTGTAACTTTTGACATTTTATGTATTTGCACGCTTGCATGCAGGCTAGATGCATGAAACAAAATGTATTATAACATCCATACTTACTGTGTCTATGCAAATAAATAATTTCTGATTTCTGATTCTGACAAACTGTTATGGCAGTTTGGCGAGAAATTAAAAGATTCTAACTGTTATGTACTTTTTTTGATAAATAAATTAAAAAAAAAAAAAAGTTATGCTAAACACGGACAATTTAATCTAAACGAGTCAAATGGTACTAGGATGGTAAATTTAACTACAATATTTAGGCAGATTTCACGTACCTAATACGCTTAAGAGTTGTGTGCTGAATACCGATTGAGCATTCGCTTCGTAGCCTCGTAGCACGCCCTTCGTAGCCTTCGTAAGATTATAATAAGCAGTACGTCTACGGCGTAGCACACAACGAGCGCCTCCTGCGCACGTTGGTGCTCGTATTAACTCGTATTATGGTTAAAATTAGGTAAGATGTCCTTTTTATGGTTAACTGTTATGGGATTTTGTATCCTAAAGCTTGGACGGTAAAGTCACTTTTTGATAGGAATACTTTAATACCACACGGCCATAGGTAAGTATACGGCTATAGGTACTTACATATGGGTCCATAGCACAAAACAAGGATTGGAAAATTTATAAATAAATACATCTATTTAAAAAAATATGTGAAAATGTAGGCACGCCAAAATATTTTATTGCGTCACAATTTTCCAGTATTAGGAGGCCGAAGCACAAATTACTCACCCAGCCATCCAATCCCCATTAGTTTTCGCGTGTCGAACAAAAACGTAATAACATTTTCATTACCTTTTCCATAATCTTTATTCTCCATTCGTATTCCGAGGTTTCTTCCACGCCATAAAGTAGACAGTAAAAAAACCGGTCAAGTGCGAGTCGGACTAGCGCACCAAAGGTACCGTATACAGATGTGTACCGGTTCCAATCCTATTAAATCAGGAAAATCTCAACAACATGGTGTATAAATTGAACACCATGGGTACAGCGTCATCTATAGGCGACTTTAGTTACAAATTTGAGTCACTGAGTAACTTACTATGTATGGTGGTTTTTCAAGGATTGTTTTTTTTCTCTTGTCTTCTTTATCTCGTGAACCGATTTAATTTTTTTTCTTTATTTAGGTACTTTCAGCATAATCTCGTAGAAATTTATCAAACAAAAATACATAAAAAGGTGATCAAATGACTAAATTAGTATAGAAATGTTTATGAAGATAGAAAAAAGTGAATCTAGATAGAGCTATAGTCATATTTTTCCTGTAAAATATACATTGATAAATACAAATACAAATACAAATACAAACATTTATTCTGCAAATAGGCCACAAGGGCACTTTTACATGTCAAAATATTAATTTATAATTTAAGAAAGTCTAATACATTTTTCATGTCAAAATATTAATTTACAGTTCAAGAAGGAATAATAATTTCGAGTTTAACAATTATAACAAAATTAATGTCATACATTGAAGATACTTATAAACTTGCAAAGTTATCTATTACAAATATTAAGTTAGAGATGTATAAGGTCTCAAGATTAAACAAGGAGTGAAGTTAATATATTATCCCAGAGATGTACATGGTCTCTGAGCGTCAAAATTAAAATTAATTTAATATTGTTAGAGATGTATATGGTCTCTAAGTCACTGATAATGAAAACGAATCCACAACAGGATGATGTCTCTCGTCAATCCCCTATAAAAGACACTAGTATTAACGTAGTCACTATGTCCTAGCAAGCATGAACAGACCGGACTCCACAAACAGCACCCGATCACGAGTATGACGCGTATCTCAGCCATCAATGTTATGTAATCATTTCATATTTTTTTCCTTGGTAAATTCGGAGATAAAGAATGTATTTTTTACATTTTCCCTCATAAAACAAAAATAACTCAAAAAAACTGTTTCAGACCTAAGCCCTTTCATATGATAAGTTTCAAACTTTGAACCACCTATTATCTGTCATTTTTCACAGAAAACAAAAAAAATATTTAAAAAAGTCATGTTCTATGTATATTCTTGTTAGCCTTCTTTATTTCAAATCGATACCATAGTAGTTCTTGAGATATTTAGCGATGTGACAGACAGGCAGACAAAGTGAAACCATAAGCGTTCCTTTTTTCCATTTTGGGCACGGAACCCTAAAAACGGAATCCACACGACACAGATAACCTGTAAATGTGGGTTCGTGTGTGCAATTACATCTACAATTCAATCGAGCTGTTTGCACAAGTCCGACACTAGTGGAAGATAAACAGCGCCAAATTTAACATAACAGCGACCCTTGAGCGTGGTATCAACTAGGCACGCATAATGTACCTCAATCATAGATATAATTAAGTTCTTTACCAAAATATTCACGTACAATTTGGCATTAAGTCAGACGTTTGCAAAGGCAGTGCCTGTCACAGAAAAAGTGACTTACCAGAGGTAGTCCATAAGTTTAAAGTCGCTCAGCGTGCTATGGAAAGAGCCATGCTTCATCTCCTAAAATATAGCGTACGTAATACTTCGAGAGTTACCTACATCGCTCGCCCGCTGAAGAGGCAGTGGGCTCTGGTGTAGAGATCGTGTTTAACTGATGGTCTTGAGAGGTTTGCTGTCAATGGCTGGATGGGAAAAGCCTAGAATCAAACATTATGACGCCAAATGGAGCCTATGTTCAACAAAGGACGGCCTATGGCTAATGATGAAGACATTATCTTGTCCACGGACCCGGACGACGTAATCACAGCGTCCATAGAAAGATGGAACGCTGGGCTTACGGCCTCCAACTCAAGGACCACGCGTACACTTAGGTATTCCCGCCGGCAGGGACGTCCACCGCGCGATCGCGACAACACTGACACATATAGTCCCTATTAGTCCCGGTACCGCCACACACCGGGTATAGAGTCAGTCCGACCCAGGTCGGGCCTAGCTGAGTTTCTTGCTGGACTCTTCTCAGTTGCTCCATTCCACTCACACCTCAGATTCGCTTGAAACCGCTTGGAGCGCAAACTCTTAGAGTATTCCAGTGTTGCAAACCACACGCGTGGTCATGTCGGAGCTTTTCCCTTGGATTTTCCGCAGGCTACTCTCCAACCGTGTACTTCTATCTCTTTATTGGGCCTGGCCTATAAACCACAGTCAGGTTCAGAAAAAAGAGACGTTTTCGATTAGTTTTAATTCCCCGTAGTCTAGATTCTTCACCTTACATCTGAATGTCTGAGTTACATCAAAGAGTCAAAGAGGCGTACTCAAGCGGCAACTGGGTGATATTTACTCCACCGGCAAGAGCAAACGTAACTCTCTTTTGATTAACAAACGCATGCTAATAGTGGTAATCATTTTTTTGTTTATTAGTAACCATCTAACAGCATTTAAGACTGGAGACGCCATTGATATACTTACCCGTCTGCCAAAGGAATATAAGAAAAATCTGCCACGTTATTAAAAACTACTTCATTAATCGATTATACGTCAGTCTCGAAATCGCTCCCGGCGTGGGTGCAAAAAACATTTTAATTTATCAAATTTACGAAAGGATGAATTGTCATTTCATTTGTACGTATGTTTTCGCTTTAATTATAATTTTCTGCACCATTAAATTTTAAATTAAAATCATGAATCGAGCATCGATAACAAAGTCGATTCAAAAACATTCGTACTTAGCCAGCACGCTTGACCGCTATTTTGACATCAAATTTCACCGTATTTCGGCATACAAGTACTACTTTCTATAAGAATTTCTATGAAATGTGACACTTAGTGAAATTGGTAAATTCAGCAATGTGATTATTTTAGTGTAGGTGCGTAGTAATGGGAGAATGTTTTGCAAGTGTGCGTAGTTTCTTTATGTGTGTTATCTCGCCCCCCCCCCCCCCCCCCCCCCAAAAAAAAAAAATTAGGCGAAATATTTTTTTCGGAAAGATGCACTGAAGGAGGCTCCTGTCTTACATGATATATGGTAACCATAGTATTACTTAAATGCTTATAGTTTTTTACATATATAATTTCAAAATTATTCCATTGTAGAAGTTACAATGCACCTTACTGCAATGTCGAAAGCCAAATAATGCAACTGTCCAGACAAAAAGAAAATCATTTACGGTCAACGGCCCTTTGACAGCCTTCAAGCAATTCGCAAAACAATCGCAATCTTCACCTTTCATTCGCATGGAATCGTCAATAAAATTCAATTAGGAATATCAGACTCAACTGAAATAGAAAACGACGTCTCGTAATGCCATTGAAAATTCATTATTTGATTTCTCCTTCGCAGACCTTTGAGGGCCGGGAGGGTCGTTATCACGTCAAACCTGCTTTATTAGAGGCAGCGAAATAAAAGCTGAGGAATTTGCCAAGACGGCACGTCCCCGACTTGATCCAAGATCGGCTCTCATCTGCGTAGCGAGACGTATTTAGGGATTTGTGTAAAAGTGTAAAATTAGGTCAAGCATCGCACAAGCACATTGCACGCGCAACTGCCGGTGATGATAACTCGACTACTAAACTAGGAAAAACTTAAGTTATAATTTGATATTTAACAGTGGCTTTTCAGTGAAGGAAAACATTGCGAAGAAGCCCGGTTTAATCCTAATAATGTCTAGTTTCCCACGCGCAACACAAAAGAGGGATGTTATAAGTTTAATATATGTTTTTTTTTTAAATCTAAAGCCTTGATGGCTGAGATCGTAGCTTATTTTGTGCTTATATTTTGTGTCGGAGTTTTATTGTATGTATTTTTAATTTAACTTCTGCGTATTGCAACTATAGCTACATCAGATTTTCAGGTTTACTATGTTCTTTTTTAACCTGGCCTTGGCTTTATAGGCCGGACCCAATAAACCGATAGGAGTGTGTGGCTGGAGAGTGGCCGAGGGAAAATCCAGGGGAAACCTCCGACACGACCACGCGGGATGAAATAGGTACGTTAAGAATTTGCGTTATGTGTCTGTGTTGTGAACTATGAACATTATTTTTTCTGTCGAACTACATAATTACATACATGTAGGCTAATACGTTGCTTAGACATATATTCCGCGTCGTACTAATAATTATACCAGAGATCGTACGACGCGGAATATAAATAGCGAAAAGAATAAGCTTTAGCGATATAAATAGCGAAATGCAATTATAACCGGTTGGTTATAATTGCATTTCGCTAAGCCTGACAAGCGGTATAATCAAAAGCGGTATTCAAATATATTAGCGGTTTCGCCAATTGACAACAAGACCTCTATTTGACACTTTACCCATAAAAACCATTACCGGTATACCTATCAGTGTCAATATACTCGCTTATTTGTTTCTGCAAACTGGCGTATTGTAAAAATTGTAAAAAGTAGGTATTTACACCTATTTCTTGCGTTTTAATAGTAATGTTTAATTGACATCTTACCTTTCAAGTGCAACGAATAGCGGTACTGAATACAGGTATTTAATATCATAAATAGTTTATACATAGAGGTACAATACCTCTAATTACAATATAGGCATTCTTTTATTTTCGGTAATTGCTTGTCTAATTCTATACAGGTATTCAATAAAACCGGTTTTACAATCCCTGAATTATACATATTTGAAATAATTCGATCAATATATAAATATCACACAGACAACTCGTAATATTACACGTAAGGACAGTTTTTGTGACAGCACTTCACTGACGATTTGTCTTCCTTTTATTTTGGCTTAGTATTTCCCGACCGATTTCTATTCTACCTGTTAAAAGTGTTTGAGAAAATTATAATAAATCAAAATGAATTACTTTAGTCCCAGCAATTTGGTTTTACAAGAGGACGTTCCACTATAGATGCTGCCTCTGCACTTATGAAACACATTTATGACGCCTGGGAACACTCGCAGGATGCTATAGGTATTTTTTGCGACCTCTATAAAGCGTTTGATTGCGCGGAACATGAGACACAAGCTAAAGCACTATGGATTGTCAACTGAAGCCCTAAATTTTGTTAAGTCTTATCTAGGACAAAGGACCCTGAAGGTGGTTGTAAATGGAACTGAGTCAAGTGGCACGACCGTGAAGCTTGGAGTACCACAAGGTTCGATCCTGGGGCCTTTTTTCTTTCTTGTGTACATCAATGACCTGCCATATTTTATTCAGAATAAATGTGAGATTGTTCTATTTGCTGATGACGAGCAAAGCACCCCCTAGGCGAGAGTTGTTTTAAAACCTCGTCAAATCAAAATAAAACAACTCTCTCCTAGGGGGCGCTCTGCTCGTAGACGATGCCATGCTTTTCCCCGTATGTAGAGGAAATTGCGCAGCGCTATGAAAAGCTTGACAGCGAAATTTGTTAATGACCGATTGTGTAAAATTATGATTGTGTAGATTTATTTATGCATTTTGAACATCAAACATTTATTCTGCATCAAGCATTTATGATGCCATGCGTTTCCCCGTATGTAGAGGATATCACGAGTTCAAGTCGTAAATCAGGACTTTGCTTAAAATTCAGCCTCAAAGGTACACAAATAGGTCGCGAACGACAGCCCACTAAGCACCAGCCACTCGAGCCTCAAACACTTGTCATGCCCAAATCAAGGTAACCTCTTCAGTTGCCTTCATCCTATTGTTTTGAGGCCCTCCATCCTCGGACGTAATATCCGCTTGAGTTCCTTTCTATTCAAACGTTGAAGAAATTTGTGAGAAAGTCCGTATGAGCGAATGATAAATATCTGATGCTTTTCCTTTTTAAGGTTCCGTACCCAAAGGGTAAAACGGGACCCTATTACTAAGAATCCGCTGTCCATCTGTCTGTCCGTATGTCACCAGGTTGTATCTCATGAACCGTGATAGTTAGACAGTTGAAATTTTCACAGATGATGTATTTTTGTTGCCGCTATAACAGTAAATACTAAAAAACAGAATAAAATTAATATTTAAGGGGCTCCCATACAACAAACGTGATTTATTGCCGTTAATGGTACGGAACCCTTCGTGCGCGAGTCGGACTCGTACTTTACCGGCTGTTGCGAACGCAACTCTTATTTAATTTTATACATATATTATATAATAACTTAGTATGCAGTAGCAAAACGCGCCCGTCGGGCACGGTTAATGTATAAGAGCGGCTTTTTAAAGCCACCAATAGCAACGCTTCACATACGCTTTATCCCTACCGTTGTAACATACGTTAACTCAAATTATCAAATCTTGCTCGTCATTACCTATTCTTTGTTCTTACATACAACCACTTCTGCATATACCTCTTTTGGCCAAGCTATTTTGTAAATCAGCACCTATTGAAATTATACAGACAACTTTACATCGAAGTTTCATTTGAGTCGTCGAGTTCCATCATCACCGGCACCGGCGTCTACACCGGTTTTATTATCTACGACGGTATCAAGCTTACGGTCTGCCTGAAGGTAAGCAGGTACCGTAGCCAATGGATACTTAACACTGCAAAAGAATCACAAGCTTTTCCGAGCCTTTATCGACTCGAGTATTATATATTCGTTGCGTTGACAGCTTAACATAAGCGGTACCTCATTCTCAACACAATGACAGCAAACCATCGGGATGGATGCGGCCTTCTCTGAGGTTCCCCAGGTGGGCTGGAAAATGGGCGAGCGTTCCGCTGTACCCTACCTCTCAAAAGGCGTCTTAGGAACTATTTTGAAACAGCTTAACTTTGTAGCTTAGCTTTTTTTTGGGTTTTTTTATAGCTTAGCTTTTATTAACGATTATTTACGTCTTTTACTGTTTTCGGATTTGGCCTGAAACTGGTTTGAGGAAAAAATTATATCAGTCAATATAAAAACAGACATTTGGTAAAAATTTTACTACAGACTTTTAAAAACTTAAACTCAACCCTTGAAAAAGTTTGTCGCTCAGGTTTGCGAGCTCACGTCTTTCTTTAAATTTGTTCGTAGAAGCAATATTCATTTAAAAAATCCATTTTTAACTATAAAAACTTCGCTGGTCTCTAGCTTATGAAAGAGTATCGTAAAGTTTCCTAATTGCAACTGAATTCAACAGAAAAAAAACTACAAAAGTAATTTAATATTCATTAGTTTTTCAGGTAAAATTTCTCTTTTATAAAAATGTTTATACCCAGCCTATTGTTTTGTGTGTCTTCTTTATGCATCTTGCACGTTTTCGAGGTATCATTTCATTTTTCATTTCATTTATTCATTTTGTTAAACACAGGTTACAATTATTGTTGGTATGTACAAAGTATAAGACCACTATGTTTTACCCACTAAGTAGGTGTACAAAATATTCCTTCAACCAGCTATTGTTCAAATTGAGGACGACAACACAAAAAAAAATTCTGGTTAGCTCAATGAAATAATGATTATAGATAGGTATATTATATACTATGTCAAAAACTATAACTAAATGCCTAGAATCGAAAAACCATGTCTCGTAGTATCGTCAATGAAGTAATCTTTAAGAGAATAATAACATTTTTCTATTAAATATGAGGTCAATTTCCGTTTAAATATATCTTACGAAGATGGAAATACATAACTTTAAAAAATCTTGAAATACCCAATTACATCTCGCGCTTTCATACATACATGCTCTTCGCTTGAAATGAAATGAAACCGATCTCGGCAATGTGAATTCGATACTGAGTTCTAGACATCAAATCATTGTTTTTGATTAAGGCTGGGTTTTATAAAGATCCGTTAGACCAAATGTCAAATCAAATTTCAGTAACTCAGTACATTTTTTGACATAAAGATCTAACGGATCTTTATAAAACCGAGCCTTAAAGGGAAACAACATCGTAAATTTCTCATACAACGTTTTTCGGATCAATAGCATCACCTTACATCACACGAAATAAACAAAATTCATACAATTGACATAAATAGTAAATAAGTATTTACTTAAAATAGAACTTGATTTTCTTATTTAATTTCAAGAATCTGAATGAACTTGGCTTTTCATGGAAATGTTCATAATTCCAAACATCTCCAGGAAATTAAAAAGACCCGGACCGAAAGTGGCTCATTACTTATTCTTGGCAGTTGCCACAAACTCTACGTGGATATAGAAAATATCTGCCTTGCATTTCCAAGAGATTACAGGATTGTAATGATCTGTCAGTCATATTCAATTAGTTGACGTTTCTTGCTATTGAATTTCCTCCATATGTTGCTTTTGCAAGTCAGGACGCCTAGCCTGAAACTGGAATAGGGGCTATTACTGAATTACTTCATCAATCAGTAGGAATTATTAACTTATTACATAAAAACTGGCCAAGTGCGAGTCGGACTCGCGCACGAAGGGTTCCGTACCATTATCTATAAAGACGGCAAAAAAATCACGTTTGTTGTATGGGAGGGAGGGGGATTTGTGTAAAAAGCTACATATCACCGTTTTACTGTCATTAAATGTTTATACCTTATTTTTTTACTCTTATTGGTCAGTAATTCGCATTTAACTTCCTTTACTTGTCGATTAGTCACTCATTAAGTTGCCAGAAACTTCATTGTAACATTCCTAGACAAAAGGTAATGAGTTCATTTGAGTTGTGTAGTCAACGTTAAAGATATGTATACATTCTTCGCCTTATTGCAAAGGAATAAGGTGCAAAAATGTGAATATATATTTGATATCGACCGTATTATTAATGTCTTTCATGTTTTGGGTTAGTCTATAATCGTTAGCCGGGATGATCCGATAATGAATCTTCGGTCCACTAATCGAGGGATAAATTAATTAGAAGCTAAATATTTGTTGCCTAGTGTAGTGGGTAGGTATTTTTAATCTGTAATACATACTCAACATACATATTTGACGGCCCATAACTATTATTAATACATTAATATAAATATTTGTGGACAATCTTACACAAATCGATCAAATCCCAAACTAAGCAAAGCTTATAACTATGAGCATCTACTAGAAGACGCTATAGATACTTATATATATGTCGGAGATACAATATAGCGGCCTGTTTAGTAGATCAACGCTACGAGATCTAGATTTAAGAAAACGTATTTTAATGTTGGAAATGAAAATTATAGATAGTTAAACACGTAGAAAACATCCAAGACAATAACAAAAATTTGTGCTCATCATACAAATGCCCTGACCGGGATTCTAACCCGGGACCTTCAGCTTCGTAAGCAGGCTACTATCAAGGCTAAAACGGTCGTTCAGTACACATGGGAAATACTTATAAAGCCCAATGTCCCTAATAAAGGACAACAGGACATCACCATCATAGTAACACAAACATACATTTGCCTGGATAACAAATTACGTCTTATTAAAATTTTACCACACAAGTCTCATCTACAAGTGATATCAGATTACTAGCAGAAAATTTCCGGGGCTTATTTAAACCAAACATCCTTTGGTTCCATTGCAGCTTCCCAGACAAGCCGCACCCAGCCACCGACTAGCTCTCACTAGCTTGATAATCATAAATAACTATTTGGAGTATCTGGTAAAAGGCGCGCTGTCGACGCGAGATCGATTCGATCCGCGCCTCTAAGCGGATAAAGGGTAGAATTATTTATGATTATTTAGTCAAGCATTGAATTCCTAAATCAGTAAATCCCGCCTACTCAAGCATTGAATTCCTAAATCGGTAAACTACGCCTCTATATCAAAATTCAAAGCATTTATTAGTTAGTGAAGCAGATTTTAGTGTACAATAATGTGCTTATGTTCTTCGTGGCAATTTTAGGCATTCAGTCATAATCCGCCAACTGTTTTCCCGGTTGTGTCCTATTAACCAGCCAGGGCCCGCTTTTACAACTAATCCCAAGGTTTGGCGTAGGAACTAGTTTAACGAAAGCTACTGCCATCTGACCTTTAAACCCAGAGGGAAACTAGACATTATCTATTTATTTGTATCAGGCAACAAGGCCCATATTCACATATACATCGTTGAGATTAAAACGGTTTCATCGCGATATTTTGTGGTGCAATAAAGAATATATTATTATTATTATTTTCCTTCGCCGAAAGCCATTGTTACATATCAAACGAATATCGTATACATAAGTTATTTGAATAATCCAACAGTGTATTTGCTTTTTTGAACGTGTTCAATTCATTGACCTATTGTGCGGTTTGTTACTTCATTATCGTCTGTCAGAAAAGATAAGCATACTTCGTAAATAAAGACTGCATGTGCATTAACGCGTTACCGGATTATCAACTCTAGGGCCTTTGCCAAAAGTTTAAATTGCTTTAATAAAAATGTGACGTTACACGCATGGCCCAATACACCCAGCGGTGTTTCCAAAATACCTGAGAACGGTACTAATAGAAGGCATCGGGACCGCCATTTTTCTATTACTGCACTCGTAATCTTTTGCGGAGATAGTGTCGATAATTAATTTAATAATCCAGGCGGTTTTTACAACTTGTTACAACGTGGTCTTTAGTGTTTTTTTGGTTACCCCAACAAAAGCATTGTTTTCTTTAAGTGGTTCGGCCAAAGTTGAAAGTTGCGTGCCTTACCTCTCGGCTACTGAGGCTCCTTGAATAAATAAATGTATTAAATGCATGTCTTTGAACGAATTTTATATGTACATGATAAAAGTTAAGAAAAATATGTAACATCACTTGCTAGGTGCAACGTGACTTTGTTAGTTGGCCAAATAAAGAAACTTAATGAAACCTTACGCATTAATATCTTGTAACATCTTATTACCAAAAAGGCCGGAGGGGCTACCGCGAACTGAAAACGAACGAAGTTCGAATATCTCTTTTCTGCCGCACTAATTAGCAAGTGCGACAGAGAGGGAGATATTCGAACTTCGTTCGTTTTCGGTTCGCGGTAGCCCCTCTGTATTACAATATTTGATTGAAAACACGCGTTTCATATCTCCGCCTTTCAAATCAAAAAGAGCAAAACATCAAAGTGAGGATATGTGTTCTTCTATTAAGTTGCATGTTGCCAGGCAGAGTGATAATAAGTCGACGACATTAGAAACATTGCGGGTCACAATATGATAAAACTAGCACCAGGATTAGTGGCATCCTCAGACGAGCCTATACTCAGTGAAGGTGATTTAAGGCTTAATTTTCAAATTATTGACCTAGTGAAACGAAGGTCTCTTCTTCAGGTTCAACAAAAATACCTACTTTTGTAATATATACGTACTTCCGTTTTTTCTCCTCTGCAGGTCGCATTTCTCAACCGATTCTTGTGAATTTTTGTGAGCAGTTTCAAAAATATTGAGACCTTTTTGTTCAGTCGATTTTTGGTTTTTAAATTTCAAAAACAACTTTTTCAATGACTTCATATTTTTCTGCGAGCGTATTTCGGTTTGTTCTCCTCTACAGGTCGCATTTCTCAACTGATTCTCGTCAAATTTTGTGAGCAGTTTTGGTAATAATATAGGATTTTTTATGTCGAGTCATTTATGAGAGTTTTTCTTTAATAGTTTTGTCTTCCTCGACAGGTCGTATTTCATGAGCAGGTTCGGTAATAATAACAAGGTACATATATAGAATTTCTTGTATAGTCACTTTTTGGATATTATCAAAAACAATTAATTTTTCAAATAAATTTAAAAAAAACAACACTTGCGAGGTCTACTGCTCATAGAGCCACTAGTGATAAATATCAAATAGCGCCGATGAAATTTTGGCCTTCGGCCTAGGTTTGGTTCATCACTTTCGATTAACTGTTACCGATGAAAATAACGGATTTCCTGGTTTAGTCTAAGGCCGCTTAAATTCACCGACAATATGAGTATAGGACCTGTGCACGCCGCGCTGATCGCCGCAACTACCCGCTTGGCAATTACTGCTCATGAGCTAGAGACCGCCCTCTACAATCTGATTATTACAGGAAACTTGGACGCTCGTTTCTCGTGGAGATTATTAGCACTTTAGACTTCAAATTTCCAATTAAAAGATAGAAAATTCGGTTACGTTATGTAAATAAATTATTGTGAATGACGCGATAGAGATAGACTTTTCTGTTCTAAAACATGTACGTACTGTCAAACTCATTCGGTACATCTTCTGAGCAGAATCTGACTCAAACTCACATCTGAAGATAATAATATACAGGGTGGCTTGTAAGTGATACAAAATAAAAAAAATTAGATTACGAGTATTTATGCTTCTTTATATATTTCGATTAGGTAGTCGATTGAAGACCTTTTCATAACAAACATCAGTTATATTTTCACGCGAACAAGGTTGTAGCCATAGTGAAAGTTATAGCTCAGGATCATGTATAGAATCCGACTGATTTATTTTATTTATAACGTATAAGTCACCTTACATTGTTTATATGTATAAGGGTTTATTCAAATGTATTCGATCAGGGATTCTAAAAGATGGTCATGTTTTTGAATGTTTGAGCAAAAGGGAAGTTTGTTTGCTGTCTTGTAACTAATTGAAAATATAAGAATATATAAATTGCGCGGGCTGACGAATATACATATGAGTATACCCTTTTATATTTTAACATACTAGTTTAGGGCATAACCGAGTCGATATTGATTTTGCAACAGCTTGAGGGCACCTAGAGTGTTGGCTCTGGCCCAGGCTTTACCCGTTAACTGACTATAATTGGTATTATAACATGGGAAGTTTATCATCCTCTAAATACTTATGTTGTTTCCTTTCTAATAAAATTATAATCTTACAAACGTCATATTGTCAAAATTATACAATATTTAAACCAGATAATAGGGATGTTGACACCAAATAAGAAGATCAAAATTTCAAATTTTCTCGAAAAAGGATAAAAGGGTCGTACACAGATTTAGGTTCGCGTCCTTTCTGTGGACATACCAAAAGTTAAGGGCTACAAAGCTAAATTTTGGATTGGACCAGTAACCCGCATAAAACAGTGTCTCCGTTTCTATAAATTCCTGTAATAAAAACATAGCCAACATGCACATAAGCCGTTAACTATTGACCACAGGAGAGACGACTTTTGTTTTTTCAACTAAGTATGACCCAAAAATCTTAATCAAATGGTGAAAAGAAATACTCTAAACAATAAATCATTACATATTAATAAATGATTTACGAAACCTATTTAAAAAAAAATGATGTTTTAATATATTTATTGAAACATTGATGTCTGAATGTCTTTTATATTTAAAACTTCAAACACGTCTACATTCAATCGCTTATGTAACGTAGTGAAATCGCGTCGCGACTGACGCCAATTCGTTTATAAAGCCACGAAGGTATTTCAGGAGCACTCGATCCATGACCTAACATCTCTCTTAACGTCACTTCATCTTACTTGAGTCTCCAGATGGATTTATTTCTCCAGACTTATTTATAAAAGTTTTTGTTTAGGTATGTGAAATCTGTTTAGTATTTCGTATTCCCGCACCATGATTCTTAAAGGTCTTTGAATGCAATTTCGCCTAATTCAAAATCCATGGCATTGTTTGAAAGTCAGTTTCCCTATCTATTATATAGTTTCTAAAATCCTTTCACTGACCCATTTGAATTGTTTGGTTTCATTGATTTTAGAACAAAATAGATTAGACAATATTCCGTGAACAACATAGTTCAAATTCCAGTGGATAATTTTATAAAACGTTTTATGGTGGGCTTGTTAGGGAATTCCTAGATTCCTAGAGGGAGGAAGCAATATATACCACTTGATCTCGTCAAAAGGCCAAGACCCATTCTTAGGATTCCGCCTCGAGCTACTATAGTCTATAAAAAGGTATTACGCGGATTTACTTAAAAAAAAGGGCAAGTGCGTGTCGGACTCCTCACATTTAGGGTTCTAAACCGACCGCAACATTAAGTTGGCTTTAATAGGAAAAACAAGGAAATTTCAATAAAAATACCTGATTTATCAATATATTTGAATTTTTTGGTAAAATATACGTAATAATAAATATTACAGTCTGGTAAATGAAAGATGAGAATGAAAAAAAACGCGGCAAATTCAAAAATTCAGTGTGGTATCCCTGAAGTTTAACACGAAAAGCAGTCTTGACACTTTTAATATATTTAAAATTTTTAACTATTTTATTAATTTACCTGTACATGATACAATACAAACTAATATTATAAACTATGTGTGCCCTGCGACTTCGTCCGCATGACACAAGTGAACTTAACCGATTCATGAATTAAAAAGTACCCTAAATGTTGACCAGTGTTATAGTCGATCCCCATGTCAAATTTAATGCCAAATAAAAATATTAAGTTAACCTGACATAAGTCCGCACGTAATTTTATTATACTCGTATTAACTAATGAGTAGCGACCAGTAAATTTATAGGATAAACGTAAGTATCAAAAAGGATATTTCATAGTACAATGACGTTTGACAGTTCAGGTTGTGTTGTCATATAAAAAGTTCCATAAAAAACTCATTCTCATCTTTGATTTGCCAGACTCTCATCACCAAATTTCAAATTTATAGGTCCATATTTAAAAAATCTTTGGAACAAAATTTTGTAAAAGAAGCTGACTTCTTTGGCTTCTCATTCCTTTGTTTTCCAATATTTTATAAAACAAAAAGCAGTAATTTTCTACTCGATGAGCTCTAAACAATGATACCCCACTCGACGAGGTAGGTAGTTAATACATTTTTTCACGCCTCCCTTTAGCTGTATGGGGGGCGCGAAAAAAAATAACCCCCTTAAAACATTTCAAAATAAGTTTTGAAAATTTGTATGGCTTTGGGTGTACAAGATACTCATACTGTGAAAATTGAGGGCTGTAGCTCCAACCGTTTGTTTATATAACCTGTGTGACAGACGACGGACGGACGGACGCGCGAGTGACAGCATAGGGTTCTGTTTGGACCCTTCGGGTACGGAACCCTAAAAACCACCTACAAAGTTCAGCCAACGATGTAGATTTTATTCCAGTAAGTTAAACTGGTATTCTACCCATTTGTTCAAATAGACGTATTTTCATAGTGATATTGCCCGAGTTAGAACCTCAGTCAACGGAGACTATCAAACGCTGGAAGGAATCTATTACACGGCTGAACACCGATTGCGATTAACGCCGCTCAGTTGAGAAATCGGACTGATCCCGAAATTTGCTGCCAATTTGATTGGTCTCGGGTCGCCTCGTACAGTTTAGATCATGATTTGAAACAATTTAATAAACTTCTTGTAAATAACGTAAATTTGTTACAATTAAAAACCGGTCAGTGTCGTCTAGGGTTTTTTATGCGGACACAGTTCACAAACTCAAGTTCACTTACGTGTTTGATACCACTAACAATGATATCTAAGTAATGAATGGAAGTTTTATGAAAGTTTGTTTTACCTGGTCTAATACTGCTATAAGTACTGTACTGAGTAGTGTTTTTTTTAAACCTGACTGTGGCTTTATAGGCCTGCGCCCAATAAAGCGATAAGAGTGCGCGGCTGACTAGTGTATTGTTTAGTGTTTAGTTGAAAACGGTGTGGGACACTTGACCATAAAAAAAATTGAACTTTAAAGCATAATTATCATCCAAACTGAACCTTGTACCATCGGTTTTGCTTTACGAGTAGGGGAGAAAATTTCATTTTTAACATTTTATTTTACTATTTTGTAGGCATGATTGATTTGTATACTCATGCCAAATTACAGCTTTCTAATACGTATTAGAAAGCTGTAATTTGGCATGAGTATACAAATCAATCATGCCTACAAAATAGTAAAATAAAATGTTAAAAATGAAATTTTCTCCCCTACTCGTAAAGCAAAACCGATGATACAAGGTTCAGTTTGGTTCAATAAGTACGTACTTATTAACAGATGGGCATGGCGAAATTATAAACGTTCCTTGTTTAATACGGAACCCTAAACATAAGACCATAAAAATGTTAAAAATCGTTGTTTATATAGTTTGTAGATATACTTACTAAAAATCGCCCAATACTATATTTAGGACTGTTTGTTAGCTCAAACATATAGGTAAAATACTAGTTCGCGAAGAACTCGTTCGTCGGGTTAGATTTTTATTGCATTTTTTTATATCAGGCGCTTACCTTGTTATCACTCTTCCGTACAAACTTTCACCCCCTTTAGGGATGATTTCTGGGATAAAGAGTATCCTATATCCTTCCCCGTGGGACTCAAGCTACCTCCATACCAAATTTCATCTCAATCGGTTCAGTGGTTTAAGCGTGAAGTATTTATATTTATATTATTTTTATTTATTCGCATTTATAATATTATAATATAGTATGGAAGTATGGATGAGTATTATTCCTAATCGAAACGGAGCCGTCTGTAAATAATTCGTTATTAATTTATTTAGCCGGCTTAAGTACCTTGCATAACAAAACATATTTGGATTCGATTTTACGTCAACACTGCTAAACCAGAGAGACTTGTTTGCGAAACAGAGAGCATTATATACGTACGAGTCAGGATTCGACCTCACGTTCTCCACCCAAAATGCACATGCTTCAACCACTCGGCTGCCATGCCAACATAGCAACATTCTGTCGTCTATAGTACTGATTAAACGTGTAATTATTTAAACGCACGCAGTGGCCCTAAGCGCCTGAATAAATAATTCGTGGAAATTTTTCTTAATCCCGTTCCTTTCTGCACGCACAGCTTGGATTTAAATTACCTACTTATATATTAAATGGAATACAATGAAAGCGTTGTAAGTGAATGGGGTTTTGGAAATCTCATTTCAATTTCATTTGTGGTGTAGGGAGGGATGTCAGTTTCGTACTCTTAAATATCATCATATACAATGTCTGCGGTTAATAGCTGTCTAAATGTAACATTGAGTTGAAGGCATTATTTAATACCTACATTTCGAGGAACTACATATTTCATTTCAACTTGTTTCATTACAATGTACAGTCAAATGCTTTTAAATATAGCTACCTTGTCATTAAAGTCATATTAGCATATTTTTAGCTGTATTTCGTATAGATATTTTCTATGCTGACTGTACCAAGATATTTGGTCCATACCTCCATTTTAAACGCACTAAAATAGGCTTTACTAGTAATATAGGTTCATGGTAATTGTAGCACCTGTTAAATATCAGTTTCGTCTTCGCATAGTACTAAATGTAAAAGCGTAGAGAGACATAATTAAGTATATGTGTTTGTAAGTTTCATCGGTGACCTATATTGGTGATTGTCGAATATAGAATCAGAGTACACACAATCATTTCATCCCTATGTATGGAAG
Organism: Epiblema foenella; assembly: GCA_963556455.1. Classification (NCBI taxonomy): domain Eukaryota; kingdom Metazoa; phylum Arthropoda; class Insecta; order Lepidoptera; family Tortricidae; genus Epiblema; species Epiblema foenella. The sequence continues at coordinate 15,840,967 of OY747106.1, forward strand.
CGAGCATAGTAATCCAATCCCCAGCGTGATTGATCACGAACTGGCTTCTACTTGGTTCATCTCTTTCACGTCCCAAACGCATTTCAATTAGTTTCACAAAACTATTACACACGGACCCGGTAACGTGATAGAGCGCCGCAAAACATGTTTAAAACCGAAATTTGGATGATATGAACCAAATTGAGGCTATAGCATGTGCAAACCTTCACCGCTGCGCCCATATTGATGTATCGGTGATTCATTCACTTGATGACGTAGTAATTGTCAATATTTCAAGCGTCCCACGAGTAATATAACAGAGATATATAGTTTAACATACAAAACACGGAGAAAAACACAGAAAATCTGCCAATTCGTGAATTTAAGGGTGAATAAGGAAATTTTCATTGCTGTCCCTAAAGTCAAGACTAAGCTGATATGACATGGCTATGATATGGCTAAAGTAAAAGGTTCCCTTCTAAAAGGCCGGCAACGCACTTGGGACTCCTCTGGTGTTGCAGGTGTTTATGTTTTTTGTTTGCCCCCTATAACATAAAAAAAGGTTACGCAAACTTGATCAAAATCAAAAATCAATCAAACATTTATTCTGAAAATAGGCCACAAGGGCACTTTTACATGTCAAAATATTAATTTACAATTTAAGAAAGTCTGACTATAATAAGTAATACATTTTTCATGTCAAAATATTAATTTACAGTTCAAGAAGGAATAATTATTTCGAGTTTACAATTATAACAAAATTAATGTCATACAGTGAAGATAAACTTGCAAAATTATCTATTACAAATATTACAACATTAGAAAAGTTAGAGATGTACCTTATACATCAAGATTAAACAAGGAGTATAATGAAATTAATATAATATCCCAGAGATGTACATGGTCTCTGAGCGTCAAAATTAAAATTAATTTAATATTGTTAGAGATGTATATGGTCTCTAAGTCACTGATAATAAGAACGAATCCGCAACAGGATGATGTTAAAGAAAATTTCGTAAATTTCGACATAACATTTTATCATTAAAATGCAACTCGTCCACAGATTAAAATCAATAAAATAATGTCAAACATGCTTATTTTTAGACAACGGTGGTCTATAGTGTTAGAATCATATTAAATAAGGTTGTTTATTATTCTATGTACTACCCGGTATACGAACAAATTAAGGGTTTCAAACATCGATATCGCCAGAAGCCTTAAATCATATCATACTTGTTAAGTAGTGTTAAGCAGTGGCGATACCGATGACGTAGACACGTAGGCAGTGGCGCCGCGGAGCGGTGGCCGATATAGGTAACTAATCCGTTTGTCACCTTTTTCACGGTCGCCTTGGCAGATGGGAAATTAAAAAAAATATAGAGTTTTCTTGAAGCAATTATCGATTTATCGATTGTTAAAGTTGTTGTCATAACATTGTAAATTAATATAATGCAGAATAAGCAAACTGATTGTACAAGAATACTATTGAGATAATTCATAATACAGGTATTGTATGGAATAATGGAGTTTCATTTAACAATAGTAGAATGTAGTCCCTCTTCATGTGATTCAACGAGGCATCATCATGATAACATTGGATCGAAAACTAAGAAATGTTTAATCAAATCTGTTTACGGGTTGTTCTATCTGTATTCTTAGTCTTGGGTTTAGGGACAACCTTGTATAATAAGCAACCAGTTACCTTCAAATTTTATGTATATTTGTTTTTGAAGCTCGTCCGGCGGCGAACAAAAATCTTTTATGCTTATTTCACTACTGATTGCAATCCTTTATTAATTATTCTAATTTTGTTTCGGGGAGCCAACACAAAAAGTATGCAAATAGTATTCAATCCTGTTCCCCGGACAAAAGCCCAATATTATTAACACTAATAATTGACTGTTCAAAGAGAGATTTTTTTTTCCTAGCCTAGCTGTCTAAGTGGGGACCTCTACTAATTACCAGAGCTCGGAATAGGTAGTGCCTATTTACCTAAACTTCGCGGGAGGACGTAACTAAGAGTGGTTACAAGCACCAAAAATAATTATTTCTTTTTAATGAATGCGGGATTTCCCGGGATTTACTGTATTATTCTAGAGGCTTAATACATTTCGCGTTACTTATAAATCTTGTTATACTGCATATTATTTGTTTAATTACCTTGAAATAACATCAAGGATTCCAAAATTTTATACTTTTTAGTTGACTTAGACAGAATTATACTCCTTTCTTCCACGAGAGGGGACCTGTGTCCAGCATTAGGGCGTATATAGATTGGTGATGAGACAGAATCTTTTTGATTCAATTTGATCCATATTATATTTTTAATGACTGATTGTTATTTCAAGGTAATTAAACAAATAATATGCAATATAACAAGATTTATAAGTAAAGAGAAATGTATTAAGCCTCTAGAATAATACAGTAAATCCCGGGAAACCCCACATTCAATAAAAAGAAGTAATTATTTTTGGTGGTTGTAACCACTCTTAGTTACGTCCTCCCGCGAAGTTTAGGTAAATAGGCACTACCTATTCCGAGCTCTGCTAATTACTCTAACTGTGGCCGAACAGGCTTACTAAAACCCTAATGAGAGCTGCAGGATTTAAGATCACGCAGAGAGAGAGCACAAAGTCCCTACGCTAAACTAATCCTAAATATAGCTACTTACCTAAGTAGCTAAAGATTATTTCCTTTATTAATTTTAAACCAATATAACAAACAAAAACTTATGTATGAAGAGCTTCAACTTCATTCTCTTCCGTATGATCTTGGCAGCGGCACCGAAGACTCCCCGCCACCCTCGCCGTAGCGGACGTAGTCACCGATGTAGCAGAAACTGGATACAGTGCCAGATTTAAAAACAAGCAAATAAGGCGACGGCTTCCATGACGGAGCCTCCATGTTCCGAAGACGGCTGTGGCGTCCACAGTCAAACAAGTAATCCGCTAAGAAGAAACCGCCGAGTCCAATCCGAGAAGAAGCGAGGTCATCTTCAGCATGAGCAGAGCCTCAGCAGTCCAGAAGTCCAATCACCCACCACATACAAGTTATTTCACGACGATCCCAGGTCGCTGGTCCCAACAGACGACGCAAGGGCCCCCGCTCTTTGCACAGGTACACAGCGAGCACTCGAACGGCGTTACCACCAAAATACGTTTCAATTAGCAGGAACAACCGCTCGTAGTAACTCCATCATTGATAGATACCAGTCAGTAGGAACAATCCCACCGACTTGTCCAAACTTATGCCGGTGCAAGTGGTCGGCCGCGACACGTCCGCTCGGCGCAGCGGACGCGCGCAGGATCTCGAAAAGAGACCCATGTCAAACAACATGCAAACGTCGCGTTTGAAGGATTGAGCTATGGTGTACAAACATACGAGTATAATGACATGATATTTTTGTTTTGTAATGCTTTAAGGTACCTAAAAGCAACGATTTGTTAATTTGTTAATCTTTATTAGTTGGTTGCCACGGGACAGGCCTAACCTAGTGTGGGACCAGAGCCACTGTGTTTTAAATAACTCTTTTCGTAAATAAATATATTTTCATTTAATTCAGTACTTGACAAGACAATATAAGAAATAAGTTGGTATTTCTTATATTGTCTTGTCAAGTACATTATCGGTATAAAATAGGAGAATAAGTTTGAGCTATAGAAAAATATTTAAAAAACAATACGCATCCGACTTTGCGGAATGGTATTAACACAAATGTATATATTCTTAACCTAGCTAAGGGCGTTATTACAACAGCTAAGCTTACAATCTCTAGATATAATGTGGTTTTAGAAGAATTCCTAATATCCCTACTATTTCTAAAATCTTTTCGTTAAACAGCACGTCGGTCTATAATCACGCAGATAAATGTTATAAAATTTGACTTTCGTGTATTTACAGAGTTTTCCACTTCTATAAATCATAATAGACATCCAAACAGCCCCCTTACATACATACAATCCATATTGGACTAACCACAAAATACCTCACGGGCAAATCCGAAAAAGGTCAACTAAGACAGATCGTGACTAAGGCCACGAATTGAGAACAAACAAAACAAAGCCAAAGATAAACAACCGTGGAATTATTCGAGGCAAGCTCAAAAGAACCTAAATATCTTTGTGGTTTCCTGCGGTACCCTAATCTATTCCCACTCTGTCAAAGCTACCTTCGAACGTCCCTGGACGAAGGCAATTTGCCCCCAATTATTTCGAGCGCAGACGAGACTGTCAGCCTGTTTGATCAAAAATATCATTATATTGTTTTCCTATTGGTATTGAGATCTGTTTTAGTCATATTTCCTTTGTTTTCATTTAATGGAATACCTACTTCGGAAATTAATGGAGTAGATGCTGGGGAAATTGAAACCCTTTATTCGCATCTGGTGTAGTCAAGGAAATCGAAACACGTAGCTTATTTGCTCTTGTCATAATGACGTAAAAGGTATTCGTTTACGATTATTTTCTTTAAATAAATGTACATTAGAGGTACAATCTCATACAAATAGATCTTGCCCCATAGTAAGCTTAATAAGCCTTGTTTTTGGGATAGTTGTTGACGTTATGGTTAATGTATATAAAAACTTTAATACATAGAAAATATCCAAGACTCGAAATTTAATGTTCATGCTCACCACACAAGTATTTTTCCTGACCGAGATTCAAACTTGGGGCCGTCAGCTTTGTAGGATGGGTCACTTATCTCTAGACTGAACCAGTCGTTCTTTACCGACTAATATATTGCTTAATGCGTCACTTTAACACATTCGCTGCCACCGGGTAGAGTCAGTCCGACCCAGATTGGATCTAGCTGAGTTGCTTGCTAGACTCTTCTCAGCTAGGCTAGGTTTAGTGAACCAGCAACTAAACCCCTAGTAACTCGATTCCACTTACACCTCAGATTCGGTTGAAAGCGCTCTACCAATCCCACTGGAGTGCAAACCCTTAGAGTATTCCATTGTTCAAAACCACCCAGGTGGCCGTGTCAGAAGTTTCCCCTGGATTTTTCCCAGGCTACTCTCGCTTTATTGGGCCCGCCTTATAAAGCCACAGTCAGGTTCAAAAAAAATAAAAAGAAACATTCACCGCCAGGCCGCCAACATTGTATGGACGTGAACACACATATGCGTTGTAGATAGTGAATGCCTTAAATCTTGTATGTATATAATATCTAATAATAATAGAGGTTATTAGTAGGTGTCAACCATTGGCCACTACAGTATCAAACATCGGGACGGGTACCTTATTTCAGTTGTACCTAACTGCTTGATGATAACAGCCTGATTACACACTATGCGTAATGTAACGTGACCTGCATCAAGAAACAAACACCTCCTGTTTGTCACACAAGGCCGCAGGGAAGTGTAGTTCTTAAAATAAACCAGAAAGTATTTCTGAAGTAACTTCATTGCCCTAATATGTAATGTTTCCTGTTAGAGTATTATGTTATTCACCGAGTTCCTCGTACAAATAACCGTAAGACGCACACTTCAGTTATGTATTTACACCCTTTTGGCCAGGAGACTAGTTAGTAGTGCAACTATCTAATGGATTACAATGTTCGGAGTCGCTCCGGAGTGCTCCCACCAACTTCGGCTAACGAGTGGTCGTGAATATCTGAATACTTGCGGACTATTGCCTTCGGGTTTCGCTTGCTCTAAGAAGAACCTTGGGAAATGGTACTATTCGCCAGTTAGAGCAATGTCGAGTGAGATTTTTGGAGATTAAGCTCTTTCTAGCATAATGCTTGGAAGTTGTTCTACCTGATAAATAGTACTTTATTTTGATGGTCCTAGTGATGAGTAGGTCGCCAGAGGTCCCTGCTATGCAATGTGTTTACGTACCTGCATTTGTCCCTCAGCCGCCAATCAATCATCTTTCATAATTTTGTCAATGTCAAGCGAAGCGATGAACGCGCTTGTAGGCTAACGGGTGACAGAGTCTTGTCCTGGTCCCTCAAACAGTACTCTTTGTCTTCGTCTCCCCTCTTTAGAATTATGCCAAAAAATATACGCACGTTTTCATCGTCGTAATAGAAAAACGATGTAAAGTAACTGATTTATCAACCCTTTTATTGACTTTTCTGTCCTACTTATACAGGAGAACTTATGGCCTAAAGAGTCCCTTCAAGGCAAACATCAAATGCCCATTTTTTAACTCTTTGACGTTTCCCCTCTTATGCCGCACGCCGCGCAGACAGTCTAAGTTAGGTTAGGCCTATAGGAATACGCTATTTATAAAGACTAGGGTTAGTCTCAGAACACGTCGAAGAAAAAAAGAGGCTACTGCTCAGCCGTTTAAAAAAATATGCGTTCTAAAATTGTGTGTGCAAGTATGTAAATCATTAGAATTACGATTTGAAACGGGATATTTACCATGTATATTTGTATTTTTGAGTTCCCGATATTCCAACTTTTCAACCAACCAGGAAGAGGGTAGATCGGTATGGTGTGTGGGTAGACCACAACTAAAACTCGCAGCACGTCAGTTAATCCTTGATAATGGTGCTTGCAACAGTGCCGAAATATCGGGAACTCAAAAATACAAATATACATGGTAAATATCTCGTTTCAAATGGTAATTCTAATGTAAATGACCATGTAAGCTTTTTTTATATTAAGTATGTAAATCGTAAATAACAATAAATATCGTCACAACCCCAAACCAACAGCACTTCCCTAAACACCTGTTTCTTACACACGGGCATAGGGGCTACAAAAAGCAACAGTGCGCCTCCGTGATTAACGAGCTAGGTAATTTGTGCGATAGAGGTCACCGGACATTAGCCGAACGTGATGCGAGGAGCGGCCAACTCGAGTGCGGCACGATTCACAAGAGCAAAGGAGGTACAACTGTACAGTCGGCATCATAAATATGTATACACTTATACACATTCTGAGAATGATAGGGGACATGGTCGACTCCCCTTATTAGTTGAACTGTGGTAGGTTGCACGCCCCCGTTAAAATTGAATTGATTTAAAATATTTTACTAACATTTAAATCTAAGCCATACTAACAACATATGAGTGTAATTTACTTGAAATAAATACTATTATTATTGTTATTATATACAGTCAAGTGCGAAAAATGGGTGCATACAACTCACTTAAAATAAAAATATTACTCTTATTTCGGCGAATTAAAGTTTTGATTCATATTCGTAAGAGGATTAATTGTATGCCCTTGACTGTACTCTAACAGTACCATGCTAGAGTGACATGACGTTATAAGATAGAGTGAGATAGAGATATGAATGGCCTTAGTTTTTCATGTTAATAAAAAATATTTAAATACCGATCGCTGCCGCTTGGTACTTCTGTCGTCGACAGTATGTTGATAAAACCACCGAACGTAGAGAGGTACACGAACTGAGGGATTTGTTGGGTCCCCGCAAAACAGAATCAACCTTGAAAACGGGTAGTTTGTGTCCCAGTAATTTGTAACAGGGTGAACTTTTACAACAAAAACACATTGATTAAACGTACATTTTATTTTTATTTTAATGGACCATGAGCATCGACTTTTTTTTAACTTCATGGTAGTGGCAAACAATTATAAAGCCCAATTGATGGTAGGCAAATATCGTAGCCCATGGAATCGACGCTCGACTCCATAACATTCACAAACGTGTTACCTACCTTTCGCTCCTAAGCAATCACACGTACAGTCGAGGGCATAAATATATATACATTTATGGACCTTATTTCAATGGAATAAGGTGAAAAAATGTTTACATATTGGTGCCCTTGACTGTACCTATATCGCCTATGTTGCTGCCACTCAAAGTCTGAGTCAAATTCAAAGTTATTTATTCTTCAATTAAGGCATATTACATGTACCTATACACTTGGCATGACGCCTGTAGGAACTGGCACTGAGTATCATTAGTTATGAATCGAATACTGCGTATAAGAATATTCTTACAGGTTTCCAGGAATAATGTTGACATTTATGTAATTTTATCTTGTTTCTTTCTCTTTTGTTCTTCTCGTTCACTGTTTAAACTCATTTTCTCTGTCAAGCTGCATAATTACAAGCATACCTAAATAAGTATTATTACTCTTGTAATTTCGCACGTCATGTACTTTACGCAGTTTTCTACCTGTGGAAACTTTTTCTATTTCGAGACCTATTTTGTTACCCTCGCTGTTAGTTTTCCTTCCTCCTTTAGTTTTCTTTTATAAATGTTCACTCAAATTACCAGAACTGGCTTGACAAATTATTAAATTGGCTCACATCGCGAATGCGTAGGTTTCGTCGTAAAACAAGGCCAAAAGCAAATGTGTTATTAGCCTTTGAAGTACAATTTTCCAGTAAGTTGCGTCACTTAGAATACATTTAAGTACTCATCACAAGCGCAATTTTATTATTTCTTGAAAAGAGCGACCTCGTTGGTTACTAAAATTGGAACTGTTTCTGACCTTGTGTAGTTGACAGGAATACATTTTTGACCTTATTGCAATGAATTAAGACGCAAAATTGTAAACATGCACACAGCAAACTTGGTAATACAAATAGTACCCATAATGTAAACGAGCGACAATGGCGGCAGATAAACCGTACGCGGTTTCGCTCGCTGTTTCATAAAAGCATATATGTAGTATTAAGTGTTTTTGGAAAATTAATTGAAAAAAAAATATATAACTACTTATCTCTAAACTTGTCGATTTGAGAATGAAAAAGTTGGACAATGAATACATTAATTAAGGCTGGAGGGCAATTTTCGCCGCCTTTGTGTACGAGGAAAAACTTGTCGTAATATTTTTGAGGGAAACAAGTCATTTTGTTTGTCGGTCCCCGCGGCCATTTTGAATATAAATCACTCGCCACTGCTGCTCCTGAGCACCTATATAAATTAGTAACTACATGATTAATAAAATAAAACCAGTTAAACCCGACATTTTGGCAAAATGTTGAGTTTAATGGGTGCCCGGCTTAATTTCGAGCGGAAATTTAGCAATTGCAAACAAACGCTTTTGAATAAAACGTCTTTGTCAAATTATTATTACGCATTTTCTGCTATGCGAGCTTTTTCTGTTGACAATATCTTAACAATTCATTGTTACATTTAGACAATACCGTGTCCTTGTACGAATAATCATGTACACTCCTTTGCTGGGATCATTATTTAATGAGATATTAAAGAAGTGGCTTCTCATTCTTTGTTATTTTTTTTAAACTGGAAATACAGTATTTATCTACTCAACTAGCTCTAAACAACGACTCGATGTGGTGCCTCAATATTTTTTCCGCGTCCATATTTTGCTGGATTGGTATAGTTGTTGCCCACAAAAACATTTAAAAATATTTTTTTGTTTTTTTGAGTAGCTTAGGGCCAACAAAATGTTTATACATCTGTGAAAATATGAAGAATAAATCTCCTACCGTTTGGTTTTTAAGGGGGCTCCCATACAACTAAAGGGGAACGTGAAAAAAAAAATGTGTGACACAGATTTTACAGCCAAACGATTAAAGCTACAGTCTTCATCACAGTATAAGCATCTTATTGACCCAAATACTAGAAGTTTCATAGAAATCAGATTAGTAGTTTTTAAGATTAAGAGGAATCCCATCCATCCATCCATCCTCACAAGCTTTCACGTTTATAATATTATTATCAGGATTAGGATATTCAAAACAATTATGAACATTTCTAAGCCATCCCCTATCTGAGCATAAAAGGAGCAAGGGAAACTTTAAGTATAACCTAGGATTAAAAAGGCGGAGGGGGTACGGCAAATATTGGATCGGCAACTCCAGGGTCCTTCGCAAACAAGGGTTTTAGGAGATCAAGGGGTCTATCTGACATTTCCATATCGCATTCCAATTCGATAAAGACAAATGTGTTTTGCATATTTGTTCTAACACGTAAACACGACGTGAGTGAAAGCGGGCGTACGAAACTCAATTTCAATGTCAACGACCTATTTTTTTTTCATAGTCTTGCACTTGACTACAAATCATGGTAAGCATATTGAAGTCTAGGTTGGAACTCACTTTTAGCCGATACTATTTCGTCCGGTAACGCATAAAACAAAACAGATCATGATCCAGTATTAAGTTCGTGAAACAGGCCACTCGAATTCAATTCTTTACAATGATAGTTTACACCAGTTTAATTAGGTTGCTGTTTTAAAATAAAAGAATTTGACGGTTTGTACAAAATAACGAATAAGTCGATCGAATTGCCTATTTAAATAAATAGATTCCGTTATCAAACTGAGATACAAATCGCAAGTGATACTAACCACTGCATCACTACAGGCGTAGTGTTGGGCGATTAGGTACGCCCCGATATATATTGTATGTACCTATGTTGCCAATTTGGGTGTGAAAACACTATAGGCTAGCCTGCATGCACGCTATGCATAAATTATATGGCGGCCAAGCTCGTTCCCACAGCATTGAAGCGATGGACTGCAAATACATTTCGTACGACCATTATGTTTTCAGGCTGTTGTGTTGTAGGGCATGACTTCATAACCGTTTGCATTATAAAAAAAAAAACAAAAACGGTTTACCAAATTAAGATTAAACTGGGCATTAAATTGGATTTATAGCGTAGATTCAATCATAGGATAACTTAATTGAATACCATAATTAAGAATGAAGTTGTTACAATGGTTTACGCGGCCAAAAACTAGTGTAACGAATGAGATACATTTTCGAGTGGGAATTTTCTAGAAAATACATCCTTCAATTACATAGTTAAAAACCGACAGAACAAGGGATGCCTCGATTCGGTCAGCCATGCCCCCGTGATAGAGACACGCTTATGTATTTCGCGCACGACAAAACGGGATGCAACACTCTTCGGGAATGGCTTTTTTAGACAAATCTCGATAAATATCTGACTGTGTGCAGTTTTATTAAATTCACCCCTTGAAAGAATTTCGATGACGTAAAATGCCATTTAACTTAATTGTGTCGTTTAATAATGCGTTGTTTTAATAATAATAATAATATATTCTTTATTGCACCACAAAAAGAAATTGTCACAAGATTATCCTTAAAAACTAATAGGTAACAACAGGCGGTCTTATCGCTATAGAGCGATCTCTTCCAGACAACCTTTGGGTAGCAGGAAATGAAAACTTAAAGAAAAATAACAACAGGTAGTGCTAGGATAAAGCAAGAGAGATAGAATAACACATACATCTAGGCTAATATATACAGCTAACAATACAATACATTGATAAATACATACATACATAATCTTATGTGACATGTATATTGTTTTAACCTGTTATTGTGTACAATAAAGTGCTTACATACATACATACATACTACATAAATATTTATATATACATATATATACATAGTTACAAAGATAATACATGTAAGCTAAGAGAGTGACAAGTAATGATGTCTCAGGAGATTTTTGAAAATGGGCAGAGACTTGGCACATCTAATATCTAACGGCAGAGCATTCCATAACCGAACAGCTTGAAAAGTGAAAGATTTGTTTTAAAATTTTGAAGAAGAAGATGGTGGAGCAAGAAGTCTGTTTTGAGTAGATCTCACGGACGAGAGGAACCTAAAACGTTCTTTGAGATACGCAGGGGTGGTCGGGTTGAACAGTACACTATACAGAAGAGCTAGGATATGCGAATCACGACGAAGACGAATAGGAAGCCACTTGAGTTGAGAACGAAAGCTGGAGACATGGTCATACTTGCGCAAGCCAAATATGAACCTGATGCAAAGATTTTGAAGCCTCTCAAGTTTATTTAGTTGGTCCTCAGAAAGATCAAGATAGGAAATGTCGGCGTAATCTAGGATAGGGAGAAGGAGAGATTGAGCAAGCGCAGTTTTAGTGGCGAGCGGTAAGAAGTTACGAAGTCTACGGAGTGATCCCACAGAAGCAAACATTTTCCTGCTGACCTCGCTCACCTGAGGTATCCAAGATAAAGTGCGGTCGAAGATAACGCCAAGATTTTTCACTTGGTGTGAATACGGAATTACAACACCGTCAAACATAATGGGCGGCAGAGTACCAAAAAGGACCCGAGGCATGAGCTTAGGACTACCTATAATTATGACTTGAGTTTTACTCGGGTTGACTTTGAGACCGTAGCGCCTACTCCAGTCCGAAATGCGTGCCAGATCATTATTAGTGGAGAGAATCAACTGAGGTAGATCGTTTATTGCACCCTGAGAGTAAATTTGGAGATCGTCGGCATAAAGGTGATAAGATGAGAAGATATTGCTCGTAATGGAATTAATGAAAATAGAGAAAAGAAGAGGCGACAACACACCACCTTGCGGAACGCCGGCAAGCGTGTTGCACCATGAGGACCGGGAAGAATCTACCTTTATACGCTGCCGACGACCAACTAAGTAACTATGAAACCAATCAATTACCGCAGGAGATATGTTAAGAGAACGCATTATACCAAGCAAAATGTCAGGATCAACCGTATTAAAGGCATTGCTGAAATCCAACAGCGATAACACCGTGACCTTTCTGCTATCCATGCCTGCACGAATATCATCTGTAATTTTCACCAAAGCGGTAGCCGTACTATGACCCGTACGAAAACCGGATTGAAAAAGGTTCATGAGATTATTCCTATTAAGGAAGGATGTCAGCTGTTGATGGACAAGGCGCTCAAGAACTTTTGATAGGAATGGGAGAATGGATATGGGGCAATAGTCAGAAAAGGAAGAGGGATTAGACTTTTTCGGCAATGGAATTAAATCGGCATCTTTCCAGAGCGAAGGAAAAACGCTAGACGAAATGGATTTATTAAGGATGCAGGTGATAATAGGAACAAGGAGATCAAGGAGAGGAAGGATCATATTACGGCTAACACTGTCAACTCCAATGGCATTGGATGTAATGGATAATACGTTCTTCCTAACATCACTGTCAGTAAATTGAGTAAGAGAGAAAGGAGGAAAGTCAGGAGTTGGGACACTTGAAAGAAAGTTAAGAGTATCGGACTTATCTGGTCCGGTAAAGGTCGTGGTAGAAGAAAAGTGCTGGTTAAGCTGGTTGAAGTCAACATTGTTTCCAATGGGATTTTGCGTAGATTTACCAACTCCTAATGACTTGAGAAACTTCCAAACTTTAGCAGGATCACCATTCTCTACAGATGCGTGAATGTGACGCCTTTGAGCATCACGACAAACGGTGCTGCATCTGTTACGAAGCGCGTGATACCTGTATTTATTTTTGTCAGTCGCGTTTCCCTTATACTTGGACTTTGCGAGATTCTTTTTGGCAATTAATGATTTAATATTATCGGTGAGCCAGGGCGCAGGAACATGCTTGATTCTGACCGGACGAATAGGAGCGTGAACATCGTAAAGCAGGGTCAAAACAGAGTTAAATTGATGCACCTGCTCATCCACGGTTGCAGCGTTTAAGATCGCATCCCAGTCCACTAGGACAGCATCTTCACGAAGCTTTTCGACATTCATCCGACCAAAACTGCGCTGAAGGAGGACTTTGGGCTTAGCCTTTGGGGGACGTATTTTGTAGGACAATAATAGAAGATGGTGATAAGAGAAAGCGTCAGCAGAGTACTGTTTATAACTTGCAACATGATTGGTGGAAGAGACAAGTGTAAGGTCGAAGCGATGGCGAACAGTTAGGGAAATGATGCGTAGGATCTGAAGAAAGAATGGTCATGTTGCAAGCATCGACAAGGGACAAGAGAGACCTCGAACACCTCGAACGTGAATCATTTTTTATCAAACAGGTGTTTAAGTCACCCATGATAATGTGGTGACTGTAAGACGGCATGAGGTCTTCAAGGAGCTTTTCAAATGAAGGAAAGTAGTTGACTTGAAGCGAAGGTGAATAAAAGACACCAAGAAGGATTTTAGAGTGAGATAGGCTCAACTCTAGAAATAAGTACTCTGCTGCGTCCGAAGAGGTAGATTGAGTTGACACGCTTAAAATGGAAAATGGGATATGTGAACGAAGATATATTGCAACCCCACCACCCCCCCTACCAACGCGATCATTTCGAATTAAGCTGAAGCCGGGCAGAGAATAAGATGTAGAAGGTAAGCACGGTTTAAGCCAGGATTCGGAAACAAGAATAGCGTCTAAACGTTTTAAATCAAAGGACATTAATAAATCGTTGTAGTGGGCAGGAATACTCTGCGCGTTGATATGGACTAAATTAAAATTTTTCGGCACGTCAGAGAGTTGTCCGTCAAGTATGTCATGGAGAGAAGGGGGAGACTCTGAAAACTGTCGTCATCAGTTTCGGAGGAAGCTGAGACATAATTATCATTGTCACTATCATCACTTTGTAGCATTTATATAATAGATAGATAAATACAATAAAATATAAATATATATATAATTATTAGTAATAAATACAACTAATTAGCACACTAAAAAACGCCAACTGACTACCCGCCAGCAGTACAGATTGTAGAAGTATAGGCATAAGTAACACAAAATAACTTCTAACCTGAAACGAAACGCAAAATTACACAATGGCAACACAAGACCAAACTGTCACTCACTGACAGTAAGTGACAATGTCACTACACTACTGTCAGTGCATGACAGCGTCGAGTAAGCCTGAAAGAAGATAAGAAATGATATTAACCGACTAAAATTAACACACTGAGGATAACAAAACATGAAGAGGGTACATTACCTACGAAAGACAAAATACAACTAAATGAAAAAGTGATTGGAAACACGGAACAGAGCGGATACAAAAAAATAAATAAATCACGTGCGAGACTTTGCAGCAGCTTCCCTCTTAGGCCGGGTTTTGGCCGACTGGGTAGCAGGCGGCCCAGCCAGGTTTTAGTAGGCTGAGTAATGAAAGGAAAATAAAGACTCTTGTTTTTTTTCCAAATTTTAAGCAATTATGTTTCGGCTATTGTCAAAAACACAGTAATATAATCAAGAATCATAAATCTGAATATCCATCCTTATTGTTTCGTCGTCCGGGCAGAACAGCGTTTCAAAGAACGCGATATTTCTCGTTGCACGGCCTTAAATACAAATTCGTAATTATTCAAGTGCTCTTAACAAGCAATTTTTCCCAAGTATATTAGGTTGAAAATGAAATTGAAATAAATGGCTATATTATTAAATTAGGCAGTTTTTTTTTTATTAGGCAAAATACTTTACACTTTCGCTGACAATTTTTTGTAGCGCTACGCAATTTCTTAATTTCCAATTACCTACGGGCAAACGCATGCTATCACTATTAGCTACGCGTCTACTAGCAGAGCGCCCACTAAGCGGGTGAATGTGTTAAGGTAAACGCCACGATATTTGACACCTTAATATCCAACAGCTAACATCTATTATTCACCTCCATTAATATGGCATATGATTGAAAGTGTCATGTATTGTGTAACTGTCGAGCACTGAAGCCGACGTCAAATGAAGTTATCCTTATTTGTCGCACTTGCACATTCATACGTAAGTGCGACAGAGAGGAAAAACTTCGTTTGCGTTTCGCGGTAGGCCCTTTGAGATGTTTACCTGTTGATGATGACCACTTATGATGATGACAATAGCAGTAAGGTAATTGCAAAACTTTTCGAACGTTACGTAGAATATACGTAGTACATGTCATCTGTCATTTTTAAGACGAGAATTGATAGGCCTGATGCCCGTTCGACAAGTTTCGCAATTACCCAGCAAAACTACATTAGATTAGGTATCGATATACTTTCTCTTTAGTGTACAGTAAGTATCTGTAATAGAATTAATTATGATAGTTCTGAATAAGAAAACAAGGCCCTCAATAAATTAATTCATCCCGGAACTTTCCGCGCACAAGTTTAACACAATTACCCTTAGAGCCATCGCACACGAGTACAATTTTTTACAGCGATTCTATAGTAGATTGCTAAACAAGAGTTGAAAACCACCCATTTTAGACGAGATATTTAGGCGCTCCGACGAAGTAAGAGCGCCAATAGTTCGAGGCTGAAATGGGTGATATCACCTGAGTTAAACACTGCTTTTCATTTCAAATACGAACCACCCATTTCACACGAGATATTTAGGCGCTCCGACGAAGTAAGAGCGCCAATAGTTCGAGGCTGAAATGGGTGATATCACCCGAGTTAAACACTGCTTTTCATTTCAAATACGAGAAAACTAAAAGAAATTCCAAATATTCAAACACATTTTGTGAATCAGCGAAATAACTATTTTGGAAGCTCTAGAGCAGAAATGTGTCATTTTCAGCACGCCGCCTAGATGAACAATGACCCACTTTCAGAGTATGAGAAACGAGAAATTCATAGTATTGATACATATGTATTGCTGTAGCTACCGCCGATGGGAGCCGCTTTCGGTGGGCGTGGTTAAAGGAGTGAGTAACATCCCGAATAACATCAGTAGAAGACAGATTACATTGATAACTGTGAATATCCTAAGTAGGTAATGCTTCATGATACAATAACATAATGCGCCAGGTATGGCAATCCGGTACATCGGTTAGTAATGTGTCTGACACTCAGCCTATCGACGGTATGTGGACGTAAGTATGAGTGTATTGTCGACGGGGCCCCAACATCGTGTCACGATTCGGATTGTCAAACCTTGTTTTCTTACACCATGGTAATGCTTCTACTACTAGATTCAATAATTTTCTATAATTTAAAACGCTCGTTTTTACCGTCATTGTCGGGTACACTAATTAACTAAACAAAGGGTATACTTTGCCTTAATTTAGGACTCGGAACCGATATTGGTTTATGTTTTTGTTAACTCTGGTTATCTTTCTCTCTCAACAATATTTAATGAAACTACAATAACGAAAAAGCGGTATTTCTATCTTTTGTCAACCAATTTCTACAAAAGGCTTTAAATTTAACTTAATATGCGAGTATCTATTAATAATTTTTTCACCTTTCCTTAAATCGGATATAGTGTGCAGGGGACATTGTATATTAATATCTTGTATTAACAAGTTGAAGCAAGTTACAACTTGTCCATTAAGCAAATGAACTGGAAAATTCCTGATGTTATGGGCGAGTTGAGCGCCTGGAGCTTTTCAAATTAGCAGAGTACAATTTGCTAATTGATCTGCTTACAACGGACGATGATTGCGAATGAAAAAGAATCAACTTCCCACTTACCTTATTATGCAGTTGTAGACTTTAAGATAATAAGAATAATATTAAAGCGGTCGTCCTGAAATGAACATAGTGCGTAAATTCCTAGCTTTAAAACAGTAGGACCTAAATATCATTGTGCATCCCATGACAAGGGTAGGGACAGCATCCGCTCGGTGTACCCCTTGCATTTCATTAAAGTGTCGAAAAGGCCTCTACGTGTTGGCTATGTGCTACTCGTTTGGTACTTCGGTGCCTCGGTACTTCGGCTCCACGCACGACTCCCAAAGGTCCGGGATATCATTGTGACGTGAACGGGAAAGACATGTACAGACAATAAAAGACCCATAAATAAATATTATAGCTTAGCATACATAAAAAACAAACTCACTTATCAACATTTTGAAACGCTGAGTAGACCATTTGATCCAGTAACCTTCTCGTCTGACAGTACGGGGTAGTTTGCGTCAAATCCGGTAGTTCTGATTTTTGCAGACTTGTTTATGATGTTGGCCCAATGAATAATCCAAGTTTGTGACCTGAATAATTCAAGTTGCTGACAGTACCTTCTGAGAACGGTTTTTAGCGAAGACTAAATTTTCTACTATGTGAGACTAGAATTATCTCTGTAAACCCAACAGTTTCCGCGATAAAGCCTTTCCAAGTTTGCAAAGTTCGAAAAATTGATAAAATTTGAAAGGCTTTATCTTGGAAACTATTTGGTCTACAGGGAATATTCTAGTCTCATATTGTTGGCCTTGAACTCAATCGAGCACCGAGCTCATAAACTTTTCGAGGAAGATCCGTCAGTTGAGTCTAAATTGCGAAGCTTGGAACACTACCGTCGAGTCGCTTGCCTGTCAGTATTTTATCGGATACATTTTGGAGAGTGTGCACAGGAATTACAAGTTTTAATTCCGCCTTCTCCGTTCCATCAGCGGACATCCAGACGGGGGGAGCGATGCTATCCTTATGTTGTTAGTCTTCCATTTATTCGCACGACGCGGTTTGCTTCCTCTTTTCTAATGCGAAGGAATGGAACTTGCTCCGTCTTCTGTATTTCCGGCTAATTATAATTAAAGTAAGGCAAGAGTGAATAGGTTATTACTGAACCAGCGAGCTACATCTTAGGCCTTGTCATCGCTTTCCATCAAGCGAGACTAAGGCCAATCGCTGATCAGTCATTCATAAAAAAAATTAGTCAGTAACAGACATAAAGAGATACTATCGGATTTATAAAATTAGTATGAATAGATATGGATATTGCACCATCGCAAAACAAAATCGGAGGCCTATCCCAGCGCATGAAAATAGAATATCCAAATAAATAATCCATAACCCGTTTACGGATAAGTGACAAGCTGAACCAGAATAATGTCGGCCCGTTTCCGCGTCCGTCCGCTCTATCATCGATATCATTACGGGAGAATTTCAATAAAAAACCACTGATCTAAGCCCTGGTTTCATTCGAATTGACGATGAATAGGAATTGGTTTGGTATTCGTCGCGTTCTGAGGTCATCATATTAATGATTTCTATGTTTCTGCGGGCAGGTTTCGGTTTATTCGCCTCTACAGGACACATTCTTTACCGATTCTCGTGAAATTTTGTGAGCAGGCTCGTTATTTAAATATTTTTTTTGTAGTCAGTTGGAAATTTCCAAATAAAAAAACACTCTCGAGGTTAAATAATAAAACTGAATTAAATGTTAATAGCAGCAGCAAAAACATTATTTAGTTTTTAGTTTATTTGATCCGTAGTACAATTTGTTTGTATCTTGTACAAAACAGATGGACATGGACAAACTTAATTTTTCTGTACCTATATTAAAAATATTTTGGGCATATGCTATGTATGTGGAGAAAAGTCGAAAGTCGCACTTGGAAAGTATTGTTTTTTATGGACAACCAGTTTACTGTTTTTCGAACGCAAAAATTCATAATTTAAATCTTTTCCAATTCAATAGATCAATTTCAATAGACCCTGAGACCTTTTTGATTACATAAATATATACAATCCTCGATACTGTTTGGGTTTACAAATGGCAAAAATAACAGTGATCAATTTGAAAAATAAATACCTATAACCCAGCCGAGGAAGCAAAACCTCGAAATGTTGGTAACTTTGATGAAATTTGGTACAAATATTCGTTGATGGTCTAGTTTTCGTCTCCCAAAAGTCCCTGGGCAGGACCTTCTAGAGTCGCCGCTATCTTGGAAAACGTACTCCATACAGAAGATATTCGCATTTTGTGCGAAATCTACGTACCCTATTAAAATATGGTCAAGGGCAATATTGAAGTTCAACAAATTCTGCACTAACCTGTAGTACATAACTGTGACGAAAAAACATGTCTTCGTGGACTAAAATGCATGCACATGTGAGATTTTCCGTTAATGTCTTTTAAGGAGAGAATATCTGAATTTGAAGCTTGCAAGAATCTCAAATCTACTTAGATTTATATAATAGGATATGAGCAATGTTAATATTAACATTTTACCCAACTACGGCTAAACAAAAAAGAAGGGTAATGGTTTAAATCGATCCTTAAGTACTAGTATTTTGTTGCCATCTTCCAGTCAAGATGCTTGATGGATTTCAAGAATTGAAGTGATGTTAGATTTATCCTAATTTGCCTACGTGTTTGTACATAATGCGTTTAAGAAAATTCAACATGGCGGGCGTGAGAGGGCGTCAAGTCTGAAATCATAACTTGCTTCTTCAGGTGAATTTCGCAGTTAATTTAGAGATTTATGAGCAGGTTTAGCTTTATCAATACATATAAAAGAACTTCTTCTTTCCTCACTGACTGACTGACTCGTCAACGCACAGCCGAAACTGCTAATTTTAGAGAGTTGATTTTTGCACAGTCGATTACATTTATAACGTAGGCTGGGAATAAGAAAGAATATTTCGAAATTCATCTCCTAAGGGGGTAAAATAAGGGATGAAATTTGGAAGAAAACACATATTTATTGAAGTGAGAGATTTGAAACTTTGTATATAGACTCTCTGTTTAAATATATTAATGGCGTATTTCAGCGTTTTTCTAAATTGCTTCCCCAAAGGGGTGAAAAGGTAGTTCAAAGTTTCTACGAGGAGGAAATCTTTTTAGTTGTGAGAGATATGAATCTTTGTAAATAGAGTTTCTGTTTAAATACAGTAGAACGTATTTCAGCGTTTTTCAAAGTTGCTCCCCTAAAGGGGTGAAAAGGGGGTTACAAGTTTGTACGGGGAGCAAAATATTTTTGGAGTGAGAATTTAAAACTTCGTACATATACTCCTTGTTTAAATACAATAAATCATGTTTCAGCGTTTTTCGTAATTGCTTCCCTAAAGGGGTGAAAAAGGGTGTTTCAATTTTGTCCGGGAAGCTAATCTTTACTTCTCTTATAAATCAATATGAGTGTCGGATTCCTCGGTGTGCCGATTACGAAAATGGCATTCATTTTCAAATCCAAGAAGGCGGACATTTATTTATCTTAAAACTCGATATGGGTGCCACCTTCGAGGTTCCTCGGGGTGCCGGTTACGAAAATGAAATCCTTTTTCAAATCCAAGATGGCGGACATATATTTTTCTTAAAAATCAATATGAGTGTCATCGTCAAGGTTCCTCGAGGTGCCGATTACGAAAATCAATAAGGGTGTCATCTTCGAGGTCCCTCGGGAAGCCGATTACGAAAATGACATCCATACATACCTACATACGTAGTCACATACAATCACAGGGGTCAAACTAAGAACGTCCATTTTTGTAGAGGGTTACAAATTCACTTAAAACGCGGGCGAAGCCGCGGGAAAAAGATAGTATTTAATATGATGATTCCCATCACTACTTAGTATGGAGAGCAGTTAAAGTTACCCCGCTAACATCTTGTAAATCTTTATTTGCCAAACTCAAGCTAGTTACGTGAATAATAGAATTTCATTTAGATTGTTAAACTATTGACTACGAGTAAGCATAAGAGCTCAGTTTTAGCAGTGTATGTTCACTGTAAAGGAACTTATTATCAATAGTTGCAATTGTCCCTCGGCGGGAATTAGGTATATTTCACATAAAATCACATTTTAAATTATGCAGAGTCAATATCTTTGGATGTGAATCCGAAAACATAAAACCTAAATAACTAATCAACAGTCAGTAAAAGTAATGTAGATGATATTTTCAGTATACGAAGATGTATTTTATAATTTACCAGTCGTAATTTTCTCGATGCACCTTACTAGATTTTCTTTCACTTCGTTTTTTTTTTAATTTATAATTCCGTCTCCCATCCAAACTTCAACCTTTTTTATCACCCTCTTTAAGAATGTTTTTTTTAATACAACGCCGGTGGCAAACAAGCTTACGGTCCACCTAATGGTAAGCGGCCACCGCAGCCTATAGACGCCCGCAACTCCAAGGGAGTCACGTATGCGTTGCCGACCCTTTATAAAATTTGAGAATTCACTGTGTTGACAACAGAAGGGACAAATTTAGGTCCCTCGCTCTCAACACAGTGCATCCTCGGGAGCTCTGGCAACCTTGCTCACCTCCAGGAACACAACATTACATACTTGTATAGTAGATAATGTTATTGGTACTTCCCCAGTTGGGCTGCTCCAAATTCGAGCAAGGTGACATTTTGCTGTGCCCTGCCTCTCTTAATTTCGGGATCCGGGGGGTCTTGATTCCGGGATAAAACAATCCAATTAACAAAACCTAATTTGATCATCTCGGGGTCCCAAACTTTTCCATACAAAGTTTAATCTACTCTCCTAAAAGGTAATCTAGCACAGATTTTATAATTTAATAGACACGCGAACAGACAGAAATACTTTCGCATTTTCAATATTAGTATTAATAATGCGATTTACTGAAAGATACTAGTGTCATATAATAATAACAAAGATTTATAATTATAATTATTATGATGCACTATTATATTTATTAAATAATACCAGTCCTTAAATTCCTTGATACTCATGGACGGTAAACATAAAATGAGAAAAACGGGACTAGACATTACATAGTAGCTCAAGTAATAGGAGCTTCTGGGTAGGATATGAAGGTTAAATAATGGTAGGAATTACAATCATTCCTAACGACGTCTCTGCGACGCCTAACAGAACAATAGTAAATTACCCACTTATTCGTATAATTACAAAACTTTTGAGTCGTTAATTTAAGACGTCTTTGCCATTTAGCCATCTTTACAGATGATTTTATATGACATGAGTCATCAAACCGTGACGCCCTTGGGTTATGATTAGTCAGTTACTGAACTTGGGCAAAAATGTAGTCGTGGACCTAGTTTTCTTTTCTTTGTATTTTCATAACGGGTGTCAGTAATAAACACAGTGTAAAGTTTGTGCACTTTCAATTCAGTCACGTGAATTCATAACCTGTATCATCATTCGGGCCGGTGACCTTCGTTGAAGAAACTCTTAAGCCATTCCAGTACGAGGGTACGATGCCACCTCCTGCAGACTGCTGCCAGTCTACCTACAGCGGCGTTTCTCCTCCGCTCTTTTTTCTTGAGAAGGAGAAAATGGCAAAGTATTAATTGGATTGGATTATGTAATAATGTATCAACGTAATAGGAAAACTTATAGTAGGTTGACACATCATTGCATAACAGCGTCCAATTATCAGACGTGTAGCTTCGTGACACGGGACCTAGGGCTCATTTACACAACTCGTTAGTTATCTAGATGTGTGTAGTGAGCTCGAGCTCTTCTTAGTTTTTGTTAAGACGAACTAATTAATGGATGCTCCCTTTGCGGATTTACACTAGTTTCAGTAGTTCGGTTAATTTGTCCTATTGCCTCACTTTTAAACTCATTAGTTCGATTATGACTTCAAGTTGATTTATTGAGGTATATTGTATAGTTCGGTTAGTGATATCGTGTCACATGGCTCAAGCTTTTAATATAAAATTTACAAAGTTTCATTTGATTATGCTCTACATTCATAAGGACGTTATAAAAATCAACCTAAACAGTCCATAATTGTCGTACAAATCATCGGCCATGTTTCGAATTAAGTTTAGATCAGTCATGCAGTTTAACGACTGCCCATTTTTCAAACAATAAGTTTTACATTCGCCTACGCCTTCTTATTTATTATAACTTGACCCGGCAAACTTTTTAAATAAAAAGGCAAGTTCAGTAAAATATCTATTTTTGGAAATACCTGATTCGGGTATTTACTGTATTTTTAAGACCCCGAAGAACGTTTTTACCATTTTGGTACGGAACCCTAAAAAGGCTCGCAAGCTGCGGTTTGCCGCCCCCAGCTCTAGATTAATACTAGGGATGAGCATGCAAGATTGACAGGTAGGTGTCAAATGTAGGTACCTATATGTTACTGTAAAATTGTGAAAACCGTTAGATTGTAAACTCTAAATATCTCTGGTGGACGAGTAACTTGAATCGTTCTACACACCTACCAATTTGTTATGACATTTAGGGCGGATTGCACCAAACAGATGAGCGGATTGGTTTATAGTAGTTTTTTGGTGTGTAACCCGTCCTTAATGGTAGATTTACCAAATTAATGGTTAGGCTAGTCTATGCCGGCAGATTTAAGGCAAATTTTCTTTAGTGTCCCAATGTAAATTAGATAGTGGTTTTGAATTTTAGATGTCAGTATATAGGTGCTGTAAATCCGCCACAGCAAGACAACCGCTTTGAAAGTGGAGTGATGATTGCTGTCTCTGTCCACTTATAAAACGTTGCGTCTCTCGGTTGTTCGTGACAAATTGATAGGCGTGTAGAACGCTGGTGCGAAACTATAATTTCGTGCGAAATTCGATTTACAATGGCCCGTCTGTAGCGAATATGGGCAGTAAACGTTGTGAATACCCGCCTAGTTTACTGCCGCGCAGCTACAAATCAACCCCCGTTTTATGGCATTGCTTATCAACTGTTTACTTACTCGATCTCGAGCAATCGACGTCAAAAATATTTATACATATTAGGCTTTAACGCACGTCTAACGTGTCGTCTCCCGCCGAAAAAAATAACCAATAGCATTCTTTTGTTACGAACCCCGGGATCCCAGGGACTGGTAGACAACGGATTTTGACTAGGTTATGATACGTGAATCGTACTAATTTGTCCTCCCTTTTCCATATTGTAAAGAAATTATGTAGTTGCAAAATTCCCGTGTAGCGCCGGGTTAGATTTATAATTTCCCCTTTCTTCCCGGGTTATAGTATGTTGTGCGCGGTGGGCCAGCAACCTATCACTGTAATATCGTTTTTATTATCAGTGACTTAGAGACCATATACATTTCTAACAATATTAAATTAGTCTTAATTTTGACGCTCAGAGACACTCTCTAGAACTAGACTACATCTCTTGGATATTATATTAATTTCATTATACTCTTTGTTTAATCAGACTTGAGACCTTATTTATACATCTCTAACTTTACTGATGTAGTAATATTTGTAAAAGATAACTTCGCAAGTTTATCTTCACTATATGACATTCATTTTGTTATATTTGTAAACTCAAAATTATTGTTCATTCTTGAATTGTAAATTAATATTTTGACATGAGAAATGTATTCTTATAGTCATAATTTCATAAATTGTAAATTAATATTTTATCATGTAAAAGTGCCCTTGAGGCGGATTTGCAGAATAAATGTTTGATTTTGATTTTGATAATATCACATTTTCTGCTTCTTTAAACCTACAATTGTTAAATGTGGCACTGGAATTAAATTTCATGTGCTCTGCCGGTAGGCAGCCAAAAGGCCAAAAGGGGTACCTTTTGGTAATATGTACAGGCATTTATGTATGTAAAATAACGGCAGTATCAGTGGAACGGGCACGAGTTCTAAAAAGGAAACTCATTTTCGCGGGAGTCAAATGTTCCGGTATAGTTAAACGGTATGCTTATTGCTTATATGAACATTTGGTGATAACTAAAAGTAATTTAATTGTGGCAACAAATAACCATAACAATACACTAATATAAGTCATAACTATAAACTAAAATAAAATAAAACAGCCCTCTGGTCCGCACTTGCCTCCACGAGCCGCTTCGGTAATAACTAATCAAGTAATCATTGTATGAATTATATTATAGAGACTTACCTCGTCGGTGAAGTTTCTCAGTAAATAGATAAAACGCAATGCCCACACAATTCATAATGCTTACACAAACACAGTCATACAATATTTTGATTCATCCATCACATTAAACAAACAGTATATTGTAAAACAAATGGTCCATAATAACTTTAGTATGTTTTGAGGATCGTATTACTTCCATCACACAGAATTATTTACTAAATCACTTAAAATTTCTTATGAATTTCTTCGAGCCGTGTCTACCGTAAATTTCATTAACATTACTGACATCTGCCATTGACAGTGACAGTTTTCTTTTTTCAATTATGCCAATAAAAACACTTTAATAACTAATTTACAGGCGGTAATAATAGTTAAATAACAATAACTTAAATAATATTACAACTAACTTAAATTTAAAACAGGCCGTTGGAGCATTGTACCGAGGATGCTGTCGGCATTTCCTCGCTGTATCGCAATGCTGATACGTTGTGCGAGGAAGTTACATCAACTGCCATAGGTTTGTGTCGTAACCAAAGAATATCATACTCACTAAGGACATTGAGGTTGACTTTTGTATCTTTGTGTGTGTTGACTTGTTAAAGAACCGTATGACTTATAAAGTTTATTTAAAAATAAGGCTTATTAGAAAACTTCTCAGAACTTTAATCAGATTATAAAATAGCTGCAGACGTAGAAGTGGATGAACTTTCCAAGTTGATTTAATACAGCCTTCCGGTTAACAAAATTCGAACTCAAATTAAGGAACATTTCTGTTTTGAAGTTAAAATATACCTACTCTTGTTATAAAATTATCACTTCATCTATTACTGAATAAACTTCACATTATTTTGCTAAAATACCAGCCTAGCTGCATTTCGGCCACTAGTGAATAACCAAAACAATACATTCACTATCTAGCTATCAATACAACGAGTCTTCATATAAAACCTTCACCTGTCACCTGTCATGGTAATATTTAATGGGACCAGTTGTGTAGCAACTTTAGCAATAAGACCCGCAAAACCTAAATATATCACACAATAAGATTTCATTTCATTTCATAAAAGGGTTGGCAGCGCTTGTGATCGCTCTGCAGTCGCAAGCGTCCATCGGCTACAGTGTCTACTCACTTGTCATTGTTATAACTAGTATAAAAAAGCTAAAGCAACATTAACATAATTATACCCTGTATTTATAGAAAATGATCTCCACCCGGCAAGACTTCACTTAGCACGGTATCTAGATAAATGGAACGAACATTTTCCCATCTATTTCCTGCTCCCTGGACGCTGGTGTGTTCCGGTATGAAGCCGTTCTAAACAGAATTCGAGGTCTCGCCACAAAAGCGTTTTGGAGTCGTAATATTTTGTTTAGGATAAGTTTGCTGTTTATTTTGCAATCTGTTTACCTCAATCTGTCTTTTCCAAATAAATAAATATTTTTTTATAAACTAACGTCCCAGAAGGCGTGGCGTGGGTTGACCCTGTTCAAAGTGGACTGATGGCCTGGTAAAGGTGGCGGGAGTCCGCTGGATGCGGGTGGCGCAGTCCCAGTCATTGTGACTAAGGCATGTAAGTATACCGGGATCCCGAGATCCCGAAATACCGGGATCTCGAACCGATTTTATAAGTTATTTCAATATCAGTATTGAGACAGACCAATACCGAAATACCGGTAATGAAGATTTTACTATAAAATTATTAATTTTAATATAAAAATATGAAGGTATTACGTATCCGTAAAAAATATAAGAAGGAAATAATAAGAAAGTTGAGTATTTATATTCATCTCGTAAGTATTTGTTAATATTTTCTGTCCTACATTAATTTTCTACTTAGATATAACATACTAGCGACCCGCCCCGGCTTCGCACGGGCGCACTATTTAATGGATGTTATTATACATATAAACCATCCTCTTCAATCACTCTATCTATTAAAAAAACCGCATCAAAATCCGTTGCGTAGTTTTAAAGATTTAAGCATGCATATAGGGACAGAGAAAGCGACTTTGTTTTATACTATAGTTACAATGTGACGGCAAATTGTCACTTACTCGTATTCTCAGATGAAAAATTCCTGGATCCAGAAATACCAAAACAGCGGGATTGAGGTCCAATACCGGATTTCAATCCCGGGATGGAGAATCGTCCGGTATTTCATACCCTATGTCATTCTGTGACGTTCTTTATGTATGTTCATCTGTGACATTCTTTGTGGGAGGCCTATGTTCAGTAGTTTTTCTATTGTTCTAACAAAATAACCGTATAGATTCCAAAAATTCTGTTCACCGTATTATAGCTTGCTTATTAGTTTAGTTTAGTATTGCCAGCTTAGAAACGATTGGGCTTGTGATGTCACCCGCTAGTGTTAAGTCTACTTTTAGAGTTTTTAGGTAATAAGTTGCCTAAAATTATAAAAGTTTTGTTTATTTATTGTTTAGTTAATTTTATTCCTAATTTTGGGGCACTCACTGAAAACCAGCATCACGGTTTCCGTGACAAAATGCTGAGTGGGTGTCCTATTTAGCACATAAGATGTACAAGTTGTTTTACAATTAAATTGTATACTTTTTAATAATGTGTGCTAAATAAATACATTTCTTTCTTTCTTCTTTCTTTCTTTCTAAAAATCAATCAAAGTATGCTACGCAGAGCTCGTAGAGAGCGGGATGGTTAATTGCAATCTCACGCGTGTTAGAGGGGGTCATCTGCAATGGAATTCTGAAAAGCTTAAGTTCTGCTTAAGTTCTGAAAAGTGAACGTCCTGCATCGTTTAGGGAAATAGTTCGGCCATGTGCAGTGACAACCTTAGGTAGGTATATATAAATGTTATGTACCAGCAACAAGATTAAGTTATACTGGGATACTCATAATCGAGTACAAAATGTATCGTGAATAGTCGACATTAACGATGCAAGTACACACGATATGGGAGACTACTATGTTTCGTGTCGTTCGTCACATAAGTTACGTGCCGGGTAACGCGAGAGGCACTTACGAGCCAACTTAACAACGTAGTTAGCTTGCTTTTATTTACTTAACCGAGTCTGAGTAAAGCGAAATGAGGCTTCTATGAACTAGTTTCTATGTTTAGCATATTTTTTTCGCAAATGATTCAATTGAGAACCTTATGTTTTTTGTGGTGGTCCATATTATATTTTTTATTAATAGTATACTTATGAGAGAGTTCAAAACTGTTTTTTTTATTATGTATCGTTTTTAAGAAATATTATTTGTATTTGTTTTTGACGTACCACACGTTTGGAGGCATTAAGCTCCTGCCTTGGTCTGCTGCGAAACAAAAAAATAAACTTCAACTTGACAGTTGCTCATAGATGTAACTGCCACATTTGACATTTGTTCATAGATGTAACTGCCTCATTTGACATCTGTCAGCTGTCAAGTTGATGTTTTTTTTTTTCAATAAAAAATATAATATGGACCACTCCAAAAAACTAAAGGTTCCTTTGCTTAAGTTTTAAGTAAGTAATTTGTTTCGCAGTCAGAATAAATGAGCGGGAAGATACGCGGCTAGGCTTCATAAACAAGTTGTGAAGTATTTTAACAGTGGTTTTTCGGTGCAGGAAAGGATATTGAGGAAACCAGTTTAATCTCAACTAGGACTAGTGTTTCCCTCTGGGCTGGAAGATCAGATAGCAGTTGCTTTCGTAAAACTAGTTCCTACACCAAATATGCGATTAAGTATCGATTCATTTCAAAGATACTTCACTACTATTCAATTTGCTCCAGGTCTTCTCTTAAACCTGCACTTCTTCAAAGGTTACCAGCTGTCATGACGAGATTTACCTGTCTCTCCAGGGATTACAGGTTAGGCTTTGCCTAGTATAAGTTCAAATCTCTTCAAAGCGTGTGCTCAATCCAGCTATATTTCTCTCAGTGGAACACATCCCTATTAATTATCTTACCCGTCTAGCCCCAAGCTTTATCTCACAAGAAAATACAAAGTGCACAATGTTGCAAAACAGTCCCCGCACAATAGTAGTTTAAGGGTAGTATACACGAGAGAATTAATACGTTCGGCGTCCGCCGACCCGGAAACTTTTAGCGAGCGTTGTAAACCAACCACTTTAATTAATTTCAATGGTTACTGTTACTGAAATAAGTTGGAATACAAATTGAGTTACAATAAGGGTTTAAATAAGTAATTATTTTTCTACCGTTTAAGGAGTAACCTAAAATTACACATTTAGAAATGCTAAGGCACTAAAATTAGGCTTTTTATAAAAGAAACTTTGCCTACAATGTGAAATTTTCACAATTTCAATTACCAAAAATGATAATAAATTGTTCGTAATGAAACTGCGTCCTGTCAGGTGTGATAAGACAAGTGGCTCAATTTCATCCAAAAGGTTTAAAACTTCCGCGATCACGAAAACACTCACAACTTTCTTATACTTCACGTTATGACTTTATTAATCTTCGAAGTGATTGAATAAGTTTCAAAGCAATAAATTATCCGAGAATGTGAGCTTTGAGCTCTTCATTAACTAAATTTCTTTTGTTTTAGACTGGAATCGGCTTTAGGGCTTTTCTGAGAAAATTTAGTCTCTTACCTAACATTATTCCATTGAAATAAGGTCCATAAATGTATACATATTTATGCCCTTGACTATACCCTAGGTGAAGGCCCTACTACCATTAAGTAAAAGTCATAGTTATCTGCGAAGCAAAATTTCTTTCTTATTTAGGCAAAAAACATGCATGTCTCTTAGTGACAGTCAAGTAACAACTAGTGTATTTTGGCATGCCTCAATATAAAAAAAAAGTAAAAAAGTTTACAGATAGCCATTAAAGTCATAGCCACCTTCTAAGCACTATCATAGAAAATCATGATGATCTTGTTGATACCAAATAAAGAGAACAAAGAAAGATTTCGAAGTATCACAGGATAAAGTTCAGACTCCAGAATATTATACTTCGAAATTAATACCTATCGCTTTTAAGAAGCCATCCACATACTTGGTATTTATTATTCTAATGAGCGCTACCGGTTGGCTCACTTGGCGCACTGTCGAGTAAGGTCCAGGTGTCAAAAAATTGTTATCGGTTATTATAGGCATGAGAACGAAGTTTATTTAAATCATATTTAATGTCTTAAAACCGTACTGTAAAAATATCGAACATCCCGCATTGTAGCGCAGTCCCGTTTTGTTCGGAAAAAGGGGAGGAAATAAGTTTCCGAAAAACAAAACTGTCTCAAAGCACTGACAATCATTGACCCGTAACTCATATTTGCCATTTAATGAAGCTCAGGTATTACAAAATACTCAACATATTGTTCCAATTAGATATTAACCCGCGTAGCGCAACCACAAAGGGCGACATTTGACATGTCGGAGACCTCACGCTACACTAATGCCTCTAGCGGCGAATTCATACGCGATAGCCCTCATTATATGGATTTCGAGTAAACTGTCGCCTTTATGAAATTTTTCGTAAGTTATTGAATTACTTAATTTAATTTGTATGATCCTAGTTGGTCGAAATAAATGCTCTCTCCTTTGGGATATCACGACACATTTTCCGGTCCTTTTGGAAGGCGTTCATGGGGATACAGATCCAACACGAAGAGGGGGCATTGAGATACTATAATTTGTTGGGATATGTACACCTAGCAGATACTATCTCTGCCTGCACTATTGAGGAGATATAGCCAGAGACAGCACACGCTACGTGCAAGGGCTATTGCGAAAAGGAGGAAAACTACACCGGTTTTATTATTATTTTGTATCTCTCCTTTGGGATATGACGGCACAATGTCCATTCCTTTTGGAAGGCGTTCATGGGGATACAGATCCAACACGAAGAGGCCCCTTTGTGATACGAAAATGTATTGGGATGTGTACACCCAGCGGATACTATTTCTGTCTGCACTATTGAGCAGATACAGCCAGAGACAGCACCCGCTACGTGCAAGGGCTATTGTGAAAAGAACGGAAACTAAATCGGTTTTATTATTATTATTACTACCTGTTATATATTGGATTAATTAAGGATCACCGAACCTATGACAACCTATGACAACAACGTAGCGTCATGGCTTATAGAAAAATATTTACATAGGTACACCATACCAGAGAGGGACCAAAGGGTGAATTTAACCAAATTATAAATCGTTCTACAGATATGCCTTGAAAGTGAATAATCTGATTGATTGATGTCTCTTCTCTTTCCGCTGGAATAGATTCATTTGCAGCACGATTAATGTTCGTTAACATCTGATTGTATGGAAAGTTTGACAACTTTTTATGGAACTACATGCTATCGCTATTTTTAACATTGGTTTATATCGATGATTCCAATAATCATAAGTAACGTAGGATTAAGTATTCTGTAAGGTAAAATATATTCTATCTCAGAAAAAAAGATAGAAAGAACATTACAAAAACCCTAGTGAATCCGGATTTTAAAACCATGCCCAATAAGTAAGCACTCGCTCACGCCCACATATGAAAGAAAGAAAGAAAGAAAGAAAGAAAAGAAAAAACGTTTATATGGGTTTATCCATAAATCACACGAGCCTCCGAAGGGGGAGGGGTGCTTACGAAAACCTCACCACTGATGACGTTGGGAGAGGGGAAAGTGACCTCACGCGTATTATTTTACTGTACCTGCAAAACCGTGAAATAATATTTGCTCATGTAGGAAATTATAAATCTGCATTATGCATGTCAAAAACAGCGAGTCTATTTTTGCATAACGCATATACGAAAATACCACGCTGCGCTCCTTAACAAAAAATGCAGATGTGGGCAAGAAGACCACCTTACTTAAGTGGAACTGCCATGTTTGCCGTATGCATCCACAGAGGTGGACTCATTTGGCTACTTGGTGGTTGCCACAGGACGGACACAAGCGACGAGGCAGGCCCAGGCGAAGATGGCAGAATGACCTGGACGCGTTCGCAAATGATTGGTCAGAGATTGCGGGAGACAGAAATGTCTTGAAATCCAGGGGGGAGGCCTTTGCCAAGCAGTGGGACACTTGATCAGGATAATAAAAAAATGAAATAAAAACAAGATCTACTAATTAATAGACTACAATATCATTTACTTTAAAATTTAAATAGTGCAAAAAATACACGTCAGGTTTGGTGGAGAAGGGGGCGTAGGACGCCTAGAATATCAGCAAAGATCACTAAGGCGGAGGGGGGTCAAAAAGTAACCCAAAAATTCTCGCGCTGATTTCTGCATAAGCCCTATACTTATTAAACCATGCGACCCGAAATCTGTGGTTTTGTACTGAGAAATTCTGTTCATGGTTTAGGGCAGCGGGGTAATCACATAACTTTTTTACTACCGTGAGGTAGATTTTAATGTCAAAATTTAATTGTCAGCTCATACATTTCAAAATTCACCTACATCAAAATTGACAGTAAAATCTATCTACCGTTACTACATAAAGTTAATTGATTCGCCTGCGGTTGCACTAACATACGAATACAGACCAATCAACGATAAATATGGCGTTGGCAGCTGTCATAGACACTTGTCAAACTTTCCATACAATCAAATTTTAACGAACACCGCTTACGATTACAGACTCTTTAGTGCAACCCACCATCTGTGTGATTTACTGGGCCAGGTTAAAAACTGACTTCACTAAGTTGTTTCTAATACTGAAGTATTAGAAACAACTTAGTGTTTCTAATACTGAAGTATTAGAAACAACTTAGTGAAGTCAGTTTTTAACCTTTTTTTCTACGTCTTTTTTTCTACGTCTGTGTCTCTTATTAAACTAAACCCTGGTGTGCCATATTGTCAGTTTCGGGCTTTGTCCCTGTTATCTACAGCAGATGCAGCGTGTGATTGGCGGTTGGAAAACGCGCGAAACGGTGATTGGCACCAAGCGGGCCTTTATTATCATATCCAGGCCTATCCGCTACTAATTACAACTCGCCATGATCTCGATTATACATATAAAGCATCTTTCACTTTTTGATATAGTCCTTTTTATAGCGGTTTCAACCGAATCTGAGGTGTGAGTGGAATCGAACTTGATATAGTCTATCCGCTGGTCTAAGGCCAGACGGCCTTGAAGATAAGCTAATTAGTTAGTCTATTGCAAAAGATCTTAAGTGATTTCTGACACATGGCAAAAACTAACGTAATAATTAGCACAAAAGTTCAATGTTAAAGACACCAATAAAAATTTTATTGCGACAAAAAAAATTGGTGGTAGTTGTTGAGATAATTTCCATTTACAGATCACACAAGGTATTTTAAGCTTTAAAGTAAAAAGTAGCTAGGCTTAGAATGCAATTCAAAAGTTCATGTTACTACTTGTAACCATTCGAAATAAAAAGTGATATTGTTGCACAGTTGATTTTATTGCATAGTTTTATGGCTCTTTGGCCTTAGATCACCAAACAAACTATACCACTTGATAGAAAGTGACGGTTGCTTTATCTTATCGTTAGCCATTGCGGCCATAATACGGGGCCAGCTGGCACGATAAGTTATATCGTCATATTTTATAGCGAAAGTTTGCTAAATTGTCACAAAATATGACGGTATAACCTAAATATAGTCATGCTAGTCGGGCTGATAAAAATTGTACTATGAATTACTACGGGATGAACTACGAAAAATGCAATTTCTTGGCGGTAAAACTGGATTTACAGCGTGTAACGTAAATGTCAAGTGCTCGACACTAATAATAATAAAAAATAGAAATGTCTGACACTAACCTTATACATGGTACTTTTAATCTTTTGTCATAATGACAGAGGTGATCATTAGGTGTCATCTATTGAGTATTAAGGTCCAGTATTGGCACGTTTACCTTACATGAGTCAGTTAATTTTTGGTTGTTGCTCGACCTTTACCACACCCCAATGGAACGGGTACCTAAAAAGTTGCCATGCCTAAGTACGTATTAAGCGTACCACACACTGCAGCGGCCTGCGGTGGCGGGCTGTTGTACACTATGATAATCCTAACATCGCGCACACACGCGGCCTTGATTGTCATAGTGACAATTAACAACTGGCCGTCACCTCAGGCCGCTGCAGTGTCTGATAGGCTTTAAGTAGCATAAAATCAAGCACGGTTCGAGTTCCAATAGTTATCAGATCCGTAAGCCTAGTGTTAGCGTCAATAGCAGAGCATACACGTATTGCTATTAGTGCTCACCCTGGCACACAGAGGATTCCGTGGGTTAGTCGTTGCCGTCTCGCAGAGGATGTGATAAAGAGAAACTAAATTGCAGGAGCTCCAATATGTGCAGCAATATATTGGATAAATATACAGTGCAGATATGGTCGTCAAAAATAAAAATAAAAACTCTTACTATCATTCAGATTACAATTGATCAAAATAGTATAATTTGAGATTTGACTTTAGATGCTAAAGATGGTTCAGTCTCAGATAGTTCGGATAGAATTTTAACAGACAGCGATTGAACAGCGCGGCAATGTGGCCAGCCTTCTGGCCACCCTACCAGCTCCGAGCTTGAGCCTATTTTTTACTTGTAAATAGTTTGTTCAGTTTTTAGATTACTTACTTTTAGCTTGGGTTATTTTATTTTTTTCACATTATGCAATGTGTTGTTTGATAATAAATATTCCTACTTATTACCAATTAGATAGAGTCTGGCAAATGAACGATGAGAATGAGAAACCGTGGCAATTTCAAAAATACAGAGTGTGGTATCCCTGACGTGTAACGCGAAAAGCTCTTGACACTTGTAATATATTAAAAACGGTTTATTAATTTACCTGTACATCGTACATTACGAACCAACATTATAAACTATCTGTGCCCTGCGACTTCATCCGCATATTTGAACTTGACCGATTCATGAGTTAAAAAGTACCTTAAATGATGACCCGTGTAATCGATCCCAATATCTTCATGCCAAATAAAAATATTAAGTTAACCTGACATAAGTAAGTCAGCGCGTAACTTTGTTATACTCGTATTAGATAATGAGTAACGTCGAGTAAAATAGGGTAAACGAAAGTATCAAAAATGAATTTACGTAGAACAATGATGTTTGACAATTCAGATTGTCTTTTCACTTCTTTCGTTTGCCAGACTATATACATTTCAAAACTACAATTAAGGTATTCGTATCTGACTGTTTTATAATTATAATAACCGAAGTATTAAGTAAATACAGTAACAAATGCAACCTTAAGCGACTTTGAGACGTTCTAACTGCAATTCTGGAAACTGCAAACCAAATATTTACGAGAGAGATATGAAAGGGCAATAAGACTTTGCTGTCACGAAGCGTTATCATATCAACATGAAAATATGATTTCAAATTGAAGGGAAAATTTTAAGAATCTAGGCTCCGGGCAATATTTGCACCTGCGACATCCTGACACACGTGATCAATCGCTCTTGCCAACTGAGCTACCCGAACAACCATGCTCGCCCCCGAGTCCTTCCCAGTTCCCTCCAACAACGCCTAAGAGAGGCGGCATATCTTTTATGGCTGCAAACAAACTTAATGGAACTGTCCCGTACTACTAAATAGACACATGGAACACTTTTGAATGTATCTGACCGTCGGTATATCGCACGCGGTTTTTAAAGAGGTTTTATGTACATCTATAATAGTATTTGTAGTTTAACACGAAGGAGACGGAAGAAGCCAATAGATTTTACACAGCGGACTTTAAAAAGTGAGACATTTCAATCTTAACCCAAACAACAATGTCACGGAGGCAAATGCGAAATTTACGTTCGTTTTAAGTGCCTCTGCAGATTGTGGCTCATAAATTACCTCAAGGCATGTTCCTAGCGATAAAGTAAAGGGAACACTTTGGATTCAATATGATAATGACTAAAATAAAGGCAGGTCAGAAGATAGCAAGTATGAAGATATGGATGTGGCTGAAGCGAAAGAAGGTATATTGAACCTTAATATTTGCCGTTCTTTGGTCTCTGCCTACCCCAATGGGATACGGGCCTGTGTATATGTACGTCTGTATTGACTAAAATAATATGAAGTAGAAGAAAATCTTCGACGAAGGATATAAGAGCCTAGTCGGAGGCTGAAAACACAGAAGACCTATTTCGTATGACTACACATCGTATGTTGATATGCAGGCAGATGGTAGTTTCCAGAATGGAGATGACACATAAAGAGTAAGAAAAACATAATATGAATCTACCTTATGTAGTCTATATTTATATAATCATTTTATAGTCAAATTTAAGGCAGTCACTTTGAAAACAACAAAACTTATGAGGCTCTTTTTGTAATTGCATTAGGAAGAACTGGCTTAGGTTAGGCCCTGGTGGGTGCCCACTCCGCTACAGGCATGCACATAAGGCAGAGGCGGTAATTGCATGTTTTATATCAGCGCTGCATGCAGAGGGCATGCCCTCCCTCGCTACACGCTCAAGCTGAGCGGGCACTTCGGCAATACTAAATGTAAGTACTGTAGGTACTTTCTCTTATCAAGATGATTCACAAGCACACTTTCATTTCCAGACATCCTTAAAATGTCTAGACTGCCAAATTAAGGGAATTAGAAACTCAATACACACGTCGACAACACGAGTTCGTTTAATATTTAATTACAATTTGAACAACAACTATCCACGATTGCACCGAGTTGCAATTCCGATTCGTTTAAATCAAAACCTGGTACGTTACAATACGCGAAATATACTATTCACTGTTTGCTCTTGGTTATTCTTGATTTTGGCTTGGACTCTTGAGGTTTGAACACTTTGAATGGAAAATACAGCATAAACGTGTGTGTCAACCAACCGGGTAAATTGACAAGGAATGCAGTTTGTGCTTAATTCGCTTTAGTTTTCTTCCTGGCTTCCACTCGATTGTCGGTTGAATTAAACTGAAATGTTATTTTCTTTGATTTTGAAGCTGGTCGCGTAACCGTTTCAATGACCCTAGATCGTTTATCACAATAAAACAGTCGTTATAACACACATAAGTTACATGGTAGTTATAAGATACATGGAGTTTTTATTTTTTTAAGGTGGTGGTCCATCGAGTAGATCAGTAAGATATCAAACTACAATTGAAATAATTTAAGTTGCCCGACTTTCTACAAAACTATAATTGGATTTCAAATTTTGTAGAGATTTACCGAAATCTGTTTTTTGAACATATTAAAGTGGTACAACTCAACTAACTCAAATAATTTTATGCAGCAGTTATGCGTTAACGAGAGAAAGACGTATTTTCAATTTCATCTTTTGACAGCGTCCTGTACTTATTCATATTCATTTATTCATTGTATAGTCATGTAGTTACAATAATGTTGGTGTTATGTTACATTTCGAGGAAGTCTGTACATGACGCCCTGTCAGGGCATACAATAGCACTTATATACTAACTTAACTAATAATAATATTTTAATTCAAGTTATACAGTGGGGGTAGGAACATATTTTATTTATTTATTTATCTTTGTCATCAAGGAATTCATTTAAAGAATAGTAAGTAGCTCTTCTATATCAAGAATTTCTTTAGACGGTTGTTGAAGATGTTTTCATTTCGGGCCATCATGGCCCGTTGCGTGGTCCAGCATTTAAAAGTAACAAAAATATAGTTTGCCAGGTTCTGATCTGGCACGCCATTCCGTTTACGGCTCCCATTTACTGCCCCCATCGAGTGGACTCATTCCTCCGCGACCATTACGCGAAATGGAACGGTCACCGTTTACTTCAAGTACCATTATTTTTCTTTTAACTTCCTTTCAGGTATTCTCTATTAGAGTAGTTAGATTATTACTTGTTTGCCAAACTTTCTAACAACATCAAATTTCTAGATTTACCGCCAAATCGGCGTTGATGAATCAGTGAGACGCCTATATAGATAAAATATCAATCACACTGAAGCTGCGCGACACGAAACGCGCACTTTTTAAGAGGCTATGGCTTTTCCTTAAACGTGCCTAAACCTGGCCTAAAGAAGCTCAAGGATGTGGATCCTGTGTGTGGACAAAGGGAATTACAGCAGATTACACTCCGTGAGCTCTTTGGACAGGACTCTGGCTCGAGGGGAATCGCTTGATTCTGTCGTGGAAGAGCAAGCGAGAGTTATCTCTGCCTCAGTTCCAGGGACCGATACCGGTATTTTTAAAAAACCCTGAATTAGCCAAATATTTTTGATTATTTTTTTTGCTCTTTACGTAGGGCTGAATCATGTATTTAGGTAACAACGTCGTATTATTAGATTGTCCCATTAAAAACGAAATAATGAACCGGTGACCGTAATAATACCGGTATTTTTCTATGGAGAAAATACCAGTATCCGATCCCTGCTCAGTTCTAGAGTCGAGTATGTGGTATATTACGGTTCTCAATCCTGTTTCTATTCTTAATAGTTTACAGACTGTGATATGTTATAAATAAATAAAAAATAAATAAATAAATAAATATTAGAGGACAATCTTACACAAATCGAACTAGCCCCACAGTAAGCTCAAGAAGGCTTGTGTTATGGGTACTAGACGACGATATATTTAATAGATATAAATACTTAAATACATAGAAAACATCCAAGACTCAGAAACAAATATTCATGCTCATCAGACAAATATTTGCCCTGACCGGGATTCGAACCCAGGACCGTCAGCTTCACAGGCAGGTGCACTACCCACTAGGCTAAACCGGTCGCCGGTTTATGTTATGGCTTATATAAGTTTTATTATAGTCGCGTAGTAGTGGAAGTTGCGTTTATTTTATATCGTACCTCCATAAAAAAACTTTCGTCCCCATTTAACCACTTAGGGGCTGATTTCTGGAATAAAAACTATCCTATGTCCTTCCTCAGGATAGAAACTATCTCAATGCCAAATTTCATCTAAATCCGTGCAGCGGTTTAGGCGTGAAGAGGTAACAGATAGACAGTTACTTTCGAATTTATGAAATTAAGTACATAGTTACCAACAATGTTTTTCAAGATCCACTCAATTTAAATTTCGCGATTAAACTTTTAAAAAATCTCGACAAAAAGTTATCTGACTTCCTTAAAAGCTTCAAAGTTAGTTATTGAATTTCTTAAGTAAATTATGAAAAATCCTATACTAAGTTCGTTATCTCGTTGAGTTTATACAAAACATCAATCAGCTCTCGTGGAAAATTTAATATCAGACTTTTTAACGCTTTATTTCACTGGCAGTCCTCGGGAACCGCTTGTGGCAATGTGTTGGGGGAGTAGGAGGATGAAGAAAAGGTACTCACGCCTGAAGCCTTTAGGTAGTCCAACACACAGTGCACTGACTTTCTTTACTCGCGTTTCAGGGGCTAGTATTTTCGGTAGCCACTGGCGACACGGAGGGTGTCCAGGTTTCACCCTTTTTAGGTCCTTAAGATGATTCGGTAACGGGCGCGTGCGACATGTCTGAAGCTCGGGCGCACGCGCGTGACCCGAGCCGAATGTCGAGGGTGGCGAGTTAGGATTTTGGAAATGGGAGGGTAGTTGGACACTGCACATTGCCACACGCTTGTTTGGTTATTTAGATAAAGTGGCGAAGTAACTTTTCTTACTCGCCGCGGACTGCGAACTTTGGAGCTACAGCGAGTG
Source organism: Epiblema foenella (assembly GCA_963556455.1). Lineage (NCBI taxonomy): Eukaryota > Metazoa > Arthropoda > Insecta > Lepidoptera > Tortricidae > Epiblema > Epiblema foenella. The sequence goes on from OY747106.1 coordinate 15,880,608, forward strand.
AATTATAATATTGTTTTGATCCATGGTGTTAAATTAACCAATAAAGCGGCGATAAAGCTCTGTAACTTTTAAGGAAACATGTTACTTACTTGTATTAATTTAGCCCGTATTAATTAAACGGACTCCCAAAGTTCCAAAGTCGTCCGTTTAAAACTAACACTCAGCTTACAATCCTTCCGTACCACGACAGTAATGTACAATTGGCTATTTGACAACATTTTTTTATGAAGTCTTAGTTATTAGGACGAGTTTTTAGAGACAATCAAATGTTTGTATGGGACCAACTACAATTAAAGCAGCACAACAGACAAGAACGAGAGGTAAAGTACAGCATAGCTGACGAGCACTGAAAACGCTCTATACTGATAGGCAGCGAAATGTGATGTCACTAGTCAATGTGAAGTAGTGAAATATTACATTTAAGGACATAGTTGCCATACAATTTCTTTTTTATTGAAAAATGAGAATTCTATAGGTAATTTTCAATTTACATTTGGACTATAATAAAAAACCGGTCAAGTGCCAGTCCGAGTTGCGCATCGAGGGTTCTGTACACAGATGTGTACCCGTCCCGACCCAAGTAATTCAGAAAAACTTAAAAACATGGTGTAGAAATTGAACGCCATAGGTACAGCGCCATCTATGGTGAATTTGTATGGTGGTTTTCCAAGGATAATTCTTTATCACGTAAACCGATTTCAACTTCTTTTCTTTATTTGAAAGAAAGTACCTTCAGTATAATCATGTAAGAATATATTAGACAAAAAATACATGCAAAGGTTTTTATTATTACAAACTTATTATACAAATGTTTTTAATGTTAAAAAATAAGACGAAGTAGATAGAGCTTTGGTTATATTTTTGCTATAAAATATACATTGATATTAATAATTAATTTCATATGTTTTCCTCGGTAAATTTCGTAGATAAGTGGGGGGGGGCGGTATTTTGAAAAAATGAAAAATGAAAAAAAATGAAAAAAAAAAAAAAAAAAGTTTATTTCGGTTTTTTTAAGATTTTTAACAACAATAGAGAAGGTTGGAGCCTCCTATTAAGCAAGTAATTTTGCTTGTGTCAGGAGACACCGCTCTTCCAAACAGTAAGAAGTGGACAATCAACCATAATGAACATTTTGACGCTTAAGCAGTTACAGATTTATCTTATTTTAATCGTGTATAATAATCTATATTTAGTGTGTGTGTGTGTGTGTGTGTGTGTGTGTGTGTGTGTGTGTGTGTGTGTGCGCGCGTGTGTGTGTGTGTGTGTGTGTGTGTGTGTGTGTGTGTGTGTGTGTGTGGGTGGGTGTGTGTGTGTGTGGGTGCGTGTGTGTGTGTGTGCGTGAGTGCGTGAGTGTAATGTGTGTGTAGTTTTGTGTATGGATGTACTCTTACAGAGAAGGATTTACTAAAATTATGATGTGAAAGATAATAATGCCTCTGTTTCATCATAAGTTAGGTTTTTTAACCAATCAACTAAGGTAAGTTTACAATGGTAAGTTTGAAGCGGATAAATAGTGATCGTCTTATTTATACGATTGTATAATCGAGCTGACTGAATGGCAAATTGTTTGCTAGCATAGCGGGACCTGCAGACTGGGACAGGAGCTACAATGTGTTTTCTTCTTCGATTTTGTGTGTCTGGGTCATAGGTAAGGGTTTTATGCAATATTACATTTTCTCATAAATCGAAAACGACTAGACGTAAAAAAATATAAAAACATGTTTTAGAATCTTTAACCCAAGCCCTTTCATATGATACCCCATTTGACATATTCCCTAAACTAAAATTTTGAACCACCTTTTATCTGTAATTTTTCACGGAAAGAGAAATAATAAATAAAACCATGTTCTATGCATCGAGGTTACCCTTCTTTATAACTATTCCAAATTTCATATCGATAGCATACTTAAGTAGTTCTTGAGATATTTAGCGATGTGACAGACAGAAAGACAGACAGATAGACAAAGTGAAACCACAGGGATTCCTTTTTTACCATTTTGGTACGGAACCCTAACAACATTTTTGCGAATATTTGAAGTTCTAAGTCTTTTCATGACTTTGATTAATTTGGCTAATCTACTATTTATTGTGATAGGTAATTTGATGGCTTTCCATCCATATAACCATACTATGTGTTCCACATTTTAACATGTGTCAAGTACACAATTGCATTCGTCCCGAGCACGGTTTATACTTCCCGAGCGTTACATTACTCTAACTCAAAGAAGACGTTAAGCGGTTTCTTTTGTGTGTAATTTTATAAAGTTTCTGACAAAATGGGCCAAGTTGTGGCTGTGACAAGCGAGCTCGGAGAGTTCGGGATTAATTATAGTGCCAACTTGCCAAAATAACGTGCTTAACTTATTTGGTGTGTCGGCTGTTTGGAAACTACACCGTTGCTTTGTTTGTCAAGATAATATGGCTTTTGGAATGGAGAGTTGGATTAGTGTGGGTTTTATTCAGTCAATTATGTGACTTTAGATACGTGGATGTTAATTATGATGTTAATTAATTGTTATGTAGGCTACCTACTTGTAAAATTGATAGTAGGTATTGGTCATTATTATCGATACATATAAAAGAAGAAGTCCTCACTTTCTGATTGACTGACTGACTCATCAACGCATAGCCGAAACTGCTAACGCTAGAGAGTTTATATTTGCACAGTTGATTACATTTATAACGTAGGCTAGGGATAAGAAAGGATTTTTTGGAATTCATCTCCTAAGGGGGTAAAACAAGGGATGAAAGTTTGTATGAAAACACGTATTTATTGCAGTGAGAGATCTGAAACTATAGACTCTCTGTTTAAATATATTAATGACTTATTTCGGAGTTTTTTCAAATTCCTCCCCTAAAGGGGTAAAAAGGGGGTTCTAAGTTCGTACTGGGAGCAAATCTTTTTTGAAATGAGATATTTGATACTGCGTAAATGGACGTTTAAATACAACAAAACTTATTTCGAAATTGCTCCCCTAAAGGGGTGAAAAGAGGGTTCCAAGTTTGTACGGGCAGCAAATCTTTTTTGCAGTAAAAAATTTAAAACTTCGTTAGTAGACTCTCTGCTTAAATACAACAAAACGTATTTCAGCATTTTTCGAAATTGCTCCCCTAAAGGGGTGAAAAGGGGATTCCAAATGTGTGCGGGGAGCAAATCTTTACTTTTCTTAATTATCGATATGGGTGTCATCGTCGAGGTTCCTCGGGGTGCCGATTACGAAAATGATATGGATTTTCAAATCATAGATAGCAGACATTTTTTTTGGGGTGGGGTTGAAACCTACTCGGACGAAGTCGCGGGCGGCCGCTAGTTCCTTATATTGAAACAACCTGCCAATAAACCTATAACATCTGCGCATTGTGTCATTAGAAACAGAGTTATATTTTTGATTTATATTTCGTACTCACATTGATGTTATTGGCTACCTACCTACCTACAGGGGCGTGGCGTCAAGTATCTACAGGGAAGCTGCGTTAATGACTTAAGTACTTTATCTTCAAAGAGCTATAGAATAAGATGCACAGTGGTTTTAAAACAGTGCGGCATTCAACGGCGAACACACTTTACAAAAAAATTTGGCGACTAAATGTACTTAATAATTTCTTATTCTATTCACATAGATAAACGTCCCAGTGCTGGACACCTTAGTTCCTAATAGATGTCATCTATTAATAACGCCTGCCATGTCCATACATGAACCCAATGGTTTGGGTCAATGTCGAGCACAGGGTCGTTTACCTTGCTTACGAGAAATAACGAATAAAATACATATCGTTAAATGAATCCCAAATTGGCCCAAGCAGTGACCATGTCGTTCACAGACTGTTTGTAATCTTCTGTCACGGCGTACGCTATAGGCGAGGACAGCATCTCGGACACAGTTAAATCCGGATATTTGAGAAACGGCGTAGCTAACATGAATGTAACAAAACTTGTCATCGCTTGAATTTTCAATTCTTCCTTAAACTGCTCGTAGGTACAAAACTTGTTAGCATCGTAACCGCATAGTGTAAGAAATTCTTTGAACGCAGTGTAATACGCATTCATCAGTTCCTGGAATTGATATCTTCTTAGGTCTCCGGCCACTGAGAAGGCGAAGAGATACATAAAATCGTAGGCTATCGAACCGTAACAGGACCACTGGAAGTCTATTGGTATTAATTCGGTCGGTTTGCCATCCTAAAACAGAAAATACTAGTATTACAATCCTATGCGTTCAACCTGAGATGCTAGCGCCCTATTAGGTAGGAATGCGGCTGACCTGAAGTTTTTAGCGAGTGTATATACCGTATCAGTATAACTAGTTAACAAATTAACATTTAACAGATTTCCCTCGAAAGCTAAGATATATAAATAAAGGCATCTGATTAATTAAAAAATCACGATCGAATCACGCACAATGAAGGGTTCCGTACCAACACTTAACACCTACTAGTCCACATTTGAAACCACTATCTAATACATTAAATCTAAAAAGGTCGTATCTAGGGAACTCAAGGCACTTCGACCTTTTGTTTGGGCTAGGCAATTTTTTAGCGAGAACAAAAATCGTTGAGAGTATTTGTTATCGATTCATATAAAAGATCTTCATAGTTTGGAAATTTAAATGGTGGGGGGACGCTTTTTAAGACTTGACAGCATTAGCATCTCACCAACGATTGACTTAAATGGAAAAGTTTTTTAGAAACCTCCATAACATTTTAAGGCCATTCCATGGATACCCCACATGACTACGAGTATGTGCGTTGATTCTTTTTCCATCCACCGGTTACATGCACCCCCAATGTAATATTTTTTTGCAATTTCCAGAGATCGGCCAAATTTGCGTCATTGCTCGCAATAATGTGGACATGACTCCAAAATTAATCAAAATATTAATTAATTAATTAGTATTTGAAATAAAATTTGAATTTCCGGAGATAATCTAATCTAATCTAAATCCAATCTAATCTAATCTAAACCCAATCTAAACCCAATCTAAATCCAACCTAAATCCAATCCAAATCCAATCTAAATCCAATCTAAATCCAATCTAAATCCAAAAATCCAATCTAAATCCAATCTAATCTAAATCTAATCTAAATCTAATCTAAATCTAATCTAAATCTAATCTAAATCTAATCTAAATCTAATCTAAATCTAATCTAAATCTAATCTAAATCTAATCTAAATCTAATCTAAATCTAATCTAAATCTAATCTAAATCTAATCTAAATCTAATCTAAATCTAATCTAAATCTAATCTAAATCTAATCTAAATCTAATCTAAATCTAATCTAAATCTAATCTAAATCTAATCTAAATCTAATCTAAATCTAATCTAAATCTAATCTAAATCTAATCTAAATCTAATCTAAATCTAATCTAAATCTAATCTAAATCTAATCTAAATCTAATCTAAATCTAATCTAAATCTAATCTAAATCTAATCTAAATCTAATCTAAATCTAATCTAAATATAACCTAAATCTATTCTAAATATAATATAAAAGAAGTCCTGATTGATGACAGATCAACGTACAGCCAAAACTACTGGAACAAGAAACTTCAAATTTGGTTCAAATAAGACGGGATTTTTGGAAATTCCACCCCTAAGGGGATCAAATAGAGGTTCAAAGTTTATATGGGAAACGTAATTTTTCTTAAAAACTTGAAATTTCGTATTTAGACTCTGTTTAAATACAAAATTCAGCGATTTTCTAAATTCGTCCCCTAAATGGGTGAAAAGGGGCTTCAAAGTTTGTAGGGGGAGCAAATCTTTTTTGAAGTTAGAGATTTAAAACTTCGTAAATAGACTCTCTGTTTAAATACGACATAACGTACTTCAGCGTTTTTTGAAATTGCTCTTAAAGGGCTGAAAAGGGGGTTCCAAGAAGTTCGTACGGGGACCAAATATTTTTTTTTGAAGTGCGAGATTTAAAACTTCGTATACAGACTCTCTGTTTAAATACAACATAAAGTGTTTCAGCGTTTTTCTAAATTGTTCCCCTAATGGGTAAAACGGGGTTCCAAGTTTATGCGGGGAGCAAATCTTTACTTTTCGTAACAATCGATATAGGTGTCATCTTCGAGGTTCCTCGGGGTGTCGATTACGAAAATGACATGCATTTGCAAATCCAAGATGGCAGACATTCATTTTTTCTTTTGAGTAAATTTTCACAAAAGATTAATAGCATCAGACAACTGACAGAAACAAATAAACCTCATTTATATCTTTGTTACCATCTAAAATCTACGCGGACGAAGTCGCGGGCGGCCGCTAGTAGTTTATACGTGCTTATAATTATTAGCAAAATGTTATTTAAACTGGTTATCGTTTTCATAAATATTTTTATAAAATTCGAGACCAGATATTTTTATACAAGATTTTAAATGGCCTTGTCTGAGGCCTAGTCCACGTCCAGGCGATATGCTGCTCTACAAGCCGTGCGACTTGTCAGGCAATTGTTCTAGATGTTCCACGCCGCGGCGCCGGCCACCTTGTGTAAGATTTAACTAACTACTTACAGAGAGCCAGAAAGTATGGTTCTTCAGTACCTATTGTTTAATAATTATATTTACCTTATATTTGAACATGTGATTGTTATGCCAGTTATCACCGTGAAGAATAGCCATAACATTTCCGAATTTAACAAGTTCCTTGTATTTTTTAAAAGCATTTGTCCCTGCGGCTATCTCACACCGCTTTCTTAATGACACATCTGTAATGGCATCTGTAAATTGCTTCATGGTCATCTCTCCGTGTTGAACCAAAACAATTTCGTCGAATTCGTCATCAGGTATCTGGAAGATATTCGTATACTGGTCCACCATTTCTTTGAATCGTTTCGGATAACGTTCTCCGTAGATGAAAGACAAAGCGTGTAGCTTGGCTATTGTCCGAAGGATTATCGCAGCGTGATCGTAATCTAAAGTCTGCAGCGGCGTGACACTGTACCCTTTCTTAGTGAGGTCCTCAAGGATAACCATTTCCTGTTTGAAGTCATCACAGACCCCGTAGCATTTAGGGAGAGAGCACCTCATCTCTTGTGGCACGCACAATTCGAACTGATCCTGCAGGTTGTCGAAAATTGGGACGATTTTCGTGTAATACACGGTTTCTCTAAGAAACAGTTTTCTTACTGGCATGTTCTTGCGGAAGGTTGCGTCTGTGGGAGCACACTTGATCACAGTATCGAACTCCAGCAGTGGGGCTCCCTCCTTAGCTGCACATATTTTGGCGTGAAGCATCTTGCCGATAATCCCATTGCCTTTGCTGGGTCCTGTTTCAAATTGTATGTTGACATCAGAAAACCCTTTGCTGTAGAACATATCGATCACTCGCCTCCCAAGCTCATATATAGTTGCCATCGTTAATCACTTTATTTTTATCCAGGTACTCTAATGAACTTAATCGGCTACACGTATTGTTTCTAACGCTGTAAGTTATTATAATGATACGGTTTGTTATAATATTTATTTAGAACCTTGTTATCTCCTGTAAAGTAAACTACGCGATCATATGATACAAGGAGAAATGAATGTGAGTTGAGAGTAAATTGTAATGCACCGCTGCATGAATTCATTTCCAACGATGTAGGTACCGTTCTTTTTTCCCCATTTTCGTCCAGCTAGGAAATTTCCAAGATAATAAATACATATTTTCCACACGCCCTATGTCTTTGCCATCCTCCTAGCATTATCCTGTACTGGTACAGTTATCTGCTTACTCGTATGTCTATATAACAATTAAAGACGACGTCGACCAATTCGACATTTTTTTTATAATGACATCGGACCCCGTGGTCTAAGGGACCGTGATCGTGACCTTAATATTTGAAGAATGTGTCATTCTCAAGGAAAAGGATACCTTTTGGCGAACTAAAAATCTAACCTCTATGGCTCACCGACCGAGTCTTGGGCTAGCTCCGACACGATTTGTCACCACTTAGACCGATCTTGCGCCACATCCCTCCAGTTCACGATTTGTTCCCTGTGGCGGCACCCAACATTATCGGAGAGACGAAAGCGCACAGTCTTCGGTAGCTCGGCAACGTAGAAAGGATGGGAGAGGACCCATCGCCAAACTGGCCTATCTGAGCCTTCCAGGCGGAAAGCGACCCGTTGGACATCCCAGGTATCGATGCACCGACGACGTCAAATCAGACCTTCGCGACCTCTAAATCATGAACTGGTGGGCGACATTTTTCTGCTTCATTTTAATCTTTTGCCTCGTATATTATCGTGGATCGTGGCCCACTAGGAACATCAAATAGGTACCTATAGTCTATAGTTATTGGCGCGACAAAACAATATTTTAGTTGAGGCGTTCCTGGCGTCAAAAGGATTAATTACATTTAATCTAAACATTGTGATTAGTAAACCTACTTGTAAAATAGAAGATGACGAAATATGCTATATTAACCACATTTTTCTCATTTGTTCAGAGCCAGCGAAACTAGTGATGATGTAACTAGTTACGCTAAATTTTCTACAATTAATAAAAGAAGGCGTAAAACTACAAAAACTTTATTGCACGTAAGTAACAAAGAAATCAAGGAACAGCAAAAGTAACAATCAAGGACCTGGCGCAGGAGTCAGGGTACTTCTCCGGAGTGGCAGTTGTAGCAGGGGCCGACGGGGCAGCAGCAGCAGCCACCGACGCAGGGGGCGCAGCCCCGGCAGCACACCCGGTCGCAGCCACCCGGGCAACGCGCGAACGTTCCAATATTAAAATCGCGGTAGCAACCATACTGAGTTGGCATCTTGAAATTTACGGTTTTTTATTAAATGTATATAGATTTTTTTAAATTTTCGATTTTGACGTTTTTTTGGATTTTACCATGAATTTTGTTCTGAAATTGCTTTCAAAGTGACGTTGTGCACAGACCAGTTTGTATAATTGTAGTCTTTGGCACAGACTGCTGATAACCAGCCATTATTTCAAGATAGGTTCTGTGGAATGGAGACCGACCTACGAAAGATAAAAGTATTATCCAAAATTATGAATTGTCTACGCATACTCTATTTCTCTACATATTCTTTAAAATTGCGATAATTAAAAATAAGTACTAAAAGTATGTAACAAATATTCTTTCATACAAAAGAGTAACATGAAGGTTTGTTACGTAGTGATATTATATTCTCTTTGGTTTCAGCAGAACCATCTGTCCCGTAGATTTGATATATTGAATTCATTTGTTTTCCAGATGTTTTTATAGTAAGACGTAAAAACCCAAAAAAAATTACAAAATTTTAAATTTCATACATAAATAATAAGGTAAGTAGATATAACGTGAATTGATAATTAGCTGTTGTTTAACTTTCCATATTGGTTTTACTTCCAATACATAAGAAATAATTTCGTATGGCTGTCGAAAGTACGGCCCTTTTTCTTTTGTAAGGTGCAGCGGGGCACGACTGCGAGAAATTAAAACTACTTAATAGAAATATTTTCTGTGTTTTACATAATTTTCTAGAGTGCCATCTTGGCGTGAAATTATGAAAGCGCTGCAAGATATTTTCGTTTAGTCTTAAATACCTGCAGTCTAGATTGCCCCGCTGCACCTTATGTGGTTACACTCTATTGGGCCCCTTAAGAAACGTCTTTTTCCTTTTCAACCGACTTCCGTATCCGATCATTATGAAAAGAAAATCAATTTGTTAAATTTATCAATATTCTAGCTAAAACCTTTTAAAGCAACTTTACGTTATTCCGGTGTTACAGCATACAAGATGCCAGTCCGGAACTGCTGCCTCGGTTGCCAAGGCAACATGTGTAGTCCCTGCGGAGGCTGCTCGAGACGCATCGAAGGCGGCGTGGGGCCCTGCTGTATACACTCATACGGGGCCAACTGCTGCTCGCCGTGTGGCGACCGCGGCGTCATACATGGGTAATGTCATGACCATACAAGATCTCAGTCTGGGACTGCTCTGTTGCCATAGCAACAGCAAGCAACAAGGTACGCAGGACGCTGCGACTGGTGGACCCTCAATGAAACCTCCTACGCAATTCACAGACAAGATCGACGAGGCTAGCTATGAGGCCCCAATCTCCTAGCATCACGTAAACGACAGCATCTTTCACTTTCTGTCACGATTTGATAGAAAGTGACGGATGCTTTATCTCGTCATTTATCAAGCAATAACTACGAGCATAATGCGTGTCTAATGACACTCCCAGAGCTCCCAATAGGCTGAAAGGCAACCTCGGCGGCCAAGGCAACATGTACAGCCCTTGTAGAGGCTGCTCCAGCCTCTAGTTTCAGTAGTTTGGTTGTTTTGTCCGATCCCGAAATATTGGCAGTTTTAGTTTCATTACTTCAGTAATAATGACGTTTTTGTATTATTCGCTGCGTAGTGTAATTAGACTAGAATAGCATTTCTCTTTCTTCCAGTGGGTAAGAGTCAACTACAGGAATAGGTTTGAAGCATGTCGTTGGCGATGGGCTAGCAACGTACAGGTTCACATCAACACACTTTAAACCTGTAACATCACAAATTTTCCATCTCAAACCCACAATTGATAGAAATGGCACAAAAAATTAAAGTTCATATATGCCCTGCCCTCTACCTACCCCTTTCGGAAACAGGCGTGATTATAATCATTTTTATCTATTTATCGTAGATCCCGAGGCGGTTGCGCAGGATCTTACTTCAGCTGCGGCCACGGCTGCATCGGCGGCTGCACTAGCGGTCTCTGCGCAAGCTGCTGCGGACCTCGCTGCGGATAACCGCGGGTCGTATCGTTATGAACATAAGAACGCTTGTCGCCTGCACTAACCGTTGGAGTTAGGCTGTTTTATCAGCGAAACGTGTGCGTTCGTGTTGAACTGAGTTACGTGTGAGCTCGTATTGGTATTAATATTTTTATTAGAACATTTGGCTAACTTCAATTCGCTTGCAATGTTCGACAAACATTTTTATTAATTTGTGTAAATAAATATTACGGTAAATTACAACTTTACAATTTTTCGAACGCTCCCAAAATTTCAGATTAAATCATGATTAAATAACAATCGATAGCAATTAATTTGTGCCACAGACAAATAAACGTGAACAAGAACCACGCATTAGAAACCGGGACAGCGGTCAGCGCGGGTTAGCCATAATATGAAATATCTAGTGGCTGTTTGCAGCTTGACATAGGTCTCTCTGACCTTTGATTTGAAAACTTTTGGGTCTGGAACATTTGACGGGGCATTCGGTGCTAGTTGAGGTTATAAAATATTACCTACTGATAGTGTTCACTAAACCGATACTTCGGTTAGGTACTTACTCCACTTTTATACCAGTGTTGTTAGTGTTTTGTAGGACGCGGTAGTATGACAAGTTGACGACCATCATCCAAGTATTCTTGTATGCTTTTGTTGTTAATTTTATTCTTTTCTTTTTTTCAATTACATTTATTAATATTTCTACATAGGTGATTGCAAACCGAAACACTAAATCAGCTAATTATATACGCAAGTGCGGCAGAGAGGAAAAAGTTCGTTTACAGTTCGCGGTAGGCCCTCAAATCGCTAACCAGCATAACGGTTTCATAGAAGTTTTCCAAGAACTTGGGAAGCGGAATTCATATTTTGCCTAAAGGCTACTACTTTAGCCCCACTTGACAAGTCTAATATGACACACTTTTCGAGCATGAGAAGTATGACGTTTTAAAGAGTGGACTCGGTGTAATGTTCTATACATGCAATCAGTTATACAAATACGAGGCACTTCGATGCAGAAAGAGTAAAAATAACGTTGCCACTTTCTAACCAATATCTTATTCATTATGTAGAAATAGATAACATTACTTCAGTATGTGCTGCTATAGCAACATTTTTCATATCTACCAAATACCTACAGTGGGCGCCTTTCAGAAATGTGAAACCTGTGTCAAATGTGAACGGTGTTTTGATTGGATTTTAATAAAGCGGTAAAGGCCGAAATCACCCGAATAAATTTGCCATTGTAGCTTTATAATGTTGTGCAGTGGTTAAACTGGTAAAGGACATAATACCTAAGTGCGATGTTGTTGGTTAACGGATGAACTGTTGCCGATCGCGCAGATAGTTGGCAAAAAAGATTAGCAGCTTGGGGGAGAAACCAGTTTCATCAAGTTCCCTAAGCAGCACGTCATTATCCACGCGATCGAAAGCCTTCGTGAAATCAACTTGAATACCTGTATCGAGATGTATAGCAATATTTCCCTTTAGTATCAACAGATTCGTGTTGACCGAGCGACTAGGTCGAAAGCCATGCTACGCGTCACACAAAAGGGCCAAACCTTTGAAGATAGAGACCGGTGAAGTAATTTTATCAGATAGTATGTATTGAACTAAGTATGTAGTGTGAACAATTTATTTCGTTGCCCCAAGTATCATTATTGGGCAGGACACCTTGTCAGGCAGAGTGATGGCAGGTGGACCAAAATAGTGTCAGATTGGTGGCCACTTAGTGGTAAAAGGAACGTCGGGCGTCCACCGGCTCGATGGGTCGACGATATTAGTAAGATCGCGGGTCACTCTTGGATGAGACTGGCTCAGGACCGGGACGAGTGGCGTACTCGAAGAGAGACCTATGCTCAGCAGTGGGCGATTACAGGCTGAAAATGATGATGATGATGAAGTATCACTATTGTTTTTTTTTTTTTCATTATACGGAGTGTTGCACCACGTGGATATTTTAGATTTACCGCTTTATCCTAGTCTCAGCTTTCATTAGCAAGACTCTAGCTGTTCAAATAGGTTATAGTCTGATCAAACCATTTTGGATGCCAACGACGGATATATCAGTCACGGTCTGCAGTGCGATATCAAACTATGGTATAAGCATTTCTATAAGTAGGGTTCAACTTCGCGTTTGGATTCCCATGTCATGGCGTGTGAGGTGTGAACAGTGACAGTTTTTGTATAAAAAAGTAACAACCTCTCACCCTAACGTATATAGGTAATTCTCCGTCTCCATGTGTTTTCAATACCAATCTACGGCTAAGGTAGTGCTCGACCCGAAAATTAACTTGTGTGTTATTTTTTCTTTTTTTTGGAGTTTATTGGAGTTTACTCCTTAAGAATCGATTTTCATATATAAGCCCGGGGTATGAAAATCTATGGGGTATAAAATCAAACTTAATCTACTGTGCTAATTTAAAAAGTCGTATCTCAGTATATGATCAGGGTAAAGATACGACTTTTTATAATTTAGCACGTTATGTACCTACTCTGTTGTTGAATTGTCAAGTGTGTCTGTCAAGATCGAAAATAATAAAACAATGTGTAAATATTTTATAATGTGCTATTTAATTGTTATAAAGTAGTGAAATATTAACTCAAGTCTAAAAGGGTGGGCCTTGGACACATTGGTTAGGTGTGGAGAATTTGACAAAACTGCGGATTGGTTTGCTAGAGTGGAAATCTAATTGGGATACATGGAAATACTAAGCAGTAAGTCTGCTACGAATATTAAAGGTCCGGCACGCGCTTGAAATAGTGGAAAGCTCGTCCCTGAAATTGCTCCTCATTGAGGTCAATATAGGAAACATCAGCATAATCCAAGATGGGGAGGAGTAGTGTTGGAGTACGCGCAATTGTAGTGGCAATGGGCAGGAAATTACATAGCCTTTTCAGAGAAGCTACTGCCGAAAAAATCTTCCTGCTGACCTCATTCATTTGAGGTACCCAAGATAAAGTCCTATCCATAATAATGCCTAAATTTTTTACTTGTGAAGAAAACGGGATTAAGACGTTATCGAAGTAAATCGGTTCTTGGGACAAATTTTAAGCTCCCAATTATGATAGCCTGGGTTTTAGTGGGGTTAACCTTAAGACCAAAACGACTCCAATTTAGGATACGCACCTGGTCATTATTTACAGTGCTGATAACAGATGGCAGATCATTAAGTACACCCTACGAATAAATCTGAAGATCATCGGCATCTTAGAGGTGATAGTGAGAAGAGAGATTATTTGTGATTGAATTTATAAAAATAGAACTGTTCTTTTAATTTTAATTATAACTGCTTGTATATACTATAGCTATGTTTCATTATTTCGTTCATTGGTTTCTTTTAATTTTTTTTTTATTTGTGTTACCTGCTGGGAAATCACTTTATAGTTCCGTTGGAAGATCAGCACTGGCAATCGTGTCAGCACTACGCTGAGATGGAACCATTTCGGGCAATACCATGTTTTACTGTTTTTATTTGTTTTTCTTTTTATTGTGTTGTATTGTCACAAATAAATAATTAATTCTGATCCTGATTCTCCGTTCCTGCGTGAGAAAAAAAATGGTAGTTTCCCAATCCATTTCACTACAAGTCAAGAGGCTATGGAAACTGTACAGTCGACGAGAAATTGGGTAGATCCATCCAAATAGTCTGTCGCCTGTTCAAGTTTTTAGGCGCGCCACGCTATACGCGAGCCCCGTCGGCGCCCGGCGGACCTGTTGCTCAATCGATTCAGCCTGCATCCCCGCGCACCTTTAACCGACGTTACACGTCCACTTTGTTAGCACTCGATTGGGGCCATTCTATATTTCAACACCACTGTACGCCTTTTTTTTCAATTAGAAAAAAAGGAATTGTCTAAAGAGTTGTATAAAAAGGCATGATCTTTACGGATTAATAACGGGATGTTCACTCCCGCCAGGTGTTTTGTTTGGTTCACACAATTAGTGCGAGTATTCACACTACAACCCGTTCGCTACGAGTTAGCCACTTCCTAGTGACGTATTTACCTCCACCCCCACCCCGCTCTGCGCTGAGCGGGATGCAGTATGGGTACCGGGACGGGAAGTAACGGCCAACCCGAAGCGAACTAGTAGTAGATGTAAAACTTGCGAGATGTAAACAAAATATGTATACAATATGAAAACACAGCTGGTACTCTGGTGGATATTCACCCTTACGCTCGTTTAATTATTTAGTTTGGCAAATTCATTATTAAAGACCTTCTGTACGCAACTAGCTAACACAAATATAGCTACGTGCCATCAGACTGGTTTTTCCATGTCCAATTTTGCATTCTACCTAGTCAGATTCCACCAATGACTAATTCTATGACTTATACAATACAATGTCCGTTTATACTTATATAGGGGAAAATCAGGATATATGAATCACGCTGATTATGCTATTTTTTTAATTTGTCACGTATCTATACCTGTTAAACACGTAAAATTCGCGAATCATGCTAAGTCACATAAATTTGCCCGAATTACAGAACTGACAGGACAATCGCTCAGCAGCAATTATTTTTTCAAGCAATTCAAAATACAATTGGGACCTAAGTTTTTTGGAGTGGTCCATATTATGTTTTTTATTGATAGTAGAGTTATCATAGAGTTCAAAACTGTTGGCGGTTTTTTTTTTAATATTTTTATTAAAACTCTTTTTTTGACTAAATATTATTTTAAATATCATTTTGACATACCACACGCTTGGAGGAATTAATAGGATCGTGCCTTGGTCTGCCACGAAGCAAAAAAAACATCAACTTGACAGCTGACAGATGTCAAATGTGGCAGTTACGTTCATACATCACGTTAAAAAAGGTAAATACATAAATATCGCGTTAGACCCGTTTAAACAAATCTTCAAGAAAATATTTTTAATTTCATGAAAGGGATATAAACATTATTTACTATCAAACATAATTATTTAGGGTCGGTTTTATAAAGATCCGTTAGACCTTAAGTCGGTTTATTATGTCAAAAAATGTACTGAGTTACTGAAATTTGATCTGACATTTGGTCTAACGGATGTTTATAAAACCCGGCCTTAGACATAAACCATCATTTAATTCGACCTAATAAGCAGCTGAATACTTTAGGAGTTTTTCGCTTTCACCTAGAAATTTAGTATGCCAGTTTAAGCCACCAAAAGGTGTTACGTGCTGTAGTGCTTACGGCCCCAATAACGACTGAGAGCTTTACACTAAGGTGCATATTCAATCTCTTATGGAAAAATGAGTTGACATGTAGGTATCACTGTCGTACATGAAAAAAGACATTGAGGTGTTAACCCCTTGCGAGACCAACCGTACCTATGCACGAAAAGCTGTGACGGTATTGTCAATTTAATTTGCGTTTTATTTTCCTGAATCAAGTCTCCCCGGTTTCCCCTATGAATATAATATAGAATAACTAATTAATGACAGCTGCTTACTTGTATGCAGTTGCTAAACCGGATTTGTATAAAGCTTAGTAACGATCGGAGGCTGCGTAAGGGAACACATTACCATCGTAAAAAATCTGTGAGTAATATTGTGGAATTTATTTATTTACTATAGACACAGTAACAACATACGAAACAAAGTTAAAAACAAAATAGACAGTTATCGTATTAAATTTGTACATAGGTAACAACCGTGCACGACATTTAAATCTAGGCACTCTTGATTTTACTGATTTATTAATATTTTAAGGCTGTTCAAGTCGATATATAATGATGCTGGAAAATGTCTAGTTCTTTGTTAATATAATTGTAAGCAAAGCATACATTAATAAGTGTTAATAGCATTGTAATTGGAAGTCCAGCAGTGGACGTCTTTCGGCTGATATGATGATGATGATGATGATCATTGTAAAGGGAGCCCTTTCGCGGTATTGGGGGATTTGTACTAAAAGAAATATGGTTGAATAAAGTCGTGTCTAGAACAGAATTTGCGATATTATATAAGGTGCATAACATAGGTCGCTTATCTTTCGTCTGGCCTGCAACGTGTCTAGATTGAACCTTTCTTGTTTCTAGAGGTTTTCTTCATAGGTGTAAAGAAATTTCTCTTTTTAATTTAAATCGGCCTCATAACTGCCTGATAAACTTCCTCTGCACAGACTCCACTTTATCATTATGTATCTTATAATGTCATGGCCTAAGAAAACGAGATATATAGATTATACGGTTTTTGAGTATTGGCTGAAAAACTGTCTTATGAAAACAAAAAATCGTAAGTGCCGTGAGTTCCCTGTGAAGATACGACCTTCATAGATTCAATGTATCGGATAGTGGTTTTAAATGTGGACTAGCAGGTGTTAGCACGGGACCCTTCATAATACGTGATCCGACACGCACTTGGCCGATTTTTTCCAGTATATTCAGTTAATAGATCACTTTGTTATTTTGCGATATCACAGCTACCTACTCTAATTCTTTATTTGCGTAGTAATACCCATTTTTTTTTTAACCAGAATAGTAGGTGTACGAGATTACTACAAATGGACCATTGTAATAAAATCAAAGTCTTATACGATAAGCTACTATTATTTATAAATTATAATTCTAATTTTACAGTTTTTGACAAAAACCTAAATATTTCAATATGGCCGAAAGCCGCCGCTGACATTTTATAACTTTTTACATAGGTAATAATTATTTACCATGCCCCCAACAACAGATCAAAAAAAACTCAAATGTTATCATAACCTATTTTTGTTTACCGCTGGTCCATAGGGTCGCTAGGCCAGTTACGCGGCCTGCGTCAGTTTGCGGCCTTCTGATGAACGAAGTTTTTTTTTAATTAAAGATATTTACGTACATTTTTACATGCCCTCTAAAGAAATAGTGTTTTAATTAGTAGCTATTGAATGGGAATGTATTAAAAAAGTAAGAAAGTTTCTTTCAGTTCATCAACTCATCCAAGTGACCGCAAAGTGGCGCATCAAATTAACAGGCCTTAAACCCACCTACCTACACAGATAGAAAAGAAATCTTCATTCAAAACGAAAAACTCTCTTGCACACGGTTTCTTAAAGAGAATAATAAATTGCTTAGTCCTATAAATATGTCTCGAGTTGAAAATTCCATGATTTTTTATGGAAAAATCAATATTGTTTAGTTCTATCTTTACATATTATTAAAGCAAATGTGAGAGATTTTAGTTAAGATATTCATTATTTACCGCAAAAAAAAGGTTATTCCAAAGAAGAAACACTAAAATTTTCATTTGAGACTTCAGTTTTTAGGCAAGAGTGCTTAATTATTGGTTTGATGTTTTCAATCTACAGTGAAGAGCTAAAGCTATTCCAAAGAAGAAGCACCAAAATTTTCCTTTGAGACTTTTAAGTTTTTAGGCAAGAGAAATTAATTTCTTGGTTTGATATTTTCAAACTAGAGTCAAGAGCTAAAGCTATTCGAAAGAAGAGGCACCAAAATTTTTTTAGAAACTTTTAAGTTTTTAGGCAAGAGCGATTAGTTCTTAGTTTGATGTTTTCAATCTACAGTGAAGATCCAAGGCTATTCCAAAAAAGAAGCACCAAAATTTTCCTTTGAGTCTTTTAAGTTTTTAGGTAACAGTGATTAATTCTTGATTTGATGTTTTCAATCTAGAGTCAAGATCCAAAGCTATTCCAAAGAAGAAGCAACAAAGTTTTCCTTTGAGACTTAAGTTTTTAGGCGAGAGCGATTAATTCTTGTTTTGATGTTTTCAATCTATAGTCAAGAGCTAAAGCTATTCCAAAGAAGAAGTACCAAGAATTTCGAGGGAGACTTTTTAGTTTGGTCTGCATCGCGCTATCGAAGTTTCTTAAATCAGTTGCATAAATACAACCTCTAAGTAACTCTTTCTGTGTCTTCGATCACTGAGAGATCTCTGTACTGTGGTCTGTTCCTGTGTTTCCTGGCCATTGTATATAATTTGTAGTTAACCTTTATATATATCCCGCGTTGTAAATATTCTACACTAGCGCACATTTACTTATCTACATTGGTGACCTCGACAATCGAAGTAAGATAACTAAATCAGATTCTGACGCCGCCTTGCAGCCAACCCTCTCTCCCTGTCTCTTTCTCTATGAGTGTGCTCCCTATAGCATGCTTTCTATAGGGGTAGTACACGTCTGGTAAATCAACTGTCAGAAATTTGACTTTCTCTCTTTTTTCTATACAAGAAATTTTAGCTCTTGCTGTAAATAATATCAAATTTTACATTGAGTAACGTACTCTTGTACCAATGCGTTTTCTTGTTTTCGTGGAGAAATACAATTCTCAATTGAATTATGAGTATTTAACCCCAAGAAACAAAGTTTTTTGGTACAAGTTCTTTGAGTATTGCACTGAGACACTTCAGATTCAATTCGAAAAATGCTATAGTTTATCTCAAGTTACCGATTTCATGCGCTAAGAAACTTCGGCTGTTGATGTGAAAAATATCAAATTTTGCATTGAGTAATATACTCGTGAACCCAGAAACACAGTTTCTTGGTACAAGTTCTTTAAGTATTGCACTAAGACACTTAAGGTTTAAATTAAAAATGCAATAGATAAAGCAAAACGCTCACGCACTTGGTCTGAATATTAAGTTTTTTTTTTAAAAAACCTTTTTAAAGCTTGGATTAAGTATTTAATTTTTTAGGTTAAATAATAAACCTTGAGACATTTTATAGCTTAACGCAAGTAATTTATGTTTTCCTGATATAGAAAACTGGAAATATCTTGAATCAAGTGAATTTATTTGGTTGAAGAACTATTTTCTATCTGTGTACTACAAAAACGTTAGGTTTTCTGCGTCTGTACGTGTAGTTACCGGGTAGTCTCCGAAATTATTCACCCGTTTATTCTCATATAGAACCTATCTTCCTGATTGAGGATTGATGGATATAATAAGGATAATTATTTACTTAAATAAGTTGGAAGACATTCTTTATCTATGGGTTGCTTGATGTATGAGAATAAATTTATAAAACTGTTTCAGTGTAAGCAACAATGCGTTGGCTGCATGTATTGACGATTGTGTTAGCGCTGGTCGCTGCTCTTGCGCATCCCACTCCCGTGGCCCCGACTGACTACACCAGCAGCAACACCGACACAGACGCTCCTCTAGCTCTACCGAACGCAACGAACTTGCGTCTGAAAAGGAAAACAAATGTAATAAACTGCATTACATGCCCGCCTGGGAAGCCGCAATGTAAGGAAGGATACAAGTTCGTGCCCGGCGTTGGCTGCATTCCTGCTTCTAAAAAACGTATGAAGTGATATGTTATAAGTTATAGACCTTCATGGTAAGCATCAATAGGTAGGGAATTATATAATGGTTTTTTTTAGGTACTAAGAAACTATAACCACTAACTTGTCTGAAAATAAATATATTATTTTATTTTAGATAACTATTGTGTTTTTATGTTAATTATCAATTTCCCGTTTTGGATTAAGTTTTTCTGATTTATTTTCTTCATGTTACAATACATGTAATAACAGTAACCGTCTTATTTTTCAGTTCTATTATAAGTAGTTAACAGACACAATATCGCATACGTGTGGCAGATAAGCTCATAGGCAGGCACAACTAGGATAAATAATAAATATATAAACATTTATAGCTTGGTACAATAGTAAATTGTAAACCACTAAATGCAATGAGAAATATCGCGTTCTTTGAAACGTTGTTCTGCCCAGACGTCGTCGTCACTTGCTTATTCGTGCGACAGAGAGGGAGATATTCGAACTTCGTTCATTTTCGGTTCGCGGTGGGCCCTCAGATTTCAAGAAAATGGTGGCCATCTTGATTTTGTTTATTTACGGTCCGGTTACAAGTTAGAAGCAATCTAGAATCGGCTGCTGTTGTTTGGAATCCCTATGTATCAACTTATATCATGCTTCTGGAGAGAGTAAAAAAGCGTTCCTGCGTTTTCTTTTAAAAAAATGCATGGGTACTACCCATTCATGTACCCTAAAAAAATTTGTTGGGCGTTCTAAGTTATAACTCTCTCGAGATGAGGTGAAATTCCGGACTTCTTACCATACCAGCTGGGTACCGTAGCTGGTATGGTAAGAAGAATAAATAACTACTAACTGTCGACTGCCATCTGAATCAGTTTAATCAGTAGTCAATTGATTGCGCAGAAAAAGTTCCGTAAGTGAGTCCTACACGCTTCCGAAGTGGGGATTACCCGCCAATCTTGCACGGATGAATTTAGATTAAATGGAATGTAGGGATCTCGATCGAATGCTCAACAGATATACTTATGGTAATCGCTGGCAATTACGTGTGTTTTTTTGTTTCAGGTTGTTCAGATTTTTATGCTCTTTTTACGGTTCCCTAAGTCAAAATGACAAAAACGGAAACCTTATCGTTTCGTCATGTCTGTCCGTCCGTCCGTCCGTATGTTACAGCCGACTATAAGCACTACAATTATGAAATTTGGTAGGAAGGTGTATTCTATTTCTATGAACCGCTACATAACAGTGATGAAAAATTACGAAAAAAATTGAATTAGTAGGGGCACTCCAAACATGTTACAGGGGGATGTAAAAAATTTTTCTATGCACATCGGCGTGCGGGGTCTCTATCTATCTAGTACCTATTGCATTTAACATTTTTAAAGGCCTATAGAAGTTTCTAAAATTTTCCATTCAACCGTTGGCGAGATATAAGCTGTCAAAGACGTAAAAAGTGTCCCACCCCCCCTATAATTTCCGAACTATGAAGTTTAAAATTCTAAAAAAATGAGATGGTGTACATTAATAAGTACTTTCAATGATTTTTGGTTTGAACAAGATAAGTCTAACGGTATTTGTGTAATCGCTGAAAAATTGTCTTGGCCAAACAAAAGGACGTAAGTGTCGTGAATTCCCTAATGAAGATACGACAGGTTTGTGTGACCGAATGTGGATACTAGTGGTCGGTACGGAACCCTTCATTGTGCGTGGTCCGACACACACTTGGCAGGTTTTTTTATTTTAGCTTAGCATTATTTAGTTATTTTCTTGCATTAACAAGGCAGGTTGATTTAAATTGTGTGGAAAAATGTTATTACAAACGCATTCGCAACGCCTACAACACAAAGTTGCATTAATTTATGAAATAGTTGTAGGTAGGTATTTGAACTCGGCCAGTGAACGGCGTGGAAATGTGGCCAAGACCTACAATAAGTTATCTAGGCCACACATTTATATAGTGGTTCAAAAAAATATTTTTGGATTTCCGGTTTGAACATCCATTCAGTCTGTTGCTTAAGCTTATTGATTTAACATTCTAAAATATTGGCCCACTAATCGTAGTAAAAGTTGGTGATAATAGGTTGTTAAGCAGGGCTCGGAAACCAGTTTCGTCCTCATACAATTAACCTGTTAAAATTTTCGGTTAATTGCGTTTTACGATATTATTTCGAACTTTAAATCATTTATTTCATAGATGAAGGTTAACAAAAACAAATCTTAAAATAAAAATGAAGATATGACTAATACTTTAGGAGATACATCAAAAATAGTAAAAACCGGTTCCGAGCCCTGTTGTTAAGTACCGAGATACAAAATACAAATACAAATTCTTTATTTGCTTGAACACGGTTACAAAGATCTTATATTTAGAAAGTTCATGCGTATTCAACCTGCATGCAGGTGTGCAAATTTTATCAGTCATATTTCTAATTTAATAGAAGTCAAATGTATTACAATGTCAAAGTTGACAGGGACAACGGAGGCACTGGATAGATGGTCGACCTTTTGTCAGAGGGATGAACAGCCTAACCTTGGCGTGCAGATTGGGTGGAATGACATGCCGCGTAAACGCATTTTTGGGGATTTGTTGGGCGGGGCGGTAGATTCTGATATGCGCGTCTCAAGCTGCCTCTAGCCCCGAGTAAGTTTGCTTCGTCTCATTTGAGTCGCATTTGAGTCGGCGGCCCGAGCAAAACTTGTAAAGTACTCAGCCTTGGAACCAATGTACAACTTCGTGCCAGTAATGGTGGAGACTGCGGGTCCGTGGGGCGCGGTGGCCAGAAGCTTAGTAAGGGATTTGGGTCGACGGCTGAGGAGAGGGGTTGCAATCCTCGGTCCGGATCGTTTCAGTACGCACCTGAGTAACCCTAACGTTGCGGTTTAGAATTTGTGGACCATGTATACTTAGTTTGTTTTGTTGCAATAAATAAGGGACATCTTGAGTCACATTACACCATAAGGGCCCCTTTTGTACCTTGTTGGTATTTACGGAACTCTAAACAATGACCCTCGTACGGCCAAAGGTGGTCGCACGTTTAGAAAACTATAGGGAACACACAGGTATACGTTGAACTTTTTTTCTTTTTTTGAACCTGACTGTGGCTTTATAAGGCCGGGCCCAATAAAGCGATAGGGGTGGGCGGTTGGATGGTGACCTGGGGAAAATCCAAGAGAAACCTCCGACACGACCACGCGGGTGGTTTACTAACCTGTTCACAGCCACAGTAGATTCCGTAAGTTGTGTCTCTCAGGCCAGTCTTTGTAGCAAAAGACTGAACATGAACCTTAAAGATAGCACTTGCTTGGTTGCCTTACATCGACTTAATCGACTCTGTTTGAAGTCATTGGCGTGTGGAGCATTAAATGCCCCGACTTTATGTCAAGTCACTGGCGTCGAAAAGGTTAAACGCTAGTTCACTAAACCTAGCCTAGCTGAGTCCAGCAAGAAACTCAGCTAGGCCCGACCTGGGTCGGAGTTATTCTACTCGATATGCGGCGGTAGCGGGACGAATAGGTACTATATGTGTCTGTGTTATCGCGATCGCGCGTTGGACGTCCCCACCGGCGGGATTGCCTACTTAAGTGTGCGCATAGTGTCTGAGTTGGACGCCGTAAACGCAACGTTCCATCTTTCGATAGACGCTGTGATTACGTCGTCCGGGTCCGAAGTTGAACTTATCGCGAGGTAGAAGAGCGCGTTTAAAGCAATAGGGCCTATCTGTTACACTCTTTGAGCGTTGAGGCGTTTGAAAAATGGTAAGGATAAGTGTTGCAGCTTACTAACTTATAATGATCGCGCGTTAAATGAGTGACAGGAACTTATATACTCGTATAGTGGTATTTATCGCATACACAAGAGAGCGATAGTAACCCTCCTTTTTAATAGGAGTTATCTATCGCGTGTTTTAACAATCGCGAGAAATTATTTTTCATACATTTTGTATTTCTATCGCCCCGATAGA
The DNA here is from genome assembly GCA_963556455.1 of Epiblema foenella. Taxonomy (NCBI): domain Eukaryota; kingdom Metazoa; phylum Arthropoda; class Insecta; order Lepidoptera; family Tortricidae; genus Epiblema; species Epiblema foenella. Next base: position 15,904,468 of record OY747106.1, read on the forward strand.
CAAAAAACAAAAAATAAATACTGTAGGTGTAATTTTGTCGTTCGACTCTTAAACTCAATTGTGAAAGAACGGATGTTTAAAATAGTCACAGATCCCAACCATGACTCACAAAATATTAAATGTCCCCAATGAAAAAAACAGGACAATACCTACTTAGACGGACTGGCAAATCCATACAGTTTATTGGCCAATTCATAGAATGCTTCCTCTAGAACTTGTAAATATATACTTATCTAAGAGGGATGAATCATTTAGGTATATTTATTTAGGGTATAAAATAGATTTCAGTTAGAGCGTAGGTTCATTGCGTTTCTGCGGAGTTCGTAAGAAGGACGCTTGAGACACAAACTGTGAGTAAAATATAAGATTATTAATACACTAATTACACCTTACAAGTCAATTATTTGTGTATTCAGAAGATAGTACTTAAATGACCCAGTGAAACGAAGGTCTCCATTTCAGCTTCGACATTCGCATTTCTCCAGCGATTCTCGTGAAATTTTGTGGTTCGATAATCAACTAACAATTACAAAAAAAAAACATTTCCGAGATCTACATCTCATAGAGCCACTAGTTATTTGTATGAAGTTACAAGCTATTACATTTTCTGTGTCACCTTATCACTACGCCACCTGCATACTTATTAATTAATTAAACGTTTCAGTGAGAGCAGCATGGCAGTAATGCGTTGGCTGTGCATATCACTGGCAACGTTGGCGTTGGGCGCAGCGCTAGCAGCAGCTGTTCCTGTAATCACTACAGGCTTACCACCGACCAACGTTACCACGTCTCCTACGACGAATTCCACTCGCTCACCTAACAAAAGACCTACTACGCCCCCTGTTAATTCTAACACTCTCTCACAGAGCGAAGGACCCGCTACTTCTTCTAACAATACCACTCTTTCACACAACAAAGGTCCTATGCTGGTCCGTTCCGGTCGAGAGATCAAGACAGATTTCTTCTGGACTCACTGCGGTCCCTTTCAAGAATCTGACTTATTCAGATAAAAAAGAGTGAGTTATGTGAATTGTGTAATCTAAATGGTGTTGCTGCCTCGATAATGGTGTCGTTTGGTGTAACACCAGCCAATGAGACAACTAATAGTTTTGTGTAACTTAATAATACAGAAGATATCAATACTAACTGTATGGCTTTATTAGAATCTTTTTTTATAATCATACGAGCTGTATTAGTCTCAACCCATTGAAATCAAAAACGCCTGAGGTGCTGAGTGTTGTTGTATCCACAACGCTAATAAGTACTAGGTGATATGGTGTACACTGTCAGTCACCTTTATGCTTTCAAGTCTTTCAACTAAATGTCATATTATTTACCCTCTTGATATAAAGTTTGATACGACTTTCGTACGTGAAGAGCGGCGTCCAAAAGGTAATAATAATTGATCTTGGGAACGCAACGAGTTTTGAAATCACATGTGTTGTCTACTTATACATTGAGATCATTGCCTCCCATTAAGAATAACATCATCTTATTTTCAATATCGGGCAATCTAGTGTAGGTAGTACACATTGAAACTAGCTAATGATATTGATGATGGAGACAGAAGGTCGCCACAGGAATATAAATCCATTGATAAACCTGTCTGAAAGCCTCTTAAAAGGACTAGGGGCCGTTAAAGTATTACGTAAGCAAATTTATTACAATTATTTACCCCCCGTCCCCCCCATGTCAGCAAAAGTAAGCAAAGCTCTTACCTCCCCTCCCTCCCATGCTTACGTAAACATTGGTACCGCGCGGTAATTCTCCTACTTGGTTCTAAGCGAGTACTTAATACGTATTCATTATTTGTGGGAACCCCGAAAATGCGTTTCGTTTTCAAGTAGAGATATATAGAGTATAGACAATGTGTGGGTTGCTATTTGTGTAAAAAAATAAATAACTATTGCTGACGTAATCACCATCTAGACCCCCCCCACCCCCCATGTCATCAAAAATAAGCAAAGCATAAACCCCCCCCGCCCCCCTGTAGTGCTTACGTAATACTTGAACGGCCCCCTACCTCTTCAGACAATGTCAAGGGAGAGTGATATTTTTCAACATACTCATTAAAATGCAGACAATTCTTCACTTTTAGTCTCTTTAAGAATGTAAACTAAGGCAGCAGCACAGGCCTCTCAAAATGTACAGCTAGCATATCAGGGGTTCTTAGAAGTGCGGTTGGAATTATGGAATTCGCTGGTGTCTTCAAATCTCGGACCAATATCTCTGTTCCATCCGGCTGCCATCCGGAGAAGGTTGCATTCAACTCTGTTTGCTCAAAAGTCAGGATGGTGCAGGGTTCCCCTATGGAAAAAATGCCATCACATTCTTAACCAGTCATCTACCGGTCCCTGGGATCCCAAGGAACATAACAAAAGAATGCTATTGTTTATTATTTTCACCGGGAGACAACGGCTCAATAAAACTTATCATTACTATTATGTAATAAATCTGTATTACATTATGATTGCCTTTGTTAAGCTACCAATCAAATTTTTTATTAAAAATTCCCCGGAACGTCATCAGCATCATATAAGCATTATAGAATAGAAGTCCTGTTTCTTGGCTGGCAAGTCAAGATAAGAGATGTAATTTAAGAATGGATTGTTTTTATAAGTCTACCACTTAACTGAGACAGTGTTAAGGTAGCTGGCGGCAGGTCCCGTACCCTGCTGCAATCCCATCACAAGGATTGTCTTAGTTACATAGTAGGCTTATAATAACTATTAAGTAACTTTGGACAAGATATCCCCTGCACTGGGTTACATTTTTTCAAGAAATTGGACAAGGCTAGCAACAGAATCAAATTTATGTTTCTGTACAGGATCAATCAAGTGCGAGGCGGACAAATAATTTATGCTCTATCAAAATCGAATATACTCACCACATAGTTCATTCACCCCTCGAAGAAACATCTCTCGCAGTTTGGCACGAGCTTCCTGTTCAGCTTGAGTTATTTCTGGCTTAGGGGACATCTCCTAACTCTATTCGAGTGAGTCAAATTTGTTATTCAAAATATAATTTCATGAACATGAACTATTTTTGTATAGGTTATGTTTAGTGTTTACGTTTGGAAATCGGTTGTCAATGTCAAACGTCATTAAGACGTTTCGTTTCAACAATCGGTTCTCTTTCTACGGTGCGTTTTGTTCGTATTCGTATATCTTATTCTACAAGAGCTCTTGGATAGCCGCTCCGCATTATCTGGCCAACTGAGGTAATAGATTGTTACACGGATATTAGGGTGTCAATATTATGACAATTTTGCTAAAATATTCGTCATTGTGATATGGGTGTATCGCGTGATCACTGTGTAACCGGCCCCTGACTCATGACTGAGCGAACTTTTTGAACCCATCCAATTTTTTCCTCTCAGTTTAACACGGCTATTTCATTTTTCAAATGCACAGCTCTCTCTCAACCATCAGCAAAACACCTAAAAAGATTCCAGCATATTAACTGATTCGAGAGTAAGGGTCGGTTGCACCAAAGTACGATCACAGGCCGGTCGTCAAATATGGCGCCGGCAGCTGTCATCCCACAGTAAGTGTGGGTTATACCAAACCGTCTGTAATCGTAAACGGGGTTCGTTAAAATCCGATTGTATGGAAAGTTTGACGCAAATAGCATACAATTACTGATGTTTTAGGAGACGGGACTCTCATACTTTTTATACGATGGCAGCTGTCATCGCCATATTTAACGTTGATCGGCCTGTAATCATAAGTTGGTGCAACCGACCCTAAGCAACGCTGTCTGCTACGCCGTAGGGCGCAGCAATATTTTTCTGCTTAGTTGTAGACATCGCTCGTAGAAGCATAAGTCTTATGCAAGAAAAGGATTAATCCTTTGGACACCGTGTGACCTATATGCACACTCTTTTTGCACACTGCTATTTATCATCGAAGCTTGTTTACTTACACTGTGATTTGAGTAGTATTGTTATTAATTCGACACTTGGGGCAGGAAGTACAGTCGAGGGCATAAATATGTATACAATTTTGGCCCTTATTTCAATGGAATAAGGTGAAACGATGTATAGATATTGGCGCCCTTGACTGTACATAACATAAATGAAACAAAGTAATGGTTATATGTTTTATTCCTTTGAAATAATTCTTAGTTCACACATTCAAATCGTCCAACAAAATTCAATCACAAAAACATCATTATGACGAAAAATAATAATTGCATAAATACCTGAATCACTCCTCAGTGGCAACTGGTATATAATAACATTACAGAGCTCCCTAGGAAGAAGTCTAGATTTTACAAACGTTTATTATTTAAGCGAAAAATAACGGGTCCTAAGCAGAGCCCGATGCATAAGGACAAGTAACTTTTAATACAAGCGGAAACCTCTACAACTCTTTTCTGCTTGTAATACAAGTTACAAGGTATTACGCAATAGGGTGCAGGACTACAGGCCTCGGAGTAAACCGTGTTGAACAACACCTAGATTAATATTAAACTTATACTACGGGTTATTCTATGTCACCTCGGAACGCGGGAGTAATGGGAGTATTCTGGATTATGCTTGCGGCCTTCTGTCTTCTGTGCTTAGATGGCTTAATTCAAAAGTACCTCTTTGTCTGTGGTCGTGCGGCGGTCTTCGTCTACAGGTTGCCAACTGAAAAGTCCATCAATCCAGCTAGTAAAGAGAACTTGGGCATGATAATGGACTGATCTATCAATGAATGAGGCTATAAACTCGAAATAAATGAATGTTAGTATTTTTAAAGTATTTTTTGGTAAATAAATCAATCATTGATAGATTTAATCCAATGGGGTGCAGGGTTAAGTTCTATGTTATGGCAGCAGGTATTGCAAACAAAATTTCAATCAATTAGTAAAGTTTAACCTGCTACCACACATTACAGTATTTGGGTACCTGTAAGTACATAGTAGATGTTGTGAATACGTCCTCGCATTGGCTTTAGCATGGTATATTCTGACGGCAGGCCGCGTATTTGGCAAACATTTAGCGACAAAACGCTGCAACGACACACTTGGAAACGTAAATCGTGTCCTAATCTAATTTTCAAAGTTATGATTGTTGGTTATAAACTGGGCATCACAGGTAAATCGTCAGGTACACTGTTTGATCCGGGAGACTAAAATGTAACTAAAATTTCCCTTCGTCTACCGGGCCTGCGAATTCGCGTCACATTCATAGTCATAGTCATTTATTAATAATATTATCAATATTACATGTCACTGTTATGTATTCTATTGTTAAGTATTGTTTTTTTTCGGTAGACGACGGATTACCTGTATTTAACCCCCGTGGTGCAACGCAAAAGAGGGGTGCTATAAGTTTAACTTGTTTATCTGTCAGTGTATGTATATGTGCGTCTGTTTCATCGTAGCTTCCCAACGTATGAACCGATTTGAATGAGTTTTTTTTTTAAATCGATAGTGTTGATGGCTTTGATGGTTCTCAGTGTTCTTAGCTGTTTTGTGTCGGTATTTTTTTTTGTTCAATAACTTGTATACTAAGTGTGTGCTAGAAACGATTCTAACCTAAAACATGTCTATGTATCCTAGTAAGACTTACAATACTACTAATTTTCTAAGTAGTAATCTCAGCAGGATAGTACAATTCATCTGCATTCCAAAAGCTCATTGAGTACCTAACTGCTGAGAGCAAAATCTCTTTTTGCAATTTTGAAGACAGTTCATAAACTGGACACAGTTTTAGATGGTAACATAATTTTCACTTTCCAAATTACAATCTGTCATTTTAGTCACCGGGATAAACAGATATATTAGTCAGTTCGTCATTTTTATAGTGGGAAGGGACAGGGGGCCCTAACAAATACCTGGCATGGCGTTCAACGCGCGCATATCCGCCTGTGGCGACTCGGTCTAAGTGGCGACCAAACATGTTCGGAATACCTCAAACGACGAAGCCGTGCTGCTATCATAACGAACCTTATTACCAAAGCGCTAAGGATTCTTTTCCTTTAATCAGTAACAAACAGGGTGCGAAACTAATGATCGGTGATAATTATCGTGATGATTATACTGCAATTTAAACTTTCATGGGATATGCGATAAAAATAAAAAGTATACGGCTAGTCACTTATTACTTGGCGCGGGAAGTCAGAGTTCGAAACATGTCGTCAGTAGCAATAATTAATGAGTTTATAGACAATATGATAACAGAGAAAACAGCGATCAAATTGGGGCGCTAATAATTGTGCTCTCGGGTGTGACGTGAACAATATATAAAGTTTTACATATACAATACCAGTGATAAAGATCCCTTTAAGGGATAAGTTCGTCTTTGTATTTAACTTCCCCTTTTGTCAATTATGTCTTTTTGTACAATAAAGAGTTTTACTACTACTACTACTACTACTAAATATCCGATAATTATATGATAATTATCGCGATAATTATCTCGATATTCGAACCCCGTTAACAAAAGGGAATGCCCAGCGCTTGGCAAGGCGCTCAGCTCGCGTACTATTATAACCAATCAAATACCTGCCAAGTCCGTCGGTGTGACGACATATATCGAATCGAGAACAAATTCCATTGCCATATACCGTTATATATTGGTATTACATTAAGCTGTAAAATAAGTGTGTTCATTACTTATCATCATCAACATGGGTCGGGCTGTGTGGAGCGGGAGGGTGGGGTGTAATGGGTGGGGTGTAATGGGTGGGGTGCAGAAGTATACTTACCGGTGCGAGGCGCTATTTGTGATACCTCAGTCAGTAGCTAATGGCGGTCGCGAGAGCGGCGACGCGAGCGCTCGTGGGACGACCCTGGAAACATTCATTAAACTATCATCATCATCGTTAGCCTTTAATATCTATAAAAGATGATTTAAACAGCGCAAAAATGAAATGTGCAACTTGCGTATGTGGCTGGTAAGGCCAATACGAGAGCGACAGCACGTATGTTAAACTACAGTAATATTATATATTATTTGTTTCTGAGTCTTGGATGTTTTTTATTGGCTGGTAAGGCCAATACGAGAGCGACAGCACGTATGTTAAACTACAGTAATATTATATACTAGCATTAGTACTTTGGGCTGTGCGTTGATGAGTGAGTGAGTCAGTCAGTCAGGACAAAGGCATTTATATGTATAGATTATTTGTTTCTGAGTCTTGGATGTTTTCTATGTATTAAGTATTTATATCTATTAAATATATCGTCGCCCATAACACAAGCCTTCTTGAGCTTACTGTAGGGCTAGTTCGATTTGTGTAAGATTGTCCTCTAATATTTATTTATTTTTATTATAAACGCCAATGTAACTCTGTGTGTTTGTTACCTTTTTACGATTTGGAAGCCAACGACAGATATATCCGTCACTGCGTGCATTACGATATCAACCTGCATGCGTTTCTATTGAGTTCAACTTCGCGTTTGACATTCCCAAGTCATGGCGCGTGTGAGGTGTGAGAGACAGCTTTTGTATTTGACATGGCGATGAAAAGGTCAAATCGCTGAACGGATTTAAAATGAGATACGAGACCCTCAGGAGGAACCAAGAAAAAAATAAAAGGTACAACATTAACTAAGAATGCCCTAAAACTTTACTCTGTTAACCTTCTTATTTTGAACCTGACTGTGGCTTTATAGGCCGGGCCCAATAAAGCGATAGGAGTGCGCGGTTGGAGAGTAGTCTGGGGAAAATCCAGGGAAACTTCTGACACTACCACACGGGCGGATTAAACACTGGAATACTCTAAGAGTTTTTGCGCTCCAGTGAGATTCGTTGAACAGCTTCAACGAAATTTGAGGTGCAAGTGGAATCGAGCTACTGGGAATTCTGTTAACCTTCTCATTTTGAACCTGACTGTGGCTTTATAAGCCGGACCTAATAAAGCGATAGAAGTGCGCGGTTGGAGAGTAGCCTGGGGAAAATGCAGGGAAACTTCTGACACGACCACACGGGTGGATTAAACACTGGAATACTCTAAGAGTTTGCGCTCCAGTGAGATTCGTTGAACAGCTTCAACCAAATTTGAGGTGCGAGTGGAATCGAGCTACTGGGAGTTTTGTCGCTGGTTCACTAAACCTAGCCTAGGTGAGAAGAGGCCAGCAAGAAACTCAGCTAGGCCCGACCTGGGTCGGAATGACTCTACCCGGTGTGCGGCGGTACCGGGACGAATAGGGACTATATGATGTCTCTGTGATGTCGCGATCGCGCGGTGGACGTCCCCACCGGCAGGAATGCCTAAGCGTACGCGTCGTGTCTGAGTTAGACGCCGTAAGCGCAGCGTTCCATCTTTCGATGGACACTGTGATTACGTCGTCCGGGTCCGTCAGTGTGTGCCTAGGACACCGGACCGTGCGGCCCCTAATCAGTGATCGCCGAGTTACGACATAGGGGGGAGGGAGGGATTCTATTAAACCTTTCACTTGAAAGGCTATATTGTATTAGCATGCTTGATTGCAGGCTAGATGCATGAAACATAATGGAAACTGTAACATCCATATCTATTGTCTATGCAGATAAAAAAATTCTTGAACAATTCGACAATGTAAGTGACACCTTGATATATTGTCAGTTTAAAATTGCGAACTTTTTTTACATTCGGCGGAAGGGAAAATGAAAATATCTGTTAAGACAATAGTGGACTTACTTCTCTCCTTCCGGGATCTGCGGTCTCGCTCCCGCTCGCGGTCGCGGTCGCGCTCGTCGTGACGGCTACTCTTCTCTTCACGGCTCGAACTGAAAATAGAAAAGTGTCTCTCAAGGGAGCAAAATGGTATATTTACGGCGAGGGCGGTATATTTACGGCGAGAGCGGTATATTAAATCCTGAGAAGCGAAAGATAAAGAGAATCTTGAGCGTAGCGAGGAATTCAAGTGTTTACGCCAAAGACGAAAATAATTTTGCTACCGTGTGGCACATACTGTTTTTCATACCGGCTATGAGGCCTGCTGCTAAAAAGATAAAAAATATTTCAGTAAAAATATATTCAATTACATTTCATTCTTAACTAATCTTAAATTAAAAAGATTTTTGTGTTAAGGAGTCTGTTATTGTTTATAATAATAATTCATAGTAATATTGGTAATTTGATAATGTTCGGTATGAAATGTCTTACAAATAATTTGGGTACCAAGTAGCACAGACTGCTTTTCACACCTTCCATGGGGAAAAGAATAATTATTGCCCTCAAATAAGGGAAGAAAATTACGACTTTGATCCCTTATTCGAGCCTCGAATAGCAGGTGTGAAAACATTATCTAGTCATTATGGGACATTATCGATAGAAAACACTGAAAGCACATTCAATATTTATTTACTTTTCGATTTGAATATCTATTGTGAATTTATTATAGAATAATAATTAAGTACATCAATAAATTGCTCTGAATAATTAATTTTAAACCACGTGATAACTGACGATTCACAAGTGCTTGTTGCTATTTGAATAGATAATATTTCGACTGGACTTGACTACTTATTTTGGGAAGGTAAAAACATAATGCCTACGCTAAATCTTGGGGTTAGGGTGCAGACCCCTGGCATCCTTCAGGATGCGACTGTACTGGGATAACGCTAGAAGGATGATGATTTAGGGAAGGTAAAAAAAAATGATTATATCAAACATATTTAAAATAGCTTCTTGAGAACAGTATTGAAAATTTCAATGACAACCAAGCACAACATGCTAAAAATGTAATAACAAATTATAAAATGGAATAATAATAAATAAATAAAATAAATAAATAAATATTTGTGGACAATCTTACACAAATCGACCTAGTTCCAAACTAAGCAAAGTTTGTACTATGGGTACTAGGCGACGATATACATACTTATATAGATAAATAGAAACTTAAATGCATAGAAAACATCCAAGACTCATAATATATGTAAGAACTTTCTTGATTATGTGATTGATATAGTGCCCTATATTCAGGCAGGGTTTCTTAAATTTGTGGTTTAAGGATCCGCTATGGATATCCAGGGCAAGCCCATGTACCTATCAAATTGCATTCATATGTACATTGTTACCTGTAAAGGATTTTTGACCAAAACACCAGAAGTAACAGGACTCAGACATTTATGCTTTTTACGCTAGTAGATTTTAACTTGTAAATTGCGACCTACTTGCAGACTAAAGTGGAATTACTGTAGTTAACTCACCGATGACGATCCCTGTCCTTTTCCCGCTCCTTGTCCCTGTCGCTCTTGTCCCTGTCGCTCTTGTCGTCTTTCTTGTCCCTGTCCTTGTCCCTTTCACCGCGATCGCCGCGCTCTCTGTCTCGCTCCATCCGTTCCCTGTGTACAGTACATACGGTCAAGCCGATAGTCGGATACAATTTCACAATAAACTTGTCGATCGAATCGACGTTACACGCTGTGCACTCAATACGTTACATATTCTGTTTGAAAGCGAATACACGTTATGAATTTTTAGAAACAATTCGGGCACACACTCGTTTGTATTTTGGTTTCAAATGAACGTGTGACGGGAATATAACCCAACCAAATTATCGCTTCACGGTCACACGCCAGATTAATACGTATTACGTATACCTAAATTATAAGAAATATTATTTTTAGGGACAAACCTGCTCGTCAAAAGCAAAGCCTGTACTCCGAACTTCGTATCGTGCCGTCCCTTTCACTCTCGTGTTATACACTATGTGAGTGAAATTGACGGCATGATTCGAAGTTCGGAGTAGCCCCTCTGTGCCCGATATCGGGTCTTCCGGCGTGACCTTTAGTCGTCTATAGCTATACCACGATCCCGAATGGGAATGAAATCGTAAAATCGGCATCGTACTTCAGTTGTATGGAAAAAAGGGAAATTTGCCGTTTTTGTCGTGAAATATTGCGTTTATTCAGATAGTTGACATACAATTTATTAATTATTGAAACATAAGAATTATATTGGTAACTTTCAATTTACGTTTGGTCAATAAACAAAAAAAAAATTATGAATCTTTATAGTCCCATATCTTTTTACGATTTTCATTAATTTGTATAATTTATTATTTATTGTGATAATTTAATGGTTTTCTATCCATATAGCCACGCAATGTTATTAATTGTAAGATGAGTCATCATCCCTATTTCAGAAAGTATGGCCATCCGCACCTGTCTCGCCGGTCGGAGCCGAGCCCGCCGCCGCGAGAGCTGCGCTCCTTGTCTCTCTCCTCGCGACGTTTCTTCTCTTTCTCCTGCAGCTCCCTTTCACGGGACTCCATCATTTCCTCATAAGCTTGGCGGAGTTTGAAGTAGCTGGAAGAAAAAAAAAGCGTTATGCCTACGCAATAAGAACGAAAAAACCCGTTGATCGGCTGGAACGACGCGAAGCGACTACTGTCGAGGCCATTCCGTTGCAAATGTCCCGCTCTGACACGCGTGAGTTTGTAATTAACCATTCCGCTCTCTATGGAAGCTGCGCGTAGTTTCGTAAATATTTAGTACCTTTTAATAGATTTTTGGAATACTGAGTCACTAATGAAAAATCTATCCGAACCGTAAAAACGCATTCTTTTTGTAGAAAAAAATATGACTGTGGTTTGGCTGTGCTTTATTTTTAAGATGATATTAGGATTTTTTGGCAGTGTTACCAAGGCATTTTTAAATATTTTGTTTGGTTATTGTGTTTCTATGTTTTTGTTTCATTCTACAGTAATTTTTGTGTAGTTGTAATTCTACATTATTTCTTCACACTGGAAGCTCAAACTTCAATATTTGCGTCAGATCTCTGAATTAGCCTTGCCTTAATGCGAATAGTGTGGTGTAAAACACTCGACTTATGCCAACTCCGCGTCTCAGGCTTTGGGGAGACCCTTATGAGTAATTGATAAGACACTCACCCGACATGCTGCTTTCCGGACAGATGGTCATCAATACGCTGCTGCGCATCGCCCACGATGAGGAACGCGCCGCACACGGGACACACCTCCATCTGCTTCTCCTGGGCAGCAGCCAGCTCAGCAGTCATGGACCAGTGGCTACAAACATTTAATAGCAATGTTAAGGGTGGGTTGCTCAAAACGGCTGTAATCGTAAGGTGTCAGTTAAAATTTTGGACAAGTCTCTATGGGATGACAGCTACTGGCCATATTTAATGTTGATCGGTATTTAATCGTAAGTTGGTGCAACACGCCCTAAGGGATCATCATCATAATTATCCTTGCCTTGATCTGAACCTAAGTCAGTTAATAATCTCAAGTTCTCAACCCGACGCCGCCGTAGAAACTAGTTACATTTCATGAAGCAACTGCCGTATAAACTTTCAGCTGGGGAAATCGAAGTTTGGTAAGAAATATAAAATGTCTAAAGCCACTAAATAGTTTCTAACTTGACTTAAAATTGACGAATCTGGCATCAATGATTTATGTACTTTTCCATTCAGAAATTGACTATGAAAAGTACCTACACACTATATCGCAATATATAGCAATATATAGCGTTATTATTTATAGCAACAAATGTTTTCACAAATATTGCCCATCTAGCAGAAACGAATCAGTTACAAAAAGAAACAAACTAATGAAAATACTAATCACTACATAGTATAAACAAACTCGCTTTCCGCTGTCTGTCTGTCTGTCCCTATGTATGCTTAGATCTTTAAAACTACGCAACGGATTTTGATGCGGTTTTTTTAAATAGATAGTGATTCACGAGGAAGGTTTATATGTATAATACGTGGATATCACTACGTAGTATAAAACACAGTCGCTTTCCTCTGTCTGTCTGTCCCTGTGTATAGTAGAGAAATACTGATAATTTTAGAGTTTTCTAATGTATGTCGTAAATAAATACATTTTTTGCGCTTACATTGCAAACGCTGGCTGAACCCTACGAGATAGATCAAAATAATGTACTGCGGTATTGTACACCTTAAAAAGGTCTATAAAAAAGTCCGCGATGGTATGTCTATCTGTTAAGGATAACCCACAATAATAATTAACGAAGCGATTTTAAGAAACATAGCATTGATCTTTATCCAAGTACCTTAAATACATTGCGCATTTAATATCACTACATAGTATAAAACAAAGTCGCTTTCTCTGTCCCTATGTCCCTATATCCCTATGTATGCTTAAATCTTTAAAACTACGCAACGGATTTTGATGCGGTTTTTTTTAATAGATAGAGTGACTCAAGGGGAAGGTTTATATGTATAATACATGCATCAGCATTGCACCCGTGCGAAGCCGGGGCGGGTCGCTAGTAGATCAATATGGCCCTTTACAGCATGTAATTAAATGAATATTTTCGAAGATTTTACAGAAAGAACAGACCGGGGGGCCGGTACATTACTTTTCACACGGCCAACTAAGTATGTCGCTCTCTCAAGAAAACATATTTATATTGTCTAATGACAAAAAAGCTGTTAACGTTGTATATGAAGACATTCTGTAGTATATTCAGTATCAGCATTGCAACCGTGCGAAGCCGGGGCGGGTTGCTAGTAATATTATAAACGTGAAAATTTGTGCCGATGTATTTAGTAGTAGTAGTAATAGTAGTAGTAGTAGTAAACACTTTTTTGCACAAATCAAGTACATACTAGAAAACAAACTTAATAATAGATATTTGTTTGTGTTAAAGGCGAAGTAACTAACTATGTATTTAATAGATGGATAAATGTATGATCTTCTTAATCTAAAAAACGGCTGGCGGGATTTGGCTGAAATTTAGAAAAGAGGTAGCTTATACCCCCAACAACAACAACAACTTATACCCTGGATTAACACATAGGCTACCTTTAATCTGCGGGTAACACCTCAGGGCGCTGCTAGGAACATATAAAGTGCAGGCGGTTTTATCGTTTTTATCGTTTTTATTGTTTGAATAAAGTATGACTAAAAATTTATTATATTATTTTCTTACCTGTTCTCTTGTTGCTTCAGCAATGTATCTTTCTCTTCTTTCAGCCGATCACAGAGCTTCATGAGGCCTTGCGCCTGCTCTACATCACCTCTTGTGCCCGCTTCCTCAGCTTCCTGAACCAATGCTTGTATCTTCTCCGAGAGCAGTTGCACCTGACAAATAGTTATAACATTAGAAGGTTTTTATAAAGCCCAGTAAACTTTTTCTCAGTCTGTAATTGTCATGGTTTATTTTTCTGTCTGGGTCACATTTTATAACTGGCTTCATAGATTTCAATCCATGGTCATTGCAAAAATATTTTGACATATTTAACCATATTTTTCTGTGGTATCTTTTATAAAGTGACACTTTCTTTTCTAAGAAACTTTCCCATATTTACTCTTGTCTAACAGGTCAGAACAAATAAAATCCCAGAAACAATCAAGTAAATAAAATATTAGCAATCATACCTGTTCTTGATTCTTCTCTGTCTGGGCCTGGGTCATCGGTGGGCCTTCTGGTTTAGAGTTCATCAATTCCAATCTTTGCTTGCCCTTTTGAATTTTCCCTATAAACAAAAAAGTAGAACTATTAGATCATTGTTTTCTCAATTAAATAAAATAAAATAAAAATAGCCTTTATTGTTGAAGTTTTGTTTTCTTACATCATTGTTTTACTTTTATTATACTTTATACTTTTATTTCTTTTATCTAATGTAATGTTCTAGTTCTCCATCGACAACCTCAATTTGTCCCTTGACAAAGGCCAAATACCTCCTCCAGTTATTTTAAGGTCGTCTGACCATCTAAGATTAGGTCTACCTCTTTTCCTTTTATTTCCTCTTGGATACCACTCAACTATATCTTTTGTTTTCTCAATTATTGCTTACCAACTGCAGTAAATTGTTTATCAAAGTTATGATGATCAATCATCAGAAAGGAAATTATTTTGTTTCAAGCTGCAACCTCAAATAGGGTTTAACCAATTGGTATATATAAATGTAATCTATATATAACCAGTCAATCAGGAGGTTAACAAACTATTTAAGCAATGGAAAGTATACAAAAACTTTTAATATCAACATTCTCAACTGACATAATAACAATACAATTCTTTATTGTTCACCAGAAAAACATTGAAAATGTTTGAAATGAAGCATGTGTATGGTAGACAACAGGCGGTCTTATCGCTAAAAAGCGATCTCTTCCAGGCAACCCTTGGGTGGTGGAGACACAACAAAAAATTTGACGTGAGTAGGTGAAACAAGAGGTATTAAGTGGAATAAACAACAGAATCATAAGAGAGACTTACAAACGACAAAAGATACAGTAGCGAACATTTACAGAAGAGATAAATAGTGATCCTTTAATCTAGTTTGAAACATGGAAAGAGTTTTCGCACGTCTAATTTCAACAGGTAGTGAATTCCACAATCGAACAACTCGGAAAATAAAAGAGTTATTATAGAATTTAGCGTTTGAGGTAGGGACTTTGTGAAGCAACTTCTGAGCAGACCTATGTACCTACCAGAATATTTAAGATACGGTACCTCGTCCAATAATGACCAATATAGATACTAGTCAGAGATATATGAACATTTTCTTGAGAAGTGATACAGTTTTGGAGACATCATTGAGTCAGAGTCCCAAAGAAAAAATAAACGGGTGATACTTAGTTGAAAAAACAAGTCATCTTTCCTGTGGTCAATAGTTAACGGCTTATGTGTACGTTAGCTATATTTTTATTACAGGGATTTATAGCAGGGTGACCACTATTTACTACAACCAAAATTCCCTGACTTTTCCCGGTTTTCCAGGCGTTTTTTCAAGTTTTTCCCTGACCATAATCTTAAATGTAATAAATAAAAAATAATTTGAACACGTTTTTTCAGAATTATCTGCTAGCAAATTACAATTTATAAATACAATGAAATTAATACATAAAACGGAAATAATAAGAAGTAGTATTTGAATAGCTCATTTGTTAAGAGCGAAATATTGTTAGACGGAAGTCGTGGGTTCACATCCTACGTCAGGTGACGTTTTTGTACTGTTTTCTTGTATTTATATATTTTAATTTGCTATCAGACACTCTACAATTTCAATTACCCAATAATTCATTTCATTTTTGACCATTTTTGTTAAAAGCTGTACAGGAAAAACCAATTGAAACAGTACATGTGAAATACTAAAGAGAACACTTTATACGGGCCTTAATCGTATTAGTAAGTGCTAGACTTTAACATTTTGCGTATTATGGTACAAATTAAAGTGAAGAATTGAGAAACCTCATTTTTTGAATTCTGTTAAAAATCTTGGGTTTAACTGAAACAAAACTACCTAGTCATCAGTTATCATGTTAATTATAATTTGAAATAATAATAACAAAAACCGACTTGTAGATACTTCTACATTGTGCAATAAGAAGCGTAAAGTCTCGTATTAGAAGTAAGGCAATTATTTTTTAATTTTTGGTGTCGGATTTATTTTTTTATTAAAAAATTTAATTATTTTACGTTTTTAGTGAATCATTACCAGAGTGCATCTCATAACGATTCCAATAAGCTCAAACACGTCTAAGCTACACTGTTTTATTACGGAGTTCCGTTACCTACCTTCCGGCTTCAATTACCAGATCAGGTTGATGGTGACATTACATCAGAACCATTTAAATTGACTTCGTCATAGTCGCTTCAGTATTTTGGTCGAAATATCTTAATGCCACCCATGAAACAATAGGAGTTTTGGATGACCATCCGTGGTCTTTTTCATCAGTTCCCGTATACCAAATGCTACTTTCTGAATCCAAATGCTCGATTTATTACCGAAAATACTAAAATCGCTATATGCTTCGCATGAATTTTCGAGGAGTTTTCTCTATTCCTCGTGGATCTCATCATCAAAACTAGATTTTGGACAACAGGAGCATATGCTTTCAAACAAAGAAAAAAATCCAAATCGGTTCATAAACAACGGAAATCTGAGGTAACACACGTTAAAAAAAAAGAACATACAACCGAATTGAAAACCTCCTCCTTTTTTTGAAGTCGGTTAAAAATATATTGCAACTTGGTAATCTGTTTTTCCAATAACGCAGCTTCTTTGGCAGCTCCTTCGAGAAATTTTGTCTTTTTGCTTCTAGTTCTTTAACCATTTTCGCAGTTTTTCTTTTTTCTGCTCTGATTTTTGCCTCTGAACTCAAATTTTCCTTCTTTTTGTGTAGATCCTCCGTGTACAAGGAGTGGGCATTACGAACGTTTTCAATATTTATGTTGTTTAAACCGCCGTGGTAAGATATCGACGCTGGAAAGGCAAAATGGGAATGGGAATCGGCAGAATCTGCCGATTTCAACGGTGTGTATAACTCAATATCGCCAAAAATGTCGGTTATCCCATTTTGCCTTTCCAGCGTCGATATAGCGTCATAAATGCGTCTTTGCGCAATTATAGACTTGCGAAAGATTTTCCACTAATATCTCCTTATTGATGGAAAAGCCATGCTCACTATATGCGTTTCCGTGGGATAACACCATGGCCATTTTTATTAAAGATTGCAAGTTGCTTTATTTTCATTTTATATCAAACAACATTGATGTCAAAGGCTTATTATAGGGTTGAAGACTGTTTAACAGACAGAAATGCATGGCCCAAACCAAATACCTAAATAGCGTAAAGACTCATGTATAATATTTTCATTGTATCTAGTTGACACAGTTATTGCAGGAAAGCATATCAAACGATTTAATATAATGTCTAGGAGAAGTATTTTCAATTATTATTCAAAATCAAAACATTTATTTTGCAAATATTGAGACCTATTTGCAAAATAAATGTTGGGCACTTTTAAAATTATTATCTTTATCTTGTATTTGGTAATACCATGTAATACGTATGCAGTTTCGACATGTTTTCTTGTGGAACTACGCATTGTAAATACCTATTGTTCTTTTTCCTCATTTTTTTAAATTCTCTTTCGTTGTTTACCACTCGGATTTACTTAAGTAGGTTAAGTAGTATCATTATAATTAAGCATATTTTTGGAGAAAATGACTGACTGTCGAGTTTTTTTCGGCATTTCTTCTCAGCAGTGGTTTCATGAGAAACGCCAGTAATTTTTGATTTGCAAAAGTGCCATTGGGGCTTACTTGCAGAATAAAGTTCATTTATTTCATTTACATAGAGAGACAATTTTTTTCCCTGACCTCCATTAAATTTCCCTGACAATTCCCTGACTTTTCCATGACTAGCGAAATTCCCTGACTTTTCCCGGTTTTCCCGGTTTTCCAGAAAGTGGCCACCCTGTTATAGAAACAGTGACACTGTTTATGCGGGTTACTGGTCCAATCCAAAATTAAGCTTTGTAGCCCTTAACTTTTGGTATGTCCACAGTAAAGATGCGAACCTAAATCCGCGTATGACCCAAACAACAGCATACTTTTGATATGTGCCCGTACATGTGCGGGATGGGTAGACAATGGCTTAAAGATGTTACATTTTGAATCTTCTGTTCTTCATTCAATTGACCTTATTGATTATTTTTACACATAAAATGTCCCACAAATTTTAAATCCTACTTAATATACTAAATAAATTATGCTTCTCACGAAAATGCTTTTGTTATTTCGGAAATAGAACCATTGAGTTTTACTCCTCATATCCCGAGCCCGGAGATTCTCAACATATCTATCACAAAAAATACAGCAGTAGACAATGGTTTCATAAAAATATACATACTTTCAACATCATTAATCATGTGCCGACAGAATCGTAAAAACTCCTCCACATACTGAGACTTCTTGTATGATGCATCAGCTTTCTCGAAGAGATCCTTGACCTCGTCATCATGGACCTTGGGGCACACGCCCAGATCAGCCCTCGTGTTCACGAACAGGTCGTGAGGACAGAACTTAACCATGTAGTATTTGCAATACTGAAACCAATATAGGGGTTGATGAAAGCTATAATTAAAATAAGATGCAAAGGGAATTTTATTCTACAATTTTTTTAACACCATTGTGTTAAGTAAAACTTTACTAGAAATATTGGACAGTATATCCTAAATTACTTAGTACTTCATTACATGATAGAACCACTCCCAGTTCTGTTTCTATTGAAAAAAAAAACTGTTTAATTTGCAAAACGTTTCCTACGTTTTTAAATTAACACTCGTAATATATCGACTTAATGAAACAGGCAATGCCGTCATGCATCACTGCAAAGCAGTCAGTAACTAAGGAGACAGCGTACATAATTCAATAAAATTATAACCTCAAAATATTCAGGTCAATGACTCAAAACTACATTATCATAATTATAATAATTTATGAACAAAAAATGTATCACGAAGTTACCTCCTGGTCTTCCCAATTAGGTTTCTTTATTTTCTCATTTGGATTGGTGTTCCGATGCCTACCCATCAACTCATCCAGTAACTGAGCTGCAGCCAGCACCGCCATTGCTACCGCTCCTAATTTATAAAGAAACTTAGATAATAGTATCTACGAGTAAGAGAACATCTGCAGGCCACAATTGTAAATCTAATGTTAGTTTTAACGCATGAAACAGTTCTGATCTGAATAAAACAAAAGAGGGAATTATTCCGTAAACTATGTACCGCACGTAGGTACGTCAAGACTAGCCTAGCGATAATAGTGTTGTCATATGACGCAATGAAAATTGCGAAGAATTCAGAAATTCGAAAAAAAGTTGGTTGATGTTTAGTAACAATACTTAGAATAACCTTATAATTTAAAAATAAACAACACAAATGAATTAAATATAACTTAAATTATCTTTAAAAAAAACATTTTTAAGTTCAGTTGCTTTTGTACCTCTTGCTAGGCTGTTTTAAATTTTCCCAACAAAACAGTAAATAAATGTGTTTGGAGTCCGACCACGAACTCTGCATTGAAATAATTTGGCAACACTACCTCAAACATCACATTTTCATACAAATACGACACAGTGTTGCCAAATTATTCCTTGCAGAGTTAGCGTGGTCGGACTCTACTCAAATGTGAACTGTGGCGCTACCGCGACAGCAAACGAAGTTTTGCCTCTCTGTCGCACTTGCAAGTTTGCATATAAGTGAGACAGAGAGGGAAAACTTCGTTTGTGGTTCGCGGTAGCACTTCAGTTGAATATCCCAGAAGATTGTATCTTGGTAGCTGTGGCAACATTTCTTAGAGTTGCCAGATACAATATTTTTTGAGTGCTGCCAATCACGTAGTCTGTCAATATTTTTCACGTGGTTTAATATGTAGCTCAAACACGCTGAGCAGTTATGTCGAACTACCTACCCTACCAGAATCAAATCAAATCATATACTTATTATAGGTACTCTTTGATCAAATCAAAGGAAAATCTCAAACGGATGAGATTGTCTACCTGCATCCTGTATAATATCTCAAATGAACAATTGTAAGATTTGTCCGATACATGACTGCTGTGTCAGTGATATTAATATAATTATTATGTAATATGGGATAGTGATCGTTTTTCTTAAAAGTAAAGTAGGATGCACCATGATAACAGTTCATTAACGTTTAATATTAAATCCTAGAACCCTAGGAATGAAACCGAAAATCAGCAATGAGATGGATTCCGGCTTTTTCGAAACGAATTATGTTTACATATTTCATATTATTATTTCTATTATATTTATTCTATGTTTTGAATACTTGTTTAGTTGACGAAAGAAAGGTAAGGTTCAAGAATAAAAATTTAAAAAATAAATTTTAATATAAACTGAACAATAAATCTATATTCACTTTACAGTTTTCGTTCAAACGTTTTCTGCTAAAGAAAGAATATAAAAGTGCGGCAGTTCGGTTTGTGTCTTTGCTGGGATTCAACGCACAGGAAGATGCTGATTACAAATACCGCAGACTTAAGAATCAAAACGTAATGCCGGTGAAGAGATTGCCTGATGCACTAATTATAGGCGTTAAGAAATGTGGAACCAGGGCACTTTTGGAGTTTCTACGGTAAGGTTTCGATTAAACTTATTCATACATCATTTGAAAAAATAATGAAATGTTCAGGTGTATCATAGTTTAGTTTGGTTTGGTTGGTTTCATAAAATATGGTTTCAATTAAATTTCCTTTCTTATTTCGGTTGCGAAACTAGCTCGCTGCCAAGGTGTTTTAACAGTATGGAGCTCTTCAAGAAAATGGTATATACATTTGTAACCTAATGAGCGCCAAGCATTACATCCAAATGACGCATCGCTGATGCCACACGTTCCATGCAAAATTAAACTTTACGCAATCACATATAGATCGCTATTGCTTTGACCAGGCTTGTTGGCTGTAGCAGTCGTTGGCGTCCATGGTCCGATTTTCCGATGACGTGAATAGCCGACTGTGGCGGTCAAAGGATTAAAGGATTCACAATATTTGTGACATCCCTGGAATTGTGTCCATAGGCTGTGATGACTGTTGGCCAACAACATAGTAAAGTATATATACAAAAGTTGATTCATAGCATAACAGGGCTCTGTGTCATGAGACAGTCAATCCAATATGCCTTGTAATTTCAAATGAAAAACATTCATTATTTCCAGATTACATCCAGATGTGAGGGCTGCTGGTTCTGAAGTGCATTTCTTTGATAAGTTTTACCATAAAGGCTTTGAATGGTACAGGTAAGGCAATACATAGTAGCATTGTGAGTTAGAGCTCTGCTGAACCTTAATGCCTTGAGCTGTCAGGGCATGAGTTTTAGTGTGGTAAAGACTAATTTTAGCCCTAACAGATCAAGTCTTCAAGGCTCTGCCAAGCTTTAACTTAGAACCATTATATAATAAATAAATAATAAATATTGGTGGATAATCTTACACAAATCAACCTAGTACCAAACTAAGCAAAGCTTGTACTATGGTTTTTTTTTTCACTTAAGGTAAAAAAAGGCTTGTCGCCAGGCAAACATACCGCCCCGTAAATACAGAAGAATATATACAAAAAACTAATAAAAAGTTTAACACTAGATTTTAAGCCTACTACTAATGAATTGTATAAAAACTCGGCTTTGTCCGAAATAGGAAGTGACAAAATGCTATTTACATATTCTGTGTCTAACAGTTTTGTATTGGACCAAGCTGCTCTCACAGCCTCGGTCCGGACACAGTTCATCAATGTTATATCCTCAGTAGTTCTTGTACTGTGGGTACTAGGCGGCAATATAGATAAATACATACTTAAATACATAGAAACATCCAAGACTCGGGAACAAAATATCCATGCTCATCACACAAATAGATACCCTGACTGGGATTCAAACCGGTACCTCCAACTTCATAGGCAGGGTCACTACCAACTAAGCTAAAGCGGTTGTCAATATATAAATATCTTGGCATGCCTTAGGTATGGCCTTGAAAACTTATAGTTTAGTTTAATTATTTATGCTTATGTACGTAAACTAAACTAAATCTGTTATAATCTGTCTCTTAGCAGAAAAATGTTGTATTTACTCTTTGTAAAGACAATTGCAACTATTAAAAATCTAAATTAAGTTTATGCAATTAACCCGATCCCATGGATTATTGTCCAGTTTTAACGTAAAAAAATATTCGCGGTAAATGACAGATTATAACTTGACCGCCTCCTGCACTACCTCATAGTCTGCAGCAAGTAAAAGTCTACAAGTTGAGAAAACTCTTTATTCAGAACCAAAGGAATTAACAATGACTAAATGTTAAAAAACTAAAATTTCAGGGACAGAATGCCTCCGACCCTAGAAGGGCAGATCACAATGGAGAAAACTCCTGCATACTGGGTGACACGGACTGCTCCCAAGAGAGTGCATGCCATGAATCCGGGCGTAAAGCTGCTGGCGGTAGTCCGGGATCCTGTCACTAGGGCTATCAGTGACTATACTCAATCTGCTAGGTAATTACCTCCAATATTATTTCACGACGTATCATAATTCCTCAACATCCAGGGGGCAATAAGACTAGACCAAAATAGAGGGATGTGGAGAGTGATTGTGAAGTTGTTGTGTGTTGGAACCAACAATGAAGGGAGTAGGTTTGAGGCATAATGCATAATGATTATAGTGATTGAAATCTGAAAACGCGTTTAAAGAGGTCTCCTACAAACAATGTTTTTTGAATAGGGGTGTTGACTCAAAGTTAGACTACTTTAGAAGTAAGTAAGAAAGAGGCCAAAAAATATGCCAAATGGTGAAAATCTCAATCAAATATCTCAAAAAATTACGAAGGTACAACCGTTTTAATGTTGCTGGTTAGAGAGAGAGAAAGCGAGACAGATCAGTGACGTCATTGACCGCGAGCGTCATGGTAAGTGACGATTGTTCCAATACAAAGGTGCATTTTGCGGAAAAAGTACGGAGTATGCCCCCTCTTAAAGCTTTGAAGACTTATAATTATGTAATTATTTATTATTTTGAGTTATTTTTTCCCCCATTTGATTGAGAATTTTATCGTTTTTAGAGAAAATTCGTATAAAATCCATCATCATAATTATAGTATGTATTGAATATGTAGTAGTATATCTAATCCTGTATGTATGTATCTTGTATACCTGTATAGATATATATATTATGTTTATATGTTTTATTAGATATTTTGATATACTTTTTCATACTCTTTTTCTTTTTTTTTCTTTTCTTTGCACCTTTTATAAATTATCTGTTTAGCCCAATGGTTGGCTGGTAGAGAATGCCATTTGGCATTAAGCCCGCCATTTGTACAATTTGTGCAATAAAGTTTAAATAAATAAATAAATAAAATTCGAACTTATTGATTTTCTTATTTGGTATAAACGTCCCTATTCTCGAAAGACTTGCGACATGTTGTTCTGTATCGTTTCTAATTGATTACTGATTAATGTTAACTTTCTATACAGACAATCCTTATCCTTCAGCATACAATCTCATATCTTACAGCAAAACCCCCTCACTTCCCCGCTTCGAGGAGCTTGCTATAGTCAACAGTAGTTGGGGCGGCTCCGTATCCGCCTCTTGGCCGCCCGTGAGGCTGGGCGTGTACGCGCGCCCGCTGCGGCGCTGGTTAAAGCGATTTCCACGCGACAGCTTACTGCTAGTTAATGGAGAGAGGTTGCGGGATGATCCCGCTGCTGAGATGGCTAGAGTGCAGGTAAGGTTCAAATTCTATTTCCTTGCTATTCAAAATTCTACAAAATTCTTTGCTACGCTCAGGATTCTTTCTTCTGGTTCAATCAGGGTTCAATATACCGCCGCCGTAAATATGTCACTTTGCTCCCTTGAGACAGACACAATCTGCTATTATTGACCGTACTTATATAAAAATGTGGATTTTAAAGCTTACTGTTTGAATTGTAAAGTAGCTTTATGTGTGAATTACTTTGATGCATCTCTGCTAACTCACTGACTACGTTATCTCAGTCTCTGTCTATAACAGCCTGTCTCCAAGCTCCTCGCGTCGCTTGGAGCATTCGGGTTCGCTTACTATATATATACATCTTGCTGTTGACGAAGTACTTAGCAGTGCTGGTCAGTGACTAATGAGGAGTTTTCACGTTAACGATGCTGCCGAGATAGCAAGTGTTAGTAGAACTATTTCTACTGTATATTGGAATTATCCGGTTGCCTATAATCGCGAAAGATCTCTTCATCGTTTTCATCTACAGACAACATTTACTTGTGTATCAAATGTAACTATTATTTATAATACATATCCAATATAAACACAACTTTTCTCATTCCAGGAATTTCTAGGCCTCAAACGCGTTATAACCGAAAAGCATTTCTACTTCAACTCATCAAAAGGTTTCCCCTGCCTCGTGAAGTCTGAAAGCCGTTCCACCCCCCACTGTTTGGGCAAGACCAAGGGACGCAGTCACCCTCATATCAACCAGGCAACAATTGACACGCTAAGGGAGTTCTATAGGCCCTTCAATGAGAAGTTTTACGAATTATCTGGTATACATTTTGGGTGGCCTTAAGTGTTGTGATTTTATAGGCTATTGCCTGGGATTAAGATAGTCTTTTATCCTAATGTAATATTAATATCACTAAATCACTATCTAGGTAGAATTTCAGACATAACTTCAAACAAGAGATTTGTTTGATTTTAGTAGAGTACCATGTTGTAGGACCCGATCATAAATGAAATGTATGACCATTGCCAAGAGGGCACTATTATTGTCATTTATATGGCAACAGGTCAGTAATGTCAGTTTATAGTCGAAATAATGACATTTTGACTTGTTTACCTGTCAGTTCTGATGTTAATTTTGAAATGGGTCATATGCGGATTTAGGTTCGCTTCTTTACTGTGGACATACCAAAAATTAAGGGCTACAAAGCTTAATTTTGGATTGGACCAGTAACCCTATTGACCACAGGAGGGACGACTTTTGTTTTTTCAACTAAGTATGACCCAAATGTTTTGTAGCAAAATAATTTCATTTCCCGAGCGCTTTTTTTCAGACTTTTAATTATATACATTATAATGTTCTGCTCTTAACAATTAATCATTTTGGGCATTTTTTGATTTAATATTCAACACTACTATTGTTCAAATTAACCACCACAGTGACACTGACAGTCAAATTATTGCCAGTGTAAAAAAATAGTTCCAATGAAATTCCGTAACATGGCCCATGGTTATATATTTCTGGTCGGGCTTTACTTGAAATTTTATTACTTAAAATGATCGTTTAGTGGTTTCAGTGACGTCACAGTACTCACAGTGCCGTATCGTAAATCTCAATGTTACTATAAGTTTTTATCTAGCAACTAGCAAGAGGGACAAATGCTAAATTGCTGGATCCGCGATCTTTATTATTATTTAATAAAAATGAAAGTAAGAAATGATAAGCATAATGCAATGCATACTAACTTTTACCAAGCTAGTCTTTTAAATCCTATTTCTGCAACGCCTAAAATATGTAAAAGTATAAGAGAAAGCACTTCCAGTACTTCCACTTTAGATCTGTAAGTGGTCGACGAATAGGTTAATAGTGTTAAGTTAGGCTAAGTACTTCAGTTTCAAGCAAAAAATCCCTAAACTTCGGAGCTTATCTAGCTTTCTCCCTAGATGGCGTTGTATAGGCGAAGTCTTTAGATACATCCAAGAATCGCATTGTAAGTTTCATTACATTGCTGGTTGCAGAGGCATAATGAGTTCAACTGGTCTAACCAACTCCGCGATGTAGTATATAGATGTATTACGCTTTATGTACGATTCTCATCGATTTCACTGAGTCGGAGAGCATTCCACTAGGTACAGAGGATTTTAAACTGTATACACAGTAGTTATGTTTCTTAATTGAATGGAGGCATGCATCCGACCATGCGGTGCGAGGCAGCGGCGGCCACTGAAGTCCAGGGCCAAGTCCGTTCAAATATGAAACTAAACTACTGACAAAGGCCTGCTTGAAGGCCCTATCTATATCCGCGCCTTTAAATTTCCGCTGTGTTTTTCCTTGTTATAGGTGAATATTGGGATGTAAGTAGCTCCAGTTCCTAGCAATAATTCTTGATTCCTATTGGTGTTCCAATCTTTAAAAGTAGTAGTAGAGGAAGTTGATGTTTCGGGGTAAGTAATTAAGAGCTGGCAGTAACCATCAGTTGATAGACAAGATAAAATGTCTATTGATGGCTTCGACTCATGTCTTAAATCAAGTTTGAGATGTACCTATTGTACCTAAGCATAACGACCGAACCGGCTTTATTATGTCTGAGATATAAGTAGGTATAAATATATACTATGTAAACATAAGCGCACCGACTTAGTTGCTGGGTATCTAAACCAACCAACTTCGGTTTTCCTTAGGTTACACGGTACCTTTTACACGTTTAATGCGGGTTAAAACATTCCAGTATTTTAGGTTTAAATATAGGTAATAAGAAGTGCTAAATATAGGTAATTGTAAATGATCAAGCCAATTGGGAAGTAAGTTTTTTGGAGTTGTCCATATTATATTTTTTTGTTGATAGTAGACACAAGAGATCAAAACAGGCAGTTACATTCATAGATATAACTGCCACGTTTGACATCTGTCAGCTGTCAAGTTGATGTTTATTTTTTTATTCGCGGCAGACCAAAGCACAATCCTATTAATCGCTCCAAGCATGTGGTATGTCAAAAATAAGACTCATCATTCAGCCGGAAGACATCCACTGCTGGATATAGGCCTCCCCCAAGGAGCGCCACAGCACACGGTCGCGAGCCACCCCGCATCCAGCGACTCCCCGCTGCCTTGACCAAGTCATCAGTCCACCTAGTGGGAGGCCGTCCAACGCTTCGTCTTCCCGTGCGAGGCCGCCACTCGAAAACCTTTCTTCCCCAACGGTTATCGGTAAGATAAGATTACTTAATAAAAAAATGCCAACAGTTTTGAACTCTATAATAAATCAACTATCAATAAAAAATGTAACATGTATCACTCCAAAAAACTTAAGGTTATCAATTGCTATACAAAATATAGGTAAGAATATACTTTTCAGTAAAACAATGTTTTAACGGCACCTGGAGTGGTCTCCTTACCTTATTTATTTAACAAGAAATTTGTTTAAGTATATACTTTTATTTTTATATTTCAATCTCAAAGATAGAAATGGTATTTAAGCGATTCGTATTTATGTGCAATACTAGTAAACTACACTGTTAACATAGTAACACATTTTATGCATTTATTTGAATTTTATTTTACAATTTTAAAATAAGCTTTATGCAGTTGGTCAAACTAGGTACCTCATTAGGTTCATAATTATTATTAAGTACTTAATTGTATTTGTTTTCACGTTGGTTGTGTCCGTACCTATGAACAAGTAATTACTAAGTAAATAGTTAATTATTGTCACTGGCGTAACTATGGGTCGATAAGAACGCACCTGGCAATTTTGGGGTGACGACCAAAAGACGCCACGGGCCTAGTAATATACAGGGCGTCCCACGGCTATGCCACATGGAGGGAAAGTACCTTAATATTGTAGATGGAGCATTTTACTGAATGAAGACATTATTTGAATTTAAAAAACATTGTAAATTGCATTCACAGATATTTAAATATTTTTATGGTTGAACCGGGAATCGAACCCGTTACACGTGATAAATTGATTAATTTTGTATTAAAAATGTTAATATTCATGGTCTTCTTTTTATTTCTGATACTATGTTATTTAGCAAAAAATAATCCATATGATGAAGCCTTTCGATTGGTATGATAAAGCTACAAGGCTAATTATCTTTCTTGTCTAACGGGTTCGATTCCCGGTTCACGGTTTAATTATTATTTAAATATCTGTGAATGCAGTTTAAATTGTTTTTAAAATTAAAATAATGTCTTCTTTCAGTAAAATGTTCCATCTACAATATTCAAGGTACTTTCCCTCCATGTGGTATAATGTCTCCTGTATAATGTTATATTTATTCTATCGAACCTCATTACTGGAATATGAGTCTCGACTTACTAATGGAAACTGAACTATGTATATTTTTATCCCTTAGTGATCCGCCTAGCTACTGTGATCGCGTTTATGTCGGATGTATTGCATGCGTCCCTTACTAGCCAAAAGTGCGAGAGGGACGAATGCTAGCTCCGACATAAACGCGATTAAGTTATAGTACGATTGTTTACTATGATTTTGACACTGACATTGGATATTCCTTGAGGATGACTTTAATATTAATGTACTTAATAGTTTGTATTACAAACCTACGATTTTTAGACAATGTGATAGAAGCTCTGTTACATTAGTATTAAAGTAGGATATCCAACGGAATAAGATCATATGTTAGTGTCACTCCGGACTCTTGTCGCTATGACGTCACAATAGGGTAGTTTTGGAACGGAACGGTGGTAATTCACACGGGAACATTGTATATAACATAGTAAATTAAACTCTCGTCTGTCATAAATATATGACTATATTTAACAATTTTTTTTCACTGATAACTTGAGTTTTAACCGTTTAGTAAAATATAGTGGTAATGTGTTTAATTCTGTTCCACTGTTCCATTTGGTCCCCAAACTACTCTACTGTGACGTCATTGCGACAAGAGTCCCGAGTCTAGACTCATGGTTAAACCTGTTGCTAGGCAGCGCAAACCGCTGACATATTCAAATGTTTGTGTGTCAATGCTTACTAGTTCTAATTATAATCCACAATTAGTATTACTTAGCTTGTACAGAGTTTACAATATATGGGTGGATCAACTATTCTTTGTTGCTTGTTACCATGGTTACGTCTCCTGAGTCACTCTTTAAAACTGTGATCTTATAGGGTTTAAATCCACCAAACATGAGTTTTAGCGATAAGTATAAATCCATTTGGACATGGGTCATCTCCTGAGCATGCTTCAATTCCATATTATAAACATGGTTACTGTTGTCTCGTCGCTTACGGGACAGAATAACAACAAGAACAAGTTGATTGACCCACATCTTGATTTATAATTAAGTAGCTGAAGTACGAATTTTCGGGTAAAGAAATTACCCGAAAATTCGTAGTATCTCACAACTTTTTACGGTGAAAGATTTTCGAAACTTGGCCTATATTTACATGGAATGTTTTATGGAATCTTACTTCTTTTTGTAAGTAAATGTTTCAATACAAATGTATGAATGCATCTAGAACTAAAAACTTTTTATAGATGCAGGAACTAATACATATTACGCCCTATATGTTACTGAAAATCCAGGTTTCTAGCTTTAGCCAGCGCAAAATTACAGGATGTTTGACGACCGGTTTAGCCTAGTGGGTAGTGCACCTGCCTATGAAGCTGACGGTCCTGGGTTCGAATCCCGGTCAGGGCAAATATTTGTGTGATGAGCATGAATATTTGTTCCCGAGTCTTGGATGTTTTCTATGTATTTAAGTATTTATATCTATTAAATATATCGTCGTCTAGTACCCATAACACAAGCCTTCTTGAGCTTACTGTGGGGCTAGTTCGATTTGTGTAAGATTGTCCACTGATATTTATTTATTTATTTATGTTGAAAATGGCCTGAATAGCTTCGAGAAATGGTACAGGTGTTTAACATATAATTTGTTATTTGTGTATTTTTCATGTAACCCACCTTTTTTACCACGCTTATACATTTTTACTAAGTATATTATTACAACAAAACTTAGACAATAGTTATGAATATAGCAACCCTAGTTATAAGGTAGCTTAGTACACATTTAAGGCCTCGCCACATTCAACGCGGTAGCGGCGCGGTCGCAGTTTGCGCTCGAACTGCGCGGTAGCCGAACCCGCGCTTAGCCGGTGTGACCTAGCTCATAACGTTCCGTGCATTCAGATCAGCGCGGGGCCGCGCGCATACTGCGACCGCGCCGCTACCGCGTTGAATGTGGCGAGGCCTTTAGGTATTACCTTGCACCAAGCCATCCGAAAACACGTGCCATTATAGTTGCTTATTAAAATTAGCAGATAAGAACAAAGCTTTAATCATTTCAGTTATCCATAGTGTAGACGGAGTACTTTATTCAAGTGTACCCAGCGAGTCGTGGCAAGTTTTTTTTTAATTCTTTATATGGCATCAAATTCACGACTCGCTGCGGTTAGACTAGTACAGTACCATTTACAAGGTACATGTAGGACACGACACGGCAGGAGTACGGATAGTGTTGTACGACTTGTGTAATTTTGTAAAATCTACTCCGATATCACAGGGCTTCGAAGACTCCCAAGTGTTAAGACGTTCCTTGTCCCCATACAAAAGGATCTGACAATGTCACAAGTTTAGCTACTCGTATAAATTGCTAGATTTAGCAATGGGGCTGAAATCAAGCTACTACAGATGTATTACAAAATGATTTTCCTTCGGGTAAACTCGGATCTCAATCGGAATACGATGGCACCCGAACTGTCAATCAATGATTGTATTAAATGAGTGAAGTTTTCATATCCATTATTATGGAACTCTTATAGTTCAGTGTCAAATGTCGAAGTGAAAAATGTTATTGTATAATATAGAGATGTTACAACCACCTTAATATTGTTTGTGTTAGTATTTTTTATTTTTTCTATATTCTTCCTGGTTCAATTTTTTTATTTTAGGTTTAAATATGCTCGTTGCGTCCAAAATTGAACTTTGCCAAAATACTCTTTTGAGTTATTGCTATTTTCTGATATGAAGTACATTAAATATAATTCTTTGTACTGGATTTTTTTGAGGTTTCGACATGGTAATACAACCTTTTTATAAGTAAACTGTAAATCTAATCGAACCTTTAGCGAATATTTGAACTGCGTGTTAGCCACTCTATATATATATTGGTCTGCTGATGCGACTTACCCCTACGGCTGCAAGATGGTTACTGAAACTAATTGAGATAGCACGATAAATACGAACTTTTTCGATAAAGTACGAAGGAAAATCATTTTGCACTACATCTGTACTCCCTTTTGAGATAAAGTGGGCTAAACGCTAACTATAAAACGAATCGTGTTCTCAAAAGAACTCGAAAACAGAAATGTAACAAACTACCGCACTATTTTAGTTTGTAAGACTTGCTGAATCAGAAGTATTTCAAAAAATTCCTAGCATATTAGTATATTATTTGAGGTCGGTTTCCAGTAGGAGTCGTTTTACAAACGACTTCAAGAACTCTTGAAGGCATACCTCGAACGGAAACCTGAGTCTCCCTTTATCGCACTTACAAATACGAGTAAAAGAAAGGGAGATACTTCGTTTTCGGTAGGCCCTTTAGATTTTTACAACTCCCACAGACCCACACTCCTGCATTGTCATGTACCTTATTCTACTGTTATTATGTCCTTCCTGTATTGTATACTAAAATAAATAAAAAAATATTCAAAAATCAACAAATTTTATTTTTCACCTTTCGCAACTTCGACCCCCCCCTTGTTGAGTGGGCAACTTGACTGTTAAAAGTTCTCAAGCCGCCCGAAGGCCTCTAACTTAGCTTAACGACTGCTATCATAGACGGCAGCTGGAATCAACGGTTTAACGTGCCTTCCGAAGCACGGGAGCGCTCAGTTAATAACCACTCAAAGCGGTCACTCACCCAAGAAGTGACCTATGCCGACGTTGCTTAACCTCGCATACCGCACGCGGTACGCGGGCCCCGCTGCGCCACGTGCGCTCCTGAATATGTCCTCTAAAATAAACTCATGGTAGATTGTTGGCGGGTATGTAGGTTGGTAAGTCCACTGGGTTCATTTGAAGGTATGAGATTGAACATATTCCCACTATAGCAAAAACAATTCCAACATCGTCCTTGTACTTGGAGTGAAGTGTGGCAAACTGTATGCCGGTTGGAAATGAAGATGATTCCCTGAAATGAAAATGTTTTTATGAAATTCAAAGGGAAATTACATTTTTAAACGGCAACAACGCTTGACCAGGCTAGATTTACAGTGTCAGGTCTCCGAGCGTATCATATTCACAAAATATAAAATTTCCAAGATAAGTTTCACTCCGACTTGAGGGCAAGCTACACAAACCGCGGAGCGCGCGGCGCTGTCATTTAAATATGTAATGTAACTACTGTGTAGAAGGTTCAAAATCCGTCTAATAAGACGCGCCTTCTCAATGTAAAATAACAAGAAACTAATTGCTAAAAGATAATTACTCACTCGATGCAGATCACCCTGAAGTGTGGCTTTGGTTTATTGCTCTTCCTAAAGTTCGGCACGTCTCTGTTATAAACGTCAAAATGTATGCTCAGGCAGCATTCTTCAACATCCTTCTTTGTCTTTATCACACTCAACTTCTTCAACACATTACCCAGATCTGTACAGTCTTCTGGGCTGATTATAGAATCCAATTTGATATTAATCTCATTTTGAGAGTTGGCCTCGAATTTCAAAGCCGTCTCTTTGCAAGACTGCCAGTACGCTATTTTTGCATCCAACCAGTTATTGAATTTAACTGGTTGGCTCCTTATGAACTGGTAAAGAAAGTCTTCATTGTGATCAATTTGATTGTTTACTTGGCTTTTAAGAGGGACTTCAGCTCTGCCGAAATCATCCTCACGCGGCAACCAATAGTTACTAAAGGTCTTTTTCAAATGCTCGCTATATTCAAACTTCTTTTTTAAATCAATTCGACTAGATTCGTTCGCCATTGACGTTCTTAGCGGGGTCTGTTTCTCTGAAAGTTGTTTCAGAATATAAAACGGGTTCCTTAACTTCCTGCCCGTTCGAGATTTAGGAATGTTCTCCACAGTAGACTGAACTTCTTCAATGGCGCATTCGGAATCAGAGGACGACGCAATAATTATACGTCTTCTATCTATGACATCGAAGTTTGAATCTGCGTAAACATCAGCATTGTATGATTTGTTGAATGTTCTGATAAGATTAGAAAACGCCCTTTTATGCCGAGTTGATAGCACTTTTTTAGCTTCAAGCTCTTTCATTCTGACGGAAAATTGCTTCAGTGCGTTAAAGTTTTCGTCATAGGACTCCATCTCTTCCTTCTTTTTCTTTTTCGAATTGGGCTGTTCATCGTCGTCTAAGTCAATTGTTTCAAGAATTACTTCATTCTCTACTACATCCAATTGATCTGTAAGTTCTATCCTTGTTTTGTATCTTACATTGTAAGTGTCTATCAGTCTCTGTAATGCCTGGATATTCTCTTCCTGTCTGTTTCCAGAAGCTACTAAACTCTTTAACTTTGCGGCCAACTTTTTGATGGATTCTAAATGGTACATTTTAGGATTATTGCGTTTCCTTTTCCGCGGCCGTCTTGTTGGATCATTTTCGAAATTAGGAATCATTGAACGGGATGGAATGCATCTAAACATTGGCTGCATTCTCGGGAAAAACTGAAATCTAAAAGGCATACTTGGAAATAAAGGCCTTTGATAGGTCCAATTATAATTGAATTGATTCCAGTAGAATTGTCTAAATTGGTGTGTTTGGTGGAACCTCATATTTGGAAAAAATTGTGGAGTGAAATGACTCTGAGTACTTTCATTGGAATGACCACTTCTTATCCTCATTACACGTGCGTCGGCTTCATCAGAAACGCTGTATGTTCTGCAACTGGAAGATGGCACTGGGGTCACAGATTTCAGTTTCAAATTTTCTAAATTCAACACATATGCCGTGCTGTTTAGGAACACATTTCTTGGTATATGCTGTTCTTCAGGAGCCTTCACGGTGACAATTTGTTTTTGGTACAAATCAGGCAAGCTTTCATTAAAGCTCTCATGGATCATATCTGAGTTGCATGGCTTAAACTCTCTATGGCTCAAGCTCTTCAATTTATTTTGTATAATAGCCACAGAACCATTATTAGAGATTCCTCCATTTACTTCAACTGTATCTTCATTTTTCTGGCTATCTTCATCACATAAATTAACACTTGAAGTTACTTTACTTTCATCTGTATTATCGATTTCCACATGCAAAATTTCGCAGTCATTAGTCTCACAGTTTTCTTTGTCTACTGATGCCTGTTCATTGCTAGATTCAATATTAAGACCTTTATTTTCATTACTTACAATATTATCTTCAGTCTTATCATCTGCATTTTTATTCTTAGGATTGCCTTTACCTTTGATGGCCACTTCATTAGTGTCATAGACATCCGCATTATTCGTTTCACAATCTATAATTTCTCTGGTTTGTTTTGTAATATTCTCTTCCTTATACTGACCTGTGTTTGCATTTTCCTGCACTTCAGTGGTATTTGTTACCTCACTTTGGTCACTATTTGCTTGTTCTGCTTTCTCTGCAGTACCATCATCATCAGTATTATTATAAGTGTGCCTCAACACCTTGTATCCTAATCTACTCAGTGAAGCATACACTTTATATTGAATAAGTGAACTATTATCTTTCAAAAGCAATGAATATGCTTGCTGAATTGACACTGTGACATCATTGTACTTCAACCAGAGGCAATTCTATAAAAAAAAAAGACATGAGTTGATGAAGGCATTAAGTAACATTTTTTATGAATTAGTGGAGTTATTAGTCATAATTAAAGGTATGGTCTTTAAGCTGTAAAAGCCTTAAACAAAGTGATGGATTCGCTCAGTACTGGACTTACAAACAAAAGTCATTTTTGCCACTTAAACAGTCAACACATCATGAATGCTTAGCACCTTCATGCACTGAAGATATCGGCGTAGGTACCAATCACGTGTAATTGTAATGGGAGAATGTATTACATATGCACAGCTCCTTTTTGCATGAAGTGGTCATGCTAAACATTGCTTCTTAGACATGTGTGACACTTATCTTAAGTAGATTAAGTATTATCATAGTACAAAGCGTATTTTGGGAGAAAATAACAGACTATCAAGTTTCTTTCAGCGCTTCTTCTCGGCAGCAGTCTTTTGAGAGACACTAGTAGTTTTTGACTTGTAAAAGTGAAATTGCACCCTAGTTGCAGAATAAAGGTCATTTATTTATTTATATTCCATGGAAAAAGGTGTTATGTGCCCCTTCATGCATATTTTATGTCAGAATTATTTATCTTGTTCTCTCTCTTATCAAATGTGCTGACTGCTGATGCAGTACTCTAATTATGTTAGTCTTTAATAACAGGCAATAAGACCTACACTTGCCTCACTGTATTTTTGAAAGCAGTTTTTACTTACAATTTCCATCAAATGCAGTGCTTCTACCGGATATAGGTACAAGTGCCGGCCAACATTGTGGCCAACATATTGCCAGTGGCCACCAGCTTTTTTCGTCACTTCCGCTAACTGGAGTTCCTCATTCCAATCTGCATGGCTTAATGTACCACTGAAAGTATAAAGAACAAATAAGAAATGATAAAAGACCATCAGGCCTCAAGCGATATCTTCTGTCAGCAAAAAGGATTTCTTGAAATTGAGTGAATGGGTCATACTTAGTTGAAAAAACAAAAGTCGTCCCTCCTGTGGTCAATAGTTAACGGCTTATGTGCATGTTAGCTATGTTTTTATTACAGCGATCTATAGAAATGGAGACACTGTTTATGCGGGTTAAGCTTTGTAGCCCTTAACTTTTGGTATGTCCACGGAAAAGACGCGAACCTAAATCCGCGTATGACCCTAATAGTTCCCAAGACAAACTTACAACTTTTGGCACAAATTTTGGCTTTTTATAAAGTTAGTAAATACATAATTAAAGTTAAGTGCATAAAAGATATCTGTTATGATTGATTTGGTATTGAGATAAAAAATGTGCTGCTGTTGTGTCTAAACCATTTTGTAGAGACAACAGAAAAATTATTGTCTCACCTATTTTACAAAACAAATGTTCAAAAAAAATTTACCACTTCTCTATTCGCTCCACTTCAACAATATGTCTCCGTGCTTCCAACGCAGTCTGTACCTGTTTCTGTTCCAACCAAGAACCATTAGGTACTACATCCTTCAATCCAACTTCAGGCAAAGTGGTATTTCCCTTTTTCGCACCCTGAATAACAAGTTCTTCCCCTCTAAAAACAGAAAGCAATCCCAATAAGTAAACGAACATTTTTTCATGATGAGTGATGACAATTAATTTCATATTTCATTTATACTTACGACAGCATCTTAAATTTATGGATTGTATGCTTATAGGTAGTAAATCTTTAGGATATTACACTTATTAATAAAATTAGTCATTTTAAATTCACTTATATTTTTATCATTAACCGCACTAACAGCGACACTGGACTGGATAAAGGGATAATTCGCTACATCGCTACATAAAATGTTTTTGTGACGTCTGTCAAAAAAGTGTTGCCTACACACGAAAAACCTGGCGTTTCATGCTCGTTGGAGCGTGTTTACATTATCCGACCCGATGTCGGTGTAGGATCCGACACTGAAAAAAATATATGGAAAACTGCTGAGTGTTCACATTATCCAATCGATATCGGTGCAGGATCGGATAGACGAGCTGCGCCGGGGTGGCCAGTTATATTTGTTTATGCACCACTAACAAAACTATTCTGGCAAACAAGTTCATATTGCTAAACTAAATAATCTTTATCAAATACCTATAATTTTACTGTCTGGTCACCATCCGTGTGTGACCACTCCATAGCAGAGAAGCTGAAAACAAATAACACAAAAAATAAATTGGCGCCATATTTAAATTAAACCAATACGCTTAAATACATTGATGACGTTTCGGTGACACAGACCGCTGACAAATATAGTACGCAATGAGGGACAGAGGGGCTACCGTGAACCACAAACGAAGTTTTCCCTCTATGTCTCACTTATGTGCAAAAATGCAAGTGCGACAGAGAGGGAAAATTTCGAATGCCGTTCGCGGTAGCACTCCAGGAAATGATATGTTGTATCTCGTTCCCACGCGTGTTGTTGTCTTTGTTCGCATCTCTTTCGCTCATCTTTATATGTGTGTATTGCCGGGTCCAGTCTTATCCTTACTGCATACGTAGAGCGTGATCGTTAGTCTGGACGCGAAAAAATACGCGATCATGAAACGCGCCGTAACTGATAGGTACACCACGATCCAACCTGCACATCCGCACACTCGCCAGTGCCGGATTAACCCTTAAGCAAACTAAGCAATTGCTTAGGAGATCACGTCTTGGGGGGTACCAGAAACAACACCAAAATAGAAGATTAGTTAACCAGGGACCAGGGGTTGAAAGCCACCCATTTCAGACGAGATATTTTGACGCTCAAACGAAGTGGGAGCGCCAATAGTTCGAGGCTGAAATCAGTGGTTTCACCCGAGTTCTGTTTTTAATGTCGATTACGAGGAAACTCAAAAAATGCCAAAATATGCACAAAATTTCTGAATCAACGAAAGAACCATTTTGGCAGGAAATGTTGAGTGACGTTAACAGCGTTTGTGTATTGGACCATTTTATAAGTATTATTTTAATTAAGAATTAATCGTACTTTTAAATGCTTGTACAAGTTACTGCCTTTGCCCAATCTATCTACGATTCAGCGTACTTTCGTCTTTTTGAAGAAGTGAAACTTTCACCACCCCACCTAGGATGAACAATAACCGACTTAAAGTGTGAGAAATAAAAAACAATTTCCTAGCACATGAACACACGAAAGGGTCTGTTATATCGTCATAAGCCTAACCTCGCTCCCTACTTGCTTGCTTATATTTCAAGTAGTTATATCGTTAAATACCTACCTGCTATAGTCCACATTTAAAACCACTATCCAATACATTGAATCTAAAAAAATCGTATCTTCATAGGAAACTCACGGCACTTACGACCATTTTTTTGGGCTACACAGTTTTTCAGCGAAAACTCAAAACCCGCAAAACCTATCTCCTTTATACTGTTCGAACCAAAAATCGTTGAAAGTTGAATTTATTAATGCACACCACCAGAATTCTTTTCAGCATTTTCGATTCACCCTACATATATACTTTGGTAGACTTTGCTCATTTGCACTCTCTGATGTCATACGGCACAGTCGTCTGGGGTAACTCCACGGATGCAAAAAGATTCTTAACCGTGCAGAAACGAGCTATCCGTATACTTACCGAAGTGAAGAACAGGCACCGTTGTGGACCTCTTTTCATTTCGCAACGCATAACGACTCCCAAAATATCTATGATTTGTTGTTCCAAATAATATTTCTCAGTTTGCCCGCGCGAATATTCAGTGCGTCCCTCGGGTCGCCTCCGAACTGTCTCTCGTCGGATGGCTCGCTCAAGAAAAAACCCCCGGGTAATCGGTCCGACCTATTTCGAACGGTTACCTGCTAGTTTACGGAATGAGTCATCTGATGGTGAAACGTTTAAACGCCAACTGATAAAGCTTTTGTTAGATAACTCTCTGTACTCAGTAAATACTTGGAATGAATTCTTTTGTAAATTGTGTGATCCGTTATTATCATTTCACATGACATGTGACTACTATTTATTTATTTATCCTACAATTTTGTATTGACGATCCTTATTGGGAAAATATGTTCAATTCATCATCTTATTATTAATAATAATCTTAATTGACGATCATGATGTGAATTCTTACTTTTGACATGAATGCAAATTTATATTGTAATTTACATTTATGAAATAGATAAATCTGAAATCAGTAGAATTGTCGGGGTGCAATCACCAAAAAAGTGACTTCATTTCATTATTTCATAAATATAATCCGTGTCCGTTTATTGTTGCCTTACAAAAAACATGGCTGAAACAATGGCTAATCATTTAGCATTCCTGGCTATGAATGTCTTAGCGAAGGTAAGCCTGGTGGGTATGGTGGTACTGCTTTACTCATTAATCTTTCTCTCCATTTACATTTTTACCTACTTCCCACGTCAACAAAGATTTTTCCATAATAGCAGCTTTAAGAATATTTGCTTTATTTATTTTTTTATATCTATATATATTCGTCGTTCTTCTAATATTATTTTTAATGAAGTTACCTATATCATCTCTACTCTTCCTAAGCCGTATATTACACTTGGAGATTTTAATG
The DNA here is from genome assembly GCA_963556455.1 of Epiblema foenella. Lineage (NCBI taxonomy): Eukaryota > Metazoa > Arthropoda > Insecta > Lepidoptera > Tortricidae > Epiblema > Epiblema foenella. The sequence continues at coordinate 15,943,638 of OY747106.1, forward strand.
CCTAGCATCAATCATAGGGTTCATCCTCAAACCATCACGGTTCTGGACTTCGTGGATATTCATAATATTTATATCCTTAATACTCGAGATATGCGTGCAGATAAGTAGCACGTGACACAAAAAAAATGACGAAATAAAACAATCGAAGGATGGAGACCATTCAGCGCTTCTCTTAGTCCTAATATAAAATCTTCCATAGTTAATGGAATAATATCAAAAGATTCAGGCATGCTTTTAATGAGTCTACTAGACAAATCGTTCCTCCTAATCTAGCTCACCAATTTATGGACCGAATAGCGTCTGCATCTGTCCCTGAAGAACATGTCTTTTAGTCCTCTCCCTTTTTATATTATGATCCTTGAAACAGTCCTAATTTACAATGATCCATTTAAAATCCTTGGCTTTTAATTGAGGTTGTATAGTATTGTAGGCAGTTATGTACAAAACAAAGCGACGCGACGTTAAAAGCTCGTTTATTCGCACAAGAGAGAAATTTCAAACAATTCAATTGAGAACTATCCGTTGAGAAAACGGAGTAACTTGTACGCGCTCACTATCTTCCTAAATCAACTAAACTGTATTATCTTCTATCGCGACATCGACTGAAACAATTAAGAGGCTGTGCCGCTGAATGAGAACAACTGAAGTATGCACAAACTATAGATCAATCAAGAACTCTCAAACTTAGCCGGTTAGCAGCAGTTGTAGCGTAAGCTACACAGTTGTAGACTCGCGTAGTAGGTACTACGTAGCGTAGCATGCCTGACAGCTATCGATTAGTGCTCCGGAATTATACGAAGGTGGCCGATCACACACGAACGCCCCCGACGAAGCCCGACCGTCCATACATAGCGGAAGTAATGAAATGTGCAGAAAGATATGAACCGGAAAAATTGTCGTCTTTTTCTTCGCGTCGCGTCTTATCCGCGTCCCTAGTCCCTTTGTCGGTTTTTCCTTTCACCGCGCTTTTTTTCGTTTAGGTTACAAATGGGTGTAGTATGCAATATACAGTAATTACTATAGCAAAAATATATTGTAAGCTTGATAGTAGATTAAAAATTTCATTACAAAATAGAGTTAAGTGCCAGTTAAACTGTAAAAGCTTCATTTCAAATGGGAGAGCGTCATTAAACTTGAAGTTAATTGGCCTTAGGTACGAGAGAGTACTCGAGGATGTCGCCGGTAACGTTACGACCGCAGTCTGCGAGGGCTGGAGGCGATTTAACGTATTGTAATATGAGGCTCCTCCCTCGGCCTCCCCCTATAGTCGGGGGCTCTACACCATAGCTCAACGGAATAGTCGCTCGTTCACGCACGCTAGCAACGCCGGCCGGCATCGATTTTAATTCCCTTAAAATTTCAAATTTCGAACTGTACGCTGGCATATTTTTGTTTTTTTTAAAGACCATTTTCTATCGAGTGGCAAAGGCTGCACTGGTGGATATTTTTACGATATATATTTTGACGTGAGCACTCGTGGCTAACTTCACTCGACTCTAATGGGGTGATGGATAGTGTTATCGGTTCTTGTTATTCGCGGTGAAACATGTTTCAGTCGTGTTCATAGAAATTGTTTTAGTGGAAAACCCGATATACCGCTTTACATAGGGTGTGTTGTGGTTTTACGTGAGCTTGTTCGATGTGTATTTTTGCATCGAATGCACTGAGAAACTTTGATGTATCTTTTTATATTTGGAAAATTAATTGGCTGAAGTGAGGTGCTGTTTATAAATGCATCCTAGAGTGTACAGTGTTCGTTGAGTGTTTGTGACCCTGAAAGTAATTAAGGTAAGTTTTCATAGTAATAATTATTAATCCTGCTATCTACTGAATGAAATCGTTATTAAAAATTACACAGGTATATTTAAAAGTAAAAAAGTACATATCTAAGTACATCAAAGTAATACATATCGTAATAATTAGTAAGCATGTTAGTTATCATTATATTATACATATTTTCTAACACGCCAGGCTTAAATAAAATAAAAATATTTAAAAAATACAAAAATCTCTTTTAATTTTTATGTAACGAGTAAATACGGTTGGTTAACTATTAGAAAAGTTTCTACGAAAATAGATTGATGTAATTTAAATTATACAGAATGATCACATATGATTAAATTATTAAATTCCAGAGGACCCAAAATGTAAACATACAATTTATATTGACGAAAGCGCCATCTGTATTCAATAACCATAAACTCTAGTTCCCGTTCCGGCCACCACGAGAAGCGCCAAAGTGTCAGCCAGCGACACTGCAGTCACGCCGCGTTGACGCGCGCTGCAAGTCTTGTGGGCGTAGATCGCGTCGCGATAAACAATTATTATGTTTTCATCCTTATCAACATCAGAAAAGGGTTTCCAATAGCCACAGTGCTTTTCCACACTTACGTGTACGGAACATAATAGTGTTGGCTCAGTGGATAAATGCAAGTGCGTTTGTGTGAGTGTTTTGTTGTTGCCGAGGATTTTGGCGGTGCAAGGCGGTTGCCGGCATGCGGAAAATAAACGGTGAGGATCAAGATGCAGCGTATGAAACTTGAAACATGCTTTCGCGCGATAACCTCCGCCTAACATAGAGATAAGAGAGTGTTGACACAAGTAACCTGGCTTGGAGATATAAATTGAGAAAAATGTGCAGAAACTGTTTATCAGTTAAGAGGGAGGGCTGTGGAGTTCCATTGAAAGTGATAGGGCAAGTAAATGCCAACCGCTCGGGGATCGGCTTACTTTATAATAATTGTGGGGGCAGACACTTCAATGCAAGTTACAAGTTTCACTGAACCCAGTAATTGGTTCAGTATTCTTAAAAAAACCTAGAAATAAAGAAAAGAGCTGAGTAGCATTCTTTTAGAATGAAAAAAAGTTTTTAGTGTGAAATGACTAATCATTCAATATTCCTTTGACGATCGCAAGAGAATTAAAGAAGAGAGCTTTACTGAGTAGCATACTTTTAGGAAGAAAAAAAGAGTCAAGTTTAGTAAGGAATGTGTCATGTCGCAACTACCTACAGAACACGAAGCTGATGAGTTTCAAACCACTGGACCAGGAAGATAAAAAGTTATTATGTCTCGAAATAGCGTTGCTCAACAGAACGAACCAAATCATTAACCGTAGCAGATCCCATACAAATAGCCTATAAAACGTAATCCGACAATGTTGGATGGGTCGCCGGCCTCTTACGACATTAGGTCGTTAGTTTCAGGTCGAGGCGAAACGCGAAATTTGATAAAAATCTACAATCGATCACAACACGGCAATTATGTAAAACAACACCTTGGAACTAATCACACCGGTTGAAAGTTGATTCAGATGTAAACTCAATAACATTTCGAGAATTCAACGCGTTGGGAGGCCGGGACGCGGTAGTCGCAAGATTTATTGTTTAATGATTGCGACAGACAGCACCGAACATCTATTTGTTTTAATAACACGCACGAATGAAGACACGGGACGGGATCCGCCATTGTTACGTGTAATAGTGTTAAATTAAACCGTTCAGAACAGATGAAATGCAGTTAGTGTCGAGTGTGACGGAGCACATACGGTTTTGCGTTGTTTTAAAGGAAAGCGTGTTAATATGAGGCCTGAAGTTCCGAGCACGTCAGACTTGCGGCAGTTTTACGACCATGAGATATGATGGTCCGTAAAGGTCGACGCCCCAAGCTTAGTTAATATGCTTATGCACGTTGCGGAGAAAATCAAATAAACACTCGGTACATCTCCACTTACCGGCAATGCACTCCGAGTACGTAGCCTTGCACTCGTGGACTGGACTGATCGCTCAGACTGGAGGTTGTCGACACAATCCCTTCCGTTTATAAATAATGTATATCGTAGACTTGAAAAAACGCCGATACAAAGCAAGTTTTATATTAAAATGTCAAGTTGCTCGGTGTTTTAATTAAAGATTAAATATCTGTCGTTATTTATCACGCCTTAATTGAGATATAGCAATTACTTTGAGAAATATCGGCTCATTAACAGGCGTATATACTTTGTACTCATGTTTGGGGAGCTAAGTATGATTTAATTTAATGAGTTGTACTCCAGTATGTTCCTATCGAATTGTTTCTTTCGTAGCATTCGAAAACCCGAAGGGTTAACTATATTAATTTATCTTCGATTTTGCTCACATGTATACTCATTAGTGGAACAAATTCAAGTAATCATACGTCCAATGGTCTGTAATGTGTCTATTGATTTTAGCAGCGGTCGGGAACAGCACTTCAATATTGACAATGAGAGGTAGTTTAGACGCCACTACGTGATCCGACAGTTGATGAGTTCCTACGTGACACGCAGTTCATTGCTCCAGTTTTTTACGGCTTGATCTTGTGAATGAGTTTGCAGACCTTGGATACAGACAAGGATCTCGAATTTGCGCGGTTTATAACCATAAAATCCCCTGCGCGTGTCAAAATATATGATGCTGCTTGGCTGCCCGATTTTAAGTACATATTCAAGGCAATAATGATCGTTGCGTCAGCGGCGAAGTTGTCACACACATTTAATATCAATCCAAAGTCGTAAATCAGTCAATGTAAAATCAATGAGAAGCGAAGGTAACGAATGCTGGATTTCAATAGTGCCACATTAGCAGTAGTTACGCGGTGACGCGCGTGAATGCCATGCTGATTGAAAACGCGCGTTAGTGACAAATTGTCGCTCCAATTCTTATGTGACACGAATACAAAATAAAATACGGTCCTAGGTCAGCTGACACTGATTAGAACGATTTAAAGCTCCTTCGTTAACCTACCGAAGAATTTAATCTTCTGTTTCACCCGTTAATGAAGTTAACGTCATTTATATTCTGAGTCTAAAGCGCAGGTAAACGCGTCCGCTCCGCTCATTCACCGCGGGGTGGTGTGATATATTCAGGGCCCATTTAAATATTCCCAGGGGTGATAAGGGGACGGGATGCGTACCGGTTAATCAAGTAACGTGATCCATTTATCTGGAGCACTCTTGATACGGTGTCGCTGAACCTTGGAATATTGTAAGCTCATTTAGGGTGCAGATTTGGAGAACGGAAGTAAGATAATACGTTTAGAGGACCCGCGCTTCAGTCGCGTTCAATTGAAACTTGAATTAATTGAAGATCAAGTTCAGCAATGAATGACGCAATAGGAGGAACTATTGCATTATTAAAGACTACGACTAGTTTTTATAACATTTGTTTCTTAGTAGGTTGAGTTGACTTTGCAATGAAGGTTGTCTATATAAATAAGATTTTTTCCGCAATTGTAATCCTGGCGGTTTCCTCCAAGTGTTCAAATTCGATCGATGGCAATGCAGTGAAATGGGCAGGCCGTACCGGTCGGGTGCAGCGTTTTGCCTCGTTTTACTGCATTCGATCTATTTACGGTTTTATGAACGGCGATAAAGCCGAACGTCGTACCGGGCCCTCAATAGATACGTCTGCATTTAAATTGACTCTTTGTACACTTTTCTGTTTCTCCATTATTATATTGGGAATTGTAGTGGACTGCGGCGATACAACTGTCAGTTGCCGCTTTCTAGTTCCTGATAAAATTCCGATGCTACATCGTAGCGACATGATTGGAACTTAGAAACAGTTTCTCTATTCTAGTTTGCTAGTGAAATGAGCGAGCTTGTGTCAGGAATACGGGTTGTAATTATAATGTTAAGTCTCGGAGACGTTTAAACTAATAACTGTTTATCGAGTGAAGCAACATCGTTAGCCCTTACGTTTCCATTGGTTACTTTCCTCCGAGATTACTATCGGTTTTGAGGACGTGCTTGCTTGGAGCGTATTCTGCTAGGCAAGAGTATTAAATTATGACTGAAGTTTACTGTCACGTATTATTTGTGTACAGCCAGTAGGTACATACCATGTTTATAGTTACTTGGTATTTTATTACTAATAAGTTTAAATGTGTTTTTTTGGGAACATTTAGGATCATAAGAGGCAGATCGAGACATACTTGTGTCAAGTCAATTAGATGGAGACATATATACCTTCTACGTCATACATGGACCTGAAAAACAACAGGAGTCCCTCCTTCCGAAAGTTAAGGACACTGCCCGTTTACTTTCAACTTTGTTTAGAATTGTGAAAACATGGATGTCATTATAACTATCAGGAATAGGAAACACAAATCAGATCTAAAATCCGTTTATCGACAGAATATGTTTCATACGACGCCAGTGGTGCCAAATATTGTTTACTGGGTATTTTCGTGTGCCTTGAACTGTAGCAATAGAAATAAACTGTGTATTTCATCAAAACGCATCATAAATGCATCAACAGCCACTTCAAACGACTTCAACAATCGGTACTTTATCCTTAATAGAATCTTCCCGGCGACATCTATTGAAGTGTCAAGGAAGCAATATTGATCATATCTCCTTGGCCATATTGTCAGATGAGTTCATAAAATATGGCCGCAATAAAATGAAGATATCTGAAACTGAATCCTGAATCCGCCCACGATGATTGCGAGGTATCGGATGGCAATCGTTAAGGTAATGGGTTACTGTTTTAGTGCTTAAGTGAAAAAGATCAAGAGTTATAGGAACCCAAAATGGGTATTCGATCGTCTTCAAAAGGAGAGTCGTTCATTCTCTATCAACGTTGGATGGCAGTTGGGATATTTTATACTATATTTAATATTTTAACTATAAAGCAAATATAATCTTATAAAGCTAGTCGTGAATAATAAATCGAAATTAATGTAATTCGCTGGAAAAACTTACGTATATAGAAGACTAGTCAAAATATAAGGCCGTGGACGTGAAAAACGGTCGTTCTACTCCCATTCTATGTTTAAATACGTTCACTTAATTTTATCTGTTTGTTCCATTACTTAAACACACTTAGTTACGTAACTTTCAAGTCATTAACACGGTTAATCCTTTACTAACACCACCCAGGTAATCTACTTCAAATCCAGTTTAACTTACAAATTATCACTCGGAATTCCAGAGAGGTAGTCTCCGGAAGTGACGTCGCAAGTATGGCCTCACGCGTTTCCGCAGCACGGCCTTCACCTAAAAGCCGTTGATACCTAGTTCTTATTTAAATTTAGAACAAGCTTGACTTTGAAACGTGTTTTTGCAACGTTTTTATAAATTAGGAACATGCTTGGTATCTTTATAAGTGTTACTTGATTTTTTGTGGGCTTGGGCAATAAAGGCACTGCTAAATGATCCTGTTTTATTTCATGTGCTCTGCCTACCCCGTTTGGAAATAGACTTGAGTTTATGTTGTTACTATTAGTGCTGCTAAATAAGGATTGCAATTTTTTGAGTTATTTGTCTTTTGTCACTGAATAATAGAGGCGTATTAATAATGTAGGATTCGTTCTTTGGGAAAATGGCTACCTAATCAGCTGTTTTCACGTAAGTGGGCGATGGGTGTTGACGTAAATAAGGAGATGATGTCTAGTGCCTATCCAACTCAGGGTCAATTCTACTAAACCGGAATCTATAATAGAGTATACTCCGACATTAGTGAACACAATTTTGACATTTAAACCCAGAAGTTCTTATTCTTGTTTGGTTGAAGTCGAAGCCGAACTTATGAAATGTCCGTAACCCCAAGAAAAAACCTTTCCTGTCTTAAAAAAAGTAAACATCGGAAAACACGAATTTGCATATCGCATTGAAAGCCAGATTCCGAATAATTTGACAAAAACGTCGCATTGCTGTAGACAAAAGAGGGGCGATGGAAAAACGCCTTTGTTTATACCCCTGAAGTATCCCCGGAATGATGGGATAGCTTCCGGCCGGACAGGCTTTGATTTAAGAATTCCTTATCCCATCTTGGCACGATTTTTGCAAAACTGGATTCTATGGCTAGAACATATGGAAATTGTCTGCACTTTTTGGCCCTTCAGTGTGCCTTTCAAATTTTATAACAAAATATAAGATAATACCATTTCCACATCAAATAAATATATAGTTGCTCTAAATTTAATTTTCTATGTCTTTTTCACTTGAATGAATAGTATGGTTCTATTTTGGTCTTCTCTGAGAGCAAGTTAAAGCCATTTGATGTCTTCTATCTGTGCTTCTATCTAATTGATAGGTAACTATCTGTTCTCATGGGAGGAAGCCAGATTAGCGATATATCTCCCCGAATTAAGGATCGCTTCATTATTAAAGGGGAAGTTTGGCACGGTGAGTATTATGTATCTTACTTAGGCAACAACTAGGGTTGCCAACCGTACCGTCTCGTTTCCAGCACCTTAGAGGATGTGTCCCGCAAAGGACGCGTGCGGGACGCTTATTGTCCCGTTTTCAGGTCTGGTCAGAATTTTCGTGTTTCGTTTCTTTACCAAAAAAAAATGCGTTTTAAACATGTGAAACAATAAAGTTATTCTAAATTTTTTATAAGCCGTTCCTTATAATGTGAATGTGCTCAAATTTCAGTAAAATTCAATAGTTTAACTAAATGTACCCGAATACAGAGAGTAGTTTCTAAAGAGCGTGAGGGGTCTTTAGTTTTAGTTAATTTTTAGGTATGTTTTTATATAAAAACCTAATTGTTTATATGTTCATTCACAACCGTAATATATTAATTTTGTGCCCTGAGTTCTCGATTTTTCGTTACTTTGTAAATCGTGCATGAGTCCCACATTTTTTGCCACGTCCCGCAAATCGGTGCTCACAAGTTGGAAACCCTAGCAACAACAACGTCTGAACTGCAGTTCCAATGAATTAAAATACCGAAAGGGATAATTTTCAAATTGTATTTTATTTTAAATGGAGATCTTTCATTGATTTGTTGATTGTATCTTTATTTATTTTATTTATTTATTTATTTATTTACACTTCAATATTACAAACATTCATAGGAGAAACACTGGCCCCTACACTAGGCACAGCCTGTCCCGTAGGTAGCCAATTCGATTACGAGTTTACAAAATGGGTGCGAATTGTTAATAAGATCACCAAATTACTTAAAGCCTAAAATAAACATGGGGAAAAACAGCAGAAAGGGGATATAATATCTAAAAAATTATGAATAAGCCTGCAGTTCATTCACACGTGTGTGTGTTAGTGTGTGCGTGTGTGCGCGCGCGCGCGTGTGTGTGTGTGTGTGTGTGTGTGTGTGAGTGTGTGTGTGTGTTTGTGATGTGAGTGAGCATGGGTGTCTTTATTTAATTACTCTCATTAGGTCCTCTATATCCTCATACGAGAGGGAAAGTAACCAACTCGTTAACTTGTATTTCACTTCTCTTACGGAAAATTCTTTCAGGGGAAATTTGACACTAACTCTGTTGTAAATGAACGGATGTATAAAGTTGGGGAATCTTCTGGCAAAAATGGATTTAGTAGGAGGCACAGGGATTTTGAGGTTGCGTTTTTGCAACATGATATTGTATGTTGGAGACCTTGTGACCACTTCGTGCATTTTAGTAACTACATGGTGAACAAATAATCCGCGAACGCTGAGAACCTTCATGTCACTGTACACAAGCTTCGACGAATATCTAATAGGTTTTCGAAGAATGACCTTAAGCAAAGCACGCACATCTTACTAAAACAGACGGTAGCCTCAATAATATGACAGACTTCTGGAAATAAATGCTTTTGGTAAGGTTTCGTAGGAGTAACTACGCATCAAAACAATGTCAAACAACTTTGCTACTAAAAAGATACAGACACTGATAAGGGACTACCGAAGGTTGTGAGGGATATTATTAATACCTATCCGGTGAGTAATAGAGTTGTTTTTTAAAGCCGGATTCATGCTAATCTGATGTGGTGCTCTCTAATGCCCTATGACGCCTCGCATTTTAACAACTAAATATTGAATAAAAGCATTTCGCAAAAAGAAATACTTAGATGTGACTTCGCCAAGATGGCGACCAGAATCCGATGAATGAGAATCTAACCGTACTTAACTAAGAGAACAACGGTTGGAACTCACTTGGTAAATATGTCTCACGTTAGTGTAAAGATTTGTCGGCGCGCCTAATAGAGACCACTGGTGACCAGAGGGCTGGCCAATATTTCGGACAAAGAATAAGCATTGCCATACAGTGTGGCAATGCAGCCAGCCTTCTGGGCACCCTACCCCCGCTGACGGCGACTTGGGACAAATTTTTTATCTTTAAGTTTTACTGTTTACTATTGCCTAGGTTAGATTTTTATTTTATTGTTTCTTCATATATTGTATATTGTTATTTTAATAAACAAACATAATATCTATAATAAACGTTTGTGTGTTTTATATTAGTATTAAATATAATTTACGTACTTAACTAAATCGATATCGTTCTGTTGTGTCACGGGACGTCATGTCAGACAAATATGGATCCGGATTCCTCATGATAAATCAGTAACCGGAGAAGTAGAACACAAACCAGAAACGTAATATTTACTACGTAATAAAATTCTTTCAATTAACATGTTACTTTTGACTGACGTATCCGAGCAGAAAGGAAAGCTGATCACTCCAATTACGAAGCGGTAAACCTGGACGTGATTGAAAAGTAAGTAAAATATAACCAGTATCAAGTAGTAATTTTGCTAAGGTTAGCCAGATGTAGTTTGTGGGTAGTTTATTTTTCCTGGCGAACAAGGTGATTATAAATATCAGAACACGATTCTATTGTCAAGGCGTTGGAGTGCATGTTTAGATATTTTTGATCATGATCACCCTGAAGAGTACAGATATATTTGGTGCTAATAATACGAATCGCAGTTTTCCGTTGAGTGAGTTAAAGTCTCCCCGTATGGTGCCGGGTTATAATCAGGGATCGGATACCGGTATTTTTTCCATAGAAAAATACCGGTGTTATTACGGTCACCGGTTCATTATTTGTTACCTAAATACATGATTCAGCCCTACGTAAAGAGCAAAAATAATCCAAAATATTGGGCTAATTCAGAGCTTTTTAAAAATACCGGTATCGGTCCCTGGTTATAATACCACTTCCCCTTTTCTTCCCGTGGGTGTTTTATTACTATCGACTATGGGAACCGGGTTGTGGGTTAGGTTAGGTTAGGATGCATATTGTTTTAACCTGTTATTGTGTACAATAAAGTATTTACAATAGATGCATGCAACCTATCACTGCAATATCACTTTCTCTCCATCTTTAAACCCACAATTGCTTAATGTGGCACTGGATTAAATTGCGTGTGCTCTGCCTACCCCTTTTGGGAATATAAATATAAATAAATAAATATTTTTTGGACAATCTTACACAAATCAACCTAGTCCCAAACTAAGCAAAGCTTGTACTATGGGTACCAAGTGACGATATACATACTTAAATACATAGAAAACATCCAAGACTCAGGAACAAATATTTGTGTTCATGACACAAATACATGCCCTGACCGGGATTCGAACCCGGGACCTCTAGCTTCGAAGGCAGGGTCACTACCAACTAGACTAAAGCGGTCGTAATACAGGTATGAGCTTATGTATGTTTTATGTTATGAGTTAAAGTATCTCTGTTGTCATTTATGCACCTGTGTCTATAGAGCGTAGCAATCCAAGCAATATCTTGAAAAATATATATAATCAAGTTTTATAATGAACGTAGATCAATTCATTTTGTAGTAGGTTTGTGTCACTGTGAAAAGCACCCGAAGGGCATTAGTTTAAGATTAATTCTACTTTAATTGTTTGAAAAAATGGTCTAATTTCAAACGTCAAAGACCTGGAATCTGGCTGGCGGCTACATAAGATACGATACGATAGAAGTTTAGTTAGTTCGAAGAAATACACGCAACCCAATATTTCGATTTCAAACTTCCTTAGTGAAACTACAGACAGGATTTCCTTAGCCTAAACAAACATTGTTAGTCGAAACGAGCGCACGGCATTGTGGACGGTAGCTCACCGTGAGTCACGAGGCCGCTTAATCAGTGAGGAAAGTCATACTAAATACTTATACGAGTATGTTTTCAACACGACCTTCAGAGGCATGTTTTTTGGGGCTCTGAAAATTGAGAAAATTATTGCAATGTTGTAAATTCGTACATAGCATAGATTATTCGTGTAACTTTCGAATGTATAGTCCTCGAAGATTAAAAAAAAGAACACCACCAAAATTATGGTTGCAATATTCACTATAATATATATGTTAGCAAAAAACATGTCTAAGCAGAATTTGGTGTCTATCATTTACATTCACCTGCCTAATTAATTTCTACTACAGTAAGTACAGAGTTATAGGTAAGTGTTCACGTCTATTATAATTTGAAAACGCAAGATTTTTACAGAAAGATGCGTCATGTTTCTAAATAAGATAAGGTTAGACATTTTAAATACCCAATCGTTGACACCTATTGTTCACCTTTATGAAGCTTCTAAGTGTCTGCAATATCACATTTAAACCTAAAATTGCTAAATGTGGCATTGGAATTAAATCTCATGTGCTCTGCCTATCCATTTTCGGAATACATGGCACCGTGAGTTGGGTTATCATCATTTCGTATAAAACGCTACTAGTACAAGCGGTAACAGGTCTAAAACGCTGCTAATCTAAAACGCATCATATGTTGTAAGTGTCAAAAATTGGGTTAGTGTCGAGAGACGGTTACCTTAGTTATTTTTCTGCATGCATTTCGTCGGTTGACAACCAAAACACCCTAAGTAACAAATATCTACTTAAAATAAAGCTCGTATCTCAGCATCGTATTAGAACGAGATACGAGGTTTCGAAAAGTAGTGACAGATTAGATAGTGAGTTTTGATTGTCAACCGACGATTTGTTATTTGATATGACTACGACATGATGGTTTGCTTAGATCGGAATGTTGGCGTTTCAAGTTGCTACAATACCATTTGGAGCCCAGTTTGTTGGCATACTTTTATTAAATATTATACTTTTTGATTATGAATTAAATCTACAGGTTATATTCGTTTTCACTTTTTTAGGGTTCCGTAGCCAAAATGGCAAAAACGGAACCTTATAGATTCGTCATGTCTGTCCGTCCGTCCGTATGTCACAGCCGATTTATTCGGAGGCTATAGGCACTACAATTATGAAATTTGGTAGAAAGGTGTATTCTATGAACCGCTATATAAAAGTGATGTGAAATTACAAGAAAAGATTAAATTAGGGGGGGCACTCCATACATGTAACCGGTGGATGAAAAAAAAAATTTCTTAATATTTCATAGCGTAATGGTTTCTCACTGAACCATAATTGTAGATGATATTAAAATTTAAATCTAATTTATTGTTTGACCATAAATCAACCACTTATTAAAATTGAGCTATAAAATCAAATACCTTTATACAAATAGAAACGAAACCTAAGAATACGCTCCTCTTGAATTGAATCCTGAGATTACGATGGTGACGATAGTGAAAAGAATTGTCAACGCAAATAAAACAAGAAGTTCACGATAAAAACATAACGGGTCGATAGCTATAAATCAGAACCAGGTATAACAACAGTTTTTCTCATTCACGGCAACTGTGTACAAGCGGTTCACACAAGTATGGTGCGGGACGAGCAGAGAGTTACAAGCGATTTTTATTCAAGTACTTAGGTATGTATTCAATCTTGTTTGTCTCTATAAAGCGTATTCCCTTCTGAAAGGCCGGCAACGCACTTGCGACTCCTCTGGTGTTGCAGGTGTTTATGGGCGACGGTAATTGCTTACCATTAGGCGATCCGTCTGCTCGTTTGCCCCTGTAACATAAAAAAAAACCATCCATTCTATACCTACATTAATTTTGTGCTAACAAAAATATATAATTCATCGATTGCTGTTATTCGCGGAAGTAACAAACAGCTGAGTGAATTAAGAGTATATGTCCAGGGTGAGGGGGTTTTTGCTGCAAAGCGGTGAATACATAACTCAATATCATCAAAATAAGTACGTTTTGATATCTTGTTCGGATTCGGAGCAGACTACAAAGAAGCAATCATTTAGGTACGTAACTAGTTCGTTCGATGCCCTAACAAAACAAAAATGGCGCTACAAAGCGTTTTAACCGTTATTGCATACGAGGCCTTAAATGGCAGATACTCGTACAATATATGACCTTATTGAAGCCATTTCAAGGTTCAAATAAACAAATTATACGGCTTGCAGTAAAGGATACTAACCCACTACGTTCTTGGGAGTACCCACCGTTACCCTACACGTGACCACTGGGTGGTGTTAAACGGTGCAACAAAAACTGGCGACACAATTGCAATACGATAACTAAACTAACCCACCACCGAACCAAAGCAGGGGTACCTATAACTGCTGGCAAAGACTACAATTATACAAACACTGCTGGCTCTGGTATAGTAGTATTTATTTTATCAACTTATAACTATGACAGAAAAAAGAAGGAACAGAACAGAATATTCAAAACGAAACGTAAAAAAGTATAAAAGGGTAAAAATCCTATAAAGAGGTGAAGACATCAACAAAAACTAGCGACACAATTGCAATACGATAACTAAACTTACCCACCACCGAACCAAAGCAGGGGTACCAAAGCAGTAACGTCAAACACCGCTTTCCGCCCCCGCTGTAGCTTGTGTTGTAAAGCCCCAGTTCGAGACAATGGGTGCCCTCGTCAGTTCAAGATCACGACCGGGCGCTATCCTATGCAAAGCGAGCTAGGAATTAATATTCGCTTTATGGAAAGCCTGTGTAACGGTGGTTTGTACTAGCACTATATATCTTACATAGGTAGTATAGGTAGGGTGCTGCATGTTTTATATGTGATTATATATAGTAGGTAATCTCGTGTGTAGTGTAAGTGTCGTCGACGGCTAGCTTAATACGTGTTAGAAATGCACATTATGCAAGTTAGTGTTTTAACAATATGAAGATAATTATTTGATTGCGATTGAGTATAGGGATGTTGATACCAAATAAGAAAATAAATAACTTCGAATTTTCTCGAAAAGGGATCAAATGAAGAACTTGGTGAATAAACCGGCTTCTACTTCTACACATATCTCTTTGGCCAAGCAAAAATTATCACTTCAGAGCTTAATATCACGCCAACCGATTCTTGAATCAAAAACCTTGAAAGAGCTATCCAACGCAAACCCCATCGTGTGGGGTATCCCACACGATGGTGTTTGGAAGAAAAATAAATGCACCACCACTTTACATGTAGGGGAGGTACCGTAAAAAAAATTTTGTTAATGATTTTATTCTACCGTATTGTTGGCGTCATTGATATGTATACTCATGCCAAATTACAGCTTTCTAGTACTAACGGTTACTGAGAAAAGCGGGGGAAAGACGAACGGACATGGCGAAACTATAAGGGTTCCTTGTTTACTACGGAACCCTAAAAAAGTAAGTCAAAAGAATAAATAATTACGTAATCAGAAGTCTTCAAAGTTTTAAGAAGGGGCATATTCTGTCCCTTTTCCGCAAAACGCATCTTTGTATTGGAACAATCTTCATTAACTATGGCGCTCGTGGTCAGTGACGTCACTGATCTGTCGCGCTTTCTTTCTCTAACCAGCAACATTAAATCGGTTGTAGCTTCATTATTTATTGAGATATTTGAACAGGACTTTCACCATTTGGCATATTTTTTTGCCTTGTTTCTTTTGGTGTAGTTTTATAGAGTAGTCCGAGTCAAAATCCCTATTCTGCCGTCTCAAGAAGAAAAACCATAAGTGACATTTTTTGCAAAATGGACTTATTACCAGCCTTGTAATCAGGAAAAAAAATGTGATCTTTCTCTCTAGGAGATATAGTACTATATCTTTTGTAGATCACGATTTAGACAACCACAAGTGCATAATTTACAAGAAATCTAAAGTTTTTTGGCTTTATTTCGAAACTTACTTTTTGTCACTTATGGTTTTTCTCCTTGAGACGGCAGTATTGGTTTAACTACTGAGTTGAGTAGATAGATCAGATGTGATATTTCTTTGTTTGTTTATTATTTTTTAATGTTTTTAATAGAAAAACTTGAAGATGCGATTATGGCTCTTAATAAAATGTAAATAACGACGAAATAAATGTCAGTGATACGTCACAATGGGTCAAAAATTCGTCGTAATATAGTTACCGTCTGCTGTTGACAGAGAGTTAACAAATGTCGTTAAACGAGAAAAAAAAGACTTAGGGAAGGGACCTGCGTGCGTTACAAATATGTATATATATTTGTGGATAGTAAACTACAGAGAAACCTGCAGTCCACTTTCTCCAGGCGTGCATCCAGGATTTGGTTCAGGGGGTGCGATATTAGGGATCAAGTGAGTGGAGGGGGGGGGGGGGGACTTTTTTGTGGTTCCTTAGTAAACAAGGAACCCTTATTATAGTTTCACCATATACGTCCGCGGCTTACTACTGGAAAGTTGTAATTTGGAAACGGTAGAATGAAATCTTGAATAACTATTTATTTTCAATAGTCATCATGTGGGGTATCGTGAGATAGCTTGTTCAAACCCATTGTTGGGTTTCTAAACTAGCTAAAACGGTGGCTACTGGGCATGTGAAAAAAATCATAATAGTAGTATACATAATTAATTAAAAGTAAAACTGAAAACGATTTCGTACAATTTCCATGATCACTTAGATAATGTTATTATTTATATCAAAAACATAGTAAATACGTATAAGTTTGATCATACATACATAATGGAACGGGTGGACTACTACGGAACCCTACATGGCGCGTGGCCTGATACGCACTTGGCCGATTTTTATAGTTAGAAAAAAGAACACAGTGGCGCTACCGCGAACAGCAAACGAAGTTTTCCCTCTCTGTCTCACTTACGTCAGACAGAGAGGGAAAACTTCGTTCGGCTTCAGAGGCCAAATGCCCATATTGTCACCACTGTACTCGCGCCTGCGTTTCTCTGCAGCTGACGTATATAGACGTCTCTGTATAGTGACTGATGGTAAGAGATCCGGTGGTCTAATGACAAAGAGCCTTTCTAATCAGTATCAGTAATGAAATCGAAGATAATCACGACCGCTAACTGGAAGTTTCACGTCATGTCAATTGCTTGACGGATACGATACATAACAATGTATAATCGTGAACGAAAGTAATATGTAATTTATCTTTAATGTTTTATGTAAGTTTGCAGCGCGGGGCGATAGAGTTATATTAGGAGGCAGATGCGGTTTGATAACTTTTTAAATTGAAAATTATATGAACTAGGGCGAATAAATTCACATACATATATGTGAAGTAATCGTACTAGGCCATCCGTGTAGCCGGGCCTCATTCGTGAGACGGGCTTCTGCCCAGCAGTGGGAATAGGTATATAGACTGATCATCATCATTGATAAGGATGATGAACTAAGTAGTCTTAGCAATTTGATACATGAAATGTTTTTGATGGGATCACATAAATATAACGAGAAGCTGCTTTCCGACCTGCTAAAGTAGATAGGTAATTTTTTTAGGTCCAAGTGGTTGAAAAACTGACATCAAATTAGCTGGTCGCTAACCGACCTGTCGACCCTATATACCTATGTTCGTATTATATTTTATTAATAATTTAATTTTCCATTTTTATTTATCTAATACCCCCTCTTATACCTTGTATACATGTATCTGTAAACAGAGTAAATAATGAGAAACTAAGTATAATCTGAGTTATAAAAAATGTATTCAGGTTTCTCTTAAGAATTATGTATATATCAATTCTTTAATGAAATTACTTACACATGTATAATTTTAAACATATGCAGTTTGCAGGTAATGAGGTGTGGCACACAAATAATCAATTTGTCATTCTCTTTACGTCGAAATATTTTCCGTCATTTATCATTGGCATCGGTATAATCATCGTGATCATTAATATGGAAATCTTTGTCGGTTTGATAAAAATAATGATGCCATATATGAGTAAAAATAAACTTTTAAGCACTCATCCACAGTGGTAAAAACTTAAGTATTCCTCAATAGTTTTAAATTATGTTAGGATGCTGATAAAGTTGTTCAGTTTTAAATATAAAACTCCCGTGAGTTTCAGACATATTGAAATATAACGGGTCACTCACGTGGCGGGGACGTCCACCGCGCGATCGCGACAACAGTGACACATATAGTCCCTATTTGTCCCGGTACCGCCGCACACCAGGTAGAGTCAGTCCGACCCAGGTCGGGCCTAGCTGAGTTTCTTGCTGGACTCTTCTCAGCTAGGTTAGGTTTAGTGAACCAGCGACAAAACTCCCAGTAGCTCGATTCCACTCACACCTCAGATTCGGTTGAAACCGCTCAACCAATCTCACTGCAGCGCAAACTCTTAGAGTATTCCAGTGTTCCATACCACACGCGTTGTCGTGCCGGAGGTTTTCCCCTGGATTTTCCCCAGACTACTCTCCAATCGCGCACTCCTATCGCTTTATTGGGCCCGGCCTATAAAGCCACAGTCAAATTCAAAAAAAAAGGGTTACTCACGTCTTATAGGTCGAGCGAGCCGCGCGCGAGCGCGCAGTGCTAGTAGCGCGGGCCACGTAGGTACCTAATGGCCCGAAATATATCGAGCTATACCTATTGGGTATGGGATACCTATGGGATATACGGGTCACTCACGTTTTAGGTCGAACGTGAGTGACCCGTTTATTATATTTCAATAAATTTGTTCAGTTTCAAAAATCAGAAGGCAATATGTTAAAATAAACTGTGCATTGTCACACTCAAATATTATCTGCCTCTCTCTGCTACAGACCAGGGATGTAACAGATGTGGTTTAAAACCAATCGGAAGTTCCGACTTAACGGAACCGGAACCGGAACTCTGTTACATCCCTGCTACAGACATGGGCGTGTTGATAGACGTGGTTAAGTAGCGGGATCGTTTCATAGTTAAATGTGGGTTAAACTGTTAGCTATAATTCCAGACATATTCAGTTATATTTCACTGTTGAATCGCTTGGACCGTGGAGCTCAACAATTCATCAATTGTTTGTCTAGCTGGCATAAAATGGCCATCCGGGGACCATGGGGCTGGCTCGTTTCTCGCCTGGCGGATAGGCATAGCCATCCAAAGTTCCAATGGGGATACGCAGCCAGCCGACCAGTCGCTGCCAGCCGACCTGGGGGACCTTTTTTGATTATTTTCTTTATTTTAATTAGGTTAGTTATACTTATTTAAGTTTTTATTGTCCCTGTATGTTAATTTGAGTGCTCATAACTGAATAAATACATTGAGTAGCAATAACGTACAAGTATAGAATCGTTGTAACGAGCTGTCTCCATGAGGGTGAGAGGCACCAGAAGACACATCAAGGCCTTCGATTGCGAAGACGGAGCAGGAATCCTACACTAAGCAAGATTTTCTAACCAACCTCCCCCTCCGCCCCACAGTTTTTGTTTTTGTCCCTCATTGCCGTCGTATGTTTGTACATATTCTATATTTTTGTTATGTATTTTAACAATAAATACTGTTCCACTAGTCAATCTACCATAATCGCCGAATAAATAACAATAGAAGGTTAACCAAACCATAGTATCGTTGTTATGTACAACTCGAGTGTTCTAGTCGCAACCCCCTACCGCCAGACGGCGCGACGGGATCCGACGCGTTTCACCCCGTGCGGTTGCGCGTCTTTGATAGTATAACATATATAAGTATGTATACCTCTTAACTGCTCACGGTCAAAATTTCCTCATCCATGCTGATTGTAAAGCTTTATGTCCATTGAATTTCTGAGTTATAAGTGTTAAATAACGTGCATGCACCTCCTTAGCTTGTTATGACATAGTATAGTGTGTTGCGTTCTTCACTTTTTCTTCTTATCTCTGGACGCAACTAATAAATAATCATATTGCCCTCTAGTCGCTTAATCAGTTCGGCAAAATCATTTCGAAGTTATTATTTCCTACTGTTGTGTCACAAATGTTAATAACACTGACTTGCTTAAAAACTAACACATGCTCACAAGATTTCAAGTTGTTAATGAAATAGAGGGGTGAATAGCTAGGTATCGTTTTCTAGCGTATCTAAGGTTTATCTAAATATTAATTCCTTACTAAGAAAAAATTTGAATAACTTTCGTTTATAAATTCGGAGTTGAAGTAATATAGAGGAATCATATTAAGTATAACTAGATACATTTACAATTCGGTCTCTTATCGTATGGAAACCTGGATCTAGATTCTAAATTAGCCGGGTGTAGCATACAAAGCAGATGTGCATTTGATTGGAGGCTCTATTTCCATACAAAACAGAAACTGTCGACAGTCGGCACTAGTCCGCAAAGCGAGGGTCTTTTCTTCGCCATTTTTCTATTTGGCGTGATCGGTTCATAAGCACCACAAAAAATTGTCTTCTCTCAGACATGGCACTCATTGATTGATACCATAAACCAGACATTGGCTCCTAGGCTTTATGATTTTGCCAATGCTAAGTACCGCTTTTTTTGCTTATTAGAATTCAATTTTATTTTATTTTCCAACAAAAAAAACGAGAAATAATTTAAGAAATTTTTATTTAGCCACTAAAACAACAATACACACAAATTAACATGAATCACTATTAGTTTTTTTTACCTTTTGTACATTTTTTCCGGCCAACTACATAACATATTGCAAGTATCGAATACGTTGCTTCATAAACATGAGTTAACAGAAAGCGTGAAGCACTTTTATCTGCGATCATACATTGTCACTTCACTTTCGCGAGTCGTGAGTCACGAGTGAGCATACCCGCATGAGGCATCGCAGGCGCCGACCGACTAGCGACAATTTATTGAGGAGAGCATGTACAATCAAGCTCGAAAACATGTACATGGGACAAAGTAATCAATTATAATGAACGCTTATTAAGGCTTGGTCACACAGCGTGCGCGACGCAAGTATGAATGTGAGAAAAGATAACGTCCCGCTCGTGCACACGCTAACGCAGCGTGTGTGGCGTCGTTAACCTATTACCTACCGTACGTTTCGTTTCGGTGCGCAGGGCACACAGCGCGGACGTCGAGCACGCTGTGGGCTCTAGCCTTAAGGGGGTTTTAACTCCCAATGGCCTTCCAAAATATCCAATTCTTCGATCTGTAAACTCCCGTTTTCTCGTGTTTCTTATTGTATTAAGAATAACGAGGTTTACCGAAATAGTATCCCATATTTACTTCAAAGCTCACTGTCTTCGAGATACATAGCAATTTTAGGCCAAAAAACCAGGTTTTTGAACGTAACTTTTGTGAAGATGAATTAAAAATAAAAATTACGATTTGAAACGGGATTAGTTATTTGTTATACAAGGGTGCAAAGTTGTGGAATTGAAACACGAGCTAGCGAATGGATTCTAGGATTGAACCACAGCTAGCGAATGGATTCTATGGTTGACCCCCAAGAGCGAAGCGAGTGGTTCATAAATAGAATCCTGAGTGAAGCGAGTGGTCAAAAATAGAATCCTAAGCGTAGCGAGTGTTGCAACACACGAGACGTAAATTAACTTTGCAGCCGTGTATAACACAAATCTTTTCACCTCACTAGAGCGAGGAATTTTTTTCCTCCTCGTCCTAACGTTGACAGTTGCGTCCTAAATATAGTTGTCCACTACCTAATCCCGAGATTTGGCGTAAGTACCAGTTTTTTAACACAACAGCACAATATAAAATTATTGTTGCTGGACTGTATGGACTGGCCTTTACATGTTATTATGTTTAAAAAAGTTACAGATAGCGCATTCGGATTTCAAATATTCTTTGCACTCTTGTGGATAAAATGCAGTTTTGCTATCTGCGTCATTCCTTAACTCATTTCAAAGGACACTAATATTTCGTTACATCTTCTAGGAGATGATTTTTGCATAATGACTGCTATTTCAATAGCAATTGTTTTGTCACCACGGATTGTGTAACTCTTACAAAATTAAAGTTATTGCAGAAAGTGAAGACTAGATCATTCGTTCGATTGAATGAAACTAATGGAACCATTCACCATTCAGAGCAGCATTACAATTAATCTCATTAACGAGCTTATATAAAACTCATTAGCGTCTCATCAACTTGTTGAATTCAATTTTGTAGTTGAGAAATTTACGTCGTAAATTAATTATAATTATTGAAAGGATTTGAGATGGAGAAATATATATTCTCTGACTAGGGCTTAAGTAGAGCAATGCCCATTTGCAATTGTCAATACTGCGTGTATGTGAGGTTAGGTGGTGAATAAATAAATTAAATTTGGGGGACAATCTTAATCTAATCGAACTAGTCCCATAGTAAGCTCATTTAAGGCTTAAATTATAATTGAAAACTGTATAGTGTATGTGTAATCACTTTATTAAGTAAGCCAAATTCCCAGATTAAATTCACCGCCTTGGAGATATATATGGCATCACCGTTTGGTAATTTTAGGTCAAAAAACCAGTTTTTTGGATGTAACTTTTGTGAAGAGTTAAAAATAAAAATCTCTCTTACGTTGTTAGAGACGTCAATAATGAACATATATTAAGTGCATAAACAGCATTCTAATATCAAAATTAGAACTTTTTTGGACCATGTTTGAGTAAAACTAGTCCCATAGTAAGCTCATTTAAGGCTTAAAGTATAATTGAAAACAGTATAGTGTATATGTAATCACATTATTTGGAAAGCAAAATTCCCAGATTAAATGTTCATCAACGAACATAAATGATAATATGTACCGGTTTGTAATCGAACTCATTTTAATGAACGGTTTAAAATCCCGGCGTAATTAATGAAAAGCTCATTCCCCTCTTATTTAACTGATTTTAATTTTATCAACTGAATTATATCCTGTAAGTAGATTATCTTTTTATGTACCTATTGGATGAACAATCGAAACGGGTCCAGTACACTTTCCTGTAGTAATATGCGACATCTACTTGCAATAAAATCTGACTTGTGGATCTAGTGATGTCCCATGTCCCGTTACCGGAAATATTCCCGCATTTGTAAAACCGGTAACTGCGCGTGGCTAATATTAGACATTAATTAGAAATAATTTGGATTTTTAAACAATGTGTGTTGCTACAAAACCCGATGTAGTTTCACAATCTGTTATTGATACCAATGTATCCATACGTTTCCTCTAAGTTTAATATAGATAGACTGAGCATCGTGCCGAGACAAAGTTTGAATTTGTTTTTATTAGTTTGCTGGTGTGCTCATAGCCGGATATTCCTCTATCTTTTTTTGCAACGACAGTGGCAAACAAGCTTACGGCCTGCCTGATGTTAAGCAAACACCGCAGCTTATGGATGCCTAGGACTCCAGAAGAGTCATAAGCGCGCTACGGACCCTTTATCCTTTATTGGCTTGAGCATTAATTCGGTGTGTTAAGAGGCTCATAGTTCCCAATCACCTTCGATCTGTACTCTCCATTCGTGTTTTTTATGGCTTATCGTATTAAGAACAACGAGGTTTACTGAAATATTATGCTATATTTACTTCAAAACTCACCGTCTTGGAGATGGCATCACCCTTTGGTAATTTTAGGTCAAAAAACCAGTTTTTTGGATGTAACTTTTGTGAAGATGAGTTAAAAATAAAAACCTCTCTTACGTTGTTAGAGACGTCAATAAGAAACTTATATTTAAGTGCGTAAACAACATTCTAATATCAATATTGGAACTTTTTTGGACCATATTTGAGTAAAACGTAAAAAATTAAGTAATTAGTTTTTTTAAACTTAGGCTCTTGCAAATGTAGAAAGGATTGAAGAAACGCTAACCGTTTTTGCCATAAATATATCTATAGTTTTGACGAAGCAATATCGACTCAAAATTCGTCAAAAATCATCCTCCTTAACGGCTAGAGACATAAGCCGGTCCCTCACTTTCGAAACACAGCTTATGCTCGGGAGTTCGTGCGACCTTCCTTACTCACCACCAGGAATAGAAAGAACACCACATACCATACCAAGAACTAGTAGTGGCGCTACCTATTATGGCTGCGGTCTTCTGTAAAGAGGCACTTCCCGAGTTAGGCACCAAATATGAGCGAGATGACGTCCCGCTATGCCCTACATCTCGTACTATCTCTCATTTTCTTTCATGTCTCATGATACCTAACTAAGACAAATTATTCATGAACCAAATCTCGTCTCCGCCAACAAATGTAAATTCCATGATTGCCCAATAACTCAGTTTTAAACCGAATTATTGGCTGAACGGCCGTACCCTATTAAAATCTGATCGAAATTCAATATCCCGCTTTCGGCCACACAGTGTTTGTCTCCTCGAAGTTATCACAACTTTCTTAATCAGAACCTTCTTTGCGGGCGCAAAATAAGAGTTTTCCGGTCCCCGTAAATAATTCCCCGCCAAATTCTATCTTTGACTTTGCAATCACTTTCTTTGCGCTTCATAACGAGCTTTAACGCTGTGTTTTAAAGTCCAAAGTCGTTTGTCTGTCCAGACGGTACCTATAAAGTACTTAATGTTTTCAATTCTGTATAATCGGTTTAGAATTTCCAGAGTTTCGCTTGGGTAATTGGATTGGGAGGCGGGGGCGAGTTTTTCCACGGACGAAAGCTCGTGCGATACAATTCTATCAATAGTAAAACGTGCAAATTACAAATATAGTCATATACCTAGGTACATAAATTACTTAATTTTCTCGTATTTAGGTAAGTGGGTACATATATTTGACAGATGAAACTTCCTCTAGTGTCCCAAAATCCAGTTCTTAGCTTAATCCGAGATTGCGAAGAACAGATTTATGTATATATAGTCTTAAATATCAGTCGTAACTAATGGTGATTTTCTAATTACATCCTTTTAACAATAACGCTTTACTAAACCGTACAGTCTACTGACCAAGAAATAACCCGCAAACACGTTGAAAACGTTGAATTGATTCAGCCCGAGACCGTCGATGTTTCCAAAAAATTCTTCAACCGTACTTCGCCTTTTTAACAACATGAAACGATTATGTTTGCCCACACGTCTCAACTAAATACCAACCATATAGGCCATCCTTTTTGTTTTATACAACGTCGGTGGCAAACAAGCTTACGGTCCATCTGATGGTAAGCGGTCACCGCAGCCTATAGATGCCCGCAACTCCAAAGGAGTCCCGTACGCGTTGCCGACCCTTTATAAAATTTGAAGATGCACTGTGTTGACAACGGAAGGGACAAATTTAGGTCCCTCGCTCTCAACACAGTGCATTCTCGGGAGCTCTGGCAACCTTGCTCACCTCCAGGAACACAACACTACGTACTTGTATAGCAGATAATGTTATTATTATGGCTGTGGTCTTCTGCAAGGCGGAGGTACTTCCCCAGTTGGGCTGCTCAAAATTCTAACAAGTTGACATTTTGCTGTGCCCTACCTCTCTTCAAACTACTTACATTAGTCGGTATTAGCTAGACATAGGTACGAGACCAGACAGCCACGCAGCTTTAGGGAAACGCTTGCAATGGTTGCATTGCATAGTGATATGTTGTTTTCATCAAAACTAAACAATGCGGAACATGGAAGGGGAGTTTTACCACGTGTTTTCACCCCAGTTTCCCCACACCTGTCACATAGATTGCCATTCATAGAGGACTCATAAAGATTAGTTCTCTTCACTCTTATAATAAACTACCGACTCAAATTATCCTAATTCTAAAATGGCGTAAGTAAACAGAATGTCAGCTGTAAATAGGACTTTATTGATTAGTACAGAGTCAGGGCGACACGTCTCGCCAACGTTTTTTATAAACTTCCATTTTTAATATAACAGGGGCGCAGATGTCGGAAACCTTTTACCCATTTGGAGCATGCATGGAGGGTCGATTGAAGGAAGTACGATTGTGAAGGCGTTTTTTAATCTTATACTATAGGACTTACGGTTCCTTAAAAGGTTTTAGATTTACTGTACGGTTCCTTCCTCTACCTATTGTGCTAAATTCGCTGAAATAATGTTCTGAACATTGAAAAGTTCAATAAGGACGAATCTAATAAAGTAAGATTTATGGTAACGTTATTTTTCTAATCTAATACTATAGGAAGCTAATGAATTTACGAGAATTATTGCAAAAAAAATCAGAATAGAGGTAAATTAAGTAGCTTACCCCTTTGGGCTACCCTCGTTAATAAACCTTGGCCGAAATAAAAATAAAACTACTAAAATTAATAAAACAAGACACGTGAAAGTAAATACTAATTGGATGAAATGGACCTGCCAAGCGAACTGTGAAAAAATCATTCCATTTCTGCCGAAGGATATCCGTTGAGCTGATTGACAGCAAATTACTTCCTCCCGATCCCCGCTCGATAAAAACAAGTTGAAACTTATCTAATGAAAAATATCACTAGCAATAAGTAGCAACGCAATGGCAGGCCGAGGTGAGGTAGAAAGGTGCTGTCACCCTTCGCGAAAATATTGTTATCGATTGCACCCGAAGCGGAAATATCGAGAAAAGTTCAAATACCATTGAGAGCCGTTCGTTCACCCCGCTATGTTGGCAGCATTCTGAAACCTGGATGACGTATGTTCCAAATTCTTTGATGTGTAAATTATGAGTCGACATTTTATGTCCCAAACTTTAGTCGTCTCTCATTAGTACAACGCCAGACGGCATATCTCAAGGGATTGAAACTTTTGAAATATTACTATAGATCCCGCTTCAAAGGCAATCGTCTAGAATGGCGGCAGGTTGAAATATTCAGGAGTATCCCAACTTAATTAGGGTGGTACTTTTGTGAAAGCGAATTTATGAAGGGAGGTCGAGAGGCTAAAGTCATGGCCGTTATAACCCGGTCGAGTTACGGATGCTCGTGATGAATGGAGGGAGTTCTGGCGAGGGGACACTCTTTTTTGACCGGATTCTGTCGGCGCCATGCTGTCTAGGGTTGGCCGCACCCGGATATCGATTTTCGGGATACCCTCGCATGAATTAGAATACGTGCGTATTGTTTTTTGACATGCAACTTTGTTTTGGTTTAGAATTATGAGCGAATATGAGTTTCAATACAGACCTTGTTTAATTATTTTTTAATTAAGATGGTACGTACCTATATATCTAAAAAGTAAAAAGTACTACAGCACAAAAATATAATATGTGAGATACGTTTACGCGCACGTGTTATTTTTAATATCGTCTGCAATTTTTGTCGCACACCATGCATTTAAGTAAAGGCTTTTGCACTTGCAGCACGTAGCAAAAGGTCGTTACCCTCTTTTTATATCTTTTAATGAAAAATATAAGTGTATGTTGTATTTGTGACCTGGATTTTGTGTCAATTTCGCAAAAAAATCACTTTAGTGATATGTTAATTAAGCATTTTGTACGTAAATTGGTTGACACTGTTTCGTTTCGTAGGTGTCGATATTGATTCATAAATGAACTTTACTATTTTTGAATGAAGTTGATTTGATGCATTATCGCGGAGCGGAGGGCAGGTTATCGGTTTTATTTTACGTTTATTAGAAAAATTGTGCGTTATCCGTCGTGCGATTTTAAAGAAAACCATTTTGAAACGGGAAAATAGGCGGCGTGCTGTCTTTAACACGTGATAAACTACTGAAAGGTGTGAAATTAGTAGAATATTATCCTCAGATCCAAGGAATAGAAGAAACCTGTGCGAAAATTACCGTTAAAATTCTAATCTTTAAAAAATGAGGTATAGGAACGTTAGATAGCCGAAATCAGAATGCTTTAATTTTAATAGGACGGTATCGACCACCATACGCATCATAAAACGAATAGGCAAATAGTTTTATGTTACTAAATAGATAGAACGGACCAAATAACCCTTTAGGGATCTAGGGCAACCCTTCCTTTTGTCTTACATAAGTAGATATCGCCAACAAATTTAAAGCAGAATTTAATTAAAATTGGGTCGATACTTTAACAAGCGTAAATGTGTAAGAAGCGTCTTCTATCGAATAATACATTAGACGGAATGAATACTGATAGACGTAATAAACTTAAAATTATTGAAACTTGGTATTTGACTATTCGCATGTATTAAAGAATAGATTATATCGTTATTGTCGCCTTTTCTACCTAGTCGTTTGTCGTTAGTCGTTGTCGCTACTTTAGGTACAAGTGTATTATTATTCGCTTTAAAATAATTAGTAATATAGATAGGTGCCAACGAAAAATTGGTGGCAAAGAAATAGGGTTGTTGACTAAAAATGTGACTACTCCATAAGAAACAAGGCAAAAAAATATGTCATATCGTGAAAATCCTATTCAAATATCCCAAAAAATAAAGAAGCTATAACTGTTTTAATGTTTCTGGTTAGAGCGAGAAAGCGCGACAGATCAGTGACGTCACTGACCACGAGCCTCATAGTAAATGACGATCGCTCCAATACAAAGCGTTTTGCGGAAAAGGGAGTATGCCCCCTCTTAAACTTTGAAGACTTATAATTATATAATTATTTATTCTTTTGAGTTGCTTTTTTCCCCATTTAATTAAGAATTTGATATCTTTTCGAGAAAATTCGAACATTGGTTTTCTTATTCAGTTTCAACATCCCTATTCAAAGGTGTTAGTGTCGTGTTTTCCCGGCATTTGGCCAGCGTGGGGAGTACTTAAGTAATTTACCCTTTCCCTCTAATCTATGAGAGGTTTCCGCCTAGTAGTGAGACGTATATAGATTATAATAATATATATCAACTTCACAAAATTTTCGTCATTTTGTAATGATTGTTAAAATACGTGCTTTGTATTTTTTGTCAACTGGTGACATTTTACGTTGATGGGCGAAAATGGTAATTTAATTCCAAGGTCCAATAACCAACAAAATCTAAATTGGTTTCGGTACGAGCACATCTCTAGCAGAACAATTGTCCCATCAATCGTGAGTTACGGAGGCTATCACAGTCCATTTCCCCTGGATCCACACGAAGACATGCGGTGTTCAGTTTTTACCGGCCGGAAGAACTTTTCAAAAAATTTGTTTTTTACCCTAGGATCGGAAAAGCGTTTTTCAACTTATGAAAGTTTAACTTTCCGAACAGGAGAGATGAAAAAAGATATACATTCTCTTGAATTACTCGATGGCTCTTATAAGGAGGATTGCATCATCTTTGGGATGGCCGATCATCTAAAGCCCGGCCAGAAATATGTGAGCATTGGCCATGTTGCAGAATTTCATTGGGACTAATTTCTTACACTGGCAATAATTTTAATCATAGGCTGTCATTGTTGTCAGTGTCACTGGTGATTTAGGTTGTGCTAAATATTAATTAATAAATGACAAAGAAAAAACCCAAAACGATTATTGTTAACAATGTACATGTATAATAAATTCTGGAAAAAAAATTCGGGAAATGAAATTAACTAACTGGTAAATAAGGCAAAATGTCACTATTCCGACTATACTGACATATAATGACATAATGTATACATAGATCATGATCTTCTCAGCGTTATCGCAGTACAGTTGCGTCCTCAAGGATGCCCGGGGTCCGCTACCTAATCCCAAGATTTGGCTAGTTTTTACGAAAGCGACTGCCATCTGACCTTTCAACTCGAGGCGAAACCAGCCTTTTGGAATTAAGCTTGGCAACTTGATTGTCACTTAAGCCGCCGCGAGGCAGGAAATACCATGAGGTGGTGGAGGGTTTGTCTTTCAAGCCGCCCGAAGGCCTCTTACTTGGCTTAACGACTGATGTCATAGGTACCAGCAGTCCGGATGAACCTTAACGTGCCTTTCAAAGCCGTCAGCCATCAAAGAACTGACCTCTGCCCACGTTGCTTAACCTCGCATACCGCATGCGGTACGCGAGCGCCGCTGAGCCTCGAGTCATCCGACATAGAAAATATATACCTAACCAAAAGAGTACAATCAGAAATAGAAGTGATTTTGGCAAAAAACGAAGACACGCAGAAACTTCTGGAGGCCTGGAAAAGTAAAGGAACAAATAAATCATACTGTCCCGGCACAGCCACAGTCGTTAAATATTTTGTCACAGCAAACTCCGCAGAAATTACCGGAAATGAACGTTGAATTTTCCATTTAGCAACTTTACTTTTTCAACCAACTTCGAAAAGGATTTATTGTGGTTTTATTTTTACGTGTGTTTTATCTGTCCAAAGGTAAAAAAAGGTACCCTGGCTGGAGTTAGTTGGTGATCAACATGTTTCGCGCACTTGTTCCTTATGATTTTTCAGCGCCAGCTTCAGATCAGGGTAGAGTGATTCTTTCCGCGTCTCTTCATTTTTATTTTCCCTTGATTTTTTCACATTCGGCAACTTGGCGTACTTAAATGCCGCATGCAAGGCACGTAAAGTTGTAAAACAATCACAAAAGAGAATGTTGGTACATTGTGGTATTGTGAGGAGTGCTGACTTTAATGCGCTGTATATACTAACAATGTGTTTCTTGTCTCAGTGCTAGCTATAAATCAACAATAAATAAATCACTATGACATTCGATTAGTAAGCATACTTAAGCTTAACAGCAAAAGTGATGAAAATGCAGTTTTCCTTAACGCCTTTTTTAATCTGTAGAACAACATCTGGGCCTGTACTCCGAACTTCGTATCGTGCCGTCCCATTCACTCTCGTATTATACACTATGAGTGAAAGGGACGGTACGATACGAAGTTAATAGTAGCCCCTTGGCACCAGTAAAACGTCTACAGGTGTTTCTGGAGACCCTTGGGCCGAAAGCGGCGTTTCACTGAATTTTATATTAGGAACTAAAACATGATCACGTTCTTCATAATGTTTAGGACCCCTTACACGAATATTACTTGTGTCGAATTAGCACAAGCATTTTTATAATACTGTTATTGAAATTTTAATCTTTTAGTACGCAAAATTAAGTCGCTTTTTACACAGATTACTTACGTAGATACAACTTAAGATTATTTGTGATGACAGACCATAAATAATCTTAACTATACGTTGGGCGAAGCGTCACTAAACTATTGGTTATATAATAAAATGTTTTATTTAATTCGGACATATCATTCAAAACCTTATCAAGGGAAACACCTCAGATTCGGTTGAAAACTTGAAACTGCTCAACCAATCTCACTGGAGCGCAAACTCTTAGAGTATTCCAGTGTTTCAAACCACCCGCGTGGTCGTGTCGGAGGTTTTCCCCTGGATTTTCCCCAGGCTACTCTCCAACCGCGCATTCATTGCTTTATTGGGCCCGGCCTATAAAGCTACAGGCAGGTTGAAAAAAAGAGATGAAAACTCAATCAAGAATACTCAGGAGATAGGTCACGAACTTAAGTTGGTGCTCATCTTACGCTTTAGATGCCTTTGACCAAGTACATGGTAATGTATTCATAACCTGCTGGCTGTCTATTTTTAACCGTCTGGGAACTTCCAAGTAAAAACGCAAGTAAAAAAAACGTAGGCCTTAAACAATGGCCAGAGATGTTTGCGATCGGATTAGCATGTTTGTCTTTCTCATGCGGGTGTGGGCTTGAGATCCTTAAGCTGGATACACACTCCTGAGCATAAAGGTATGTCTATGACAATAACAATAGTAGTACGACACTAAAATATAATATATTATTTTACCAGTAATCATAACTTACGATAATAATTGGAAGACTTCAAACACGGGTAAATCTAATACGGGCATTATTAAAGATTTGGTATAAAATAAAAGGGTATAAAACTAATTTGTTAGGGTATAAATATAATTCCGTGTGGTTTTTTTGAAAGATACTGTTATTATTATAATATTTTATCAATACCAGATAAGTATGGCATTATTTTTCAAATGTAGGTAAAAATCCATTAGATTAGATTAGATTAGATAATTTATTTCATGATAAGGAATTACATTATAAATTTGCACACATGTCAAAATTACAAGAATTGTTATCATGATCGTCATAACAGGAAAAATAAAAATAACATAATGTCAACTAGAGTAATACAAAACACGATAAAAAGTAAACAGAAAAATAAATGCATCTTCCATTCGGAATCGTCAGTCAGATAAATAATAATAATGTCCATTACAAAATACAAATCAGTTGAATTCAAATTGAGTTATAATTATTTACATGTCAGTAAATGTGTGGTGTGTGTGTGTTTTTATTGTCATGTCATTAACTTTATACACTGTGAAGCGGTCACAAAAGGTTCCAAACTTGAATTATTAATGGGCCAACATCATAAACAAGTCTGCAAATAATCTGAACTACTGGATTTGACGAAAACTACCCCGTACTTTCAGGCGAGAAGGTTACTGGATTATAACTATTATAAGTCCATTCAAGCCAATCAGTGAAAGAAGTTTGTTCAACATGGCTGTTAGTTGACATAATAATTCTAATCGTATTTTTTTCAATCTAGATGAATTCAGGTCTGCTAAATCAAAATTATATAAAACCGCACTGAGTTATTTGTAAGATAGATAAATTGCAATCGATTATATCAAATGAAGGTAAATCGAATAATTTATTTTTTGTAAAGAATGGATGGTTTTAATGCTAAATTTTCTGAATAGGATCGTTTTCCTTGATACTTTAGCTACAATAAAAAAATACTGTCTTTCAACCGCACTAACGTTATTATCACCGAATTAGATAGATAATTTATTTCATGATAAGGAATTACATTATAATGCACACGTCAAAATTACAAGAATTGTTATCATGATCGTCATAACAGGAAAAATAAAAATAACATAATGTCAAGTAGAGTAATACAAAACACGATAAAAAGTAAACAGAAAAATAAATGCATCTTCCATTCGGAATCGTCAGTCAGATAAATAATAATAATGTCCATTAAAAATATTAACGTTATTATCACTTTTTTTCAATAGTTTCCCAAGTGGCACTTGCTAATTCGTGCGGCAGAGAGGGAGATATTCGAACTTTGTTCGTTTTCAGTTCGCGGTAGCCCCTCAGATCTGAATTTGAAGTTAAGTGATACTTAATTTTGGGTACAAACGTCCGACTGTGCTTTTTTACCCACAGTCCAACTAAGACGGTTCTAATGAGACCTAACACGTACAGTTTAGATATTGGCCTATGGCCACCTTCTGTCTCCACCATCAGATCAGCTTGGTACCATAATATTGTATTGTCACCGAACTTTTATACGTATCCAAATTTCAGTTCAATCGGATACCGGCAAGTGGCTGACAAACGTATTGCAAATTTATGTGGGCCCCCTTATTCAGAAACGTTCATCAAATCTATTTTAACTAAAATGCCGTTAATATTCGTTTGTCTTTATCTGTCACTTTCACATTTGTGTTAGTGGGAAAGGGACAAAACACATTTTAGTTAGCAGGGATTTGTTATTTTATAGATAACCGCATAAATACCGCAGTGAATGGATACTACCACAATTCTTTTACCAAATCCAGGAGTAGTCTAATTGTATCAGTATAAAACATTAAGGGATGCCATAGAGCTATACTGACCACAATAACTACATCACGTAGTTTTAACAACACATGGCACAGCGACAATAATCTTTTATTGTAATTGGCAACACTGCAAGCAGCCGCCGCCTATAAACTTATGTTAAAAGCGCGGCGAATTAATTAGTGCGGGCAACATTAAACGCTCGTGTAGGAACTGTACGGGCATTGTACGAGTATGGAATAATTTGTTGATTATTATTCATTATGTGTCATTTTCAGCCAAACAGTACCCTTTGGCGGCGGCGTTTTACAAGAAAGGAGTTTATGAAAAGGAGTGCATGTGACACCCCTTAAGTTGTAAGGCGGGGCCGTATGCTTGTTTGCCACCGACGTGGTAAAAAGCAAATAGAATTCGTCATTATTGACATTGAATCTTTTGAGAGAACTTGCTTGAGAATCGAGAAACGTATTTCAGACCAAATGTTGGTCCATACATTTGTGTTAGGGAAATCTTAGTGGACATAAGGACTTATAAAAAATATGATACCTATAAAAGATAAATAAAACAAAATGAGGTAGGTAAGCGGAAAGTGTGCCATTGAGAGAGCGAAGATAGTCTGCAGCACTCTCTAGCTCTTCGCTCTCCCAATAGCCATCTTAACCCATACCTTAATAATCGGGCGGCCAACTCCCTGAGAAGGCCATTGCTACTGCGTCGCACTCGCTCTAAAAATCGTCTAGTCGTGCTTCTGCTAGTGTGATCACTGATCGCATTAAATGTCATCATCGTCATCATTGGAACGTCTTAGTCAGGGGATTTAAGCAGCGACTTGCGAATGCGAACATTTTCTTGTGTGGCTATGTAAGCCTATACGGGAGAAGCATTGTCTCCCACAGAGGTGGCAGGAGAACTCAGGATCAGGGGGTAGCGTATTGCTTGTTTGTTTTTTCCCTCTTCGGTGTTTAAAAAGGTCAAACCAGGCCTTGTCGAAATAACTCTTCGCCACTTTTTTCCTCTGCGATCTGTTCCCAATAACGGTGACTGATGCCAAATGCTGTCATGTCATTAAGTGTAATGGACCGATTTTGGGTCGGTACACTAAAAATGCAGGAAATTATGTAGGCATCTTGTCGTTGGCACCTTCATCGGCATCTTGATTCTAGTTGCGAATATAAGATTTCAAGGTTACATGGTCATTTACATTAGAATTACGATTTGGTAGTGACGGTGACACTGTGCGAAAAAAGCGAACCAGGAAGAGGGTAGATCGCTATGGTGTGTGGGTAGACCACAACTAAAACTTGCAGCACGTCAGTTAATCCTTGATAATGGCGCTTGCAACAGTGCCGAAATATCGGGAACTCAAAAATACAAATATACATTGTAAATATCCCGTTTCAAATCGTAGTTGTTGCGAATAGTTATAAATCCAGCGTTATTGTAAGAGAGGGGTACCTACTACTCCGGTAAGGCAATTTACCTAAACATATTTAAAAAACAATAGGAATTCGTATATTGCTCCCCTTCACAAGTATATTAAGGAGATTTTTTTACGAATTATATTGCAATTATATATACCTATTCTGTTTCACGTGGGCAACGAGAAGGCTCCAGCATTGACATAATAGTTATTTTATTTCCCATCCCAATCCATACTCTACAAATGTATTCTTTAAAAGATATTTACCGTTTATAAATTTTCATTGAAACATTCATCAAAACGACTGACAATGATGAATTGTTTTAGGATTTTTCAATTGGTCTCTTCATTGGTGTACCGCATCGTTAGAAAGCTATTAAGTATCGACCGAATGTTGTGGGATGGAGAATGAACAAATGTGTTTGTTAAACTTTAATGACTTTGACCTTATCGTTTTAGATAAGCCTTTGTTTTAATTAAATGAAGACACAGATTGAAAACTGATGTCTTCATTGATACTTATTCTTTAGACAGGTTGGTCTGGATTAAAATATAGATCACTTTCTATACCGTAAATCATCCCTCGAACGAATGAAATGAGGAGTTGAAGTTTACGCGGACCAAGTTGCGGGCAAAGCCCTGCGAGCGCTGCGGCTGCAGCACTGCTGGTTGCTCGCAGGACTGACGGTCGATGGGGCCGGAAACTGCTTGAGTGGCGTCCACGCACCGGAAGACGAGCTGTCGGTAGGCCTTCGACAAGGTGGAGTGATGACCTGGTGAAGGTCGCGGGAATCCGGTGGAAACGAACGTCACAGGACCGGTCTAAATGGCGAGCCTTGGGGGAGCCCTATGTTCAGCAGTGGACGTCTTTCGGCTGAAATTATGAAGTTGCGGGCAAAAGCTAGTAGAAGACCTCCAAATACTAAGGCTCCACTGAAAGATCAATTTCTGTTTAAGAAAAACCACTGCTGCCTTTTCCTAACAGTGGAAAGAGTGGTCATTGCAGCGATTGAAGGTTGCCCTCCGCGCAGCCTTGGTTTTTTGAGGATATCATCATACTAGATATATAGTACGAGGCGTCGCTTATCATACTGCTGCCACTAATAAGGCCAGTCATTGGGGCATGCAGCACTGCATTATCGTATAGTCCTAACCCTCCCCTGTATCGAGGAACATTACTAGAAACCGGTTTTTTTTTAATTCTACTAGCGCCACCAGGTTTTTTTTGCACTGCAGCACCGCCATTTCGTGTTCCTCCATAAATGACGTATCTGATTATGTGTATATCACCTGGGAGTCTTATCGAACTAGGTTCAGTGTCGTCGGCTCTTCTTTCTTTCTTTCTTACTCTCTATTCTGTAAATTCTTACAATTGAGGCGTTAAAAACTAGGATATATTCTAAATTCAAACGCAGTTGTTTAAAAATCACTGTACCCAAGTTGGGGAAAAATTTGTTTTTTTTTTTACCAAGGTTTTCTACTATATTGCTTAACCGAATTATTAAGTATTGTACCCATTAGACGCAGAATTTCGCATCGTATAGAATACATGAGCGAAAAATCCAAAACAAAAACGAATACATCAAGGTTTTGTAGCTGCCAAAAGCTGTCCCGAGATATCTCGTGCTACCATTTTTGATATTTTCTCAGTTACATGCATATACACAATTATAAAAATCTACTACACAACCTTCTGCAACATAGAATTATTTTACGGACAGGTGTACTACGTCGCTTACAGATTCTTATGCATTTGTCCTTTAAATAAGACAGAATGGCTGTAAAGAATAGAGAATATGCATCATTTTTAGCGTTCCGTACCCGAAGGGTAAAACGGGACCCTATTACTGAGACTTCACTGTCCGTCTGTCACCAGGCTGTATCTCATGAACCGTTATAGTTAGAAAATTCAAATTTTCACAGTTGATGTATTTCTGTTGCCGCTATAATAACAAATACTAAAAAACAGAATAAAATAAATAAATATTTAAATGAGCTCTCATAAAAGAAACGTGTTTTTTACCGTTTTTATAGATAATGGTACGGAACCCTTCGTGCGCGAGCCCGACTCGCATTTGGCCAGTTTTTACCGTTACGATTGGCCGCTTCTAATATTTAGACCTACTATGGCCTTAGGGAAAATACGCCATTCTCTTCCTGACAACCTTTTGGTTGGGGACAGTAAAGAAAAATACATTGTATCGAGTATTGTACAATAATTTCATACCAATCACAATAACAACTTTACCTTATTGTAATGGTAAACGTTTCGGTAAACTTCACATGTCATAACATTTTTCAATCAACGTTAATTAACAATATTAATTACAAAATATTTTCTTAAGTAATCCCAAATTAGGGGAGTAGAAGCATCTCGCTCTAACATATTGCTGCATTTCGCTCTAATGATGCTAAATTCAAACAAATCTAATGACTACTTTATTATTGTACTAGCTTTTGCCCGCGACTCCATCCGCGTAGAACTTGTGCGAACTTGTGGAAGAGCGATAACTAGGCTAGGCCTAATATAAAAAATAGCAATAAAATTCAAACGCAATAATTTTATAGCTATTTTTTTATATTAGGCCTAGACTAGTTATCGCTCTTCCATACAAACTACCACAGGGATGGTTTCCATGATAAAAAGTATCATATATGTCCTTTCCCGGGACTGAAACTACTTCCATAACAAATATCATCTCAATTGGTTCAGCGGTTTAGGCGTGAAGAGGTAACAGACAGACTGACACACTTTCTCATCACTACATAGTATAAAACAAAGTCACTTTCTCTGTCCCTATATCCGGTTGTACACTGTTTTATAGACAACATTTTCAAAGAATTTCGTTTCGCAGAAAATGTTTCTCATATTATCATTTCACAGAATAATCATTACGCCGAACACTTACTTTGTAGAAACTCAAATCAATGATTTTTGATATCAATATTCTTTACTATTTCGAAATTCATATCATAGAATTACAAATGTCATATTATTTTTTCTGATATTATTTAGTTTACGTAAAAATTATTACCAATACAATAGTTATATAGAATTTTGTTTCTCATAAAATGAATCTCATATTATCATTTCATAGAATAATCAATTCGTAAAATAATTAATTTGTAGATAATTTTATAGTAGATTTTTTAATACAAAGAAAATTTAATGTTTCGATATTCATTACGATATAATTACAAATCATTTATTCTTTGACCTTACGTTATTTAGTTAATATAAAACTTATTACGCAGAAAAACATGTTATTGAGTTGCAGTTTCTAAACATTCCAATTCATGCCTTTGCCTTTGACAAAATGCATACCCTCCTATAAAATTACAACACTGCGTTCACAACAACAATGCGGGTAAAATATCTAGTAAAACTGAACTGTTTAATATTCTAACCTACCCGCGTTAGAGTTGATTTTTCCCCAACAGGTTTTCTGGGCTTTTATAAAAAAAATAACCTCGAAGATTAAGACGGGATCGTTTGTCAAAATCTGACAGTTTTAACTTTTAACTTGATAGACTAATAACTACTATAAGCTGACCTCTCATCTAAGAACAAAGTGTATGGTAAAGATAGCAACCAGAGGTCTATCTTTTAATTACTAGTATCTCAGAAACGGTAAGAGGTAGCTCAAAAATAATGCAATTTTTGAGCAATTCACACCCTATGCATGCAAACAACCAAACAAGCATGATTTTTCAGGACGCATAATCTTTCTGGGCTTATATAAAAAAAATAACCTCGAAGATTAAGACGGGAGCAAAGCTCCCGTCTTAATCTTCTAACCTATCCGCATTACAGTCGGTTTTGCCCTAACAATCTTTCTGGGCTTATATAAAAAAAATAACCTCGAAGATCTTCTAACCTATCCGCATTAGAGTCGATTTTGCCCTAACAGGTCTTTCTGGGCTTTTATTAATAAAATAACCTGTATTATATATAGATACTATACTTTTCTATGTACACATAGTTATTGTGTTGATGTATTTGAAATACCATGAAAAAAAAAAGACCGAACAAACATAATTCTACTGTTTGATAAGTTTCTTAAATAAAGAAATAAAAAATATAAATTCATAGAATTGTGTTTCAGCAAAGATGTTTCTGTATAGTGAATAAGCGGTGATAAAATCATATTCAAAATAAAAATACAAGAACCAAATATTATTTAATATAAGTTTCTGTAAAACGAAATTCTATGAATTTTCTATCTGCGAAACAATGAAATACCAAACGTAATTCTACGGTTTGATAAGTTTGTTAAATAAAAAAATGATATTACAAAATTCATTGAATTGTGTTTCTGTGAAATATGTTTCATTCAAGTAAATAGTCATTGAAACAATAATAGTCAAAATAAAAATACAAGAACCAAATATTATTTGAAACATTTTCTACGAAACAAAGTTCTATGAAATTTCTGTCTGCAAAACAAGGGGACACCCCCTATATCCCTATGTATGGTTAAATCTTTAAAACTACGCAACGGACTTTGATGCGGTTTTTTTAATAGATAGAGTGATTGAAGAGGAAGGTTTATATGTATAATACATGCATCAGAATTGTACCCGTGCGAAGCCGGGGCGGGTCGCTAGTTTATAATAATAGTATAGATTTTCTCATTCACGGTATAGATCCTCGCGAAAGCAAAATAAAATGAATTTTTAATGAAGTACGAGTGGATACCTACTATAATTTTGCGTTTTATGAATCCGAAATATAATAGTACATTACTTACCAAGGGCGGTAAAACAAAGAATGTCTCAGATCGTAGGTATTTGCCGAGCCGAAGGCAAGG
Organism: Epiblema foenella; assembly: GCA_963556455.1. Lineage (NCBI taxonomy): Eukaryota > Metazoa > Arthropoda > Insecta > Lepidoptera > Tortricidae > Epiblema > Epiblema foenella. The sequence goes on from OY747106.1 coordinate 15,983,010, forward strand.
GTGATAATTATGCGATCTGAGGCTTTCTTAATTACCGCCCGAGGTAAGTACGAAATTTTATGTCACCCCCTGGCCAGGAAGTGGAAGTTTCCGCGCGCGGAGCGTGCGCTAATTGCCACTTTATGGCCAGATGTGACATAAAATGCTAAAATAAACTATTCAAGTCTGCACTGTCAAATTCGCGATGACGACGACAGGTTAACCGTTGCTCGTGAGTAACTCTTTGACATTAGAGTATGTGCCGAGTATACACAGGAACACGCCAAAGATAAGCACGCCCACATCTTTGTACAGCCGCCAGTTACCGACTCCGAGGCCCGGGTCCTCCCACTTGGTCACCATCTCAATGATGGGTGGATACATGAAGCCCATGAGCGAGATGCAGAATGAACCCAGCTGCGGAAAAAAAAAATTTGTTCAGATGCCCATTTCATAATTTTTAACTTGTGTTAAGTGCTTTTAACTCCTTTCGTTTGACGACCGATTTTGCCTACTGGGTAGTGCACCTGCCTGTGAAGCTGACGGTCCTGGGTTCGAATCCCGGTCAGGGTAAATATTTGTGTGATGAGCATGAATATTTGTTTCTGAGTCTTGGATGTTTTCTATGTATTTAAGTATTTATATCTATTAAATATATCGTCGTCTAATATCCATAACACAAGCCTTCTTGAGCTTACTGTGGGGCTAGTTCGATTTGTGTAAGATTGTCCTCATATATTTATTTATTTGTATGAAAAGTAATTTCAACTTGTATGAAATGTGCCGCAAACGCGTATGAATTAAGCCGGATTCATATATTTGACGTGACGATCCTGACGCTAAAGAGCGAAATCGGTTTTATACACTTGATAAGGACGATAGATCCACATTCATCTGACGCGCTCTGAAGCAATCTGATGCCCGACTGTTACTAGGCCAGTAAGGCATGGAATACCTGACGTGTCTTATTTCCCGTGATTGATATTCGGTATTGGACCTAAATTCCCGGGATATCGGCAATCGAGATCCCAGGATTTTTCAACTAAAAATACGAGTTAGTGATCATTTACCGTCACATTTTAACTATTTATGTTATATGTATGAAGAAAAATAATGTAGGACAGAGTATAATAACAAATATTATTAACGAGATAATTATAAATACTCAACTCTCTTATTTTTCCCTTCTTATGACTTTTACGAATACATTAAGACTTTCATATTTTTCTATAAAAATTTAATGCAAGACCTTCAATGCCGGTATTCCGATATTTCGGCATTGGTCTGTTTCAATACCGGTATTGAAACATCGTAATAATCGGTCCGAGATCGCGGTATTTCGTGATCCAGGGATCCCGGTTTGCATGCCCGCATCAGAGCGCATCAGTGATCATATAGTTAGACAGTGATGATGATGATGATGAGAACGAGCGGCTTCGCCCTGCTCGTAGGACTGTTGTGTTCGTATTCCGTTTTTAGGATTCTTTCTGTATGTTTTGTAATATGACAATGAGTCGCAGCGAAGTGATGTTTCTAATTGGTCTATAATTGTATTTAGGCATCTTCGGGCGCATAAGCGCCGGGACACTGATTAGGAGTCGAAGTGGTCGCCATGGTCGAAACCGGTCGGACTCATCATCATCATCATAATTGTATGAATGTCGTTTCAAGTTTTGTTTCTAGTAGGGACAGAAGACGAGCGCCTTCTAATAAGCAAATAAGGTAGTGGACTGACTTTTGTAATTTTTTTTAATCAGGGCTGAAAGAGCTCGTGATTTTGAGTAGAAATAACATATAATTTCCAAAATCTAAAACAAAAGGGAAATTGGTAATAGTTATAGATATGCACTGCACATACCGCTACTTTAACATGAAGAAATTTTGGCTCCAAATTTGCCACAGGCTGGAGCCTAGCAGCATACTAAGCCGAGTTGGTAAACTTCGATATTGTCTCAATATTGTGCTGTGCATACCAGTTTATGAGAATATATAATTTCACCTCAGATTCGGTTGAAACCGCTCAACCAATGTCACTGGAGCACAAACTTAGAGTATTCCAGTGTTCAAAACCACCCGCGTGTTCGTGTCGGAGGTTTTCCTCGGGATTTTCCCCAAGCGACCCTCAATCCGCACACTCCTATCGCTTTATAGGGCCCGGCCCATAAAGCTACAGTCAGGTTAAAAAAAGGGAATATATATATATATATATATATATATATATATGTATATATAATGAAAACGTTACTAACAAAGCCCATAAGCGCGTTGATGTTAGGGAACGCTATGGCGAGCAAGATGAGGCCCAAGACTATGAGGGCCCTGTACGCGCGCTCCACACACCAGTATTGTTCTGGATTGTGATTGTACTTGATATAATGCCACACCACGTCGAAGGGTGACCAGAAGTTGAGAGCGAACGTTGCGTATACCACCAGAGCCAGACTGTACTTCAGAATGATAGGAAATCTGAAAACGGCGAAGAATCCTCATGAGATGGTATTGTCTTGGGCCAAATTTAAAAAACATCATGAGGGCGCATGCTTTTCATTCTAAACTTGTTTCAGCGGAGGCGCTAAAAATAAATTCGGCTACTTTATTACTTCAGCAGCTTGTTGTAGGCTGGTTGATATTTATTACTAGACCTTGTTGAAATTAAGTTTCGTCAAGTGAGATGCTTTGACAGGTAAGGAGTTCTCAAAATGCCTGAAGGCTTTTTTTTAACTAGGTTTAATTACTGTTAGCAGCTAGCTTTACTAACAGACCGCTTTCGTGCTTTGTAAGGGATATTTGGCTGTCGATCCCAGTTATTGTCTTTAACAACATTAACAACAGTAATTAAACCTTGTTTTCAGTATTACAACTGCAGGGATACTCTATTCTATAAGTAAATATACATATAAACTCATGTAGTCATGTCATGTCTCTATTCCAAAAAGGTGTAGGCAGAGCACATGATAAAACGATTGACACTCACGTTTCCCAAGGGAAGTTCATGGTGATAGGTGTAGCTGAGTGCTCTCCAAAACCCCAGTAGCCAAAAAATCCGATTGCCGCCACTACGCTTATCACTACGGACATACCTGCCACACAAAAGAATAACTTGACAAATGACACCAGACAACGACAATATGTCCATTTATGGATGAGTTGAAATGAAGTAATGTGCGGCATATTGTTATCGTCAGGAGGCCAGCTTCTGTTTATGTGAAGCCAGTGCTACGAGTGAGAAATGGAGAATAAAAATAAAATATAAAGCAGGAGCTTCGTTTCAATAGATGGGGATGTCTTTGATGTTTGACCACAACTCTATACATGGTTCTTGGCAACGCGGGTTTGTTTTCAGCACTTTAGAAAGCATTTGAAGTCGTCCAAGCGGGTATTAGTCGACCGTGTTCTTTTTATTTCAGAATCATTATCATCATTGGCATTTGGAGCATCTCTAAAAGATCAACGTCCATCGAAGTGCGGCACTTGCATTTGACTATAAATACAAAAAAATATAATCAAGTAAAGTATATTTCTTTCTCACCTATGCACAGCACGTAAGGAAAGTGCTTCGGTTTAGTCATGTGGTTTTCAATCGCAATTACGACGCCCATTCCTTCCATACTGAATACGCAAACTCCAAGGAACTCGAAAAAACCCTCCACATCCTTGATTAACGGAAAATCCAAGGGAGACAATTTAGCAGCTTTTGAACCGTAGTATACCGTGGAACCAGCCAGTATCACTACAAATAATGGAAGTATCAATATTAATGTCTATTTGAATTTTCGGTCTCAGTTTCGGTCGAAACAATATAGCTAATGCCGAAACAAACACAAAAGTGAAACCCAGTTTCGGCTGAAAATGGTGTATGGTTGGTACCTGTCCAAGTGTGGGTGCTCCATTGCGCGAACTGCTCCACGCATCGAATAAAGGGGCGTGTAAATTTACAAAGTGTACAAGACGCAAATGCTTTGTTGTCATGCTGACGTGCACTAAACGAAAATTAACTTAATGGCTAGCATAGATAGACCGCAAAATTCTTGCACCACGCCATCAATCATGTTTTAACTTAACAAAAAGAGAGAAGATACGAGTACTATGGATTATTAAAGTGACAGTAAAGAGTGTGTTAGTGATGCCAGCTGAAAAACTTATTTTGATTGCCTAGATATTTAGTTGTCTCACTGCTAGATTAAGACCTCCCCTTTTCCTTGACTCGACCTTATTGTTTGCGTGTTTTGGGATAGCCATTTAGTAGAACATGTCCAAATCGTGCTGCCATCTCCTTTTTGGTGATTCGGTGGCTATTTTGTGGGCTAACCGACGTAGTTGTTATGGCCTATCTCTACGAATGGATTCGGAAGATATGCCCAGCCCAGCCCCACTTCAGACTAAAAGTCTAAAGAGCTCAGATACTTACACAGTAAAATATTTCCAAGGATAGAAAATGGCGCCAAGTATTTCAGAGATAAGATCATTGCGATGAGAACACACGGTATAATCATGCAAGCAATGTAATAGCGGATGTTGTATACTGGCACCACACCCCCTTCTTCCATTACATGTTTTATAGAGCGGGATATAATGACTGTATAAACACAACACGACCCAAAGAGGTTTATGCAGATTGTTGCGTCTACCATGTGCCTAGAACAAAGATATAGTCGTCAAGAACAAACTGGGGATTACTGTACAGTCAGCATCATAAATATGTATATACTATCCGACCTACTTCTAAGCTATATTAATGGTTCTGTAAGCTATAGACCTCGCAAGCAATCTTTACGTTTTAAAACTCCATGGCTCCGCCATTTTGAAAAACTGACGATCAAAAAAAGTTCCATAAAATTATCGAACCCGCTCACAATATTTCATGAGAATCGGTTTGAGAACTCTATGCGACCTGTAGGGGAGAACAGGCGGATGGACATCAGGGAAACCGGCCGCCGGACTTACGAAAGTATTTTTGTCGAAGCTGAAAAGGAGACCTTCGTTGCACTCGGTCAATAAAGTCCTACAATGTACAAATTTTTATGTTGCTGACTGTACTGCTTCATTATTTACTTTGTGCGATTTTTAAGCAGCCAAATGATAAGTACGATCAACCAATTTGATTTCTGAGCCACCTTGTACCTTTTCAGCTTGTCTAATTAACGTTAGCGGCTTTCATATAGATTTTCACTGTGACAAGGTACGGAGTGGCCCAGAAATCGGATTGGGCGACTGTACACGTAACCAAACAATCCGAAATAGATAGTAGTAATATGATATGATGCTATTGCACGTTCATACCTATTTTCGGATATGTTACCTGAATGTATTGGAATATTTTTTTAGCCCAGGGAAGGATCCTGTTTTAAACACTGCTTCAGCGACGTCAGGATATGAGAGGCTTTGCATGTGTAGTCTTCCGTACATGAGCTGTGCCGAAGTCACCAAAATCTGATGAAGATAAATTCGATTATTTTACAGTAGCAGAGAACTATTACAGTTGTTATGTAACCTGGCTAATTTATGATGAGCCTTGTAAAGTTGTAACCATGCATGTAATCTTGTCATGTTACATCGCTGTCACATAATTTGTTAATGAGATCAAATTGGTCCATAGCTTACTTTTATGACATATGCAAGGGATAAGACGGGATTTTTGGAAATTCCACCCCTAAGGGGATCAAATAGGGGTGCAAAGTTTGTAAGGGAGAAAAAATTTTCTCCCTAATTTTTGTCCGTAGTGATAGGCGTAGTGGCGACAATCGGATTTTTTGGCTACTGGGGTTTTGGAGAGCACTCAGCTACACCTATCACCATGAACTTCCCTTGGGAAACGTGAGTGTCAATCGTTTTATAGGGGATCCATCATTTTACCGAAAATTGTTACATCGATTTTCATTTCCCATAACACTATTCGCAGAATTTTATTATCACTTAGGAATCATTCATCGAACTTCGTTAGATCGCTCAAACATTTGCTCGAATTACCTTTTACACAAGAATCAACTCATCGAATTTCAATTCAGTACTTTATTTGTTCATCGACGTAGTCGTTCATCGAATGGCCTTTAGTATAATTTTGGTTTAACGAAGGTTTCAGTTCTCAAAATTCTTATTACCTAGAACATCATTTCACCACTGTCTAAAATTATTTTTTTTCTCAGATTCTTGGTGTACTCTGTAAAAGTACTCATAAACAAAAATACTCAAAAACATAAATACCCGAAACCTAAAATGTACAAAAGACCTGTTAGGGCAAAACCGACTGTCATGCGGATAGGTTAGAGGATTAAGACGGGAGCTTTGCTCCCCTGCAGTTGTAATACTGAAAACTAGGTTTAATTACTGTTGTTAATGTTGTTTTAGACAATAACTGGGATCGACGGCCAAATATCCCTTACAAAGCACGAAAGCGGTCTGTTAGTAAAGCTAGCTGCTAACAGTAATTAAACCTAGTTAAAAAAAAGCCTTCAGGCATTTTGAGAACTCCTTACCTGTCAAAGCATCTCACTTGACGAAACTTAATTTCAACAAGGTCTAGTAATAAATATCAACCAGCCTACAACAAGCTGCTGAAGTAATAAAGTAGCCGAATTTATTTTTAGCGCCTCCGCTGAAACAAGTTTAGAATGAAAAGCATGCGCCCTCATGATGTTTTTTAAATTTGGCCCAAGACAATACCTTCTCATGAGGATTCTTCGCCGTTTTCAGATTTCCTATCATTCTGAAATACAGTCTGGCTCTGGTGGTATACGCAACGTTCGCTCTCAACTTCTGGTCACCCTTCGACGTGGTGTGGCATTATATCAAGTACAATCACAATCCAGAACAATACTGGTGTGTGGAGCGCGCGTACAGGGCCCTCATAGTCTTGGGCCTCATCTTGCTCGCCATAGCGTTCCCTAACATCAACGCGCTTATGGGCTTTGTTAGTAACGTTTTCATTATATATACATATATATATATTCCCTTTTTTAAAGCGTTTTCAGCGTTTTACAAAATTCTAACCTTAAGAGGGTGTGCAAAGTTTGTATGGGAGAAATTTCTGTTTTAGAGTTAGAGACTTAAAACTTTGTATATGGACTCTCTGTTTAAATAAAACAAAACTTATTCCAGCGTCTTTCGATGTTGCTCCCCTAAAGGGGTGAAAAGGGGGTTCCGAGTTTGTAAAGGAGAAAGTCTTTGATGAAGCGAGATATTTAAAACTTTGTATATAGACTGTTTGTTTGAATACAACAAAACGTATTTCAACGTTTTTCGAAATTTCTTCCCTAAAGGCGTGAAAAGGGGGTTCCAAGTTCGTACGGGGAGCAAGTCTTTTTTTGAAGTGAGAGATTTCAAACTTTGTACATATACTCTCTGTTTCAATACAAAAAAACATGTTTCAGCCTTTTTTCAAAATTGCTCCCTAAGGGGTGAAAAGGGGGTTCCAAGTTTTTGCGAGGAGCAAATCTTTACTTTTCTTAAAAATCGATATGGGTGTCGTTTTCGAGATTCCTTGAGGCGCCGATTACGAAAATGTCACGCATTTTCAAATCCAAGATGGTGGGCTTTTGTTTTTCTTAAAAATTGATATGGGTGTCATTTTTGTAGTTTCTCGGGGTGCCGATTACGAAAATGACATCTGTACATACCTACATACGTAGGTGCAAGGTATTCGGGCGAAGCCGGGGGAAAAAGCTGGTCACTGATAAAAATCACATCTAATAAGAATTTCTTCAATCTTTGACGTCACGTTAGTATACATGATGCGACACGCATAAGATGAATAGAATTCTTTAGCGTGCGTTTCCATGGAGACGCGCAGATTAGACCAATCAAATAAGTCCAGTAAATCGAAGCGGAGATGAGCAACGCACAGGAACTAATTTCATTGATCTCTGGCTCACCTCCGTGGTGTTCAGATACCCTATCGCGCTAGGAACGAAAGAACACGTGCTATAGCCGCGAGCGTGTGCGAGCATGATTCCATGATTAGCTGTCAAACATCGGTTTTGTTAGATAGAAAACCTTCTGTAGGTACCTAAGTAGTAGTGTCCCAGACTAAGGAACCTTCACAAGTTAATGAAGTTAAGGAAATTACTTACATATTTGCTGTGTATGAGCATTAACCCTGCCACGATGTTGATACACAACCCAGTGAGCAGACCACACTTCTTGTATGCCTCATGGATTCCGAGGCATCCACCCCCAAGGCATGTCTTGATTAAGTGGCCCACTGTCTCGATAAAGCTGGAATATTAGAGAGCATCTTATGTCATTTAAAATGTGTCTCAAAAGAATATCATCCTCTAGGCTTGATTGTTGGTCCATTTCTTTTATATACATATTTAATATAATGATGTTTTGTAAATTAGTTTTTTAAATATATACCATTCAGAGAAACGTTGAATAGGAATGTTTTCCTTCTTGCAGTTAAAGCCATATTGAGAGTACAAAACGTACGAAGAGTAAGGTGCAGAACACGAAAGAAGTTTATACGCATTATAGCCGGTAAAATTAGCAGATCCAATAAAACTGGGCACGAGTACCTATAATTATTGCGTTTGTGTCGTGTAGGTGTCTCATATTGGATGAAAATATTAAGTATATGCAGGTATGAGATCCACAGATGTGAAATCCAGAGATAACAGATGAAAACTCGTCAATATCTAGCAAAGAGTATGAAGAAAATGTTCTAGAAAGGTTCGACATTTACTTTGTGGTCTTCACTTTTTGTGCTGCTCTGGCAGCGGCATAGTCATACTTTTTCGCTTCTTCTCCGGTCGCTTTTATAATAAACTCCGGACGTGGTGGGCGTTGGTTAGGATCAGGCTTGGTTGGACAAAAATAGTTCCCAAAACAGTTCTGTAAAAAAGTTTGGTGTCTTCTGTCTATAAATCATTCAATTGTTATCTTTGTCAGTTTAACATAGGTATATTGCTTTTAGGTTTACCTGCGGGTTTCTATAATATATCGAATATTGATTAAAACCCTGTTTAGATAATTTCCGTATGATAACGTCGCCATCACTAGCGCACGCTTTCCTCTAGAGTAACCCTGGTGTTGCCAGCGCTACCTATGCGTTTATTGAGAACGGTACAGTCAGCTTATACCAGTTTTAAAGAAGAAAGCTAGCCTTGCTTAAAACGGCGGATATAAAGAAGATACTGTTGTAACACCTTCAAAAATCGAGTGCTGATTTCCATCCAAAATCCGAACTAACTACTCGTATCATTGAGAAGATGTCCCCGAGCCAGCAACAGGTTTTCGTGACCAAGTTCCTGTAGGGCGATCATATATAAAATACATCAGATAGTTCTCATGAGGCCCGTGAACGTCAGCTGATTGTGCTACATGCGTGGGAGATTTCCGCTACCCAACCCATGCATGGAACCGCGGCTGACCATGACAGTGCTTCATGATACAGATCTCTGAACTCTGAAGCATTTTAGATGCCGCCGGAGATGAAACGACTATTCGTGGATCTTTCAAGTCTACCAGCTAACCTACCCAGAAAACTCTCTGATTCTTCTAGATGGCTGTGTTACAAATTAGCTTATGCAGTAAAACGGCATCCTAAAAGCGAATATTCATTCATGTCCGTTCAGTAAACTGATCATACGTTTAATACTAAGAATATCTAACCATGTGTGTTGTGTGACGTTTCTCAGTTCAGCAAACCTCGAAAAACGCAGCGTAGTAGGTATATAAATCACATAATTAAGTACTTTTCCACAAAATATATGTAATAGTTTTTATAATTGACGTGTGATAATGTGACTTCTGTGACTTTGATGTGACTAACGTTTCTCAGCCAAAAATCTTCTGAGCAAAGAGTAAGTATAACAACTATTATTATTAAGAGTTTTTTTTCTATGAGCAGCTACTGCGAACAAAGACAAAGTGTCCTTATGTGTTTTTGTGCTCTTTCTCTCCGTCACTCGAATCTGCAAGTGCGACAGGGCGGGAATTACACGAACGAACTTAGGGTAATTTTCAAAGGATTATAAATCACTACGGTTTATTTATTTTGATTAAATAAATATTTAAGGAGCTGTCTGTCTGCTCGTTATTCAGTTTCGTTCATAATCATGATCAAAGACTACAATGTTATATTATAATAGAAATCACATTTATTTTACCACTTATCACATTAAGTGACGTTATACTAGCTTGTCATGTAGTTATTCTGTTATTCAACGTACGAGTACCTCTCTGAGATTGATGCAGCTTTAAAAATAAGGATCCGTTCTATTCCTCAAACTGAACCACTGTAAGGTTGTTTATGACCCAGGTCCATCCTTTATATTCGTACTTAGTGGAAGCTCGGAAGGTGCGAACGAAAAGTGTGTAAGTCTTTCTCTTATTAGTTATTGAATACTGAATTCATAAACAGGATGCAATTATTCCCCAGATAGAGACAAATCGCTTGAGATGCACGTTTATATAAGGAATGCTGTAAATAAGTTTCTCTTCTTTGAATAACTGGTAACGAGTCATTTAGAAAGGGCGTCGCTGTAAGATTGAGTGATAATTCTGACTTAGGATCTTGATTCTAGACAGCGCTAGATCCAGATAAAATGTTTATTTTATTCCGGCTTTCTATAAAGTTTATTAATGGGGTTTTCTTTGGAATAGTAAGTGTAAGTTGCGTTGTCAGGCAAAAGTCATAGTAGCTCGTAGTTTCGTATAAAATAATTGACAGAACATTACGGCGCTTTCTTGGCGTTATTTTAATGGTTTTTTTGGGTTTCCGTATACCAGCAACGGGGTATCGTCAGATAATTTTACTGTGTTATATAGGTGCTACTTACTTGCCTTACTTTTATTTTTAACCGCCTTCAAAAAAAGGAGGAGGTTCTAAATTCGTTTGTATGTTCTTTTTTTTTATTTTTTTTCATGTGTGTTACCGCAGTACTGCGTCGTTTATGAAACGATTTTTCTTTGTTTCAAAGCATACTTATGCTTCAACGTTGGTCCCTTTGTTATCAAAATTTAGTTCTTACGATGGGATCCACGAATAATTGAGGGAACTCCTCAAATCTTCGATGGAAACGTATAGCGATTTTAGTAGTTTCGGTAATAAATCGAGCGTTTACATTTAGAAAGTAGCATTTGGTGAACGGGAACTGATGACGAAGACCACGGATGGTCATCCAAAACTCCTTGTGTTTTATGGGTGGCAAGATGTTTCAATTAAGATACTGAAGCGACTATGACGAAGTCAATTTAAATGGCCCTGGTGTAATGCTACCATCAACCTGACCTGGTAATTAAAGCCGGAAGGTAGGCAACGGAACTCCGTAATAAAACAGTGTAGCTTAGCCGTGTTTTAGCTTATTGAAATGCTCTCTGCCAAAGATTCACTAAAAAGTGTGAAATAAAAAATTAAAAAATAAATTTATAAAACCGACTCAAAAAAAAACACTAAATAGTTAAACATAATTGCCTAATTTCTAATAGCTCAATCAGAATAATCTAGACGTACCTATTGTAATTTTTATAGTCGGAGCCATTTCGTCAACTTTAGATAATTTCTTATTTGGATAGTGTTAAGCCTCATATTGAGCTATTAGAAGTTAGGAAATTATTTTTAACTCTTTAGTGTTTTTTGGAGTCGGTTTTATTATTTACAGTCTGGTAGCCATACGAATAAATCGGGCCCCTTCCTGAGGGGCTACCGCGAACTGAAAACGAACGAAGTTCGAATATCTCCCACTCTGTCGCACTTGCTTATACGTTCCACAGAGAGGGAGATATTCGAACTTCGTTCGTTTTTGGTTCGCGGTAGCCCCTCTGGGCTAAACTGTTGGCCAATATGTATATCGCGTCGCGTAATTGAATCAATTGGCCTCCACTTGCCTCTGCTAGAGTAAATACTTTTTTTTCTAAGCCTGTAAGGTGTCCCACTATTGGGCAAAGGCCTTTCCCTTGATTTCCACTTGTCTCGGCTGTGAGCAGTATCGGGCCAGTCGTTTAAAAAAGCGTTTAGGTCATCTCGCCATTTCTGCCTATGCCTGCCTAATTTAGCCCAGCTGTGATCACTTTCCATTGGAATATAGTAATAAAGTATGTTTCAGGCTACGGAATCGTGTAAATGACAATGCTCGCTTGAAAAACTTAATCATACTGAATGACAATCAAGTCAGTAGTTGTAATTGTAGGAATTACGTCCATTCACGGTACTCGTTTGTTCCGTAAACTGTCTGTTACTAGTTTCTTGTCATGTAACCTGTTCCTTTTTTATTAGATTTAAAGTATTTAAAGCCTATGAATAAATACCTTCCGTACTGCTATTAGCCATCTTCAGTCCGTTTATCTGTTTAAAAGAATTTCATCCAACCAGTTTTGTTTTTCGCACACCGACAACTCGGTATCCTAAACTCATATTACGTTTCTTGGCTTGCTTCAATTTGGAATCTATGCAGACGGCAAAAGGTAGTTTTTTTAACGGAAAGGTTCATTGATATACGAGCCTGTGGAAGTTAACGTTCGACATGCCACAACCCTCTTCGGAGAATCACGTACCGTCGCGACCGCTTCCAAAAATGGCTCGACACCATCGAGTCCCTTGCGAATTGACCAATTTTACTTTGCGGGTGAACATATTGAGAAATTCCGCTGCTGTCTACTGTCTTTCTAAGTTAGTGGTGACAGTGGCGCCACATGCGCCTGAAAAGTTAAGTTTGTCCCGCGACACCAGTTCTGCATTCACCAATTTAAGTTTGCGGGTGGAGAAATTCTGAACTGTAAGCTTGACATAGTTCCTTCAGGAGTTTTATACGACTTTGTCGCCGCACATAGGTGTAAAGATAAATTTGTAGTGCTGTACTCGTTCCCTTCGCGGTCACGGCTGCGACTGTTCCGTGACAGAGTTGCCTGGTCAGAAAAATAGTATCGGAATCTAGTTGAGCAGTTGTAGAATGCAAATCATGGTATTGTTATTTATATTTTAATCATAAACTGTGGGAGGTAAATAATTTTGGCCTAAGTATAAGTATTTTATGTAGGTAATGGTCAATAATCTCAAATTGATAAGATGCGAAACGTAAAATAATCATTCTGCAATTTCAATAATACTGGTTCAGTCCGAAACATTTCACCTGTAGGAGACTGAGAAAATGTGTGAACATTTGGGCCAATCTAGGTACCTAGTTTTTTTTCACTCGGACTGCTCGGTGGTGCCTTGAGGAGCCCGGGGGACTGCTTTAATAATAATAATAATTTATTGAACCATAAAAATGTTCAACATGACAGTTTAGAACTTTAGACCAAACGTTACAACGATTCCTATTAATTATTACTCTAGTTAGTATATCTAGTCTATTACAGTAATTAGACTAGATATACTCTCATCCATACGCCTTTCTAACACTCTTTTGATACCTAAATCCCAAGATTTGGTGTAGGAACTAGTTTTAAGAAAGCGATTACCATCTGACCTAACCCAGAGGGGCAACTAGACCTTGATAGGATTAGATCGGTTTCCTCACTATGTTTTCTATCACCGAAAAGTCATTGTTAAAATCATCATCATCATCATCATCATCATATCAGCCGAAAGACGTCCACTGCTGAACATAGGCCTCCCCCAATTTGGGGGGGATTTGCCATAGTCGCCACGCTTGGCAAGCGGGTTGGCGACCGCAGTTTGATGGTGGTAATGATCGAAGGATGCTGCTGCCCACCCTCCGATTGTTAAAATATCAAACGATATTTCATACACAAGTTTTTCGAAAACCCCAGTGCAGTCCACATTCTGCTCGGATGTCGTGTAAATAATTAGCTACGGCTCAACCAACGAGCTGTACACAAACAATAATAAATTCTGTTCATGCGTACCAACAGTATCACGGGTGAGGCGGGTCGTAAATTTTTATAAGAGGGCAACATCACGACAGCGTGATGTGCTCTCTAATCCCAATGTATTTCCCAAAATGTTGACGACGCATGTCTTTTCAACAACACGATGTCACACGACACACGCGTTAAGCCGTTCTTTTTGGCGGGAAAACATTGCGTGACTACCTTACCAAAGATATTAAGGTGTTTTTGCAAAACGAAACACGCACCGTTTGAAATATTCTATAGGTATTATCAAAGGTAGAACTTGAAAACCCTTTTACCTTTGGTTTGTTGCAATTTTTCTCTGGCACGGACGAGATAACGGAACGCTAGTTAGTAGTGGCTTGCTTCAGATTCTTAGTTTATCGATATTTTGTAATAATAATATAGATTCAAAATAGCGAAAATACACTATACAAATTGGACTTTTAATACCTACCTAATTTACATAATTATGTATTCCTCGAAAGCAATGCTTGTCAAGCACTAAATAATGCAATATTTAGTGCTTGACAGACCTAAATAATTCATGCCAGAAAAAAATATAAAGGTGAATTCAATGGATTTGGCAAAACATGAAAACAATATGGCAACAATATAGCAACTGTGATGATATCTATGTCAAATGTGTCAAACGTCACATAATTGGCGCAAAATTGGCGTATCGGAAAACAAACATTAAACATGTGATTTGGACGTATTATTGTATAGCACTTCACAAAAATATTTTCTTAAGAATAAAGATTCCGTATCAAATACAAAACTTCTGCGCGATACCGGCGAACTTAAGTTAGATATCATAGTTATTCACACCTTAGTATTATCAGACTTTCCACTCAAATAAGAAGTTACCTTTCTGAAAGCAAAGTTTTACCGCTTTTCTAATAACTTCAAGATTTGAAAAACGCTTCAGGAGTTTTCGAAAGGGGAAGAACTTTAAAAGCTCGCTTACAGTAGGTAGCCTATTCTGAATGCTTCTGTATGTAAGTTTGATATTTAACCAACTTTTTCTTGTGAGGAAAAATCTTGTGTCATAATACTATCTTTTATTTCATTAAAGTCGCTAAAGTCTATGCCAAATCAGTATAAAATAACATAACAATACCATGTGGACGGTAAATATCGGGATTAGGTAGATGAAGGATTACTTCATAGTGTCTGCCTGCCGTTTCTCCTTTTTACGTTTAAACCGTATTGACATGATGAAGTTTAAATTTGGTACGTATGGTATAGATATTATGGACGCAGGTTCGGTTTGAGTCTCGGGAGTGGCGGGGCAATATCTAAATTTGATGTGGGCAAGGTAATATGTTTAGCGAGGCCCTCTGATGGAGCAAGAATCAATGTTATATAGTGAAAAACAGTCGAAAAATAAGGCGCGAGGCCCTTTAGACCGCGAGGCCATAAGGCGGTGGCCCCGCGCCTTATAACACCATCTTTGAGTCCCGAATTTAATCCTTAAGAGTATGACATCAAGGGTGACGGAATGAGTGCAGGCACAGACTTTAGATATAGGCTATTACAGGAAGCGCCCGCCTTCTCCGCCTTACCTTATATATGTATACGCTATACCTATAACGTAAATTAGTAGGCAATGAAAAGTGGATCTCATTATTTTTTTTAAACAATGCCGGTGGCAAACAAGCATACGGTCCACCTGATGGTAAGCGGCCACCGCAGCCTATAGACGCCCGCAACTCCGACACTGACTAAAATATGAAACGAACGTTTACTCGCAGCTCCCAGCCAGTTTTACCTTGGAATGGTAAAAGTACCCTCATTCTTCAACTTCCAATCATAGTTGATTCGGACGTGAAATATAACTATTGCGAGAGGAACTTAATCTAAAGGCCGGGTTATGGCTTCTAAGGCATTCGTATTCCTAACACATACTTGGAAATCGTTACGGGAATGGACGTAGCGTTCCGCTCTTGGTGGTCGAAGTTGAATTATATATACTGGGTCATATTGCCCTGACTAACTAACTGTACTTTTACTCGGAATTTTGGCGAATAACGCACTTAATTTTTAGTGTGAATTGTTAAGTACTTAAGGAGTTAATGAATCTTTAATCACCCCAAAACTTTATACCACAGCGTTGACAAAACTGTGTCATAAAAATATATATCTGACCTCTTTATTCTATGATAAAATATTACTGAAGAGTGAAGACTGTAATGGTGTTATAAAACTTAGCTTGCAAACGGTACCTAGGGTTACGGTAGCAGTATTGGACACTTAAAGCGATAATCCTAATTCAAAGATCATACGGTTTTCAAATGATTGTATATTTAAAATAAGAGACAATGGGAATCATTTGCTCATTGTCCATTTCTGGAGCTGCTACCCTAATCCGAACGTTGCAATATGGACGAGAAAACTTCTATAAGTAAGTACTTAACATGATAATACTCCATTGGCAATGACTCGTTAGCTCTCGATGGTCAGTATACGTGTTGACATCATACTGACGCACCCTGACCCGCATACACCAATTAACGTTCAATAAAACTTCGATACCACGATCGGAGAATCTAAAACTTTGCACAAAAGTAAACAAGACTTATAAATTGATGTTTCATTCGTATCGCAATATTATTGTGCTAGAAAAATGAATTCTACAATCGGAAAAGAGTTGCAAGATTAGGAAATCAATAATTAAATGATCACTTTTGACCGGATTTGACTTTTGTAATTAGTACAGTACTTTTATCTCATGAACGCGGGTTAGTTGTAGTTATGACACATACGAACACATAGACAATGTGAATTCATCATAACTCGTACGCTGACGCACACATAGACTGCGTCTCTCAACACTCAACCATGGGTCACCAGCGTTCGTGAGGTACTTTAACAGGGATATAAATCTGAATGTAAACATCAAGCTATCGGTTAATCTTGAAATTAACTCTAGCCTTGGTTGGTCAATTTGTCAGATATGTATAGATAATACTAATTATAGCCATAAATATCTTTAAACAATATCTAAATCTAAATAACGAGCACCGCTTAGAGCTTCCTTTTCGTGTTTTCGAGTTTAAGACAGTTTTGTATTGCGTTTTAATGCCGTGTGCTGGACAATACGCAATCCCAAGAAAGACAGGCTATTTCAACGTAACATGCTCCAACTGACATGGACATTTCAGTGTACATTGCTTGCTTAAAGCTTAGTCCTCATTTGTATCGAGATCGCGTATCGAGATCAGATGTATCGTATCGAGCACGCGTATCCCAAGTGTGGACTCTCAATCGATCGCGTACAAAAATTTCAGCCTGTAACGTATCCCCGTTCTGGTGACCTTAATGATCGGGCAAAGACGTACTCCAGTTGAATCGCGGCCCATCCCGTATCAAATCACATCGTCGTATATTGATTCAGTATCAAAACACATCCACACTTACCGATCATGCTACGCTTATCCGATACAGATACGCGGTGCGTGTTGGATCGCGGTGTATTAGATACGGCGCGTTGCATGATCGCGTACCTTTTCGAGACACTAACGATCATGCTACACGACAGAGATACGATGCGGTAAAAAGATACAAGTGTGGACTAAGCTTACTTCGACGCAAGGCACAGTAGCGTGACTTGGTCAGGACACCAGTACACAATAGATATCAACGTCAACTGTCACCTGTCACGTTGTCGGACTGGTTGATTAGACATTATGTTACTAATAGGAGGTCAAGCCAAGTGAACATTTCGCATTTCAAATGTTATCCAGAGAAACCGAGAACAATTTTAAAGTGTGTAAATCTTTGAATTTTGCTCGATAAAATTTCTGTTTCGCTTATAAATTGCAGAAAAAAAAGATAAAAAAAAAATGAATCATATCATTGCGCGTACTCTTCTGGATTCCGATTCGTTAGACATTAATCACAACCTGAATCCCGCATACGGGGAGCTCGCGTTACTTTGTTTACCCCTTTCGAAAAAACGAAGATAGCACGAGCTCCATGCATGCGAGGAGCATGTTCTAACTACTGAGCTGGTGTTTGTGGTTTTGAGCACCGCAGTTGCACGCGCAGGCAAACGAAGCCAATGATTGATCGGCGCCCGCGCACGGAACGCCGGCGCGTCACGCGAACAAACAATTGAATGCGTTTTACGACTGCATAGTGCGTAGTATACCTAGCTAGTTCGATCGACAAAAAATCCCTAGCGTAATGGGGGAGATTTTGTTGAGAATACAAACTAATAAATTCCCGTTGGTTTCAAACATTGCATACATAATTAAACGGGTTACTTACAAACTCCTGATTTCATCGGCCTTAAAAAGGTGACAAACGCGTATCAAAATACTAACTGAGACACAAATTGGAACGTGTAGTAATATTGATCAAGCTAATCCACAGAGAAGACGAGGATCTCTGTACCTCTCTGGTGAACTTCTAAAAGCTAAGGAGTTTGCTATAGGTTACAATATAGGTCACACCGTTCCGTTTTATGGCCAAAATGTACTAAAACGTCACATAAAACATCACGATATAACGGCAGATTCTGTTAATTTATTTCTGAAGTCTTCAAATAAATTTGCCGTTTCGTGCGCCATTTTTAATTTCGTTGCTGCACTTTTTGCACTAAGAATAAGACTCCACAGCCTTTTGTCCACTGGTCACGCTACGGTTCTTTATTAGCTTCCTGAAAAAGCTCTTTGTATCTAGAATATGCTAAGTAATGGCGCAGTCTATGACCTAGAATACCTCTACAGAGAGCTAGTATCTAGGTACTTGGTACAAGTACGGGACCGCTACCAATTAACTCAGAAATGCCACCAAAATCTACAGCCAATTCGTCAAAAAAGTGTCTACGAAAGTGAGGCGGTTGAAACGCTCGAATAATGACTCCCATTCTACATGGTAATACATAAAAGCGAAACATCGAATTTAATCATCCGCCGAACATTGGTTGCGGGTTGCGCCACAAAATAGCCAATTCCATATTCAAATATTCCACACAAATTAATATTCCGAATTCAAGTTCGGAGCATAATCGAAGTTAATAATGGCCGAGAAACCCCCCTTTTCCCGGAGAAGTTTCCCGGGCGTCCTTTGACCGTACTCAGTAAATAGTTTCTTGGAAACTACCGCCATTTAACTAAATAAAGGGTACGCGTCGAGCAGATAAATCGAATAGTTTATTGCAGGAATCGAAAACTTGAATGTAACGTTTTTGAAAAGTTGCCCGTTGGTTTAATGGCCATGGTAATGTTAGCATTTAGACGCCGATAGATGGCAGAACAGACATGTTTCACATGTCTTTGTAAAAAAACGGCCGGAAAGTCAGATTTCCTGGCCAGCGAGGGATAGGTAATCAAAAAAATGTACTCACCACGAGCTGTAATAAAGAGAGCCTCTGATCGCATATTTGCCGACCGTTTAGTGACCCTGCCTACGAAGCTGGAGGTCCCGGCTTTGAATCCCAGTCAGGGTTCCTGGGTCTTGGATGTTTTCTATGTATGCGTCTTAGATGTTTTCTATGTATTTAAGTATTTATATATATTAAATATATCGTCGTCTAGTACCCATAACACAAGCCTTCTTGAGCTTACTGTGGGGCTAGGTCGATTTGTGTAAGATTGTCCTCTAATATTTATTTATTTATTTTTATATAATCGCAGAAAAAGAAAAAGTTGTTTTAATTATCGTTTACACAACACAACACATGCCTAGGCTTTATAAATTAATCTACGTTGGAAATTGTCAACAATAGTAATAAACGTACGGCCGTTGACAGGATCTTAGCTGTAGTACTTACCTACTTTTCAGTAGGTAGAAAGAGCCAGCTCGGTCCATTTTATACATTTCTGCTCATAAAATATAACTATTAGCAAGGAAATTGAGTTTTCAATTCTTGTAAGTTGTGCTAATCAGAATGTTTCACAAAATATTTGCAGTGTAAACATAAAACTATTTTTAAAAGTTGTTAAATGAGGTACGAAAATGTATCGCGCCAGCACAAAATGGCGTCCCATGGCATTACATCACAGACCTTAAGTATATCGTCGCCCAGTACCTAGTACAAGCTTTGCTTAGTTTGGGACTAAGTCGATTTGTGTAAGGTTGTCCACAAATATTTATTTATTTATCGCAATTGCCTTCGGTTCGTCTTCTTCAGCGTTAAATACTTGCGATCTCAGATATTCTTTGTTTTACCACCGTAAAGTACCTACTATAAGTAATTACATTTGAATTAACGAATATATTATTTTCTTATTATACTGTAATCTAACAATTACTCGGTAAATAATAATATAATAATAACAATGAAAATGAAAGGCCACTCCCGAATTTGCGACGCAGCCGGCAGGATCGTATGCGGAATTCTGTTCTTTACCGGGAGCATCCAGGATTCTATTACTCGAATACTGTGTCCATTTGATTTAATGGCGTATAAAATATACCGAACTATCAAAGTTGACTTCTCGTGTCCCGGGAAGTCAATAGTTTAATGTCAGTAATCTAATAACCTAACTGTAACTTCACCCGCTTATTCCCTGTTTTTTTTATATTTTTATTTAATACAATACAATGCATCTTCAAAACCCGGTTGAAAGTACATTTTAAAGGGACAATATGAATACCCCAGCGTTAACATTAACATATTTTACGCAGTCCATTTAAGGAGTGATATATTTTATATAATAGTTTCCGTTACCCAGTGTTACCAGCGATTTAGCCGCCATTTTGGTGTCATTGACTTAATTTATTTTCACGGTGAACTAAAGGTGGGGTTTAGGGCAGTTTAATGTCGTGCTTAAAAAGGTGCGGAATTTTGTCTATGCAGCGAAGTACGTAGCTATCTATTGATTGTGCACCGAGATTTAACAGTGTATAAAGATATTTAACTTTTTCATGATATCGACTGGTTAACCGGTTAGTTTGTACTGAAGATATAACGAGGTTATAAACTATCATATATCTCTCTCATTTGTTTATTAGCATCGGCTAAACGGTTCCGTATATGTATGTATCGTAGTTGTAGGTATCTCATCATCCCCTAGCGTTTCGCCGGTATTAGCTCGGGGTTCACTTAAGCATCTAACCCCGTGAATGGGCGTAGGCACTAGTTTTATATAGGCTATCTACCCTCCTACCCAGAGGGAAATCGAGACCTCGTTGGGGTTAACTCGTGATGTATTACTTTCCTTCACCGAAAAGCTATAGTGATATATGAAATAAAATGTCATAAAAAAGTTTTTTTTATTTCAAACCCAATGGTACGAGTCGGGGTTACCCACTAGCTAAAGATTGAAATTTTCGTGCCTACCACTCGATTAAAGAGGTTTGTACTGTTGGTGTGTCTATCTACATCTTATAAAAGTATAACATACAATGCAATACATATATAATTAAAATAATATGTTTGGTGCAGCGGGGCAATCTAGACTACAGAAAATTCAAATCTTAATCGATTTTTTTTTATCTATAATTATTTTTAAGATAGTTTTTTGTAATAGTTTTAATTTTAATAAATATCATAAGTATCACATTACAGATGTAAAATCCAAGTCGTAAAATAAAAATATAATAGTGTATCGAAAATATCTTCTATGGTTTACAACATTTACTAGTGTTATCTGCCCGGATAGCGAACAAGCGCTTTCACAATTTCACCAAGATGGCCGGGACTATAGTAAATGATGTAAAACATGGAAAATATTTGGTTAGTTTTAATTACCCGCTGTCTAGAATGCCCTAATGCACCATACAAATGAAATGATTTTAAAATTACTTTTTACTTAAATAAAAAAAAACGTAATCACCTGTCCGAAAGCTGTATATGGCATTTAATATCACAGATTTATGTATTACTTAGCTGTTTCCTCCGGCATTTAGTTTGTAATATTCGTGATCACTGTCGTACGAATACTAAATACGTCAAACGTATCGGTTTACACAACACAGATTATAGCAATACAGATGGGACTTTTGAATTGCGACATTATACTTACTTTAATGTGGTCATTTCAGTCATTTTATCACACATAAAATGCAAGGGAAATACACTTTATACTAGTAAGTGGTGTCTAAAAGAGATCTTTCTTTCTTTTTATATTACATACGGAAGGGTAGGTATCTATGAGTGTGCCATAATGTCAATGTGATTATACCAAAACCTAGATAAATAATTTGGCTATCTTTTATACAGATAACGGGCTTATAAAACCGTTATACACACACAGTCGGCTATTTTTTAAATAAAAGCTGTACCCTGTTTATCCAACTCAACTCAAATATACTCCTAGTTGACCATGTAAGCACTCGTGCAACCAAACCGAACAGATGTTAAATGAGCCACGACGTTGCCCCGTATGAAACGCTACCTCTGTTTGTTAAGCTGTGCATAGGATAAAATTTCATCCATTATTCCGACATTTACTATTGATTAGGTATTTATAAACCGATAGAAAAATGATACTTTTAATGCGGTTTAAAACACGATATTATTTATAGCGTGTTATGGCTGTTTACAACTCATATTATACGTAATAAATTGAAGGTTTAACGTGTGAAAACGCCTCTAACTTTTTTTAATTTGTTGCAGGTTGGTAACCCTGATGAAATATGAAACTTGTACAAAAACTGGCTGAATAGAAAAACGTCAAGCGCAGGTATGTTCTTTGAAAGTTGTTGGAGCGTGGCCGTGTCTATTGGATTTATTGGCAGACAGGTTTTTGTGCCCGAAAGTGATGTAAAAGAGATGATTAATCGTTTCGAAAACTTTTAAGTACTGAAAAGTTGGATGTCACTTTATCTTTCCAGTGCTGCTGTGAATGAATAGAAACGTTTGCCCTTTAGGTATCAGAAATTTTGAATTGCGAAGCGAAAAATCTAAAGCGACTTAAAATCGTGTTTTAGTGCATCCACTCAGCCCGATTATTTAAACATTAATAAAAGACTTTTTTGGAGGACTCTTTAATTTTACTCTGGGTTAGCAGATCATAATAAAATGGCAGTAAATAGTATTCGTAAAACTAGTGCGTATATCTAATCTTGAGATTAAATACTATGCTGGATCACGTGCTGATTTAGTATAGAAGTGAGAATAGCTGTTAGGAGAATGATGAATATTCTTTTTAAATTAGTTACGGAGGTTATCTCTTACAGGAAAGTCTATTACAGAACAAAAATGGTGGTGATCCGTTAAATGTGTTAATTAGCCACAAATGAGTCACTAAAACGAGTTGTTTGACAAAAATTTAATTTTGATTGTAGTGGCGGTAGCAAGCGCCCAACGGCTTTTTTCCAGTAGGTTTAGGTATAACATACTGGAAAAAAATCTTTTTCGGGAAAAAGAGTAAAACGTAAATCCGGTTTTAAGTTTTAGTGTAATATAAGGAAGAAATAGGCCCTGTTGGTTCGAACTTTGATATTTGACCCTTTTTGTAGAGTTGTTCAGGGACTTTTTAGAACTTTAGTCTCAAAGAAATACGTAATTAAGTATTACGAAAAATGGAAATTTGTGCTTTTGAAAAGACACTCCTCAACTATAAAAACAAATTCGATTTAAATTGAATACGTCTTCCGAATCAGACCCCTGTGCAACTGTGTGAATCATCAGCTTAGGGTCCACGTTCCTATTTGCGAGCGGATGTGTTAGCTCGGCTCAACACTCGCCCATCTAAAGTACGCGTTTCGGTTTCCTCAATAAGTTTCGATTCTGTGTGTCCGCAGTGAAGATATAGTGACCAGTATTGCAACTAGTGCAAATTGGTACTAGTCTTGGACAATAAAATACTCAGGTGGACAGTTGAACACGTTTTTTTTTCGTCGTAGAGCAAATACATTTACGTATCCGCCCGGGCCCGGGGAGACCATGGTGGGGGGTATGTAGACTCGCCCTTCCATAGCGGAAGAGAATACCCACTAAAATCTCTCTCTCTCTCTGCCGTGTAAGAGGGCACCATGAGATCGTTGGCATTCTATCATGATGCTCCCCCAGGCAGTAAAACACCTAGCCTTTAGATTCTGTTAGTCCAAGTCACATAACGTGTCGTTATTTTACGAATGTAAAATTTCATCTGTTTGTTGTAATTACCTACCTAGAAGTTAACTGATTCAGAAATTTCAAGTACGAAGTAGAACCTAAGACAATTTTATTTACTCCGGAAATCGTCCTCTAAAATAATAAAATAGAAAGTGTGAAATTGAATGACACCGCGATTATGAGTTCTACCTGGACGTCGTCAAGTGCTGTCGAGGTGGCGACATTCGCACGACGATTGCTGGATGGTCTAACTATATGAGTTAAAATACTGTCAGGTTAGGATTTATACATATAGTATGTTTGTGTGGTGACCCCAGGCTGGTAATAGTTACCGCTGTATATAGCCACCGGACGTATTGAATCAGACTACGTTCGCACGACGATTGAAATGAAATGAATGAAATGAAAATAATTTATTCGTGGCATATACACTAAAAGATAATACATTTATAACTAATAACTAATAAAATTGCCACGAAATGGTCCCGCCTCAGCATAATGCTGACTCACAAGCCAGCGCTGGTCTTCCGGCGAGACCATTGTTTGTGGATCACGTTGCTCCGCTGTCCGACGCGGCCTTAACCTATTCTGAACGCACCCTTTACGCTTGCGTCAGACAGCGCCATCTGGCAGGCTGCTAATTGTCTAATTGTCAATAGGCAAGGCCGCACGGACATTCGTCAACATGGCTGCAACTTAGAGTAATAGTTCCTTTTCCAAAACACTTAGAAAGTGATATGAATGGGCATGAGTATGGTTGTGAAACAGTGTATACAAAGTGAAGTTTATAGTAATATCAAATAAATACAATTACACGAAAAATTACACTACCTACACATAACTTAAGAGAAAAACAAAGAACAACCTCGTGTGCATCGTCAAAGCAAGGACAATTATTTAGATGTTAACATTTCACCACACTTGGGACATGAAATACAGGTAAGATTAATACAGTAAATAAATAAACGATATGCAGTTGAGATAGCTTACAATAAAGAATCGCACCATGAATATATACAAATAATACAATTTTGATTTCATCTCCAGGTTCCATATGGTTGCCATAAGAATTGCACATGACAATAACTCTTCGAGCACAACATATTTTTGACAAGGGAATGCAAAGTACAATCTACGTTTGTTTGGTCGGCTTCAGAGAACGGGACTCATTAATAGGACAGAAAACACAGGTATACAACTACACATACATAATATATATTGACATTTCAGTGTCTTATTTACTACTTTACGTCTCAATCTATACCTGCCAATGATTAAATCTATAAACAGCTTGTGTCCAGTGCCAATGTTTCCTGTCGCCGCTGGTGTTCCAAAACAAATTTTTTGACTGCTGTTTTAAAACTATGAATGTTTTCTAGGGTCCTGAAAGGTGGCGGGATTATGTTCCAGCACCTTGTCGCCACGTATCTGAAGCTGCCTCGGAAGGCCGCTGACGCATGTTGAGGCGTCATCAGTTGTATGCTGCATTGGCGTGTACCGTGTGCCCTCCGGGACGATAAAAATGACAGTTTCTCGAATAGATATGCTGGTGTTTTGTGCTTTATCACTCCAAAAAGAAGACATGCCAGATGAAGCTTGCGACGGTGCTCCATTTTGAGGATGTTGCTTTTATTTAAGAATGGGGTGACATGGGCCCTTGGTGGAATATCAAAGCAAAAACGAGCGCAAGCATTTTGTACCCGCTGGATGAGTCTCTTTGTTTTTGCTAGGATGCGGGGTCCGTATACTAAGTCCATGTAGTTTAATTTTGACAGAATGAGTGACTCAACTAACTGTATGCGCAAGTTTTCGTTAATAAAAGATCTTATGTTATATAGTGTTTTGAGCCTGTAGAAGCAATTTCTAACAGAGTCCGCAACATGCTTCTCAAATCTAAGCGCACTGTCCATAACAAGACCCAGACTTCGTGCCTCATTTACACGCTCTATGCATTCACCTAACAATTTGACATCTATAGTAGGTTTGATACTATTTATCTGGGAAATTGTGCCAAATATTATATATTGTGTTTTAGTCGGATTAAGCGTCAAACTATTGCTAGCAGCCCAAGACGCAATGTTGTCAAGGTCAGTATTAAGTTTATGTATTGCACTGTCAATATCCGAAGGTTTACATGAAATGTATATTTGTACGTCATCTGCATATACATGATATCTGCAGTGTGTAATACGAGTCCTGATGTCTGCTGTGTATAAAATAAAAAGGATAGGACCGAGGATTGAGCCCTGCGGGACACCTCTAGCTAGGCCTTTCGTGGCAGAAACTTTGGTTGAACCATTACTTAGGCTCAGTTTAACATACTGGGTTCGCTTATAAAGGTAGCTATGGAACCAGCACAGAGCATTGTTATCAAAACCATAGTAACTCAGCTTTGAGAGTAGCAAATTAATATTTATGCAATCAAATGCCCTGGAAAAGTCAAGTAGCACGAGCAGCGTGCACATACCCCTATCCTGAGCCCACAAAATATTATCTGTGACATCGAGCAAGGCAGTCACTGTACTACGCCCCCTACGGAAGCCCGACTGTACATCTGGCAAGATGCCGTTGTTCTCGAGGTAATCAGTCATTTGGGCGCATACAGCCTTTTCAAGTACCTTGGATAGACAAGGTAGTATACTGATTGGCCTTAGGTCCTTTAGCTCGGTTGGGCTGGAATTTTTAGGAAGTGGGCGCACTACTGCTGTCTTCCAGAGGTCAGGAAAGGTGGCGGTTAAAATAGACGTGTTAATCACGTCTGTCAAAAAGTCTACAGTGTATGGAAAAGTCATAATTAGCATATTCAAATTAATTAAGTCGCTCCCTTCTGCATTTGATTTTAGACTTGAGACTATTTTTAGTAGTTTATCCGAGCTAATTGTTTCAATATGAAACGAAGACTCATTGAACCTATGGTACTCATAATAAGTCAATTGAGAAATAGTTACTTGTGATGCTGCAGGTAGGCTAAGAAAATGCTCATTTATGACTTCAGGGTCGTTGAAAAAATCGGGCAATTCTACATTTTTTTTAGGCAAAATAATTGTCTTAAGGTTTTTCCAAAGTTTTTTTGGGTTGTTGATATTATTATTTATGTTTTGGTTGAAATAAGCTGATTTTTCGTGATATAATGCTTTATTTATTGTGGATTTAAGATCCTTATAATATATTTTTTTACTTTCTGCTCCTGTTTTATGATAATCTGCGGCAGCCCGGTCACGGATTTGCATCATGAGTTTCACGGTGTCTGTAATCCAAGGGTGAGAAGGTCCCCTTATTATCGATGTTTTTATGGGTGCATGTAAGTCAAAAAGATAGATGATATGCCGGTTTAACACTTCAACTTTTTCGTTAACATTCAGCAACGCAGACATCAGATCCCACCTTACACTCTGCAGGTCGGTATCAAAATTAGAATGAATGATATTATTAAAGGGCCTGTGTGTTATTGTATAAGGCTTTGGCTTCGTTCGCTTTAAATTGAACTCGCATACAACAAGGCAGTGTCCATAAAGTGAACCCACATGTACAGTATTTATTTTCCTGGCATTCATGTCTGTGCAAACCACATCAATCAGTGTTTGGCTAGTGTTTGTGAAGTGTGTGGGCTCTGTTACTAATTGTGCTAGGTTGAAACTGGTTAAAAAATGGTTAAACTTTGAGATTTTAGAGTCAGAAGTAGTCATTAAATTAATATTGAAGTCACCCAATAGAATTAAGCTATCATAATTAGACAGTGAACTAATAGTATCAGAAATGGCGTCTAGAAATAGGTCAACGTCCTGCCAGGGAGGGCGATACGCTGTACCTACTACTATTTTTTTCCCCTGAAGAGTCATATGTAACCACATTTGTTCTATCGACTTGTGCTGGGGATCGACCGGGTGTGATAAGTTACGAGCGCTAACGTTTCGCTTTAAATAGAACCCTACGCCTCCTCCGCGCGAACGCGAACCCTGGGGTCGTGGATTGTGGCGAAGCCTACACCCTGGGAGTGTAGGTGCACGACCTTCATCCCCTCCTTTTAACCAAGTTTCATTAATGGCTAAAACATCCATATCCAGTCGAGTACAAGCCGCTATAAAGTTGTCATGATTCGTACCCAGAGATCCAGCATTAAACAAACCAACTCGCAGTTGTTTACTAGGCATAGTGCATGCAAGTAGATAAGCGGCAGCGAGACGGAACCGGTTTTGCTATCGAAACGCGTGCAGTGATCACAGGCGGTGTGGTTTTTAGGTTAACTTTAGTGCGTATTGTGGCGTAAGTTAGAAAATAATTGGCGAAAATTGTGCTTATATATGAGTAATGTATATAAAACATAATAATTGAGAGATTAAGGTAACAAGCGATCGGTTCATATGAGTGTAGTGAGTGATTTTGCAGTGTTGTGTTAACAAGAACAAGAACAAACGGCGACAGTAACATCAGCAAAAGTAAAAGTACACAATTAATATTTAGTGAGAGTAAAGCTAGCTCAAACATTTCTTGGACCAAAAACACGATCTAAATCTGGCTCGGCGCGTATGCGGTGTCGAGGCGAATCCGAGCCCGCTTGCTGTCGCGCGAAGATCTTACCGTCCCTGGTCCACACATACCGCCAGCCAAGCTGCTGCTTCAGCTCCCGGGCCTTGTACAGCAGACGTCGGTTGTGGGGGGTCAGCCGCTCGTTCACGTAGAACCTGGTCGTCCGGCCCGGGATGCCGGTACCGTCCGTAGTCACGTCGCGGCGCACGCGCGCCGCCTGGAGCAGCCGGTCCCTCACGGCGCGCCGAGCCAGGCGCACCACGAGCGGCCGCGGTCGCGGCGCCGGGCCCTGCCCGCTCTCCCCCCGGGGCGCCCGCCCTACTCGGGTGGCGTCGACGATGTCGTGCTCGGTGAGTGTGACTCCTAACTTCTGCCCCAAGGTTGTTACTAAATGCATCGGGTTCTCGCCACTACATTCTGGCACACTAGATATTTCGATGTCATTTAGTAACAACTCTTGATCGCGGTCGTTTAGCTCCAGTCTAAGCTGCGATATTGTGTCGACCAGACAATCGGCGGCTACGTTGCTAGGCTGGGGCTGGGGCCTACTCTCCAAGGTCTCGACACGGACGCAAAGCGCGTCAATACGCCCATCGCAGCCATCTATCCTGGCTGTTAGGCTCGACATGGCGGCGCGAAGAGCTTGAATCTCGAGGCTCATCCTCCGCATCTCCTCTCGGAAAAGCCGTAGCTCGGCGACCAGGAGCTGCATGTCGGTGACGCGGGATGTGTCCAGCCCATTGTCGTATGGAGTAGTGTTGTGGTTGTCCGTATAGGAGACCTCCATGACAGAATTGTCACCCTCGCGCTCCAGGTCCAGCGGGCCCATGACTGCACGGGAGCGTGCACCACCTCGGCACATATTGACATTGGCGTGTCCGCCCCGCACTGGTGTTTCCGTGTTGTCCGTCCTGGGCTCTGCACTCTTACACTGCACACACTTCCAGCTACTCCATTCTCTAAAGTCTTTGCTATAGAAGGTCTCCTCAGACATATTCGCGCAGAGGAGATCGTATTTTTTTTGGCAGTTAGCGCAGTTCAAAAATCTGCCATCGACGATTTTATTCAAACACCCAGCACACGTCGCCATTGCGAAGTATGTTCACCGTAGTAGGTAATAAAGTCTATAGTCGGTCGACCTGTCGTCGGTAATTTACAGTTGCGCTTGCGCACTCGCTAACAGCTGATTCGCTTATCGCCAGTCAGCTGACCCTCACTATTTTGTTTATTACACTAAGTTAAATCGCCGAAAAATTTATTTTAAACACTGATATTATGTAACATGGTGATTGAACCACTGAATAAATGTTTTGATAAGGAAGAACACCGTTTATACTTTATAGCTTTAACCCTCTCGGGCGATCACATCCACTGTTTATTGTTTTTATGGCAATTAATTACGGAGCGAAATGAAAGTACGTATGTCAGTTCAGACGTCACGTGACCAAAACCGATTGAAGTGCCCTTCATTTGAGGTCGAACTATATGAGTTAAAATACTGTTAATACTGATACATAAGGCTTGTGCGGTGACCCCCAGGCTAGTCACCGCTGTCTATTAGCCACCGTTCCCAACGATTGAAGTGCCCTTCGTCGGTCGAACTATTTAAGTTAAAATATTGTCAGTACTGATACATTGTTTGTGCGGTGACCCTAGGCTGTTCACCGCTGTCTATTAGCCACCGGACGGACGTATTGAGTGCGACGACTTTCGCACGTCGATTGAAGGGTGCCGTAAACTGTGGTCAACTATACAAGCTAAAATCATAGGCTAGTTAATGTAAAACGGCTAATATCTTTGCCACGTTACTAACTAGTTTCTTTATACATGAGCTTTTTCATTGAATACATAGATGGCGCCAATGTGTTAAGCAGATGTCTAATTACCATATGAAACGAATAATAGAAATTTGTTTAGCGAAACTAGATACTACAAGCTCGTTATTTTTAAGGAACAGAATATTTTATAGACATCGGCAGTTTTCCCCCTTATCCGTAATCGTTCATCAAATCTATTTTCGTTAAATTGCTGTTAAAGTTCTTTTGTCCTTATCTGTCACTTTGGCATTTATATTTGAAAGAAAGGGACAAACCACATAGTTAGCAGTTAGGTTTGTTAAATTTTATGAATGAGGGGAATAATTTACTAGTCCCTGGTTAAAATACTGTCAGTACTGATATTATGTGTGGCGACCCGGAGCGGGTCACCGCTGTCTATTAGCCACCGGATGTGTCGAGTGAGGCGACGTTCGCACGAGGAACTGTGCCCTTCATGTTTTCATTAACACTTAAGGATGCGGCCGTTTGTTTTTATTTCGATAATAGTTTAGTCACACGACTGCTGTGATAAATATATTGTGGTTGGAGAAGGGTCGCGCGCGTTGTTACCAGTACTGTCATAGTGATTAGCGACATTCTGGCTGGCATATCTCGCCAACTTCATTACTATTGTATTTTTTTTCCGATATCCTACTTTTTTTATACACCGCCGGTGGCAATCAAGCGTACGGTCAACCTGATGGTAAGCGGACACATGTATTTCTCATGCATTACGGAGTTCACTTTTTGTGTGAGGTCATCAGATTGCGCACTAATGAATGAGGCAGATGCCTCTATGGCATCCAATTTCAATCTGAACGGAGCTAGTTCTGATTCGATTAAATTTCTCATCATCGACATCTCAGCCTTTATCGCAAGACGAATTTCCTTTTTTATGATGCTAGACAGATTTTTAGCGGTGATGGGTTGGACTACTGGGAGATAGTCCTAACAGCTCGTTTCTGGAGTACAAATACTCGTTGCCATTCAGCTGCTGTGCCCCAAAGTTCTAGCCCGTAGCTCATCACCGAGTGGACATCCACGGCATGCCGATGCCGTTACCTTCCACGGTAGAATAAGAGCGACTGCATGCATTTTCATACATTTTAGGTCCACTGTTTTATCGTGACGGCAAATCGTGGACGTCCACGGTAAAGTATAAAAGCGATCAAATCACACAGGATCGAGATCCGCAGGACCGATAATGATGTAGTTATACAGGGTGTCCCACGTGTAAAGGGTTCGATTCCCGGTTCAACCACAAAATTATTTCAATATCTGTGAATTCAGTTTAAATTATTTTTTAAATTCAAATAATGTCTTCCTTCAGTAAAATGTTCCATCTACAATATTCAAAGTACTTTCCCTCCATGTGGCATAGCCGTGGGACGGCCTGTATATATGTAGTTGCGTGCAAAAGCTGGTTTCATATGTGTGTGTTGTTTCTGGTCACTGCCAATCCGCAGCGATAAGAAAATGCTTTGCAGCGTTTTATGTTTATACTCCCAGAGTATCCCGCTTTATTACGGATTTTCAACTTCATAAGCGCTCAAGACGGCTATGTACTCGTATCATTGCCATTATGGGCAGATCATCAGTGTTGGTAAATTTGACTTACTTGAGCTAGCTGCTTATAACAGATATGCCTATATAAAGACTTAATTTAACTAGGTTACCTACCAGCCTTTGACGGTACGATAATAGGCGCTGAAAAGATTATTAATTTTTAAAATTAATAATCTTTTCAGCGCTCTGTCAAATACAATCGCTGTCACTCACAAAGGAATGGAAATGTCAAACACGAAGTTGAACCCTATAGAAATGCATGTAGGTTGATATCGCATTGGACACCGTGACGGATAAATGCGTCATTGGCGTCGAACCGATGGTGCACATATATACAGTAGAACCCGCTTAACCTCCTGGGGTTCAAAGTGATAATACTAAGACAAAATCAGTTTGCAGTGAAAGCCCAAGTATTTTAACAGAGTTGGAGCAATGACCCACTGTGATAGTACTAGAACAAAATAATAATATACGGTTAACCAGATATGAACAATTTTTGGTCCGGGCGTTCAGTACTTTATTAATTAGTTCTAATATTAGGACATTGGGTCTTCCTCGGAAGTACCGTCTTCGAAATTGGGTCGTAGGAGGTAATACGGTTTCTCGCGTAATATGTCATTATACGCCGGTACCTATAACTTGTAGCATATTTTCATACATTATTATCACGGTTAATACGAGTCGGGTCCCACTTAATACGCCATCTGTAACCCACCTTGCATCTTCCTAAAATGTTACCGCCTTATTAAATAAAAAGTTATTACTGTTTACAAACGCTTAGAGACCTTATACATCTCTAACTAATCTGGATTGATATTAGTTTTTAGTCTTATTTTTGAAATGTTACACTACATTTAATTAATCATATTTTGATTATTGTATTATTTTTAATTGATATAGATAGATTTTAAGTTGTAAAAGTGCCCTTGAGGCCTATTTGCAGAATAAATGTTTTGATTTTGTATTGCTTTTTGACTTCAAGTAATAATTCTCCCGCACAATACGCTTTTCCGCTTAAAACGCGTTTTTTTGCCTTATCCCTTCAGAATCTTCTTAAGTAGGCTTTACTGTACGTCGTTGGCATCGAACAGGTTAAGTTTGATACTGACATATGTTCTTAATCCATTGAATATTCAAATTTAACTTCTGTTCCATTACAGTCTAAAAATCGTATGTTTGTAAATTAGACACACTCAGTTATCATCCTCCTAAGCGTTATCCTAGTACAGTTGCATCCTGAACAATGCCCGGGATTAGTTACCTAATCCCAAGATTTAGCGTGGGCGCTAGTTTTTACGAAAGCGACTGCCATTTGACTTTCCAACCCGAGGCGAAACCAGACCAAAATTCCAAAAGGAATTAGGCTTGTCAACTGAGTGAGAAACTAGAAGTTCTCAAGCCGCCCGAAGGCCTCTAACTTGGCTTAACGACTGCTATCATAGACAGCAGCCGGGATCAACTGCTTAACGTGCCTTTCAAAGCACTCAATGCGGTCACCCATCCAAGAACTATCCTCGGCCCACGTTGCTTAACCTCGTATACCGCACGCGGGACGCGGGCGCCCCGCCGCTGGGCCACGAGCGCTCCCATTCATTTGTATAGCATATGTTAATATAATTCCTTATAAGAAATATCCATAAACCGTCGGCTTACCAATACTCAAAGGGCAAAGCCCATGAACGTTTCAATTGTATCTTAAATGACCATATACGCCATTCGACGCCATTCTGCAAACACGATTAACACATAATTGTGAATAAAAGGTTAACTACTGCAAATATAATAGATAAATAATAAATAACTCACAAAGATAAGATCGTAATTTATGATGGAGATAAACAAACAATCGTAAACATTGTGTTTGATATTTTACTTGCTTTACTTACTTACAGGTGGGTATTTTGACTTAAAATTTAACCACTTCAAAAAACTGCTCGAATAGAAACAATGCAAAAATATGCAAAATCAAATATCTCAACAAATAACGAAGCTACAACAGTTTTAATGTTTCTGGTTAGAAAGGGAGAATGCGCGACAAATCAGTGACGTCATTGACCACGAGCGCCATAGTAAATGACGATTGTTCCAATACATAGGTGCGTTTTGCGGAAAAGGGACAGATTATGCCCCCTCTTAAATCTTCGAAGACTTATAATTATGTAACTGTTTATTCGTTTGAGTCCCTTTTTTCGCCATCTGATTGAGAATAAGATTTGATTAAAAACTTATTCATTTTCTTATTAGGCGCCAACAATGCCAACATTCCGGTTTATTAGGTACTAGCGACCCGCCCCGGCTTCGCACGGGTGCAATGCTGATGCATGTATTAACATATAAACCTTCCCCTTGAGTCACTCTATCTATTAAAAAAAACCGCATCAAAATCCGTTGCGTAGTTTTAAAGATTTAAGCATACATAGGGATATAGGGACAGAGAAAGCGACTTTGTTTTATACTATGTAGTGATACTCCTCTGGCTGACTTTGGTGAGATTGAGATGCTGAAAATGTTTATATAGTCCAGGAAAATTACAATGTTGTAATACATTAATTTATAATTGCTTGTTTCTGTTTCATCATCATCATCATATATTTAAGAGCTCTTGTCGGTGGAGTAATCGCCATTCTGTTCGGTTCTGGGGCGCTACCGCGAACAGCAAACGAAATTTTCTCTCTCTGTCGCACTTACGTCCGAACGTGCAAGTGCGACAGAGAGCGAAAACTTCGTTTGCTGTTCGCGGTAGCGCCCCTGTTTATGTCATTTTAAAACGTTAAAACTAAAATACTCAAATTCTAGAACCCTTTTCTTCTAAATATAAATGTATCTGAAGCACTAGTGTATATTTTTGTGTGAATTACCTACATTGTTATGGCATGACTTCAGTTTTTGTAGCTGGCAAATATTGTTTTTTTTTGACAGAGGACATTCTGTACGTACAGTACTTTGAGCTTGACACTTGACTCACATATGCTCTTATTGCATGGGATATTCTAATTTACCTTTAACTGACAATTTGTGAGCCCGGTAATTATATAGAATTTTATTGTCGAGTCAGTCTAATTGGAAATTTTCAATTTTTTTGTAAGTCTGCGGGCGAATTTCGGTTTGTTCTCCTCTACAGATCGCATTTCTCAACCGATTCGCGTAAAATTTTGTGAGCGATAATCATATAGATCTTTTAGTCGAGACAGTTTTTGGAAGATAAAAAAAAACACGCTATGTCTATCACTAACATAATATTTTTAAGACACTGTGTATGTAACAGAAACTTTATTACATTGACTAGAAATATATGACACTTGTCAAGACGGCAATTATTCTGATTTATATGGCAACAGACTAAATGACATTTTGACTTTGTTTATCTGTCAGCTCTGATTTCGTTTTTGAAATGTTTTGCAGCGAAATAGTTTAATTCCCAATCGTTTTATTTTCAGCACTTGACTATTTAGTTCTGGGCATCTTTTGTCAATTATCATTTAATTTTGACCCTTTACTATTATTGAAATAAACCGCAACTGTGACACTGACAAGTGACAACCTATCATTATAATTATTGCCAGTGTAAGAAATTAGCTCCAATGAAATTCTGCAACATATATTTCTGGTCGGGCTTTAGAATACTTATCCGATCGAACTAGAGCCTAATCAGTCGTTTGAAGGTTAGTTCTCTCAGTTAATTGTTTTAAGGACGGGACGCCTTGATCGAACCATCTAGATCTGGAATGGTCTAGAGTCCAATCATAATAACTCATTTGATATCCACCCATTGTCGAGTTTAGATTTCTTCACTATTACAGAATGTTTTAAACATATTATATGAGTTACCCTGTCTTCCCATAAGTAGTCGCATACTTGATTTCGGATTTAAAACATGGCAGACTTAATAGCTTTAAAGAAATGGGCCGACTTATACTCCGCCTGGCGACAGTAGCCACAATCTACTTGTGATGGAGCAAGTGCGAAGTTCCGAGTAAGAAGAGAGCACGAATTGCAAAAAGCTGGTGAGGGTAAATGTATACTGTTTAGACGGCTGCTAAAACCTCTTTAAAATAATCGAGGCATACGTTTTACATTATCTGCCTGACATAAACCCTCATCCTCTACAGCCCGCTTTCACTGTCCATCATGTAAACTGCACGCCGTCACGATCTGTCATTTTATCATTTTCCTCGCCGTAACATGGCGTGAAGTTTTTAGTCTGACTTCTAGACCTTTTGCTAGATAGAAATCAGTAGTTTGGTGGTAGTAATATTTTTGTTGTTAGCTCTAAGATTTAATAATTGGCTTCTAAATATCGTCTAAACTTAGGTGCGTAATTGGGTCATCAATTTAGCATCACCCTCCTAGCGGGTTGTGTTTTAAGAGGCTCCACAGGCTATTCATCGATTTTTGACTAGTTTTGAGTTGATATTGCTCCGTAAAAACTATAGATGATATTACTCCATCAAAACTATAGATAGATATTTATGGCACAAACGGTTATCGGTTATTCAATCCTTTATGATGCAATGTAAGCAAGAGCCAAATTTTGAAAATACTAATGACTTATTGTTTTCATGATTTGTTCAAAAAGGTCCAAAAAACTCTATAATCGATACTAGTATATATGAAATGTACATGTAACTGTTCCTTATTGACGTCTGTAAAAACGCAAGAGATATTTTTTTTAAAAGCATCTTGACAAAGGTTACATAAAAAAAAATGTTTTTTTGCCCTAAAATTGCCACAGTTTGATACTATATATCTCGAATACAGTGAGTTTTGAAGTAAATATGGTATACTATTTCGGTAAACCTCCTTGTTGTTAATATGATAAGCTATAAAAACACGAGAAAAC
Organism: Epiblema foenella; assembly: GCA_963556455.1. NCBI lineage: Eukaryota > Metazoa > Arthropoda > Insecta > Lepidoptera > Tortricidae > Epiblema > Epiblema foenella. The sequence continues at coordinate 16,019,542 of OY747106.1, forward strand.
GGAGAGTTACAGATCGAAGGTCATTGGGAGTTTGGACCTCAGATTAATAAATACAAGAGATGATGAATACAAGTCGGCGAAAAATATATTTATAACAAACTAAAACAAAGACCTAATGAATACAAGTGTGAATACAAATGAATACTCTTTACAAATGAATAACTTGAAATTAAATCTGGGGGCACGGCAGTGCCCCCGCCAAGTCGAGCGCGAAGCAAACACTGCCGTACCATCCTTTACTGGAACCATTTCGCCGCATTTTCAGGCCCCTATTTGAGAAGCTCTGGATAAGACCAGAACGCAGAAATTTTCGTCATCCATATATTTTTCCATTCCACATAAATAAGGTCTTGGGCCGTTTTGAATTAGAAACTAGTTTTATGAAAGCGACTGTTATCCGCACTTTCAATCCAGGGGGAAACTAGAGCTTGTTGAGATTAGATCGGTCTCATGATGTTTTCCTTCACCGAAAAGCCAGAGGCGGGCGCGTATTGGGTACTCATTCTCATTGCCGTCGTCTCCTGGCGAAAAAAAAACAATAGCATTCTTTTGTAATGAGTCCTGGGATCCCAAGGGACCGGTTGACGACCGGTTAAAATACATAAAATATTATATGATTATGGCACATTATGGAATGCTAGATATAAATATACATTGTTTACACTACGTACTAGCAAATCAGCAGATGGGCACTAGTAAGGAACTCGACTTAATTCTCGTATTATGAGTTCTGTGAATAGCTCGTTGAGCTCGTCGCTTATCTAAATATTACGGTTTCTATAAGCTAATGATTAACTGAAACTATGCTACTTATTTACTGCTCTTATGGATTAACTTTTCTTATAATTCTTGCTTAAGTGATGTAATTTTTTTACGTCGCTATACATGCCTAACTTAACGAGGTTTATTTTAAACGAAGAAAAACATTGCAGTTTTAGGGAAAAAGTCAATGACATGAAAATTCAGTGAAATTATACATTTGTCTGGAGGCCTTTGTACACACTACACACATATAAATAAGTAGATAAGTACCTACCTAATATCAAAATATAAATATAGATGTATTTCGAGCCATACCTATGCTATTTATTAGCCAAACAAAACGCTCACAATTTTGTACCTATTTATACGTCTTTCTGGTAAACTATACCTACAAAGAGATTATTCTTGATTGAAGTAGGCTACCGCAACGCACATATTATAATACACTCGAGGTCAAAAATTTCACACTAAATTAAATAACCACAATAGGTTTTTCTAAATATTTTACACTATTTTTATTTACATGATATATTATTCTTCTTAATACCTAAAATTATTAGCAATTCCCGGGATCCTGTCATATCAATCTCTAAAACTTTCATGGGTTTTTAAGAGTCCGATTTAAACGGAATCGTTAATTTTATTTTTGCAGGTTACATGTAAAAATAAATAAAGATCATGACAGGATTAAAAAACTGTACGTGATTGCACTATTTTAGAAAATATGACGGTATTTTACGGACCTGGGGGCCGATTTTTAAGATTCGAACGCTCGACTTTCGAGATCTGTCAAAAAACTATGATGATCAGTCAGATGTCGAGTGAAAAGTCGAGCGTTCGACACTCAAAAGTCGCCGCCTTGTAATTCTTTGTCCGCGAGTGTAGTTCGCGCACGCTCATCACCGGGAGAGGCGGGGATAATTTCCGATTTTCACACTTTCACCGGGAAGCCACTTCGGATTCGCTGTGCACTGTCACATGTGCGCTGAAACAAATAATTATAGGAAAGTGTGAAGATTTATTTCGATTCGTTCGACTGTTGATGGCCTAAGCTCAGACCAAGAAAAAAGAACGAAGCTTTACGAATAACTTAAAGCAGAATTTTTTTTATTAGACAAAGTAAACTGACAGACATCGGTGTGAATATTTCGTTATTTAGACATTACTTTATAAAAGTGTACATAAAATGCATGTAACCAGTGATATATAAGTAAGTGTAACTTTAATTCATAAAAAGTAGGTACTGTACTTTAACGATTATGGAGTATCGCGGCCGATGTGAGAATCACCCGTTTACGGGCAAACGAGTGATTCTCATTCCAAAATTTAACATTTTCTTTAAATTGTCCTTACCGGGCACGGATTTTTAACGACTCATGAGTGATTACTTTTAGCTGTAACTATTTTAACGTTAGGGAACCAAGTATAGAGTAAACTGGAGTCAACAATAAGTTTAAATTGCACACTGATTTCCTTCACTTTCACTTAACGTTCGGGCCGGTAAAGACATCAATGAACTTTAACGATGAGAATCAGTTTACTTTGTCCAATTAAAATTTACTTTATTAAAGTCGGTTTAAAACCATGCCTAATAAATAAGCGCACGTTATATACAAACTTAACTACGCACAATTCACGTATGATCTTGACAATGATCTTGACGTCATTGCGACATCATTGAGTTCTGTGCATGGTTTAGTTTGTCTATGACTCTGGGCGTGAGCTTAATAGTTATTAGGCATGGTTTTAAAACCCGGCTTCATTAGCATGTTGGTAACGTAAAATACTCTACCTAAGATACCTCAATCCCGGGATTCCGGTATTTTGGGATTCCGAGATTTTTCACCTGAGAATACATAGTAACATTTTCGGTTTAAAGATGTTTTATTTCTCATTAAAAACAAATTGTCACTTACATGAGAAACTTAATTTTAAAGGTTTACAGCTTGTGTATTCTAACATAAAGTTATTACTCTGACAAACTACTTGTACTCACAGTTAAGGGATACAATACAATGTAAGTATGTTCTTAATTTTAGTTGAAACAGGTGACAAGTTACAGATAATAATAACAAATAATATCGAAATAATTATAAATACTCAACACTCTAATTGTTGCCCTCTTATATTTTACGAATACATAACATAAAATTTATTGAAAAATCTTCAATATCGGTATTCTGATATTTCGGTATTGGTCTGTTTTAATCCCGGTACTGAAATATCGTAAAAATCGGTCCGAGATCCCGGAAGCGCATTGAAATAAAAAGTTCTTCAGTGAACCACCTGTCCGTATACCTACCCGATATATCTCAAAGTAATTGAGAAAGACCCTGAGCTATTACTTACCGAGCATCCAATTAAAGTAGAAGCAGAAATACATCTCTTATGCACTTGTTATAAAGCTATAAATTTTTCTTTAGAAAGTGACGAGTTATCCATGTAATTATGAAAGGTAGTTATAGCCATAGATAATTTTATCGGATTAATATCAATAGTTTATGTCGATTTGAACTTTTGGTCTCACGATCGGTGAGAGATAAATGTATATTTTACAGTGGAACGTTTAATTCAGATGTTTCACAGTACTTTAAGTCACCTGACAGGCTAAGCCGCTCAAAAATATCTGCCACGTGTAAATGTTAACTGCAATAATATAATTATTATGTACCTACTCGTAAAGCCATTAATTGAGTACTGTACACAGAGGGCGAACCGAAACGAAGTATCTCCCTCTGTCGCTCTCATTTACAAGTGCAACAGAGAGGCAGATATTTTGTTTTCGGTTCGAGGCAGGCCCTCAAGGCAGGGCTCGCAAACCGGTTTCGTCTTCATACAATTAACCGGTTAAAATTTTTGGTTAATTGCGTTTTACGATATTTTCGTACTTTATATCATTTATTTCATAGACGAAGCCTCCAAAAACAAATCTTCAAATAAAAATGGAGATATGAAAAGTACTTAGGAAATAATTTAAAAATAGTAAAAACTGGTTGCGAGCCCTGCCCCAGGGTTTATCTAAATTTTGTAAATTGCATTGCCGGTTGATTTTATTTACTTTCCAAGCAAATGGGGAAAAAATCATGTCTATATTTTTGAGCGGCTTGTCTTGTCAGCTACTTTTGAAGCTGGTTTTACACGCCAGTGCTCAGATTTAGGGCCTTATTTTATTGTTTCAGTACTGACAGCTCATATTGTAACGCTCCTTCATAAAGGCTATTTATTCCATCAAAATCTGCGGGCATGTCTATAGAGTCGGGTTACTTATTTAATGCCTCTCATTATGTAGTAGTTATAACTAATATAAAACTATTTAAATGGCAACTGACCCTGTACTACAAACTTCCAAATCCGAACTTCGTATCGTGCCGTCCCTTTCGCTCTCGTAATATGCTAATAATATTATAAACGTGAAAGTTTGTGCGGATGGATGTACGTTCCGCTTAATCTCAAAAACTACTGAACGGATCTCTATGAAACTTTCCAGTATTGTAGCTTAGACATCAGAATAGGACATAGGCTACCTTTTATCCGCGGGTAACACCGCAGGGCGCTGCTAGTTCATTATATGAGTGAAAGGGAGGGCACGCTACGAAGTTCGGAGTAGTCCCTCTGTAATATTTACGTCAATTGTGTCAAACGTCACTTTTTCTAGTCAATGGACACAAACATTGGTTGATTCTCTACGAGTCTTCCATATGTCGCTATCAGACTGGTCACAAATCTGGTCAGTTCGGCGTTTGAAAGAACGCGTAATTTTTCAAGGCGCGCTCTTAACGGATTTTTACCTATGACGCTAATCGACATACTCGACATAATCATTACTCATGAATTATGCAGGTCAAGACCTAAGAATTTTAATTAATAGATTTAAATATTAATCTAAAAGATTATATATTTCTATTTCCTAAATAGCTTACAAATGGCTTCAACTAATCTTAATTTATCTTCATCACTTCATCGGGCATCATATTATTCTGAATAAATGCATATGTATCGATATCGACCTTAAGGCGGGTTACACCAACTTACGAATACAGAACGATCGCCGTTAAATTAAGACGTTATTACTTATTAGCTGTCATCGCATAGAAACTTGTCAAACTTTCCAAGTTTCCACACAATCCGATTTTAAGGCAAGGCCCACTCAGAGATCTGACGAAAATACTGAAGTTTGAACTTCCGGTTTGAAGGAGTAATGTAGAATTACACTACAAAAAAGTGATTGTGGACTGAAAAAGAAACAAGGAAACAAATTACTTAACCGAACAAAATATTGATAAACTTGATATCTCTGTCAAAAAATCCTAGATATTATCGTAAAAATAAACATTCTTAATGCAGAGATACGTTTTTATATTTCCAAAAAGGATAGCTTTTTTATTGATTTAACAAAATAACGGGACATATTTTTCGTAAGTGATCCAGTGTTCCAAAAATCACTTAAAATGTACTACATATTTAACGAATTACGCGCAGAGCTTCCGTAGAGAGCGGGATGGTTAATTGTAAACTCACCCGTGTTAGAGGGGGTCATTTGCAATGGAATGGCCTTGCCTTAACGAACACCGTTTACGATTACTGACGGTTTGGTGTAACCCGCCCTTAACCTCTGACCGAATATTACGCTAATCGACCTAGGGCGGATAATCTCGACTTGTTAATGTACCCAAAACTGCTATAATCATCGTATTACATGGCGATAAGAGCTATTTTCCTGCAACCGGGTTTCGTGTTACTTTGTAATTTTCAAATAAGAAGCGACTTAGTAGTTTTATCGTGACTTGGTGATTGTGGATTGTAAGGTTTATTTTTAAAAGTCTGATTTGAAAAGGGAAAACTCGTAGCCCTTATTTATAACGATAAGACGAACGGTTTTCTATTGTAGTTCATATGAATCCGGCTTTATCATCTTGTTTCATAATTTGATCAATCATGCTCTTCGCCCCGGTTCTAATAAACTTATCTAAGTTATTATACCTATTCAGATTTTGCTAATAAATTGAACAAAGGTAATTAATTTATTACATAATAACTATTTACATAAAATTTTTTCATTATTACAAACCAATAGGAATGTTGACACCAATTAAGGAAAACAATAACTTCAAATTTTCTCTAAATAGGATCAAGCTCTCAATCAATTGGCGAAAAAAGTAATTCAAAAAAATAAATAATTATATAATTATACTAGCGACCCGCCCCGGCTCCGCACGGGTGCACTATTTAATGGATGTTATTATACATATAAACCTTCCTCCTCAATCACTCTATCTATTAAAAAAAACCGCATCAAAATCCGTTGCGTAGTTTTAAAGATTTAAGCATACATTGGGATATAGGGACAGAGAAAGCGACTTTGTTTTATACTATGTAGTGATAGTGACGTCTTCAAAGTTTTAAGTGTGGGCATGTTCTGTCCCTTTTTGTTCACTGATTTGCACCGCTTTCTCTCTCTAATTAAAAACGTTGTAACGGTTTTAGTTTCGTTATTTTTTGATATATTTTAATGGGATTTTCACCATTTGGCAATAATTTGTATACTAATTAGTCAACATCCCTATTAAAATTAACCAATAGGGAACTTGCATTATTTCATTGATCTAGTCATCTTAATAATTTAAGATACCAAAGACGAAAAATTTAAAATATGCACAAATAATCTATTTAATTCAAATCATAATCGGTATTTCAAATTTCGCGCGTATACGCTCATTGACATGACTTCACTACATAAGACGTTAAACTTCTCATAGCGCATGAATATTATTTGCATCTTTTTCACTGAATTGACTCATTCAATATTACGTTTCAATTTACGTAACTTTTAATTAGTACATATCGCAAAAAAAGAATACCTAATTTCAGAACAAATCTTCCAATAATTCACTTGTAATGGCTATCATTAGTGTATTACTATACTTCCCCGATGTAATCTTAACTTAACGCAAGTTCCCCATAGGACTTTATTGTACTAGTCGAATTTTGCCCGATATTAATGTATCAGCAATACTTATAACAGGGTCCATTCCCAACCAGCAAAATAGTCCCAGAATGCGCACTTTATAAGAGTGGTAGGCTTATAGCGCTCTAATATTTGTTTGGGAAAATGTCATCGCTCTTATATTAGTCTTAGACAAGCTAGTACGGACTTAAGAACGCTCTGTCTTATTACCTAATCTCATATATGTATATAAGAGCATTTTATAATGCTATTATAAGCCTCTTGCTCTTATATTAGTCTTAGACAAGCTAGTACGGACTCAAGAACGCTCAGTCTTATTACCTAGTCTCATATATGTATATAAGGCATTGTATAATGCTATTATTAGCCTCTTGCTCTTATATTTAACTTAGACAAGCTAGTACGGACTCAAGAACGTTCAATCTTATTACCAAGTCTCATATATGTATACAAGAGCATTGTATAATGCTATTATTAGCCTCTTGCTCTTATATTAGTTTTAGACGAGATAGTACGGACTCAAGAACGCTCAGTCTTATTACCTAGTCTCATATATGTATATAAGAGCATTGTATAATGCTATTATAAGACTCGTCCTCTTATATTAGTCTTAGACAAGATAGTACATATTCAAGAACGCTTAGTCTTATTACCTGGTCTCATATATGTATATAAGAGCATTGTATAATGCTATTATAAGCCTCTTGCTCTTATAATAGTCTTAGACAAGATAGCACGGTCTCAAGAACGCTTAGTCTTATTACCTAGTGTTATATATCTATTTAAGAGCATTTCATAATGCTATTATAAGTAAGCCTCTTGTTCTTATATTTAATATAATAACATTTACGAAAACTTGCGCACTTGAGAAAACTTGTTCTTATAGCCCGATTCTCTAAGCTCATTTGATTTTATAATATATTTTGGAACACTTACTCGATTCTTTTGGAACACTACTTCTGAAGAAGGTTTTATGTAGGTAACCACGGAACCCAAATTAATTCAACATGGCCGTATAATTCGTACTCAGAATGCTAATATTAGTGTAAACGCTCTTACAATAGTCTAATAGTGCGCTGGGAAAATGCAGCTGTAGCAATGGCGATACTCCCAATACAAATAAAGAAATAAAATAACTAAAAGAGAACACGAAATACCAGGAATGATAAAGCGCATCAAGTTTGAAGCGAGAAACAGGGTCTACTTTACAGTAAATAATGTATTCCCAGGCGATTACTTACCGTAAAACAAACACACCCGATGATAACAAACACTACGTAAATATATTTCAATATCATACTTACTTTAAGTTTGTTACTTTTTTTTCACATGATGCAGCTGTCACACTAACGACTCCAGAATATTGAAATACCGTGTGAATTTAAACAATATCAAAATAAGCTAGTTTAGACTTACAGGATTCTAACTTTGGACCTTATAATCCTATGTAGGCTTATAGGGTACTTACGTAAAAGCGATATTAGCCTAAGTCAGCTTAAAATAGTTTTGGGCAAGATTACTTTAAATACGAACAGCATTCAATAAGACTGATATTAGAACGATATTAGCATATTTACTCTTATAATTGGTGCCCAAATCCGGGCTTAGACGATGATATAGAATCAATATAAGAGCAAATAAATTTAGTCTTGAGACTTTTATAAGCCTGATTTTTGCTGGTTGGGTTGTAAATAATTAAAAAACACTACAGATCATTCTCACGGCCAGGGTCAACCCATTAAGGTCTTTAAGGGCAGGTAATTAAGTTATTAATCGCCTGACCCCTGACCACCTACTGAGATTTTCTCTCCTCTAATGGGATACTATGTCTTGGGTGTTCGATAATTAATTTGTAGAAAATTGTTAGTGTGAAGCAGGTTTAATTAATTTGTAGAAAATTGTGGTACTTGAATGTATGCGTAAGACGGTAAATGTAGGTAGTTCATTTCCAATCAAAAAATACTAATCTTCGTCCTTTTCGGAGGTCTATAAACCTTTATTTCATTTGAAAGATTTCCCTTTTTGAATCTATTTAAATAACTGTACGACGTATAGGACAAATGAGCTATCGCCACCTGAACAAATTGTGTAGGTACCTACGTAAATCGGAAGCAATCCTCCCGCTTATCTATTTGATATCGATAATCTGCAATAAAAACAATGCGATATCGATAATGCTAAATGTGTGGGATGATTTTGAACTTTATTACCACGTGGGATAGTTCATGGGTAATATAATATGATGTGAGTTTACAGAATATCCTGATAAATAAATATCGATCTAAACTCGTCATTTTGAAGTGTCTGAGGTTGTGAGGAATCCAATATACATGATATGTCTCACGTAAGCAACTATACCGCGCTTTTGATTCTTCTGGAGTTGCAGGCGTTCATAGTCTGCGGTGTCTGTTTATCAACAGGCGGGCCGTAAGGTTATTTGCCACCGTCATTGTACCTACCTACACTATTGGCTCTGTGAGTTGTGTAAATCTCGAGTGTTTTGTTTTTGAAAATTTCCAAAAACTGAATAAGACAAAAAAAGATCTATATTATTATAGTGCTTGCTCACAAAATTCCTCGAGAATCGGATGAAAAATGCAACCTATAGAGGAGAACAAAACTACCCCGGGTGAGACATATGAAATCATTGAAAAAATATATATTTTGAAAATTTTCAAAAACTAACTCGACCAAAACTATATAATTATCGAATCTGCTCACAAAATTTCAGCAGAATCGGTTTTGAGAAATGCGACCTGTAGAGGAGACAAACCGGAAATCCGGACTTACGAAAGCATTTTTGTCGAAGCTGAAGCAGACACCTTCGTTTCACTCGGTCAATAAAAACTATCAACAACAGCTTTAATCCGTCATCTACCGAGCCCGGAAATTACCGTCCACATGTTATTGTTGTGTATTTGTTCTTTTTTCCTGTAAACATTTTTAAGCCACTTAATATTTTTTACAAGTTTAGGTAAGAATAGTTTTTGGTTGACGGTCAACTAAGGTACTTGGCACTTATTAGTAAATATTTTTTAATAAGTTTTTTTTTTCAATCCATACATGGAGCTTATCTTCGTACACGTTTTTAGGTTGTAAAGCAAATTTAATTTACAAAGCTATAAAATTATGCTAATATTTATCGAATATGCATGGTTCTAATCGGTTTTATCTTTATTGTGTTCGCCGCTTATATCTAGGTGCGGCTGATATTATTGTCCCATCATTTGCACTAATTAGTAATATCACATGCAACGATCACTAACAAAATGTTAATGGCTGGTGATAACACATTAATGCAATATCGACGACTGGTGTAGCCTAGTGGTTAGTGACCCTGTCTACAAAGCTGACGGTACTGGATTCAAATTTCAGTCAGGGCGGTCAGGGCAAATATTTTTGTGATGAACATGAGATATATTGTATTTTCCAATCGATCTCATTAGATCCATTCAGAAGATCCTCTGTGTATCTAATGATTTTTTTTTTTACCGTAAAGAGCTGATTGGATGCTTACGATATATTTTTAAGTATTTATGTATCTATTATTTATGTCGTCGTCTAGTTTCATAATACAAGGCCTTATTTCACTATGGGGTTAGGTCGATTTGTGTGATATTGTCCCCGTAATGGCTATTTATTTAATGTGCATTTAGTAATCACACAATTTTAATTAAAGATCCCTTTTAGATGAATATAACACGAGAACAGTTTTTTATACAACGACGATGGCAAACAAGCGTACGACTAGCTACTTTCAATCGGCTTACCATCAATCAGACAGGCCGTAAGTTTGTTACCGTAACCATGTAGATACCCAGCCTATGGCTTGAAATTCCAGAAGTATCACAAATTTTATTTCTTTTTTTAATAATATAGGGGGCAAACGAGCAGACGGATCGCCTGATGGTAAGCGATTACCGTCGCCCATAGACACCTGCAATACCAGAGGAGTCGCAAGCGCGTTGCCGGCCTTTCAAAAGGGAGTACGCTCTTTTTCTTCTTTTTTTTTTGAAGTTCACAATCTGTCCGGAAATACCGCAGATTCGTTGGGTTGTCAGCTAGAGACATATGCGGGTACCACTCTCAACGCAGCGCATCCTCGGAAACTCTGGTGGCCTCCACCAGGAACACAACACCTGTGCTGCATCTGCTACTGTAAAGAGCAAGTACATTTGGGCTGGTGCATATGTGAGCGAGATGATTTTCCGCTTGCCCTGCCTCCCCAATTTTTTTGCAGTTGTGTTGTGCAGTCCGTAGTTGTGTTACCGGTTTAACACATGCATATTTTATTACACAACATGATACTAAGGCGGTAGCGATCATGTTGCAATAGTTATTGTATCTGCATAACGTTTACCGCAACCCATGGTACTATTGTCCAATTAGTGCGATTAGGCGCAATCGTTACATTATCGTGACGTAAGGCGCTCTATCACGACGGCCATTACGCTGTGTTGACTGAGACGGTCGAACTGTGACCCGCGCCCGCGCACGGTGGGTACAGTCAGCCAAGAAAGTGGTCAACCACTTTTTGAATATTGGTATGTAATTGTTCAAAAGCGGTAGATCGCTTTCTTGGCTGACTGTAAAGAATGCTAGATTTTACTGGACCACGACTGCTGTTCCTATTATCTGTTTAGTTAGGGCGAATGTATAAGATAGCACTTGATGAGACGCCTTAAACTCGGCTCTCGCTCATCCCCGAGTCCTCCAATGTGTCGATATCCGATAGCGCTAGGAACGAAAGAGTACATGCTATGCGGCTAGCGAGCGGGAAACTAATTTTTTTCTACCTGTCAAACATCGGTTTTGTTTGACAGAGGGCCTCCTGTGTCTCCTGTATTCATAAGATTAAAAATGATGACGTCCTGACCGATTTCGGCCTCAGTAACCTTGTAACAATAGATCGCGTGTTAACGGTAGGCATTATGCGTTATTGGAGTGTTGTTATTCCACTCTTTGGTGCGCTCTTAAGTGGCTTATGTCGAGCACTGGAACGTTTACCTTATACATACCTACATATATGACCAGATGACAACCAAAACTCACTAGCAAATATGAAATTACTCTTAGAGACCTCCTATCGAGTACTGAAACGATGTTGAGATAAGAGCTTTACTTTAAGTAGTTTGTTAATTAGCAAGTGTTGGTTGTCAACCGCCGATATATTTAATGATAAACCGAACTTACCCTACTTTTATGGCTGAATACTACGATATCTAGCCAAAATTTGAAATTATTTTACGTGTAACGGCCGTCGCACGAAAACAGATAAAATGAGGTAAATATGGCGGACGGGTGACAGTGCCTGTTATTGGCTGAAGGGTTCGGTAGTCAAATTAGGTACTTCTAATCTTATTTTTTACAGATTAGCATATATTCTTTAAATAATTCGTGATAATGGCCGTGAATTGGAAAGCAGTGCTACATGTAAACATTAATCGCTTCGAATTGAGCAGTGAAGCATAATTCTCTTTGCTATATTTTCAGTCACTGACTGACTGTAAACCACTGACTGGCTGGTAGCGTGTAATCTTTGCACATTGCAACAAGTCAGGACCACAACATCGCTCGAAGCAACAATATTATTAGCGACATTAACGGTAATTTACAAAGTAGGTAGGTACTAATACTAAGCATCTGTTTTATTTATCTCCTTATTGTATTTATATCCTTATTGCACAAAAGACGAACTTAAATGCCGCAAAACTTATTACTTCGAGACCGACCGCTTTAGCCTATTTCGTAGTGATCAGTGATCCTGTCTACGAAGTCGGAAGTCCCGGGGTCGAATCCCGGTCAAGGTATTTATTTGTGTGATGAACATGAATATTTGTTCCCGTGTCTTGGATGTTTTTTATGTTTAAGTATATATTTTTATCTTTATAAATATGTATACTGTCATTTAGTACTCATAATACAAGCTTTGCTTGGTTTGGGACTAGGTTGATTTGTGTAAGATTATCTACAAATATATATTTAGTTTTCACTATGGTTTCTCACCGAAAAGCTAGCGGTAAATATGAAATAATATTAAGTTCGAAAACATAATTGGTACGAGTCGGGATTGGAACGCACGACCGCGGCTTCACAGCCGCATGGTTGAATTGAACCACGGGGCTACCATGCTAATATGATACATTAAAAAAAAAGAAATGTTTGTGAGTGTCAATAAGTTTTGTATGTTACGGGTAATCTTTGGAAATACTCATATTACCTATTCATCCAATTTTATATTTTTTCACCGGTAGGTATATGAATGAGAATGTATCTTCAGGAATTTTATCGCATAGGAAGTTTATCCCGTGTCCCCATAATCCTCTGTAGGTAATATGAGCAGTTGCATTCATATCTCACTCAGTTCTTTGCAGCCACGCCTGCGTTCAAACGGTTGAAATTTAACCCTTTGACCGCCACAGTCGGTTATTCAGGTCATCGGACAGACTGCTACAGCCGGCAGCCTGGTCAAAGCAATAGCGATCTATATGCGATTGCGTAAAATTTAATTTCGCGTTGAACGCGTGGCATCAGCGATGCGTCATTTGTATGTAATGCTTGGCGCTCAATAGGTTAAGGTCACTGTGGGGAAGCCCGTCTACTACTTTCCAAGAATGAAGCTTTTTCCCATTTAATATCTCATTAAATATTCATCTCAGCGGAAAAGTGTATAGAACCTTTTTTGTTCAGAACTTTATGTATATCACTTATGTCTCAGAACATTTTTTCCTACGGGCCACCGTTTACGAGATTTTTACAAACAAACCAAAAAAGGGACCTTTACACTCCCCTACCCCTTACCTCCACCCCCCATCCACCAGTACATCCGCAAGTACAGTATGTTGTTTAATATCTTTACCTACAACTGTGGCAAAATTCGCTTAGTACCCTAATTATTTTGGCCAATTGACAGTTACTGGTCTTCGTTGGGTGTACTAATTACCGCAACTCTTCCTATTTTACAATATAATTAAGAACAATGGATCAAGTAATGCCTACCCTGTGATCTCAGTAAATCAAAAATACACTTTGGACTATTTATTTCGGAACCCACATACTTAAATAATAAATATATACTTATCTTCCTAAAAAGGTTCTCAACCCCACCTTTGTGATATATGCCGATCTTGCCTTAAATTTATAAAAATATAATTTACTCCGAATTTAAACCCTATTCAGGTGTGTTTAAGATACAAATTTCAATGTCGTGAATAATTATTTTGATGAACTTGCTTGCAAACGTATTAGTGACCAAATTGTGCGTTAAATCATTAGTAGACGGACTTGCCTTATACTACACGGGAAGACCGTCTACACGTCAAGTTTTAAAAAAAACTCTGTTTTTTTGCTTTATTCGTATTAAAAGGCTGTGACACTTTAGTTAAATGGTAAAGTACAAAATTCTTTACTATATGCCATCACAGTCGTTAACCTAATTTGAATAAATAAGGTAGTATTTCACACCAAAGTTAACTATGAAAAAAGTATGCCGGTCTTATCCTCAGTGACCTTAAGTAAAAGAAGTGATCTTGCATATCACTATCACTACAGTGTATAAAACAAAGTCACTTTCCGCTGTCTGTCTGTCCGTATGTATGCTTAGATCTTTAAAGCTACGCAACGGATTGTCATGCGGTTTTTTTAAATAGATAGAATCATTCAAGTGGAAGGTTTATATATATAATACATACATCAGCATTGCACCCGTGCAAAGCCGGGGCGGGTCGCTAGTCGCTGATAATTATAACGTATTGATATTTACTTTTTGCGCAAAATATATGGATACAGTTTGATAAATATAACATGTTGTTTTTGTGGAAGAAAATGACTGTCCGTTGAGTTGTTGAATGTTGAAGAAATGCTAGTTAGAATTTAAGTTGTAAATGTGCCATTACGGCCTACTTGCAGAATAAAGTTAATTTATTTGTATTTAATTATATTTTAAATATATGTATTGATAACCAATTTATTCGTTGATTGTCATCCTGACTACGAAGCTGGCGGTTCCGGGTTTAATTTCGGTTGTTCAGTTTAATCAGTTATGTGTTTTCGGATGTAATATCTTCTATAGGGTAGTGCATAAATAATATAAATTTTATGTCTTGGTGAGAGCTGTTGAGGAGCTAGATGCATGTATAACATTAACCTAAAATAAGTTACTTCAATTTGTACATCTATCTCTGTTTGTCTCTCCAAATAAATAAATAAATCTCAGAAAACATGAATTACGGTATTTTTCCTTTCTTATTTGTTCCCAATACTCGTATAAACAAACCGATAAGGATATGAAGTCAATGAACCATAGGTAAGTTAACGAGGTAATAGAGATGATTATGTTTTGTGTTTGCGAAGTGTAGTGAATGTACGTAGGTATATTAAAACGGAATTACTTCTTTAAGTTCTTACTTTTTTTCAGTCTAGTGTGTTATTATATTAGAAGTCAAATGTAATGTTCTCGCATGAAATTTTGACCGAATCTTGAATTGCGAGGACACGATGTTGCCAACATAATATCTGCCGGCGCTGGCGATATGCACCGCGGGTAATAAAATTGATCACACTAGTAATTGAATCATCGTGAATCACATATTTATCCAACTGCCTTTAATTTTTAAAACTTCTGCTAAGTAATATCAAAACCTAATATAATTTCAATTTTGATATATGTATAGTCACAGAATAAGTAATAGTACTACGTACAGAAGGCCCACTGTTAACAAATCCCCTGTTTAGGTATGCTAAACATGTCTAAACGTAGCCATCTGTTTCTATCACACGCACTTCTACTCGCTACAGTCGCTACATCACTTTCTATCGCATGAACACGAACAGGCACCCGACGGGTGCCGATCACTTGTACTAGTAGCGGCGCGACACAATCACGAAGTGGGGCCCTGTTATAGCGACGAACCAGATAAAAAAAGTTTTGCAAAATTGTCGGGCCTTCTGTAATATACAACCCGATTTGTACTGACCCACCTCTAAATGCACGCGTACCCCGGGGAGTCATAGCCGCTCCTCGGCCCTGATCAAAGCCGATGAGATTTACGGCAGGGAACGTAAACCATATGCCCGGAAACCGATGAAAGAAAACTGTTTTGTAATCTTAATTATCATTAAGAACTTGCTTTGGTTTATGGTGGACGTTTATTCGTTCTGGGGAGTTTTGGGAATTGTTCCAAACTGTATCAGAACTTCAGATTGGTATTGCTGCCTCCAATAGGTATAGTTTCAGCCATAACCATCAAATATCAGACAGTGTAAGTAAAATGTGTGTATTTTCTTCAGACCAAGATATGTATAGGCTTTCTATAGTTTAGTTACCTAAATGTTTACGTTTCTCTTCTTGTTTCACGTGTAATAGACATGTTTTCCGTAATATATAAAAAAATCTACACTAAATAATTACTAACTATTTACGCCTCATTGAGTTAGGATAGAAATATGATAGCTTTGTAAGTCTTGGCAGTCGACTTTACGTTATTTGTTGATTGGATTGTTATAGTTAGATAAGGTTGTCAATCATTATTATTCCACAAATTTATAGAAGGATGACACGACGTAAGGTTAATCTAGCACGATACCCGCGTAGCTTATTCGAGAGCGCTCAAAGGGTAACCTGTGTCAGCCAATTTTATTAAGGAAGCAATCTCCATTTTTTACCCTTCACCGTTCGGTCCTCCCGAATTAAACCGACCCAATGAAAATTTTGCAGAAAATATTTGGACCTACAGCATATTTTACATAACAAGGCAATAAATCTTTTTAGATGATGACACGTATCCGGAACCGTTTAGCACATATGTAGGGTGTCGGGGTTGCTGACGCGTCGAATGCGGTCCTGAGGTTCGTTGGATAGCCAGCGTTATTGAGAGCCTTCCATCCCTGTCATGTTTGGTTTGGTTGCGACCGTTCTCATGTTTTGTTTGAGGTGTGAGAGCTCAATTTAAACTGGTTAGTTGCTCGCACGTCACTCAGTATAATCCGGTCAATAATATAAATTCTTCCAGGCGCGCTTCTTTATTGGATTTGTCGGCGCCACCGAGCCATTGAACTCACCTCGCACGTAAAGTAGTCGCGTAAGAAACTATCGAAAATGAGATTTGTCGAAGTGAGGGAATCTGTAGCAAATGCGATGCGAATATTTATTGCGTCTGTGAGTTTAAATGGAAGAGAGATGTTACTTTTAACAACAAATAGTCTCTGAATGCATACGCAGCGATCTAGAAATTCCAATTTGCATTGTGAAGAACGTTTGCCTTTTTATTATTGGATACGTTGCATACTTATTCAGTTCGATTTTACATTCTGTGTGCTTTGTACGGTTGCCATCAGCCATGTCTAAGCGAACAACACAACTGCTCACAAATACTCGAACATGACTGTGCTTGCTTTAGTATCAAGGCTTTGGAGTATATATCCTAAACTGAATAGATGTATTTGGTGGCGACTGTAAATTTTGTAGGGTATAATTTCTCCAAATTTAAAAAAAGATCCGTCTGTCTCGGGTAATACGTTCAATGCAGTGTTGAAATGAAATCGTTAAATGACCAATATAGTTTACGGGCGACTATAATGAATGGCTTCCTGAAAAAACGAACATTTACTGATGAGTAACAACTGTTTGGTCAAAGCTTCCGTTTCAGAAGTCGGAAAAACTATGTTTAACTGGGAACATCACAAATTACCAGGAACTAAGTACCTATTTTTTTTTTCAATAATTGAAATTCGTACATCACGTATAGGTGCTACGAATTCTTCTAAAATCATTATAGTAGTAAAGCATATAAAGATAAAAATAGAATATAAATAATTATATGAAGATAATAAAAATAAAATAATTATGTCAAGACAGTAGCTGTGACTGCATGTGAATGTACTTCACTACATAGTATAAAACAAAGTTGCTTTCTCTGTCCCTATATCCCTATGTATGCTTAAATCTTTAAAACTACGCAACGGATTTTGATGCGGTTATTTTTAATAGATAGAGTGGTTGAAGAGGAAGGTTTATGTGTATAATAACATCCATTAAATAGTGCGAAGCCGGGGCGGGTCGCTAGTAATGTATAATTTCTGAGTACTTACATCGTTCTAAATCCACGGCGTCCGATAAGTGGGCCAAATGCTGTTTTTTTGGAACACCGACTTTGAAACAAAGCACATCTATGAAAACGTACACAAATCATACAGCCACCACTAAACATTCAAGAACGCGATAAAGCATTTCCGAGATGGCGCTCCAACTAATGCAAAGCACCTATCTCAAAAGTCAAGTCTAGACAAATGTTGTATACATTTTGGAGCTATCCGCAACTTGCCGACAGCCCCGATGCCTTTGAGAACTTTCTAGACCTGCAGCGGACAAGTTCCGAAACTTAGTAAAGCCATGAAAATGTTGTAAACAAGCAAGTATTACTTCTTTGTCGTATCGTGACGGTAAAAAAGTTGTGGTAAAAGTCGTTATTTACTTGGAAAATTCACGATGATGTGACGTCCCGAGATAACGAAAGTGCAAAAGTGACGGAATCCTTTTAAAAAATTTAAGTGGAACCTTTGCCGTCAGAGCTATTAAGTTTTTAATGGTCGTTATTATAATAAAACGGTGCCGATATTTAGTAAGATTTAAATAAGGTTCAGTGCGTGCTCATCCGTCGGCAGCTTGCCTTATAAGGGGGATCAACATTTTTCTCTCCGGGAGAAAGTTTTTGTATGCAAGACAGTCTTGGACATCCCCCGCCTTTTAAATATTTGCATTTCTTTCGCATAGACTGCTAAGACAGGACTTTTTCTTTCAGATTCCTTTCTCAGGTATCGCCTTTGACTTGCGCATACTAATTAAATTGAACTCTTTCCTTGGGGAACTTTGCGTGAAAACAAAGGAATGTTTAGATTCGCAAGACCATTTTGTTTTATGTCTCGTCTGTTTTGTAAATACGTTTAATAGAAAACCAGGTTTCGCTATACACAATAACAAAGCTCTATGATTTGGTTCGTTGCGTTCAACATTAATAGGGATCATGAAATCTTAAATGCGTTTGCGTTGTGTGTGGGAGTTGATTTAAAGCGATAGTAGTGATGGATGGATACGATTGGTTTGAAACGACACTACCTATTATATAGCACATAGTTTTAATAGCAGTATTATTACACAAGTGTCATAAACCCTTCTAAAGACATTAACATACGTGTAGAGTTTTTGTGTGCTAAGAAAGATAGCTCGAAGATAAATATTGAAAATGTAATTAATTACTAATAACCTACAATTAATTAACTATAATTACTATTATGTGTAACGATGTGACTTGTAAAATATTTTTTTATTTTTTACCAATAAAGACTGTATATTGTATTCTGATACATACAAATGTGTAAGTAAGGGTTGTCGAATGATGTCTTTAATACATTGATGGAACATGCAAGGTAGTTTAAGCGACCTGCTAGTTGATTACGCACGTGTCAAACTAACGTATAATTAAATATATAGCACCGTATTTTTTAGTATGTACAATGACATTTACATCAACCTAACTAGTACTGGAAAACGATACGTAATCACCCCTTAGCATTAAATCTAGCAATTTTTGTGGTTTCTTTTACAAATAAATACCATTTAAGAACATGACCATAGCTTTTTGTTATTACATGTTTTTATTTAACTTGCTGCCTTTGTTTTTTAGTTAAAATCTGATGCATCAGACTTTTATACCCCTATTCAAGTCAGGTTATAAAGCCATAGTATGATACCATTGAGGTCTGATGATTGAAACTGAACGTCGACCTGTTGGTCCCAATTACAAGTGATAAACTCGCCGTGCATTATAGTCGTTCTATAAAATCGGCTTGATGACTAAAGGTTTGTCTGAAAAACTTAGTTTTTGATAGGAGCTTACTTGCTTGATATTTTTTTTTGACAATCTCACACAAGTCAACCTAGTCCCAAACTAAGCAAAGCTTGTATGGGTACCAAGTGACGATTTACATACTTATATAGATAAATAGATACTTAAATACATAGAAAACATCCAAGACTCAGGAACAAATATTCGTGTTCATCACACAAATACATGCCCTGACCGGGATTCGAACCCGGGACCTCCAGCTTCGAAGGCAGGGTCACTACCAACTAGGCTAAAGCGGTCGTCAAAATGAATGAATTGTCGATGAAATGGTTAAGTTTCATACATTTCCTGTAAATATGAGTATTTTTCATGTACAGGTAGTTGATCACGTACGACATGTATCCCCGGGATTCAATTATCCCAAGCTCCCGCTAATCACAGGTAACCCTCGCGCCCCCGGGACACCTGTCACTCCTGTCAGTTCGCAATTAAAACTCACCATTGTGCCCACATATTGTCTCTGTCCACGGTTAATTAAACCGTCTTTAAGCGCCCTAAGGAACAACAACAACAACAACAACAACAACTGAACAAGATGACGACTGAAAAACGATCGGAGGGTTTTTTATACTACGACGGTGGCATAGAAGCGTTTGGCCTACCTGATGGTAAGCAGACATCGTAGCCTTTGGAGGCTTGCTACTGCAGAATAGTCACAAGCGGTGTCGCTTCTTTTTAATATGAAAATTCGTTGTATTGACGCCTAGAAACAAATGCAGGTCCCGCACTCAACACTACAAACCCTCGGGAGCTCTGAACTCGGGAGATAGAGAAACCCATCTGAGTGGTTATATAGATAGCTGTCAAATTTTAGCCATAAACAATAATACATACATTACGATGAAAATAATTGTACTACAACTATGTACCTAAACGCAGTATTCCGTGGCTAAAACAGCGATTTGCTTATTAATACAAAGGCTGGTTGGAATATGAAGTGTGACGTCATAATAACGTGTTAAGTGTAGGAACCGTTTCGAGGGCCACTAGCGGTGAGCCACGTTTGTCCCGGTTAGGCTTTTTTTGTACTTTAATTGTAGTTGGTCCTATATAGACTTTTTATCCTCTCTAAAAAGTGATTCGAATGACACCATGATTTTTTTAGTCAAGTAGCCAATTCGGGGCATTTTTGTTCGGATTGTCTTGCGGCTCCGAATGTCTCAAAACTTCTGTTCCTGTCATGTGCATGTGTGAAGATGCCCTTACCTTATACTCCTTATATTGTTGTTCGAGTGACTAGCGAATCAGGACCGTTCAAGCTTATGTACTAGGCAGCTGTGGCTTGATGGTTAAAGGATCCCTCCAAATCTTTTGTTACAGGTAATGTAGTGTGATTTAGATCGGTGGACGTTTGTAGATGAGGGTTTACGGCACATGTCGGGGCCACTCTTTAATTGACATAAGTGGGTCACCTTTAATATCGTCAAGTATACTTTAACAGGTCTTTATCTATATTTCCTATGTGGATTAAATAATATTTAGCGAAGTTCTGTTGCTGACACATGACAGGACTTTGTTTTGTCAACTCAGCTTGGAACGAGAAAAACAAAACGCTTAATGCGATTGCTTTGGTCGTTTGTTTTTGTTGTCTCTGATCTTTATGGGCTGGTTTCATAAATATGATTTAAGTACATACATACTTACTTAATGTTCCTTACCTCAAAAGTAGTCCAACGGTTAATTGTTTAAGTATATGTCCTTTAGAGCCCTAAACAATCATGTTTTTTTTTAAATTTTGATTAGTTGTGGAGATGCCTCAATTTTAGCAAAATGACAAAAACGGAACCCTTATAGGGCCGTCATGTCTGTTCGTCCGTCCGTCCACCCGTATGTCACAGTCGATTTACTCGTAAACTATAAGCACTACAATTATGAAATTTGGTAGGAAAGTGTATCTCTGAACCGCTACATAAAAGTGATGTGAAATTACAAAAAAAATATTAAATTAGGGAGGCACTAAATACATGTAACCGGTGGATGAAAAAAAATCAACGCACATAGTCGTGAGGTTTCTAAAAAACTTGTCCATTTAAGTCAACCGTTGGTGAGATATTATCTGTCAAAGTCATAGAAAGTCCCCCCCCCCTCTAATTTCCAAACTATAAAGTTTAAAATTCTGAAGAGAATTGAGGTGGTGTATTAGTAAATACTTTCAACGATTTTTCGTTTGAAGAATATAGGTTTTACGGTTTTTGAGTTTTCGCTTAAAAACTGTCTTGCCCAAACAAAAGGTCGTAAGTGCCGTAAGTTACCTATGAAGATACGACTTTTTTAGATTCAATGGATAGTGATTTTAAATGTGGACTAGTAGGTGTTGGTACGGAACCCTTCATTGTGCGTCGTCCGACACGCACTTGGCCGGTTTTTAAACCATAGCCGCCGTGTAAGAGATACACTTATGACTTCCGCGCATGAGAAAACGAGATGAAGTTTTATTAAAATATTTTCTCTTAGGAAACTTTAGATAAAATAACGTATTTCCTTCCCAAGATACAGTAGCCACACAAGGTACAGTAGTGGTAGTAGTAGTAGTAGTTATTAAAACCAAACAACCTATAAATTTCCAGCAAAGTTACAACCCATCTCAACACTGCGCTCGAAAATCCACAGTTTCATTACCACCACGTTTGATTATTCATACAGACTAATCAATATTGTGCACTAAACACTTCCTATAACGTTTCTCCATTGCGATAAGCGCTATATTGGCCTGGCATATAAGTTCACACATCTATTTATCATCGCCATGATATATGGGGCCGACGAACCCTTTGAGACGGTTCCATCATTTAGGTACGTATTGAAATTTGCGGTTTTTGGCACCTTCTGTCGCCACTTGGTGTTGGTGTAATATATTACGGCGTATTGGCAGATTGCGGTGTGTGCTGTGATTTGTAGGCCATTTTGAAGACTTGTCACGGGGGGCTGTGAGCTTTTTACTCGTATATTTGTTGATATGATCATTACGTTGATAGGATAGGACAATAGAGCATGGTAGTTTAAGTACGTTCAATACGTCTAGTTTCGTCAATTTTTTATTTTTATTTCTTAAAAAACACAAGTAACTTAGCTGTGGCTATCTGAGTAATAACATACTAGACCTATAGTTATTCATTCGTGTGTTTATTCATTAAGGAACAGAAAGTTGAATTCCTAAAATAAATAAATAAATAAATATTTGTGGACACAAATCGACCTAGTCCCAAACTAAGCATAGCTTGTACTATGGGTACTAAGCGACGGTATACATACTTATATAAGTAGATGAATATAATATATACTTAAATACATACAAAACATCCAAGACTCAGGAACAAATATTCGTGTTCATCACAAAAATAAATACCCTGACTGGGATTCGAACCCGGGACCTACAGCTTCGTAGGCAGGGTCACTACCAACTAGGCTAAAGCGGTCGTCAAAAATGTTTACTTTCCCATAATGTTGAATTTTTTAGTTTCGCAAAATGTTGAATTCTTAACTATTCTTAATTCGATACAGTTTTGAACGTGGAACATGATTAACGGTTCATTCGAACCTTCTCAAATTGTATCTTACTTGATTAATTAATTGATTAGTGTAATGAAATGAATCAAGATAGACTTGGAAATTGATTCCAGCAAACCATAAATTAATTTTGATACAGCCCTGTATGCAACGAGACTAAGTGATATTTGCTCTAATAACCGATTATGGCAATTTTCCCAGTTAAACCACCGTTAAACATAATTATTTGTTAAGATCCTAGTTATACAGTCAGCAGGACGGATGGACGGTTGTCATCTGTTTTTGCGGGCAGTGAACACAAAACTTATTTTAACTCAAAAACTAATTACAATAATACACTCAGTTTTTTATTGTATGGACCCGAGTTTAATAGTTAATGAGATTTAATAATGGCGTAAAGCTACTATAAAGTAATTTGAGCATAAATTGAACTCGTAAAAATTTAACAGGTAGTCAAAATACCTTCGCATTTGCAAGCGTTTATGAAACGGTGTCTGCTAGCTTACCAACATACAATTGTACTACTTTTTATGTG
The DNA here is from genome assembly GCA_963556455.1 of Epiblema foenella. Taxonomy (NCBI): domain Eukaryota; kingdom Metazoa; phylum Arthropoda; class Insecta; order Lepidoptera; family Tortricidae; genus Epiblema; species Epiblema foenella. The sequence goes on from OY747106.1 coordinate 16,043,213, forward strand.
TACGTTATCTTGGCAGTTAGTCGGTCGATTTTTATGATTATTTTGATTTCAACATGGGTGCTTTCGTGTGGTGTATTTTTGTCTACACAATCCTTCAGTATTCACGTTAAAATGTCGCGACGTCGCCACGGGCTGTGTGCCCGATCCTAACTCCGATCCGATATCGAGTGATTATCTGCACTTTACGGATAAAGATAAGCGTGTAGTTAGAGAGCTAGTGAATTTATTAATCTCTGGTTTACTTGCCTCGTCCGGTCACGTGTGAGAGTGGATTTCAAGTGCAAGTTTCTTCGCCAATTAACTAGCCGTATTTGTTAATTACTTACTTTGAAAACAAGAGTATGTAATGCTGTAAGTCGTAGCCATAATAATACACTTTAGGTTTATGAGATTGTTTTGCCGGTGGTAAGGTCGCCAGAGCTCCCGAGGTTGCGCTGCGTTGAGAATGAGGGATCTACACATGTCTTTAGCTGTCGACACAACGTATCCTCAAGTCAATAAAGGGTCGGCAACAGTTTTGTGATCCTTCAGAAAATGCAAGTGCCAATGGGCTACGGTGTCTATTTACAATTGGGTCAATCAACTTTTTCTTGTCCAAATGGTAAAGAACAAATGAAAATAAAAATATGGTGTTTATTACATTATTATATGTTTTTATCGTAGATCAAATATTAAACTTTTTAACTGCTAGAGTTGCCGCGGACTTGTATGATTAAATATATGTGTTATATGGCTATAAACAGATTTTGAGCTCAAAAGTGTTCCCCTGGGTGACCACGATATAATCCAATAAAAATGCATATTAACAACAATATAATTAGTGCAAAGCGTAAATAGCCACATACAATATCGTTCATACATATCAAATATTGTGAACTATTTATATTTAAAAAGTTACAACAACTAATCATGTCTCTTGAGTCACTGGTGACAAAAACTGTACGAAAACTTTTGATTGTATTAATAATAATTAGTTTAACCGAAACATACGTCCTAAGTTTCATTTCTCTCTTCCTGTAAAACACAATTAAACTGAAAAAAATCCAATATCATACATATACTGTATAAAAATTTTGTAAACGTACACACTTTTTTAGGGGACACATTGGTCACCCGAGAGACAAAATGGTAACTCAAGAGACAAAATCGTATCCCCCAAGAGACAAAGAATGATGTCAAGAGAATTTTAAAATGGAACGAACCATTTTTTTACTATGTGTTTTAATATTTTTGTACGTAATGCATTTAAAAACTCCTCTATTTAAGTTGGTTTATGGGGTATAAAACCAAACAAACATTATAATGCAAAATATTATATTAAAAGAGAAAATAAAGCATAACTTCTAAACATGTGCCTGTTCTTAATAATAATCACAGCAAGTAATCATATACTTTTTTATTTTTTACTAATCAACAGCAATAAAAACTAGATCTTGATGCAAAAATGTAACAAAACTATCTTTTAATAAGCCTTAATGAACATACAAAGAAATCTGGTGACTTAATTATAAGGCACTGTTTATTCTTATCAACGATACTCTACTTCTTTCAGACTTAAAGAGATCTTCGTGTTTTTACTCTACTCGCTAATCCTATCTATCTATCCTTATTTTTAATAAAATCAACAATACTATTGTCACTCTACTCTCAGATATGATTATCACAGTTGAAACTTATTAAGTTACTTTTCTAAAATGTCAATAGCATTTTTGAATTCAAAATATTCCGTCTTTCTTTTAATTGTAATAAAGGGTTCTTGTAGTATTTTGACAACATCTTTCGGATCAATATAAGAAAAATCATTACAATCAAGTCGAAATATTTGTTTTTCTTTCACGTTCCGTAAAAACATGACTAGCATTTCACCATCATCGTCTAAACCATTAACCTTACAGACATATCTGAATAGTTTATTCTTGGGTCCAGGAACATTAACCAATAAAAAATCCCCACATTGTACTGGACGGTTTTCTTTGTCTTGAAGACCCGAAGTAGAGGGTTCCGCGTTATTGTAAACCGAATCATACACGGTTTCTTCGCGAGGTTTACACAAATCAGAAAAAGTTATTTCTTGCAAAGGCCTTTTTTCCATTTTCTTCAAACCACTTAACGGAACATCATCATCAGAACTAAGTTCTTCATTAATGCTACTAGTCAAATCTACCTCGGTTTCATCAATATTTAGCACAGGTGTGTTTTTAACGTTAAGCGGTTGATAATATTTTGGGTTTCGACATTGGCAAAAACCCCTATCACAAAAACAACTCAGATCACGATATTGCAACTGACCTGGCACGCTCGTGAACAGTTGATGCACACTGATGGTACCTTTCAAGGTACTTATATTCGGTGGCAGTTGTTTTTGGACACTTTCTACGTCTTTTTCAGTTATAATAAAAAGCTTAATTTTGCTTTTGTCTTTTAATGCATTGTAAAAATCATCTGCATTAACGATGTCCATCCCTGTAGCTACCATATCATCTGCGGTTCTTTTCAAGAAACCTCCTATACCATCGGCGGGTCCTTTCCCATGTCCAGCCTCGAAAAACGACCACGTCATTGACTGGAAACCGTACTCAAAAACTTTAGTGGAGCTTAAATAAAAATTTTGTTTCTGCCTATATTGACTGAAAGGCCCGTCTGAGAAGAAATGTATTGTTTTTATTTCCGGATAATCTTGGCGAATTTCCAAAAGAATTGGTTGCAGATGAGCCCAAATTGCTGCAGGCTGATGGCACAAATTCGATGATACAGTACAGTAGGATTTCACATTAGGTTTCGTGCCCTGCATATTGGTAGTGTAAACTACAACTGTGTGTAGCGACACCTGCTCCCTTGAGCCACCAAAATGATGAGCCTGAATGTCTTGAAAACATTTGCAGCTGTAGTTTTCGCTAAAATCTGCGACCAAAACCATCTCGGATTCCTTCAATTCATCAACAGCTTGTCGAAAACTATGATGTTGTACTTTAATGTTATAAACATGTTTTTTCAGTGTATTTAGTTCCTCTTTAAAATTTCTCAGTAATTCCTTAGCTTGATCTTCTTTCTGTGTTTTAATATTTTTCATAGCCTTCATTTGTCTTCCATTCTTTTCGTAAGTTATTTCCTTTCGAACCCATTCGTGCCACTTCACTTGTTCTGTCTCATTTTGTAAATTATACGTTATATCTTTATGACAACATATGTGGCATGTTCCGTACATGCAAGCTTGATTTTCGGCGTCGCAAACTGTTGACGAAATTATAACATTTAAATCATCTGTGTGGATTATTCGCTTCTGTTTAAGAGATCTTGCTTTGTAAATTGGATTGATGTGCATTTTACATAAGCACATTTCTCGTCCATCTGCAGAGGGTTTTACAGTGAAGAAAGGCCTGTATTTCGTAAACGAGTAATACGAACATTTAATAGCTGGGTTTTCCTTTTTAAAGACTTTGAATAAATTTTTCATATTATCTAACAGGAACCTCTTCTGGACTTTTGTTTTCGACTTTGTGATCGTTTCCTTTTTGCCGGCTGTCGCTCGCGACACGTCATCTCTGAGAAAAAAATCTTGCACAACATCTTTTAACAATTTTTCTTCAAACTTAAAGCTATTGATGCTAACATTTTCCCTTAAACCTTTAGTCAACCCAAGAGTTTCTTTAATTAGTTCTTTTCTTTGGGGCTCTGCTACACTTTGGAACATGTTTTTAAATATTTGTTTCACTTTGAGATTTTTAATTCTTCGATATCTGTCCTTAATAGCGTTAGTTAAGACACTGTATTTCATCTCTTTACTTTCATTTGATGTTATTTTGCATTGTTTACGTTTTTGTCTAAAATAACGCTTTTTATACTTTTCTGAAACTATTTTTAGTTTCTGGTTTTCTTCTTTGAGTTTCAAATTTTCTTTGTATAATTTTGTGCGATCACGCCTTATCTTTTTTCGCCCTTTTTGCTTTTTTCCCTCTTTGTAATTGTTATTGAATACTGCAGGCTCCCTTAAATCTTCAATGTCAGATATTTCCTCACCCTCGAAGTTCTCCAGCAAAACGCCTGGTTCTGGGGAGCTAGGAGGTGTAACTTCAAGAATACCAGTGAGGTTTTTTTTGTTCTGCCTTAAATTTCGTTTTCTTAATTTCCATATTATTTTGGCATTATAGTGTTCTTTTGGCGTCAAGTCCTTAACCAACTTCTTCTTAGCATGATAACATTCTCTTTTCTTCTTCTTATATTCCTCGTATTTCTCCGGATCTTTCTTTAACTTTTCTTTGTATCGCCTTTGTTTTTCTGCTGCAGTAAGTGGCATTTTTGCTGCAATAGATGATTTAGTATATGTAAGCAAGCAAGAAGTAATAGTTAAGAGATGGTCGTTGAGTGGTTAAGGAGTAGAACTTTCAAACAGAGGTTTAGGAGAGGAAGAGTTTATCGAAATCGGCACGGAATGTGATTCGATATTGATCATAAGCTTTACGGTGAAAGAAAAGCACGCAGTGAGTCAGCAAAGAGATCTTTCTTCCTTAGCTATGAGAGCAGGTTTGTGCCCTAAGTTAGACCATATATTAGGCGAATGATGGTGATAAATGAGCGACCATAAAGAAGATTGATTAATCATAAGTAAATGGTAATACATCATATTCACAAGCACAGTAATTGGAAAAGATATAAATCATGAACCAATCTTAATATTTTTACATACAGCACATAGACGCACTTATAAACAAAAGTATATAAGTATTATAACTATTTAATCACGTTTAGTTACTGACTGTTTTAAGAAACAGGTAAATGTCTCTTGGTTTACCGAGAGTGTCTCTTGGGTCACCAAAAAAGTAAGCCAGGGGACTGGTGACCCAAGAGAAAAATTAATGTTCGAACCAGTTAAAAGCCAAATATAACCGAAAAAACAAAATTAAACAGGTTGCTTTAGGATATTAGACCTCCGTGCTACGTATTAAGCTCTAACTTAAACCAAAATTATTAAAAACTAACGAAAAATCGCAGTGAGTCGGGAGAAATGGAATAGAGCCACCTTACCTGTGTGCGAGCTCCGGACGAAATGAACGACCGCAAGATATGCCGCGGTAATGGCGGACCGACTCACGTGACATTCAGATCGGTTGTCTATTGGTCGAGCCAAGGTCGTGCGACGTCATACCATTTAATACTTTACTTTTGGATGGTGACCCAGGGGACTTAGTGTTTTTAACTTTCACGGGGACACTTTATTAAACTGAGCTGGTAAAAAAACTATTACATTTTATTGGCCTGTCACAACGTTTTAAGATACTAAATTCAAAGTTGTATTGAGGTAATCGCTTACATTAAATGCTGGTAAGCGATTTTTTTACACCAAGAAGGAATTAACCACTTAAAATGTGTACAGGGACAACTAACTTATGTATGAAAGTGAAAATGTGTCCCCGAGAAAACCAATAAATTTCGTAAAATTAACTAAAAATTAATATTTAATATTTTGCTCAGTTGTTGCTCAATAGTCTAATTTGATAATTAACATACTAGAATTGATATAAATGTTATACTTTTCGAAATAAAATCGATTTATCAGTGGTGACACATAAAGACAAGAAAAAGTTGATTGACCCAATTAGACAGGTTGTAAGATTGTCTGGCACTGCAGTTATCATTTCGACAGCTTCGATTCTTTAAAGAAGGGAAAAAGTCACAATCAATAAGATTGCGAATGAATGGAACTATGACATCAGTCAATTGTTATCTATCTTTTGTTGTTAAGGGCCCTTATCAGTTAAAAACCGCTCATCTACTTACGCCATTTTCTGTTTGAATTGACACCATCTTGACATTTTATCAATGTTACTATCTAGAACAGGACTATTGCTACCTTATGTCATAAACTATAAATGTATTTTTTGGATTTTTCATTATGAAATATCATATCAAACATCACAAATCGACCGTTTTCAAGCTAAAAACTTGTTTTTTCCGCTTAAATTCTACTACACACATTAAAATGAAAATGAAAATTAAAAAATGGCTATGTTACTATCTAAAACTTTAATAAAATCATAGTAGCCTTCTATAATTTTATTGGTATTATCAATACTTTTATCATACTGTGAAATCAAAACATTCTAAAACTTATAAGGCCTCTTAAGGTACCAAATTACCCTCTTTCTGGCCATACATATTGCGATAAGCAAAAACTTATATGTTTCACCAACTTACGTAATTCTTGCCAAAGGAAACGTCGCCTGCGTCAAATTCACATCGATTTTCTTCTCTGGCTTCGCTCCAATCTTTCTTTCCTACTTAATTTATTTGCGAATGAATTTCTACTGCTCCGTAACCAAGTTTCAGGAGGCCTTCAGAAATATTATTCAATTTATATACTTTTTCTGTGTATTTCGTACTGATTTTAGGTAGAATGTCACGATCATAGAAAGTGTTAGGTACGACGAAATCTTTTAGTCGTATGCATGCCTTTTTTGTATTGTTAGTTCATAGTTGCAATTACTTCAACTTCTCGGTTTTTTAGAAACACAAATGGCAGTGAAAAGATAAACATGTTCGAAACGAATCGCTTTAGTATAGGTAAAATAAGACTAAATATGCCAGTTTGGCGGCAAATGATGTACATCAATGAAACTTTGTTTATAATTTTATCTTTGCACTAGAAATGAGGATCTTTCGAGTCCTATCAAAATTTAGACGTCCTACCCGCTTCCGGAGGGTATGGGCAGGTGGGATATTTAAAAATCCATATTTTACAAATTAGACGTGGGAATGTGTTATTTTCCTTGTATTTTTTTGCGCTGAATCGAATGAGACCATAAAAAATGTTGATACTTATATTATATTATAAATATGGATACTTATAGGATCAATATTTTGCGAGATATGAACCATATAAATGGTTTTAGTTGAAGAAATTGGAGTGTGGAATAGTCCACATTGAAAACCCCTATAATTTGGTGTGAATTGGAAATTAGAACTTTATCTTGGCGCTGGAAATGAGGATTAGCCGAGTCCTACTAAAATTATAGGTAGGCAGTTTTTTGAATATGAGGGGGTACCTAATAGGTACCCCTCAAATTCAAAAATCTATCGAAAGTATTATACTTTACTGTGCACAAAATACAGGTAAAAATACAGACAAAGTCGGTTACATTGGTACAAAGGCGACCTTATCCCTTTAAGGGATCTCTTCCAGTTGCCCTTTAATTATATAGAGGTTTCTAAAAACCTATTCAATTGAAGTCCACCGCTGCTGAGATATTAGCTGTCAAAGTCGTAAAGAGTGTGTTCCCTCCTCTAATTTTTATACTATTTTTCCTGTACTAATTTTGTATTTAAATTTTGCAGGTTGCATTTTCTCATGTCTTATGTTTTTATGCAATACATAAATACGAGTTTGTTTCTGATTTAATGCGTTCCAGAAAAGGTGATGCGTCGTAAAAATCAGCAATCTGCGCGATAGAATCTGTACCTTATAGGTACCCCTTAAATTCAAAAAACTATCTAAAGTATTATACTTTACTGTACACAAAATACAGGTAAAAAATACACACAAATTCGGTTACATTGGTACAAAGGCGAACTTATCCCTTTAAGGGATCTCTTCTAGTTGACCTTTAATCATATAGAGGTTTCTAAAAAACTATTCAATTGAAATCCACCGTTGCTGAGATACTAGCTGTCAAAGTCGTAAAGAGTGTGTTCCCTCCTCTAATTATACTATTTTTCCTGTACTAATTTTGTACTTAATTTTTGCAGGTTGCATTTTCTCATGTCTTATGTTTTTATGCAATACATAAATACGAGTTTGTTTCTAATTTAATGCGTTCCAGGTAAGGTGATGCGTCGTAAAAATCAGCAATCTGCGCGATAGAATCTGTACCTTATAGGTACCCCTTAAATTCAAAAAACTATCTAAAGTATTATACTTTACTGTACACAAAATACAGGTAAAAAATACACACAAATTCGGTTACATTGGTACAAAGGCGAACTTATCCCTTTAAGGCATCTCTTCTAGTTGACCTTTAATCATATAGAGGTTTCTAAAAAACTATTCAATTGAAATCCACCGTTGCTGAGATACTAGCTGTCAAAGTCGTAAAGAGTGTGTTCCCTCCTCTAATTATACTATTTTTCCTGTACTAATTTTGTACTTAATTTTTGCAGGTTGCATTTTCTCATGTCTTATGTTTTTATGCAATACATAAATACGAGTTTGTTTCTGATTTAATGCGTTCCAGGTAAGGTGATGCGTCGTAAAAATCAGCAATCTGCGTGATAGAATCGGACGCGTAACGAAACACCGGCAAGTTAAGAGTGCGGTCACATCATGGCTCCCTGGGGAACTGCGGAACTTTCCTATCGCGGCCCCAGCTCACCTTGGTCCTATCACAGCCTGCGACTACAGTATGGAAGCTATCATATATTAATGCCTTCAATAGTAATGAATTGATGATTGATAGTCAAATCAGCTTTTAATAAAGCATCATTAACGCTTTGTTAGTATGAAGACTCGGTTTTTGGTGGTATAACAACGTCCACTATTTCAACTTTATGTATTAAATATTTTTGATATCTAATAAAATAACAATAATAAGTTGTGCGTTCTTCGTAATGCAAAACTAATTTATTTTTACTTATGTTTACCGATTTGTGTCTCATAAACTGAACGATGATACTAAAAATTGTCCAAGAAAGAAGACACGTCATAAAAATTGTGTTTTTGCATTCGAACGTAACCACGATGTAAAATAGAAACATCGCTAGTATAACTAGATGTTAGTGGAAATCGCATCCAATTCGGGCTATCGTCAAGTTTAACATCTCTATAATATCTGTTCAGTTACTATGACTTATGCTCGTGTCGAGAGCGAGTAAATTAAAATGTTTTCCATCTAAGTTTTACACAATGATAAAAAGGTTGAGTCTTCCTATTCAGTAAATAATATGTATATCAGGAAGTTCCACAGAGCTTGAACAACTCCTGCGAGACTGGAACCTCTGGAATTAACATTAAATCCCTTTTTTAATATATGTAGTGTCTATTGCGAATTTTAACTTGTCAAGCTGTTGCCGATAAATGCACTGTGACGTTTTACTATTCGAATAGTTTGATAACATCTGATGTAGTAGTGTAATACAACTCTGATATAAGTTAGGGGCCGCGTTTTATTTGGGTATCGCGTCGGCGGGCTTGCCAATTGTGTTGCGTTTTGTTTTCACATTTTACAATAAATATAGATACTCTTTATTGCACACCTCAATAAGTAAAACATATACAGAATATAGAAACTTAAAACAAGAGGTAAACAGTCTTCAACAACAACAACGTACCGTCTTACCGCTAAAGTGTGATCTCTTCCTGACAAACTTTAAAATGTAGGTTTTTTTTATATGCCGCGTTTCCTAACCAAAAATGAGTACCTACTGTTTTACTTCTTCTTCGAACAAAGGGAAGACGGAACGAATTGATCGAACGGGATGTGGCGGTGCACTGCGAAGTCCTCTGTCCTTTCAACCGCACATAGGAACATAACATAAGTTACTGTTCTCCTTTATGGAAAAGTGAAATACATTATATCAAATGATATTTCGTACAAAGGATTTTTTTAAAACCCAATGGTACAAGCCGGGTGTAAACCATTATATCTTAACGAATATGGTGCAAAATTAATACGATATTAACGTTGCTAACAAAGTCCTTTGCAAATTTATTACAGTTTAATCAGCATCTCAGCGGGAAGTATTCTCCGCTGCCTTTTAATTTTCAAGCATGCTTCTGTAGAGTTTCCTTGTAAAGTGTTTGATATACGAGTAAGACCCTTCCGTTATGGGATGCAAGCTGGTCTCCACTCGTCCCTATTGTAATTTGATACACAGGGTTTCAACAGGGTATCGATGATCTTGCTGATTATCAGCACAGCGAGTTTTCAAATATTATAGATTATTTTGAACAACCATTAATGTCAATCATTATATTTCGCATAATTTACAACGAGCTGTAGGTTATTTTTAGAGGTAGTTTGTTATGAAATGGCGATGACAACCAAGACATATATTGACTTTGATACATTTGACCCTGGATAATTCTTAATCAGCGCTTGTCTGATAAGCTTGAACTTGGTCAAACAGTGAAGCAAGAATTTTGCGAATCAGCCTGCAATTCTAGCATTCTAATCAACTAGAAAACTCGAATGTGTATATTAGAGTAATCTAAGATAGGTAAACGTCCCAATGGTTGCGACCTTACCCTTACCCCATCATCATTATCATTCTCAGCCTGTAATCGCCCACTGCTGAGAATTCTAGGTGGGCCGCCCTCCTCCTAGTATGCCAATCATTACGGCCCCGTTAGTCTCATCCATGGTCTAAGAAAACAAGGTCTGATAATCCCGATTAGTGACACCGTGACGTCACTGTCGGCGACACACACACACAGGCTGATGCCGTAGGTAGTGTCACCCACATTACTAACCGACGTACCGTATTGCTATACCTGGCGCAGTATATTATTGTATCATGGTCTCATCCGTGCTTGACCCACGGTTGTTTATCCTCTCGACGACCGGCATCCTACACATAACACAGGCCCCAATTGAGATTTGACTCTTTGTCAATTTGACATAGTAAAATTTTGTAACCTACCCAGAATCGTCAGGAGGATCGTCAACCCATCGAGCCGGTGGACGACCGACTTTTATTTTGCCTGTAAACGGGCCACCAATCTGTTAACGTTTTGGTTCACCTGCCGTCACTAATACCCCAATCAGAGTGCAGCACGGTAACTTTCTCAATATGTCTGTCTAACTGTGTCTCTGTGTCCGTTTTATATCTTAATATCTGTCTATTTAAACTTACACGAAGTGCGAACAGTAAAATCGTAGCGTAGTTTGAAATTTAATAAGCTGTTTAGAGTTCGAACATCTACGGCACCTCCACACAATGTGGGCGTTTTATGGCGCACTATAAAATGTATCGCGATATGTATTTTAATGTGCTTCCAAGACACTATCTTTGTGTGGCGTGGTGCCAAGAAATTGGTTATGCAAAATTGTAATATATAGATGTCTTCCGCATAAAAACGTATATAAGAATGAAAAGTAGGTAGGGATAGTTAGACAATTCAAGTTGCTAAAATATGCATCGAATTATCCTGTTATGATTGCCGGAAAGAGGATATGAACTTAAAAGTTTTTTAAACATATCTAACACGATATTTATGTATTTACGTTTTTTACCGGTCATATTCGCGGTAGAACTGCCGTATCAGCAACTTGTCAACGGAGATATGAGTACACAACATTTGACTACCCCACAAAAGATTATAAAAATGTGAAGGGTAGGCCCGAAAAAAGTTTTCTACCCGATCACTATACTATAGAGGAAGATCTTTGAAGTATGTGAACAAAACGCGAGAGTTTAAAATATTAAGATGATATGAAGTCACATAAATGAGCAATTCTTAACCCAAAAGTTTGTACATTTAAAGTTTTTTTTTTTTCAGAATACGGCAAATTTGTGCTTGTTGTAGTCAGAATCATGGGTACCTATTGATTTCAACGGGAGAAAAAACATGACCCAAATTATTCACACAAATCCTGTTTTTCTAAATCGCCTTAATGTAACATAATAGTTAATATGTATTAGTTAGTAATTAGTAGCGGTATAAATCTTATCACGATCCTGTCCTAAATATCTACTTATCGAAACATATTTTTGAGTTAGTGACACGCATACCTAATGTAAAGTAAATTATTTCTATTCATAGTAAAATTAAAAATAACGTAAGACTTTTCTGTTTCAGGTAAATTATTTCAAACATTTGAAGTACTTGATGAATATAATTCGAAAAGGACGAAGAAAAATATGATGCCTATCATTGTAAGTAGTAATTAATGATTACGAACATCATGTAGCTTGGAATTCGCCATGCAGAAACCGGTGCGCACGATGTACAAGTATTTGTGATGGGTAGTGTATACTTCGTTCCAGTTTAGATGGCGAAAATGCACTTAAGGTGGGATTTTACAACTTCTTTTGTTGCTAAAACGAGTATGAAAGGAAAAGATGCCTGAATTGTTTTACAACCCTACTTGAATATAACAACTAAACAATGGATGTGGGCAATGGTTGGTTTTAATTGCATTTTCGCCATTTAAACTGGAATGAAGTATACATTCTTTGCTTCCACATATCTGCCTGTCTGGGCTTTCCATCTTAGAGATGGCGCCACTGCCGTATTAGCCTGTACATTCCACTGTCTAAGCGAATATGGTTAGAAACGTTAACACACACGGGACTAGTTAAACAATCTTTTTATTGTTTGAAGTGCAGTAGAATGAGGGCTACCGTTTTTCTGCTCATCAGTTGGCGCCACTAGTCTAGTAGGGTCCAGCTGTCAAAGTTTGGTGTTGGTTATTGATGAGCGTGACAACTAAGTTTATATAAGATTTCAAGCTCACATGGTCATTTACATTAGAATTACGATTTATAAATATCGGGAACTCACAAATACAAATATACATGGTAAATATCCCGTTTCAAATCGTAATTCTAACTAAGTTTATGTTGAAATAGTATTTAATACCGTACCGTGAAAATATCGACCATCCCGTATTGTAGCGCAGTCCCGTTTTGTTCTAAAAAAAGGAGGACATATGTTTTATGTACCATCATCAATTATCATCATCAATCTCAGGTATTACAAAATAGTCACCATACTATTCTAATTAGCGCGTAGCGCATCCACAAACAATGAGATTTGACATTTTGCTGGAGACCACGCATCACACTAGCGCCTCTAGTGGGGAATTCATACGCGGTAGTCCTCATTGATAGACGTTTTTTTTTAATTACTGATGGCGGGTTAAATCAACTCACAATTACAGACTGATTAGCGTTAAATATGGCGCCGGCAGCTGTCATTCCATAGAAATTTGTCAAGTTATAAACTTCGAGTTTAAAAGCCACCTTCCATCTTTACGAGTATGCAGCTGCTAATGACCCTTAACTCAAAATACATTTTCCCATAGGCTTGCCTTAATATGGCTAAAGTTTTACATGAATGTCTCTAACACCCTAAACAAAGATACCCCACCTGCTAAAGCGGAACTCGGAACTGCAGACTTAAAAATTCATGTTTCCGTAATGAACTTTTACGATAATCTCTTTTGTTTGGGGCGTTATATCATGTTGTTATTATATTAAGCACTTGCTGAACATTTTGGCAGTTCCGCAAGGATATGTCTCATTTTATACGCGGACAAGCTATTGACGAATCATAAAAGTGTAAAGCTTATTTACAAAGTGCAATAAAATGCAAATTTCACATTAAACAAGAAACTTTTACTTCAGACTTAATATTTGTATTTTGTTTACCATTGCAGTCTCAATTTTTTATTGTGTCTGTTAGTGTTCATTATTTTTATGTACATTGACTTGTATGTACGTAGGGAGAAGATTTCAATTTCTTAATCAGAATGTAGAAGGGAAGTAGAGAAAACTTAAAATTCCAAATTAAGAAAAAAAAAAAGTTTTTTTTTAAATGCGTCCATAAGATTATTTGAGGACATTGATTAATTGATTTTAAATTAGAAGAAAGAAGGATACTAAAATGATAGCGTTTATGGTACCCAATGCATTATGCGATCGTAACTGAGCTAATAAAACAGAGTTCCTTCGCTGAACTGCCCTGTTAAGGGGGCATCTTTAGTTAACACATTTTGATTATTGAAAAAGTATAAGGTTAGCTTTTATATTTTAACACAGGAGGATGGTAACCTTACTAAAGATTAATTATGCAATTATTGTGACTTTGAATATAGGCGACCCGCATAAAGCTAATTTATATTAGTTTTCTTTGCAGATAGACTATCTAATTAAAAGATTTTGCCAAAGAGGAGATAGATATATTCCCTTAAAGTAAGGAGAGATAGTATATTGCCATAAATGAATTTTTGTATTAAGCACTACCGCTGCTAAAGTAAACTACTTTCTGCTCGGTGCCTAAATTTTTCAATTTTTCCTTTATTCTAAATTTGTAGCATATTGCCATCTTTGAAAACCACAACATCGCTACTCTAAATGTTCTAAAATAACTCTGATAACTAGGTATTAAATTATGGATACAGTTTTAGCTAAAAAGCTCTTAAAATTTTTCTGCCTTTATCTGTCACTTTGACATTTACTGTTGTGAGAGAGAGACAAAACACATATACCTATCAAAAAGCTTTGTCGAGTCTTCCATTATACTGTAATTAGTTTCGCCGTTCCACTAACATTGTGACCAATATCGCGACACAATATACGAACGGGCTTTTTGACCCTAAACTTTACCGCATCGTAAAGCCCCCTTAAGGCTGCACTGAGAAAGTTTATCGCTGAATTAAAATGTAATCTTTTGTCGAAGAGAATTTCATTTGATCTCCGAGCTTTTATTGAAGCCTTGGGGCTTTTATGGGGACAAAGTGACAGTTTTGTAGCGGACGTAGGATGAAAGCTATCGCATCGGAGCTTTTGTTGTTATATTGTCGTTGGTTTTGAAGGTTATAGCAATAATAAGGTTATTATAAGCAATATTTTCAGTATTATCTTCTGGGTGCGTCGAGCTTGCTTGAGTTCTTTCTTATTTTTATACCTATTTCATCATTAGATGTCTAGGCTAAAAGTATCTAGTCCTATTCTTTTCCGACTATTCTCATACCAAAAAACATCTCAATTCAATAAACGACTTTGTTCCGATTCGGCGAATTAAGAAAGGCTGGAATTTGCTCAATTCTTGCGGTGAATTAAGCAATAAAGCTGGCTTAATCCAGATGTGCAGTACGCATAGGGTTTGCGAAAGCATCTATCCTTTCGTAAGTATAAAACTACCACAGGTATAACTAACTTGTGGCTGATAAGCGTTCACAGCGACATCGTCTTTTGATATCGGCTCTTCCTATCATTACGAAGCAAAATTCGCAAAGGGTTGGTATGTTCGGGTTGGATAAGTATTAGTTTCGATCTATAAATACAGTATACAGGATGTAACAAAAATATTGAAGATCTATTTAAGGACATTTTTTTTTTCTATGAGGCAAGTCGTCCAATTCAGTGTCTATACAAAGGCCAAAAATTTATTGCGTCAAAAAAATTTTTTTTTTTTACTTTTTCCTAATCAGAACACGATACCGAATATGCCCTTAAACGCATCCTCACTAGTTTTGTGACACCCTGTATAGTTGCACTGTCACATTTTACCCTATAATATGACAAACTACATGATCTCCATCTCATCCCCGAATACATTACGTGAGCAAGTTAAGGATGTGTAGCAATCAATATCCGCAAACAAACCTCACCCGAACCGTGTCCGAGTATCGCGAGTAAATTGAACGCTGCCATAAGCCGGGTAAGTAATATCTCTGCAAATAGCCAATTTATTCGTCAATCGACCGAGTGTCGGTACAGTCGAAAACATTTAAGCCTACAAAACCTGGATTAAAAATATTTCGACACGTATAGATACTACAACTACAACTCAATAAGTATTTGATATGTAAAAGGCACGAATGGGCTACTCCGAAATTCGAAATCCTAACTTCAAATCGTGCCGTCTCTTTCACTCATATAGTGTTTCACACTAGAGTGAAAGGGACGACACGATACGAAGTTCGGAGTACAGGCCCAGGTCGGTCCGACCCAGAGCGGGCCTAGCTGAGTTCCTTGTTGGACTCTTCTCAGCTAGGCTAAGTTTAGTGAATCAGCGACATAAATTCCAGTAGCTCGATTCCACTCACACCTCAGATTTAGTTGAAGCCGCTCAACGAATCTCAATGGAGAGCAAACTCTTTAGAGTATTCCAGTGCTTAAACCGCCCGCGTGGTCGTGTCGAAAGATTCCCCTGGATTTTCCCCAGGTCACTCTCCAACCGCGCGCTCCTATCGCTTTATAGGGCCCGGCCTGTAAAGCCACAGTCAGGTTAAAAAAAAAGCCACAGGCGTGACATATCAAATAGTATGGAGTTTTTTTTACTTTAGTCAACAGCAGTTACAGGTAAATAACTTTTCTCAAAAATGCAATGAAATATTGACGTTATTTTCGTTAAAATAACAGGCTGCGAAGTATCGAAATGCGATACGATAATTTCATACAACATTGAAGGCCTAGGCCGGTAAAGTGATCGTCGTTTGGTTCGGGGCCTTCGAGGACCCGCCGGGTACCATGCTCCGGGCTGCGCGCCCGCTACCGCGACTCCGAAAACAAAAAACGGCGCCGGCTGCCGCTGCTATTTTATTATTGACATCTTAGAATTTCACTTCGAGTTATCTTATAGTTTTCAAATTTCATTGCATTTTTTGAGAAAGCACATATATATATCAAGCCTCGGCGCAAACAGGGATTGTCGGCCTCATATCTCTACATGGTCTCTTTAATACTCGGCCATCTATAACTACTCGGCCGGCATTCCCCTTTTTCGCGGCCTCTGCAGTAACGTACTATTAAGTATGACACTGACATTACTTTTATTCTATTGGATATTCTATTTTAACGCTAGTGTAATAGAGTTCCTATTACAAACATAAGTTTTTTAGACAGTGTCTAAGTAATATACACTCTATTGCATTAGTGTTAAAGTAGATTATCCAATGGAATAAGAGCATATTGTCAGTCGTACGTAGGCTAGTAACTTCCACTTGCAAAGCTACTAAATGGAGTTTGATAGAAAATGGGATCGCATATATGTATCAGATATCTGCCTCTAGCGTTTCTCTGGTTGTATCCTAAGTGGTTCTGCTTTGGCACCTAATCAGAGTGAGTGAGGCGCTCACAAACATATGAACACGACTCTATTGTTAAAGCGTTAGAGCTCATGTTCCGATATTTTTGAACTCCCTCAAGTGTACAGATGTTTTATGGACTGTTCTAGACCGAGTTTGAAATCACACGTGTGTATACTGCAACATTCATGCTAAATAGCTAACTTGAATTAGAAATATGTATATTTGCATTTTTATTAAACAAATTCAGACATCAACAATAAGCAGAACAAATGCTAAAGTAAAATAATGCATGAAAGAAAACTTCTCACATATCGAACAATATTACCTTATTAACGGTGCATTCGGGTGCCTATTAAATTCCCTCGTTTGCTAACAATTTAAGCCGCAAGCAAGTATCGATTGGCCGGGTAATTACTCCTCTCGTCTGGCAACGCCCCTTGGATTAATTAGAGTAAAAGTCGAACTGGCCGCACACAAATCCCTGGACACGCTTTTACTTTTAATTTGCGGGAGAGAGACGGGTTTATAACAACACTACATCTTTTTTTTTGTGAAAAAGATGTCAGGGGTTCGAAATATGATTTAGTTTTTGCGAATGTCGCGGATTTGTTTTGCTTGCCAGTTGCAATGCCGAAGTTTATTATCTATGATTTTCACAATGTGTGAGATTAAGAGCTCCCACAGAAAATCCCCCATTTGTAACTCGTCCAGCTTATTAGTAAAAAATAATAATAATAACGTAATTATTTGGATTTTAGATATATGCACGCGTCTTACCTTTGTAAAAACAAATCAATCTCAAACAATGAAGTCCTTTACGAGAACACGTTCCAAACTGTTTTGTTTGCTAGTAAGAATAACGCGTAGGATTTATGAGTTTAATAAAATGTCTAGGTCAAGTTCCTAAAGAAGGTAAGGGTTTCCTTATGGCTACACTGTTTACTTTTAAAACAGACGTATGTATGGTATAAGCCCTTTGAGCATATGCCCTTGTTATGAGCATCGGCAGCCTAATAGTGCCTTATGCTATAATATTTTTGAAGATTTACTGCCAGAAAATATTAATTTACGCAGTTAGGTGTGCGCTGTTTTACGAGTGCTGGAGGCTATTTTTATCCCAGTTAAATAACTTTCATATAACTTAATAAGATAAACTGAATTTATTTTGTTCATTGTTTATAAGATCAACAAGGATAAATAACGATTACTTTGGTGATCGTTGCTATAGCGCGTCTGTATCTTGACCATAATGTATTTATTTTCTATACCCGTAATTGTTGATTGGTCGTTTCTTGCTAATCTCTTATACAATGTTATGTACCCAATTAAGTACGCACTCGATAGGTAATGCATTGGACAACAAAGTATGGCGATTGAAACCCAGCCAGCCAGATATTGTCAGTTACCTTCAATAAAGCGACATACGACTCGAAAGCGTTGTCACACAATGTTACAATTTATATCACTTCTATATCCTTCCTTCTCCGTAATTTTTAACTCTATCAGGCACATTATAAGGTGGTTTTTACATAGAAAACATTGATGCCGATAAGAGATTGTAGCATTGCATCGTCGAATTTTACTATGCGTCGTCAAATGTAATACGAGTCGGCAGCTACGAGAAAATGGGTCTTAATGCTATGGAATACAGTTTATTGTTTTAACCGTTTTATGTACGGGTGTAACTGAGTGAAATGGGCGGCAGTTGTCATAGTGCGCTTTCTAGACTACGGATATATATCCGACCATATGGTCGAGTCAATTTTATTGTTATGTTTCTTACTTTAATTAGATTAGATTAGATAATTTATCTCATGATAAGGAATTACATTATAAATTTGCACACATGTCAAAATTACAAGAATTGTTATCATGATCGTCATAACAGGAAAAATAAAAATAACATAATGTCAACTAACAAAACACGATAAGAAGTAAACAGAAAAATAAACGCATCTTCTATTCGGAATCGTCAGTCAGATAAATAATAATAATGTCCATTACAAATTCCAAAACACAAAAATACAAATCAGTTGAATTCAAATTGAGTTATAATTATTTACATGTTGTTGTTATAATTTGCACGCACATTTAAATTGGTTGAGGATAATATTCTGACTCGTGCTATACTATTTTTTTTTAGAAGGAGTAGGTTGTAAAATAAGGTACAAAATTAAACAAAATCAAAATACAGTAGTAGCAAGGAGTAGGTAAAGATACAGTGTGAAACGTTGATGGTCACTAACGCTGCTAACCTTTTCGTTAGCTGGAACGCTATGATATGACCAAATTTGTAGGAAATATTGTGTAGAAACTTTTGTTATAAGTAATCATAATGCGGTGTTTTTCCATTTGTGGCGAAAACTGCCTACGAGCAAGGAACAAAGGGGCCCAATTCCTTGCACGTTTCTGATATAGGCATTTATTAAATATTGTTTTTTGCATATTTTGTATGACAATAAATATTTTGTTATATGTGTTAAACCTGGAAAACTAATTTTGTGCAATTAGTCACAATAACTCTTATTTAAATAAGAATAATGAGAAACAATCGTGCAGAAATCCCCTTGAACCAGCCTCAAGAGAAAACTCAATAACTTAAACAGATTGGACACAAAAATGTGCGTAAACGCACCTAGTCCCGCCAGTACTTTCGATAGAAAGCCTAAACCTCGACCAAAATAACACTACCGTCGGGTCATTGGATACCAGCCCTTAATAGGTTGGTTTAAGGTCTTAGTGAGCTGGTTTCTAGAGGTGGTCCTTTTATAGGCTTAGGTGTAGGCATCCCGCGCCTATGTCTTAACATCCGTCCACAAATCACTGCCTTAATTGCTTGGCTGGACCAGTTAGTGATGAAGATGATGGATTACTAAAGGAAGTATAAAGAAAGTTACATATATTTCGAATTTTTATTTGGAAACTCACAATCAAAATTCTCCAATAGGTAAGGTTGAAATCCTTTTTGCTGGCCGATTTTTTGTAAAAACGTTATTTGATTTTGAACGTTTGAAATTTACAATAGTTTGTCGAACGAATAACTTTGATGCAATTCGGCCAACTGAAATGATTTTAAGTATAAGTCAGTATTCAATATTCCTCGTAATCTCAAGTTTTGTCGTCGGTACTAGTTTACGAAAGCGAATGCCATCTGAGCTTTCAACACAGAAAGAAAACTAGACCCTAGACCTTGATGTATTAGACCGGTTTCCTAACGATATTTTTCTTCATCGAAAAGCTACTATCAAATGATATTTCTTATTAATTAAGTTTTTATTTTAGGAACGGCAGCTTTCATTGGCTGGTTGCCTGATTTCGTCTGACTGAAGGAAATTACGAACACGTTTTTCTTGTCAATCTTATTAGTTAGACATGGACCACTTTGTCTTAAAACTTTTTATACACTTGTCATATCAAACCAATTACAAATTGAATGCGTAAAGATCTTTTTTTAATTTGAATAACGACGATGGCAGATAAGTTTACGACCTGCTTGGTATGCAAACACTGCAGACTTGCGTTGCGTTGCCGACGCTTTTTGACTTTGACTTGAGGATTGGTTGTTGACAGCTTAGACTTATGCAGGTTACTCAGTCTCAACTCAGGGCAAGCTCGGAAATGACTTATCTTTGGTCTGGTGCACACGACACCGCAACAGATTGAGCCTAGCTAATGAAAGCTTAGCCTGAGATTTAATTAAAACTTTTTAAATGGTAACTATGAAATCTACGTCAAATATGTCAAACGTCACATAATTGCCGTGTCAATGGAGACATAACATTGCTTGATCCTTTACAGGTCAGAAACAGAATACAGCAAATCGTATCATAGTACATTATTCCGCTTGAATTGATACTTCCGTGACATACTCGGAATATTTAAATGTCATAAATCTTCTTTTTGGTAATATTATCGCATAGTATGTACAGAACTATGTAGTTCGAACATATTATTTTGTTACCCAAGTATTATTATTGTTTTGTCACATTATACATAGTGTTGGATTGTGGATTTTTTATTAGTCAGACTCTCGAAAGTGTTATTTAAGTCAATTTAAATAAATTTGAAATGAGCTTAATTACACTAGTGACAAGTAACAACATTCGTTTTGGTTTAAAATTACACTGGTGGAGAATTGCACATATTGATGTAAGTTCAGAAGTAACATGACTTTGATCACTTGCATGCAAATAACTGTCAGACAGCTAATAAATACACGTGCTAATTTATTTGCAACATTCATTGTATTATCAATTAACTCATTGTAGTGATAAATTTCTTAGAAGACTAGGTAGAACGCAACACAAATACGAGAATAGACTTTATAACTTGGTCAATTGTTCTTGTGAAATGGATCTGTTCACTGTAGTTTTGCTTTGAAGATTCTAAGACTATGAATTTGTATATTTACAGTATTATTTAACAATCTCCTGTAGTATACGACAATTGCGACTGTCGTATTTATTCAACATTCAAAATACTTCTAAGAGACCAAGCTTTCATTTACGCATATACCAGGATAAAACCAATTTTCCTGGAAGTTTTGTTCATACGATTTGGTTCTATAGCCGCAGGTCTATTTCTAATTGACCTCTCCAAGGTTGGGCACATTCATAAAACTACCAGTTATAATGGAAACGATCGGTGAGCGGAGTATAGGTTGTTTATTAAATACTTATATTCACATTGGTTAGGATTAAGACGGGCTGCACCTTGTCTCATTCTTTACAAAGCTCAATTGTCTCATAGGGTTTTATCCCCACTTTGTCTCTGTCTTTCGGTCTAATCACAACAAAGTCTAGTTTTTCCTCTGGGTTGGAACATGGTCTAAGAAAATAATGTCTGACAATCCGGATCGTGACACCAGTGACATCGCTGTCGACGACACACTCACACTTACATCCGCATACTATCGATACACTGATGCCGTAGATCTTGTCACCCATACTACTAACTGATGTACCGGATTGCCATACCTGGCGCCGTAGAAAGAGGGTCCTATAGAAGGAGGATTAGCGAATCCCCAAAAGGGACGGACTAATGATAACCTGACCAAATTGAGACGTATCAAAAGACTGATACATCCTTTAGCACGATTGTGACATCCCATCCTTAGTCGTGTTATTTGTGGTAACAGCGATGACATTCATAGATGAGGGTTGGGTGTCGGTGACAAATATTAAGGCCTTATACGCGATCAAGGACAGAAGATATGTCGGCGCATCTCGCTCCCACGTGTATATGTTTACATTTCTTTCCCGCATCTTTGGATATGTGTCTCGCCGACCCCAGCTCTTATTCTTACTTCATGCCTGGCGCAGTATATTATTGTAACATTCATGGGTTGGAAAGTTAGATGGTGGCAGATCATTTCGAAAGCTTAGATACCTGTCTAAAGAAAAAATGGCACTTGCCAAAGCGGATCCTGGGCTTCCTTAGGTTACAACCAGGAAAACGTTAGGAGGATGATGAAAGTCTGTCTTTCAAAATGAGAATGACACAGACAGGGCTAAAACTACCTGTATTTTGAAGCAAAAACCGGAACTGGTATCAAGCAAACCTGTAAATCCATGAAACATACCGGTATTTAGCAGTTAAAATACCGTTACTCGAAAGGATAGAATGAGAGAGAGAGAGAACGCATTAATTCGCATCGCACGCACACGACGCGTGTTAGTTTAGAGTAGTAGTTAGAGTAGGTGCTGCCGCCGCGCCGCGCACGCGCACGAAACAGCAACGTAGCTTACACGTGTAGGAACCTTATAAAGAATCGGTATTTGTCGGTGCTAATACCAGTATTTTTTCTTTACCGTTTCTTTGGAACCAAAACGAAGGAAACCTATAAATACCGGTGTGTTACAGGTATTTTTGGTACCGGTTCCGAATCCTGGACACGGAATGTGACGGACAGTAATGTGATGGGGACACATCACATTATTGAATACGGGCCCTATCCTAACCTATACGCTCGATTCGTTGCACGTAATTAAAAAACACTTCACAGCAGTGTTATTCTAGTAGTCTGTACAACACTTCACCTCGCCCTAGGCGAACTAATGCGTCAGACCTTCGATTACATGTTGTTGATACGAGTCCCAGCATCAAGATATACCAGGGCTGAGCGGTGTTTAGCCGTGACGTGAACATTGTAAATAGCTTAGCACCGTGCCTAACCATACCGTCCACGGTTTATCACCCCGACTCTAAAAATCGACATCCATCTAGCATTCGATACATCCATTAAACAAATGGTCATAAATTCAACACCACACCTCTTAGAACAATAAAGTCATAATAACCGACTAGTTTTTAAAGACTGTATGACTTTATGGAACCATCGACAATGTGAGATCGTTGCACTCCCTCTTACAATTCATAGACAATAAATTGAAATCAGAGGGACGGTGATCTCGTTATTTGTTGTTATACCTACATAATTATAGTTCAAACGATACCGTACATCATGGAAGCAATGGTGTGGAAATTTGCTACTATATAATATATCTTGTGGTCTCGGTTCTGTTCACACAGTGGATATATTTTAACAGTATTTTGACGGCGTTTTAATCCATAAATTCTGAAAATCACATTTTAAGGTTATGTCTGCAATAAACAAGGCACCATATAGTTTAGCCCATGATACAATAATGCGCCAGGTATGGCTATCCGCTACATCGGTTAGTAGTATGGGTGACACGACTTACGGCATCAGCTTTGTATCAACCTATTGACGGTATGTGGTGTAGCTAGCCCAGTAGCTCGATTCCACTCACACCTCAGATTCGGTTGAAACCACTCAACCAATCTCACTGGAGCGCAAACTCTTAGAGTATTCCAGTGTTCCAAACCACACGCGTGGTCGTGCCGGAGGTTTTACCCTGGATTTTCCCCAGGCTACTCTCCAACCGCGCACTCCCATCGCTTTATTGGGCCCGGCCTATAAAGGCACAGTCAGGTTCAAAAAAAAAAAAGTTTGTGGTGTCACGATGCGGATTGTCAGAACTTGTTTTCTTAGACCATAAGTTTCGCCATCTCCGTCTGTCCGTTCGCGGCTACCGTCAGGTTGGTCGAAAGCTGATTTGCCACCTTTTCTGTATATGAATAAAAATGTAATCTGGGGAGATTGCGCAGATGTAGATGTCACGTTTGCTACAGATAACGTGAAGTGCTCTGACAACCTGTGTTCCATCTGATAACCGGCCATTGATCTCGATCAATGGATTACGCTGTCCTGCTTGATCTAGTTTAGAATGTCCTGGTTACAGCTCATTGACTGCTTACGCATAAGATTTCTGAGTAAATTATTTG
The DNA here is from genome assembly GCA_963556455.1 of Epiblema foenella. Classification (NCBI taxonomy): domain Eukaryota; kingdom Metazoa; phylum Arthropoda; class Insecta; order Lepidoptera; family Tortricidae; genus Epiblema; species Epiblema foenella. Next base: position 16,067,269 of record OY747106.1, read on the forward strand.
AGTTTTCAATTATTTTTATGTCGATCTGTAATTTTCAAGGTGTTCATAAATATCTGAACACGTACCTACCCTTATGCCTTGACATTACACACCTTTGTAATGAAATTCGCTACTGTTTGCCTTGACATTACACACCTTTGTAATGAAATTCGCTACTGTTTGTTAACTATGAGTGATATATTGGCCGCACTTTCAGGAAAATACATGTAGGTACAAAGTTGGTTTGATTAAAAAAAATTGTTTTCGTGTCAATTTTCATAAGTTCCGAGAGCTGGTAGCGAGCGACGAGCACAGTATATCGAGCTCGCATTGCAAGATTTGCAAGCGAGCGAAATCATTTGCGGCCAAAGCAGGTTGCCTTAATTTTTTTATTTTCGGTTGTAATCAACCAAGGATTCAACGTTTAATCACTACATAGTATAAAACAAAGTCGCTTTCTCTGTCCCTATATCCCGATGTATGCTTAAATCTTTAAAACTACGCAATGGATTTTGATGCGGTTTTTTTAATAGATAGAGTGATTGAAGAGGAAGGTTTATATGTATAATAACATCCATTAAATAGTGTACCCGTGCGAAGCCGGGGCGGGTCGCTAGTTATTTTATATTTCTAGTAACAGTAAATATACAAATCGCTTATAAAATGGAAACAATAATAAAATCATTAAAATATAATGTCAAACTAAATCTAAACCTAATCCCAACAACAAAAGATCCCGGGAGCGGCGGGTACCTGAGGGGCTACTCCGAACTTCGAAATCCGAACTACGTATCGTGCTGTCCCTTTCACTCTCGTGTTACTCAATATATGAAGTTCGGAGTACAGGGCCTGAGGGGCTACCGCGAGCCACAAACGAAGTTTTCCCTCTCTGCCGCACCTATGTGCAAACTTGCAAGTGCAACAGAGAGGGAAAATTTCGAATGCCTTTCGCGGTAGTAGCCCTGGCGCAAATGTGCCCAATGTGTGCTGGCAGCATTACCGCGCTGCACCGACAGCGATGTCTGCTGCACCAGACATTCTTAATACCTACCAATTTTTCTGGTAAGAATGATTACTCCCCTGTTTATCCCGGTTTCCGACGTGGTCATCTCCGAGAGGGAGAGCTATCGCAACGCACCAAGGTGTTATTAAGTTATGATTTACTACCGAGTGTTTCCCCGAGATACGGGGTTTATTATCAATGGCTCCTTAGATAAGCACCTGGATTAGCAAGCTCATCAAAAGTGGCCAGAATATTGTAATGATTATATTAAATGGTTTCTTCTTCTCAACATGTGTGGGTATTTATTGGAGTACACACATTTATTTCGCAAAATTGATTATTTTTTTTTTATGACATCATTAGATATTATTTATTTTGCAGCCTAAAACACCGTAATGTTTTATTGTCAATTTAAATTTATTTTCAAGATGTTCAAAAATATCTGAACACGTACTTACCCTGATTAATTGGTTTACAATTTGGAAATCATTGTAAGGTATCTTTACTCGTAGCCAACGAAGGTAGAAAATATCTATCCAGTTTTTTTAAATTATCTAAATTAACTTTGTAATTTAATCACCTTTGCATAAATTTCTGTTTTGGAAACTCCTATGAAATGATGTTGAAAGTGGGTAGGTTCCTTCAAATAATAATAATTAAATCGGTTTTCGTGATAACGTATAATTATCCTTGAAAAGCCATCAACTACATTATTTAGTCCTACTTCATTATTCAGTCGCGCAATTTAGTAATAAAATGCGCCGATAGATGTGAGTTTTTAGAATAAGCTTCTGAATACGTGCCACTTCCCAGTAGCGTCAGTCCATTTCAAAGGCTAGAACCGCAAGCATAAAACTGTCAACGCTTTCCATAGATTTATGTCACTACGACCATTCCTTATATTTTACAATCCACTCTTAAATTATGCTTTCGTGCGATATACTTACGAAATACACTTTCAGACATTTTCGGGAATTGTATATAATATACACGATAATAATAGATTGTAATATATGTTACTATTGTGTAACGGAATGGATGTGCAGTGAAGTAATTTGTTCACAGATGAACGGGTCCCACGGATGAAAAGCATGCTCTTTATTTTAGATATTTTTTATAGATGTAGATCGCATCTCTATTTAGACATTTATATATATTTATTAATTATTAAAGATAACTACACCGAGAGGGAGGTAAAGGAAGACGGAACAAATGGAACCACTTTCATACACACCGAAACAAATAAACAAATAATAAGAATATCGCTCAGAAATAAATGTCGTAGTATTTCAATCATTGATACAGATAACAACTACAAAGAAAAAAATGATAGTATCGTTTGATCGTGGTGACTTAGACGTTAAATTAACACGAATAAAAAAATAAAAATTTGATTTTTAATTATTCATGAAAAAGGTTGGTCATAGTATTTTGTGAAAATAAACGTGAATACATAAAGTATGAAAACAAGATAATTATAATAATGAAATTCAAAAGCACCACAAGTGCTTAAAATAATGATTCTACCATCATTCTCCAACACTTGTTTCGTCATCGAATTCATCGCCGTCATAACACTTCTCCTACAAACATTTTATCGACAGGACTTTTCAACTATGAACCCTTCACCGACACATTAATTCGCCTACGCCCGTTTCCACGACAGAATCATTAATCATAGAAACTAGTCGCCGACCAAACTGTTGATCTTTGCATGCTTTCCCGATGGAACCATTCAACAGTGGTCGATCAAACGACAAAATAATTCGTCGACAACCGCTGCGACAACGTAACCCTTAGACCATGAATGATCCACCATCGGAACTTTCCTTCATTACATTTTTCTACGACAAAATTCTACTGCTATGGAATGTTTCGGCGACAGAACCCTTCATTTTTTCACCTTAGACCTGTTTATCTAGTCGTGTATCTTTTTTTTAATAGACAAGTTTCTTTTCAGGCCAAAATAACACTATCGATTATAGCTTGACTCAAAGGTCCTTCACTGAAACAAATCTCTCAAAAATCTTCAAATTAAAATAAATAAATAGTTAATATATATTTGTGGATAATCTTATACAAATCAACCTAGTCCCAAACTAAGCAAAGCTTATACTATGGTAGCTAAATTGGATTTTAAAAAAATTCAGCACAATTATCTATAATACTAATCATTAATTAAGACCTTATCTCGTTACAATAAGGTTCACATATAGTCCATTTAACTATGATGTGCTCATACCAGGTGAGTTTTACGAAACGTCTTAAAATGAGGGTGGGTAATATGCCGAAGTACAGTGTCTACCCACATTATTCAATTATTTACATTTACTGTGCGTTTTAGAGTTAGTGTCTCGTATAAAGTATAAAAATGAGTGAATGTGAAATAGTGAAGTCTAAACGCGGAAAGGATATTTTAATTCATAATGGTTACTCCTACCACTTGAACAATCGACGGAATACTAAGTTTTACTGGCGGTGCACGAGAAAAGATGCGGTCCGGTGTAATGTATTTGTTACTACTGAGTTTATCGATAGTAAACAAACTATCCTGTCACAAAATAACGAACACGGACATCTGCCCGACCCTGAAAAGCATATTGAATTGAAATTAAAGGCCAGCTTAAAAGAAAAAGCGTACTCTTCAATGGAAACACCTGCGCAAATAATTCAGCGGTGTATTCAAGATATACCTAGCGCTGCTGCTCCTCATTTACCCAAGAAGGATGCTATGAGAATGATAGTCCAACGAGTCAGGAATAAAAATATACCGAATATCCCCAGGAATATTCATGAAATTCAGATACCAGACGAATTTACAGAATTTGAAGGTAACCAATTCTTAATCGGTCATTATACTTATAATAATGAATGTGTACTCGTATTCACCACGAATGAAAATTGCAAACTTTTAGCTGCAGCGAGTTATTGGATGATGGACGGGACATTCAAGTGCTGTCCCCGCCCCTTTTGTCAAATTTACTCCATTCACGCTATGGTTGGTCCACAAGAAGGTACGCACAAAATCGTACCATTAGTATATGCATTACTTTCACACAAGACTGAAACATGCTATTCAATTTTTTTAGAAATAGTGAAAAGATACGTATTTAATAAACTGAATATTGATTTGGCGCCTCAAATTATAATTACAGATTTCGAATCTGCGGCTATGATTGCAATTAAAAAGAGTTTCCCAAGCTGCATAAACAAGCTTTGTTTTTTCCATTTAAATCAAAACATATGGCGTCATATCCAGGCTGCAGGTTTGGCAACCCGATACAATAAAGACATCCCGTTTGCTAATAAAATGAGGCACATCGGGGCGCTGGCATTTTTAGAGCCAAATGAAATTAGCGATACATTTGACATAGTAAAAAACGAAATTATACCCGAGGAAGCAGGAGCCGTACTGAAATGGTTTGATAAATATTATGTCAATGGATCCGCAAAAATTTCAAAATCGCTTAGCTCCAAAATGACAGTCTCTCGACGTCCACCGAAATTTCCGCCTCGCTTGTGGTCAGTACATGACAGCCATGTATCACATGTGCCACTGTCTCAAAATGCACTGGAGTCATGGCATAATAGGTGGAATACGTTATTGGGGCGTCGTAAATGGAATATATTTAAAACCATTACGGAGTTCAAAAAGGAACAAAAGAATACGGAATGTGTTATTGAATGTATTTATTCCTGTGAACCTATGCCTAAAAAGAAAAAAGTTGATGCAAAAACCTATGAAGAACGGATCTCTGAACATTTAGCCCAAAAAGACTTAATGGACACACGAACATATTTACGTGGCTGGGCGCGCATCTGTTATTTAATTAAATGATGTTAATGGTAATCGGTTAAATGTATTTACTTCATGTCATTATTTTGTTGGTCATGAAAATACGTAAAATTGGTTTACCTATTAAAAGTTGTTAGGGATTTAAAAAAAGAGATATTTCGAACACAGTTACATTGAAAGTAGATAAATCATATTTAGGTATTTTCATGTGTAACCGTGTTAAAAATAAAATTATGCTTTGAGTTTTGTTTATTCATTTGTGTGCTTGTGGTTTAATTAATTTATACCTACATATTTATTTTTCTAACAAATAATATTGATAGGTAAAATCAACATGTTATATGAAAGTTATTATATAATTGCAAATGTTAATGTACACCTGCATATTTGTTTTTCCTAAAACAATATAGATTAGGTAGATACAATGTTTATGTCAACTTATATGAATCCCTATGTTAATAGTGTAATTTTGGTAGGTACATCTTAATGGATATGTGTCTTTATAAGTACTTACATAACTATACTGATTACATCAATATTGTATTTTGGCAAGAAACGCAATTGTGTTTGATTTGAGCTGTGCTCATAAACATTTTTTTTATATCTTGTCGATTATTAGGACATTACTAACCAAGGGCAATAAAACAAATAATGTCTCAAATCGCAGGTATTTGACGCCCAAGCCGAAGGCAAGGGCGATAAATATGCGATCTGAGGCTTTCTTTATTACCGCCCGTGGAAAGTACAACATTTTTTGTTACCCCCTGGCCAGGAAGTGGGATTTTCCACGCGCGGAGCGAGCAGTAATGTCCACTTTATGGCCAGGTGTGATATAAAATATATTTTTCTGATATTAAAATTGGAATTAGTTACAAAATCACTCACTTTTACTATTATTTCCAAATCACGAGTTTTAATGATTTATGGTGTTTTGTATAAGATAATAAAGATTAAGTCACTAATTTCTTTAGTTTAATTTAGAGTACCTATATTATTGAGGATCCGGAGCGAGTTCCGTCTGTGTAGTGTGTACTAGAATTGTGACCCCCTAGGGCTGGTCCAGAAATCATGAGATCATATTTTTCCTTATTTTTAGTTAGGTAATTAAAATTAAAATAACGTAAGTACGCCAGTCATTTAAAGGTGGTGCTCTTGCAATATGTGGTGTAGAAGATTTTTTTTTTATTGTATAAGCTACTGATTAAATTAAATTATCAAAAAGGTAGCATGAGATATCCCGAGACAACTTTTGGTGGCTACGGAACCTCGAAATTTTTCGGTTTCTCACTCATATTTTCTATACGATACTTCTTGGCTTAAATTTAGCTACTAGCAAGTTAAACAACATGAAATTCTGCGTCTAAAGAGTACTTAGAAATGTTAAATAGATAGATAGTTTTTATCCCAAAAATCATCCCTCGAAGGGATGAAATAGGGACGAAGTCACGGACAAAACTAATAGAAGATAATAATGATGATGATACTTTCTTAATATGTAAATTCATACGATTGTGGTTTTATAAATTAGGACGATTTCAAAATTCTACCGCAGATGCCTAAAAATCACCATATTGTAGTTTTGTCCAAGTTGGGGAAAACATCGTTATTTGACGAAGGTTTTCTATTACTATATCGCTTGATATATTTCATGCTTTTTAACTTGCTACTAGGAACTTTAGGCTAGGACGCATCTTGCGCGCTTTTGACTTACGCGCGTGTAAAAATAATTACATGTGATCTCCTTTCATAACCTTGTTCATATATGTGATATTTTTCCGACCCCCTCCCCCTCCATAAATGATCACATGATTTCTGGACGAGCCCTTACAGATAAAAACTACTAGGTATCATGAAAGTACGCTTGGTTAGGTTAGAGAGCTGTGACCCCTCTACATAAATTTTATCGAAGTGCAGCTACATCTCTATAGATCCAGACGCTGCCATTAGGCATAAGGTGAAAAAATGAAGGGTTCTGTCGCCGAAACATTCCATAGCAGTAGAATTTTGTCGTAGAAAAATGTAATGAAGGAAAGTTCCGATGGTGGATCATTCATGGTCTAAGGGTTATGTTGTCGCAGCGGTTGTCGACGAATTATTTTGTCGTTTGATCGACCACTGTTGAATGGTTCCATCGGGAAAGCATGCAAAGATCAACAGTTTGGTCGGCGACTAGTTTCTATGATTAATGATTCTGTCGTGGAAACGGGCGTAGGCGAATTAATGTGTCGGTGAAGGGTTCATAGTTGAAAAGTCCTGTCGATAAAATGTTTGTAGGAGAAGTGTTATGACGGCGATGAATTCGATGACGAAACAAGTGTTGGAGAATGATGGTAGAATCCGGCATGGATTCTACCATCATTCTCCAACACTTGTTTCGTCATCGAATTCATCGCCGTCATAACACTTCTCCTACAAACATTTTATCGACAGGACTTTTCAACTATGAACCCTTCACCGACACATTAATTCGCCTACGCCCGTTTCCACGACAGAATCATTAATCATAGAAACTAGTCGCCGACCAAACTGTTGATCTTTGCATGCTTTCCCGATGGAACCATTCAACAGTGGTCGATCAAACGACAAAATAATTCGTCGACAACCGCTGCGACAACGTAACCCTTAGACCATGAATGATCCACCATCGGAACTTTCCTTCATTACATTTTTCTACGACAAAATTCTACTGCTATGGAATGTTTCGGCGACAGAACCCTTCATTTTTTCACCTTAGACCTGTTTATCTAGTCGTGTATCTTTTTTTTAATAGACAAGTTTCTTTTCAGGCCAAAATAACACTATCGATTATAGCTTGACTCAAAGGTCCTTCACTGAAACAAATCTCTCAAAAATCTTCAAATTAAAATAAATAAATAGTTAATATATATTTGTGGATAATCTTATACAAATCAACCTAGTCCCAAACTAAGCAAAGCTTATACTATGGTAGCTAAATTGGATTTTAAAAAAATTCAGCACAATTATCTATAATACTAATCATTAATTAAGACCTTATCTCGTTACAATAAGGTTCACATATAGTCCATTTAACTATGATGTGCTCATACCAGGTGAGTTTTACGAAACGTCTTAAAATGAGGGTGGGTAATATGCCGAAGTACAGTGTCTACCCACATTATTCAATTATTTACATTTACTGTGCGTTTTAGAGTTAGTGTCTCGTATAAAGTATAAAAATGAGTGAATGTGAAATAGTGAAGTCTAAACGCGGAAAGGATATTTTAATTCATAATGGTTACTCCTACCACTTGAACAATCGACGGAATACTAAGTTTTACTGGCGGTGCACGAGAAAAGATGCGGTCCGGTGTAATGTATTTGTTACTACTGAGTTTATCGATAGTAAACAAACTATCCTGTCACAAAATAACGAACACGGACATCTGCCCGACCCTGAAAAGCATATTGAATTGAAATTAAAGGCCAGCTTAAAAGAAAAAGCGTACTCTTCAATGGAAACACCTGCGCAAATAATTCAGCGGTGTATTCAAGATATACCTAGCGCTGCTGCTCCTCATTTACCCAAGAAGGATGCTATGAGAATGATAGTCCAACGAGTCAGGAATAAAAATATACCGAATATCCCCAGGAATATTCATGAAATTCAGATACCAGACGAATTTACAGAATTTGAAGGTAACCAATTCTTAATCGGTCATTATACTTATAATAATGAATGTGTACTCGTATTCACCACGAATGAAAATTGCAAACTTTTAGCTGCAGCGAGTTATTGGATGATGGACGGGACATTCAAGTGCTGTCCCCGCCCCTTTTGTCAAATTTACTCCATTCACGCTATGGTTGGTCCACAAGAAGGTACGCACAAAATCGTACCATTAGTATATGCATTACTTTCACACAAGACTGAAACATGCTATTCAATTTTTTTAGAAATAGTGAAAAGATACGTATTTAATAAACTGAATATTGATTTGGCGCCTCAAATTATAATTACAGATTTCGAATCTGCGGCTATGATTGCAATTAAAAAGAGTTTCCCAAGCTGCATAAACAAGCTTTGTTTTTTCCATTTAAATCAAAACATATGGCGTCATATCCAGGCTGCAGGTTTGGCAACCCGATACAATAAAGACATCCCGTTTGCTAATAAAATGAGGCACATCGGGGCGCTGGCATTTTTAGAGCCAAATGAAATTAGCGATACATTTGACATAGTAAAAAACGAAATTATACCCGAGGAAGCAGGAGCCGTACTGAAATGGTTTGATAAATATTATGTCAATGGATCCGCAAAAATTTCAAAATCGCTTAGCTCCAAAATGACAGTCTCTCGACGTCCACCGAAATTTCCGCCTCGCTTGTGGTCAGTACATGACAGCCATGTATCACATGTGCCACTGTCTCAAAATGCACTGGAGTCATGGCATAATAGGTGGAATACGTTATTGGGGCGTCGTAAATGGAATATATTTAAAACCATTACGGAGTTCAAAAAGGAACAAAAGAATACGGAATGTGTTATTGAATGTATTTATTCCTGTGAACCTATGCCTAAAAAGAAAAAAGTTGATGCAAAAACCTATGAAGAACGGATCTCTGAACATTTAGCCCAAAAAGACTTAATGGACACACGAACATATTTACGTGGCTGGGCGCGCATCTGTTATTTAATTAAATGATGTTAATGGTAATCGGTTAAATGTATTTACTTCATGTCATTATTTTGTTGGTCATGAAAATACGTAAAATTGGTTTACCTATTAAAAGTTGTTAGGGATTTAAAAAAAGAGATATTTCGAACACAGTTACATTGAAAGTAGATAAATCATATTTAGGTATTTTCATGTGTAACCGTGTTAAAAATAAAATTATGCTTTGAGTTTTGTTTATTCATTTGTGTGCTTGTGGTTTAATTAATTTATACCTACATATTTATTTTTCTAACAAATAATATTGATAGGTAAAATCAACATGTTATATGAAAGTTATTATATAATTGCAAATGTTAATGTACACCTGCATATTTGTTTTTCCTAAAACAATATAGATTAGGTAGATACAATGTTTATGTCAACTTATATGAATCCCTATGTTAATAGTGTAATTTTGGTAGGTACATCTTAATGGATATGTGTCTTTATAAGTACTTACATAACTATACTGATTACATCAATATTGTATTTTGGCAAGAAACGCAATTGTGTTTGATTTGAGCTGTGCTCATAAACATTTTTTTTATATCTTGTCGATTATTAGGACATTACTAACCAAGGGCAATAAAACAAATAATGTCTCAAATCGCAGGTATTTGACGCCCAAGCCGAAGGCAAGGGCGATAAATATGCGATCTGAGGCTTTCTTTATTACCGCCCGTGGAAAGTACAACATTTTTTGTTACCCCCTGGCCAGGAAGTGGGATTTTCCACGCGCGGAGCGAGCAGTAATGTCCACTTTATGGCCAGGTGTGATATAAAATATATTTTTCTGATATTAAAATTGGAATTAGTTACAAAATCACTCACTTTTACTATTATTTCCAAATCACGAGTTTTAATGATTTATGGTGTTTTGTATAAGATAATAAAGATTAAGTCACTAATTTCTTTAGTTTAATTTAGAGTACCTATATTATTGAGGATCCGGAGCGAGTTCCGTCTGTGTAGTGTGTACTAGAATTGTGACCCCCTAGGGCTGGTCCAGAAATCATGAGATCATATTTTTCCTTATTTTTAGTTAGGTAATTAAAATTAAAATAACGTAAGTACGCCAGTCATTTAAAGGTGGTGCTCTTGCAATATGTGGTGTAGAAGATTTTTTTTTTATTGTATAAGCTACTGATTAAATTAAATTATCAAAAAGGTAGCATGAGATATCCCGAGACAACTTTTGGTGGCTACGGAACCTCGAAATTTTTCGGTTTCTCACTCATATTTTCTATACGATACTTCTTGGCTTAAATTTAGCTACTAGCAAGTTAAACAACATGAAATTCTGCGTCTAAAGAGTACTTAGAAATGTTAAATAGATAGATAGTTTTTATCCCAAAAATCATCCCTCGAAGGGATGAAATAGGGACGAAGTCACGGACAAAACTAATAGAAGATAATAATGATGATGATACTTTCTTAATATGTAAATTCATACGATTGTGGTTTTATAAATTAGGACGATTTCAAAATTCTACCGCAGATGCCTAAAAATCACCATATTGTAGTTTTGTCCAAGTTGGGGAAAACATCGTTATTTGACGAAGGTTTTCTATTACTATATCGCTTGATATATTTCATGCTTTTTAACTTGCTACTAGGAACTTTAGGCTAGGACGCATCTTGCGCGCTTTTGACTTACGCGCGTGTAAAAATAATTACATGTGATCTCCTTTCATAACCTTGTTCATATATGTGATATTTTTCCGACCCCCTCCCCCTCCATAAATGATCACATGATTTCTGGACGAGCCCTTACAGATAAAAACTACTAGGTATCATGAAAGTACGCTTGGTTAGGTTAGAGAGCTGTGACCCCTCTACATAAATTTTATCGAAGTGCAGCTACATCTCTATAGATCCAGACGCTGCCATTAGGCATAAGGTGAAAAAATGAAGGGTTCTGTCGCCGAAACATTCCATAGCAGTAGAATTTTGTCGTAGAAAAATGTAATGAAGGAAAGTTCCGATGGTGGATCATTCATGGTCTAAGGGTTATGTTGTCGCAGCGGTTGTCGACGAATTATTTTGTCGTTTGATCGACCACTGTTGAATGGTTCCATCGGGAAAGCATGCAAAGATCAACAGTTTGGTCGGCGACTAGTTTCTATGATTAATGATTCTGTCGTGGAAACGGGCGTAGGCGAATTAATGTGTCGGTGAAGGGTTCATAGTTGAAAAGTCCTGTCGATAAAATGTTTGTAGGAGAAGTGTTATGACGGCGATGAATTCGATGACGAAACAAGTGTTGGAGAATGATGGTAGAATCAAAATAATTAGGTATTGTAATAATTTGCACGAACACTGAGAAACAAGGCACTCGAGAGTCGAGACGAATAGTTCGCCTTAGACGGGAGCGGTAGGTATTTATTATGCTAATTAATGTCTGGGGAACATCGCGGTAGCACAGTAGAACATCAATGTTATAGAAATATATTCTTTAATAATATAGGTATTTCTTACACCTTATCGAAAATAAAAAAAAACGTTGCCACGAGCGGAATTCGGACTCGCGACCTTCACATTTCATTCGCTGCTCTTAACAACTGAGCTATCGTAGGCTCCTCTGCAGCAGATTCCTCGATACTCTGTCAGCCACGCCCCTCGTGAAAGAATGTTGTGAAATGTCAAATGTCGGTAAATATCTGACTGTGTGAAGTTTTATTAAATTTCCTCTTGGCAGAGTTTAAATAAGGTAAAATACCATCATATGTTTCGTTTGATAATGCTTTCTTTTAGTAGGCTGATTAAAAAAAGGAAAAAATAGACTCAACTTTGGATTTTTTCTATCGAGAAAATTTTAAGCAATCATGCTTCGGCTATTGTCAGACTGATAATTATAGTCAAGAATCATGTATCGGAAAATCAATCAATAATTAGTGACTTAATTACTATACGTAATTAGAGACAGCAGTGTGAAACAAAGGCGCTCTAGGGAAATAGCTCTCAGCCCTAGACTTGAACAGTGATAATGTCTATAATCGGCTAGGTTATTCAGTATTCTGCAATAGAATGTCTGAAGAACCTCCCGGTAATATAGTAGGACAAAATTCAAAAGATTTCTTGCCCTTTTAAAACACTACTGCCGCTGCCACCAAATCATTATCAACTTAATATTAGTTGACAAGAGTTTTAGTAAAATGCTACGCTTCTTGAAATTTACTAGTCGTATAATTGTAAAAGTTGTAAAAAACTACACAACATTGACACATCGATGGCTCTAATTTCTAATTATAATTAAGTGGCTATTAGTTATTCGAATCAGTCAATAAAAACCAAGTTAAACTATTAACACTACTGCCATGCCACTGCGTCGCCTGCACGTTATCACGTTAATATTAATTCTTTAGACACCCGCTACACTTTCTTGTTACAACTCGCAGAGCTTTCCTCAAAAAACCCTCATGTTTATTAATAAAGCTTAATTTATTCATGAAAAGTGATCATGCCGTGTTAACATGAATTTTTAAACCGTCTTGACAGACAGAAGTCGACGAAACTCGTCGTCATAAACATAAACGTTGTGTCGTCAAGTTTGTAGTTATTATATGTTATGAATATTTTAAATTTTGTTGGAAATTTTCGGGACGCGGGTTCATTAAGTATAAGTTTAGATGCTTCATTAATTAAAAGTAGTTAATATGTTGAAAGTAATGTTAATATACTATTCGCGTTTTGATTCTTCTTCTACTCAAAGCTTTTCCAGAATATTTTGTATCTTACATTTTCCAAATTTATAATTTACCTACGCTTAATTATACACATATACCTCCCTCAAAACACTCCATCCATTGGTTTAAAAAAACGTATGAAAATCCGTTTGGTAGTTATTCAGTTCATCGTGTACAGACTTATTACTTCCGGACAAGCATATTAGTTACTAAAATGTTAGTATTTAGTAAAAGTGTTTCCCAAAAAAATTTACGAATAAAATAGTGTGGCAACTAGGACCCCGGGCATCTTGGAGGATGACGAAGTATTCAATTAGGATAACGCTAGATGAAGAGGGTTTACTAGCTACGAATAATATTTGTAAATAGTTTCGCGTAATATTGCTGATAGCAGCAATAGAGACATCCCTCAAAAGGGCACACAATTGAAACGCAGTGGATGAAAGATCTCCCGCCGACACACGGTTTCGCGTTAGTAAGATTGAGCTACTCCATTCGAATTTGTCGGAGAAGAAAAATAGTAGGCACCTGCACCTAAATGCATTCGTCTGTGGGCGCAAGTCGGGGGCGGAGTGCGATATTCGCGCTTATTATGTGAGATTATCTTCAAATATTTCTTTAGGACCATGCATTTTTCTGTGACTAGCAATCAATTTGCTGTTTACAACTTCTAAACATCGTTGCTTACTCCTCCGACTCAATGGAGTGGTAATATGACATCACTACTGCCAATTCAGTCATTATTTACGTCGCTTTATCGAAGTATCACATGTCGGTTGCTGTACCGGTATCCCTTATACACTCCCTACTGTGCGATTCGAATCAAAAAAAATCGTTGACGAAGAGTATCTCTCTTATCTGGTCTCATCGCACTATAATCATATCATGCATATCCATTTTCGTATAAACATACGAAATAAAATCAAATCAAATTGGAATATATAAACATATATTCCAATTTGACAATAACTAAATGTTCATTTCATCTTATAAACTAGCTTTTGCCAGCAGCTTTTGCAGGCGTGGAATATATGTAGTTTCTGAGGGAATAGCGTTACAAACCTATCACTGCAATATCAAATTTTCTCCATCTTTAAACCTTCGATTGCTAAATGTGGCACTGGATTAAATTTCATGTGCTCTGCCTACCCCTTTTGGGTATACATGTGTTAGTTTATGTATGTATGTTATATAGCGTTACAAAGGAGATAATTCGCATAAAACCTCAATGAAAAAATGAGCGTGTCTCGCCATCAAACGTCACAGTTTGGCGAGTTTTATTATGCTGTAATAAAATATATCTACTTTTTCTAAATTAAATTGAAAAATATTTATACGTTAACCTTTCTAATGAATCACTCCGTCCACTGGTGAAAACCGTATGAAGATGCGTTTGGTAATTTTTCAGTTTATTGTGAACACGTTACGTTACACGAGCGACATATTATAGGCAGACAGACGCTTCAGGAGATTTTATTTTATAACTAGTTTTTGCCCACGACTTGTAGAACTCGTTCGAAATCCCGATCCCGCTAACCTAGTCATCACTGTTCCATACTTACTTCCACCGCCTTAAGGGAGATAAAAACTAGCCTAAATCCTTCCCCGGGACTCAAACTATCTCCATATCACATTTCATCTAACTAGGTTCAGCGGTTTAAGCGTAAAGATGTAATAGACAGACAGACACAGTTTCGCATTTATAATATTAAATATGGATATATAGTGATAACACTGTCCCTCGATTAGTTACTCGCTGACGCTTATGCCTCACACCGCACAATAGGGTGGCAACACCGGCGGGTATTCGTTTGAAGTGCCGTCATTTTAACGTCTGCGAGGGCGACATATCATTACGCACATGTGTCGCGGGGGCGAGATTCGACGCTGTAACAAATGCGGACTTTTCTGTTTAATGCGTTCGCTTTGAAGCGTTTCGGGAATATTTGTCAAGGTAGCTCAGCACGTCAAATTACAAAATAATTAGTGGATATACTGTATTTATGTACTTAACTGTGTAGTATAAATATTCGAAGGAATTGTAAAGAAATAAGTTTTCAAGATATAGAAAACGATGGTCCACGAAAGTGAACATAATCCCAACACTTTGACATTGATGTGCCTACAACAAATAGTTATAGGAGCTTAGAAAGTGTAGGAAATTCGAGGTCTGGAGGAACTTGAAGTCTTAAGGGTTATCCATGATGATATCTCAAGGAACAAACCTTCATTACTTTGAAAATTTACGTCATCCGCTTGCAACAACGGAGTTAGCACCTAAATGTGCATTGTTTTATTAAAAGTTAGTTTTATTATTATACTCTTCTTTAATGGCGTATAATTATAATTATTTATTCTTGGTCGCAATCGCTATAAGATTGCTAGACTCATTATATATGACTATAATGAAAAAGAAGATTTCTTGACTCCCCACTTTTCTCAAAATTAAAACCTGTAAGTAATGAAAAAGAAGATTCTTAGACTCATATTTTATCTTAAAATTAAACCTATAATGAAAAAAAAAAACGTTGTTAGAATTACCGAACCTAGACGGGTAATTATTCGTACTCCAAGTCATGATGATTTGTCATCAGCATGTGTCGTCTGTACCCTGCAGTTCTCGTTGCTGTGATGTATTGCAAGGGTGAGGGAAGAGGGTACTTCCCTCCCTGAGTAGTCTGCAATTGTTTATTTCCCATAGTTTTAACAGGTGTAGTTATGTTTCAATTGCAAACCAGCCTAGTGGTGTTATTAAAACCCCTGAGTTTTTTTCTAAATAAAAAGCCTTTTATATTAGAAGAAAACGACTTGTAGTTCTGTGGTTAGTTATTGCTATATTTGGATTATGAAGTACTATTAAATGTTTTGTGGAACGCAAGTAGTTATATGCTTTAAATGTGTAAAGCAGAGGATTGTACTGGACAGAACTACTGTTCCCATAGGACCAACCACGGATAAGAGAAAATAAGAGTTTATTAAGGGTCCATATCTGTTAAAAACGCTCAACTATTTACACCATTTTCTATTTGAATTGACACGCATCTCGACATTTTCTTAATGTTACTATCTAGAACAGGACTATTGCGGACTTATGTCATAAACTTATTATGCATTTATTGGTTTTTTATTAAGAAATATCGTTTCAAACATCAAATTTAGAATAAAAGAAAAAATGAAAAATTTAGGCACCGAGCAGGATTCGAACCTACCCACCTGGTAGATGTCGCTGTACGCCTCCCTTAAGGCGTTTATCACTACATAGTATAAAACAAAGTCGCTTTCTCTGTCCCTATATCCCTATGTATGCTTAAGTCTTTAAAACTACGCAACGGATTTTGATGCGGTGTTTTTTAATAATAGATAGAGTGATTGAAGAGGATGGTTTATATGTATAATAACATCCATTAAATAGTGCACCCGTACGAAGCCGGGGCAGGTCGATAGTATAAAATAAAATATAGTTTCAAACATCACTCCAAAACGACCATTTTCAAACTAAAAACTTGTTTTTTCCGCTTAAACTCTACTACATACAATAAAATCAAAAAAATGTTATTATCTAAAACTTTTATAAATTCACCGTATCCTTTAATCACTTTATTGGAATGATCAATACTTTAATCATAATATGAAATCAAAACATTTCAAAACTTATAAGGCCTCGAGTTAACTGAGAGTTCATGTATGGAATAGCTCATATCATATTTTTTGCGATAGTGGTTGGTCTTATGGGAAAAGTTTTTCAGTACTTTTTGTTGCATCACTCTTTGTCATCCACGATCATACCCCAAAATCGCGTAGTATACGTGAAATATAAGAACTACTATTTTCCATGAATTGATTAAACTAATGTACAAATTCTTTCTAGCACATATAACCATTCCTACAGCGGCCGCTCAAATCACAAGTCTTCAACTTCTAACAAGATTGTCTCGACAAACAAGATTTTAGGATTATAAAGGTTTCCTAAACTTAATTCAAAAGCCTTAAGCTGTTTTCTAAATCTGTATCGATTTTGATATTAGCACAAAATCCTCGATTCGTCTAGTTCAGTCATTGCTTGTTATTATCTTTTACTGGTGTAATTTTGTCCGTTTCGTTTCGGTCATCGAAGCACAACTCAGTTGCCGTTTGTAATAAATTTTTATTTGTCCCTTAACATAGATCTGACTTTTTATTGTTTATCCCATTTGCATATTCGTTTAATAAAGTCTTGGCTTCCTTTTTAATATGGATGTATTCAAATTATTAACGGTTCCCGAGATAATGGAATATTATCGGTTATTAGGTTTGATTTAAATCTATAAATGTCTCCGGTATATCTGTATCTCTGTACGCAATAAACTCAAAAACTATCGAATTATCATAAAGTTTTCACCTTTGGGGGAAGTGTTTCATGAGGAAGGTTCATGCTGTGTATATAATATATTAAAGTTATTTGTAACATGACTGAAATACTATGCATAAAAGTCAAAATCTACTTATATTATATTATATAATAAGATTATTAGGTTAATAAGTTAGCTACTCTGTCTTGTTTAATTTTTTATTGTATATGAAGTACTCAACTACTCATTTTCAACAATCCCACGCCGCGTTACCTAATAAATGTCTCAATCTACCTCTAATCACCTGTAATTGATTCAATATCAATATTGAACATAAAATACGCCATAAGTTTTCACTTTTATTTCATGAAAATAGCATAACAGTAATCTTCATATTACTAACTGCTTTCACACTATCGACGGGAGACTCAATACGCGTGTAATTGATTCATTTCTAATATGGCAGTACCTGTTAAGTGTTAAGGGTTTGCCTTAATCCATTACAGTTGGACTATTATTGTTTGACGCTTCGCATAGCAATCGCGTTAAGATAGATAGTTTATATAAACACTTCATTCATATCCACAACATATGTAGCTTTAACATGAATGAAGTGTAAAAAAAGTTGTTATTTGACAAAAACAAAGCATGTGACTTAAGACTAATACTACACTTAACTTTCACAAAGAAAATATGCAACTTAAGTATCAGGACTAACCCCTCATTCATAAAAATTGAGGAACCTCTGCTAACTAATGTGTTTTGTCCTTTTCTCACAAACACAAATGTCAGATAAACGAATTTTGACGGCCGAAGAAAGCGGAGCTAATAACGTCTTAAAGTTCTATTTATTTTCCACCAAATGAAACGAACTAAGTGGCGCGAGTCGTGGCAACATTTGTCAACAGAATAATGTGGAAATAAAGCCTTCAATTTTGTCTGACGTGTTGCAGCAGGATAGAACGATATAGGTGTCATATGAATAGATTTTGTACAGTGAGATTCACATCCATCTGATGCGCTTGGACGTGACGACTCATACAGTGTAAGGCATCAGAGCGCATCAGAAAGCATCCCGTCACTTAAATATAAATCCGACTATAAGGCACATCGCTGATATTCTGCTATTGAGGGTTTACCGCGTACTTTGGAAGGTACCCACATGTTATCCCAGATGCTTTCTCTGTCAGCAATCGTTAAGCCAAGTTAGAGATATTCGGGCGGCTTGAGAACTTCTAACAGTCAAGGTGCCCACTCACTTCCTAATCACAATAAGTCTAGTTTCCACCTTGGGTTGGAAGATCAGATCGCAGTCGCTTCCGTAAAAACTAGTGCCTACGCTAAATCTTAGCAGTAGATAGCGGACCCCGGGCATCCTTCAGGATGTAACTGTACTGGGATAACGCTAAGATAATGTTGATATATCTGAGGGCCTACCGTGAACCGAAAACGGAGTATCGTCCTCTTTTTTGCACTTGCTAATTCGAGCGACAGAGGGGGAGTTACTTCTTGTTTGGTTAGCGGTAGGCCCTCTCTTTCGCACGCTCGCTTCATCAAGCTAACGTGTGAAAACGATCGCGAAACACATTGAAAGCCGATTAGGATTTGAAAGAGATGGACCGACTTGAGTCACAGCTCAAAACCCCTACGGTGTAATAATTATGAAGGGAAAGCGTATTTGAATATTTATACAACCGCTCCCTGCACTTTAAAAACATTGCCGGCTATCCGCCATTATAATCTGAAAGAAAGTGTAGCAACATGGAAATATTCATAGCGGTATAATGTATAACCGTGTGTTTTGTGGCAGACAAACTGTGTTGTGACATGGAGAAGATGAAAGAAATAGCCAGCATCATTTTAGTCGAGGACCTTAATACATTCAGTGCCGGTGAATTCGTGTTATTTTTGTATGGTTAATTGTCTCGCCGACGTCGAATGTGTTAAGTGTAAGCGCATCAAAGTAGATAGTTCCTTTCGTCTTAGCGTTTTTCCTGGTTGTATCCGAACGGAGCCCTAGCTTTGACACTTCATCCCAAAATTTACTGTATGCACTAGTTTTTGCGAAAGCGCCCTGGAAGGCCAGAACTAACAAAGGGTGTAGGTCACGACCTACGTATCATGATACCGTACAACTTCTAATGCAACTTGTCTTGTCTGAATACGAAATCATGACTATGTTGTGTACCTTCAGATTCGGATTCAGATTCAGATTATTTATTGGTAAAAAAGATTTTTACAAGTCATAATTTACAGTAGAAAAAAATTAACGCTATACAAATAATTATCACAAAAATGTCAGAGTAATAAATTTCAATTCAATTCACACATATTAATTATATAAACAATTCTCAATTCTATAAATACAATAGTTAATTTCGATGTCGGGCAACAAACACACTGATTATAAAATACACAAAAAACAAAACAATTCTTAATTCTATAAATACAATAGTCAATTTCGATGTCAAGGAACAATTATACACATTGATAATAAAATACAACCTAAGTCTAATATTATGTAGTTTAAAAGTCAAATAACTTCTCCAATGTTTAGGCCCTACATCTGCCGCGGCCGACAAAGCCTTCCACTTTTCATAACAAGTTACATACAATGTAACCCAGTACATGCACGTAAGTCTGAAATAGCCTTATTAGGTATTCTAGTGCCTCGTCGCACCACTTTCCCTAACTAATATCAGTTAACGCAAACTCCCGTCTTATCTAGGCTACGTGTGTTACCGCTCCCAGTACTACGCCCTGGCATATTAATTATATAATAGATATTCTTCTGTTCTATTAAGAGCCCTTATCAGTTAAAAACCGACCGAGTGCTAGTCGGACTCGCGCGCGAATAGTTTCGTACCATTATTTGTAAAACGACACAAAAACTGCTTGAGTGGCGTCCACGCACCGGACGACGAGCTGTCGGTAGGCCTCCTACAAGGTGGAGTGATGACCTGGTGAAGGTCGCGGGAATCCGGTGGAAACGAACGGCACAGGACCGGTCTAAATGGCGAGCCTTGGGGGAGGCCTATGTTCAGCAGTGGACGTCTTTCGGCTGAAATTATAATGATGATGATGACAAAATCACGTTTCTTGCATGGGAGCCCGCTTAAATATGTGTTTTATTCTATTTTTTAGTATTTGTTGTTATAGCGGTAACAGATATACATCATTTGTGAAAATTTCAACTGCCTAACTATCACGGTTCAGGAGATACAGCCTGGTAACTTGCGGACAGACAGACGGACAGCGAAGTCTTAGAAAATTCTTATCAAACATAACTTTAAATCGACAGCTTCAAAGTTAAAACTAGCTTTGTTCGCTAAAATTTTGCTACAACTTTTAAAACTTTAATAAGAGCATCGTACCTAATCAGTTTAGTAGAATAAGGCCAGGTGTTATAAAGATCCGTTAGACCAAATGTCAGATCAAATTTCAGTAACTCGGTACATTTTTTGACATAACAAACCGACATAAGGTCTAACATATCTTTATAAAACCGAGCCTTAAATGCACTAAATAGGCATTTATTATTTTTGTCATACCTTTATTTACCTTTATTCCTTTATTTACATTCGTCATTTTTAGGGTTCCGTACCAAAATGCAAAAAAAGGAACCCTTATGGTTTCACTTTGTCTGTCTGTCACATCGCTAAATATCTCAAGAACTACTTATGCTATCGATTTGAAATTTGGAACAGTTATAAAGAATGCTTACCTACATATATAGAACATGACTTTTTTTAAATATTTTTTTATTATCTGTGAAAAATGCCAGATAATAGGTAGTTCAAAATTTGAAAATCTAGTTAATATGTCGAGTGGGATATATGGAAGGGCTTCGGTTGCACATTCTGAAACATTTTTTTTTTACGTTGAGTTATTTTTGTTTTATGAGGGAAAATGTAAAAAAAATACCGTCCCCCCTTATCTCCGAAGTTTCATCATCATCATCATCATTTCAGCCGAAAGACGTCCACTGCTGAACATAGGCCTCCCCCAATCATTACCACCATCAAACTGCGGTCTCCGAAGTTTATCAATGAAAAAATATAAAATTATTACATAACATTGATAACAATGTATATGTTACGGGAAAAATTTAACTGTAGCTCTATCTAGTTTTTCTTTTTTTAATCGTCAAATAACATTTCTATACTAAGTTTGTAATTTAATCACCTTTGCATGTACTTTTGTGTTATATATTCCTACTAGATTATTCTGAAAGTGCCTTATTTCAAATAAAGAAAAAAAATTAAAACGGTTTACGTGGTAAAGAATTATCCTTGAAAAATCACCATACATACTAAGATATTCAATTGCTCAAATTTGTAACAAAAGTCGCCTATAGATGGTTGTTGAGATTTTCCTGATTTAATAGGGTCGGAACCGGTACACATCTGTATACGGAACCCTCGGTGCGCGAGTCTGACTCGCACTTGACCGGTTTTTTTAAAAGAAGCTCAGTGATACTTGACACCGTCTGTACTTAACACAACCACGAAATACTGAGAGCCCACATTATATCCTCTCCACTCTAATCAATTCTGCTGAGATAGGTGTGGCCGTGAAGAAAACCCCACTCGATGGCTCCTCTAAATCCTCACTCGTGAAATACTGAGTGCACGGATTTATTGAACGGAGTTCCGTATATTCTGATAATGATGTATAAAATTGAACAAAGGGTAGTCATTCTAGCCGAGAGTTAAGACTAGAGAATTTGAACCTTCCTTTTTTCTAAATTTTACCTGGTAAGTAACACAACCTATCTAAAGAGGAAAATAGGTATATATTTTCAAGTTAAACAATGAAAAGTACCCTGTGAGGCTGTGAGTTTCCGTAGGCATTTTCGCGTCGTCACCAACTTGCCCAGTCGATTGGAAGCATTTAATGACAGAATGGCAGTTCAACGTGCCAATCAAGAACCGGAGTGTTGATCCAGAGCCATGTACGATAGAAATCACACTTAACTGACCATTGGCAGGCTTTATCTCGTTGCAATAAGGTTCACGAAGGGTCAGCTAACTGTGGTGCTGATAGTAAGATTCCACGTCGCTCTGAAAATTACATGTCAGTAGTCAATATGTACATTTTCACTTTTCTCGTAGAACTGCTATTTCCGTGCTATCCGATACTTGGTTACCTGTATAATGATGATGTACCTGTAGAATGATGAGATTGTCTTTTAACATCGGAATTTCCTCTCCTAATCGATAAATATAGGTATAGTCGCGAACCAGGATTTTTGAGCCACTTGCTCTTGTCCGTAATTTAGCCGTGTAATGAACGACCGATGTTACCCGTTGTCGTGTCAGTCCCGATTTGCATTATGCATCCAAGTTCCGAAGATTGGTACTTAAGTGGCGCAAAATTCCTGTTCGCGATGGTACATTAGTATTTTGGTAAAAACACAGGAAACGTTTTCCCCAGGCTATTATACTCTCCAACCGCGCGCTCCTATCGCTTTATTGGGCCCGGCGTATAAAGCCACGGTCTGGTTCTAAAAAAAAACAGGAAGCGTTATATGGTTTTATTATTTTCTGTGACTGGTGGGAGGTGATCTGTGGACTGGTGACATCAAAATGCACTCGATTTACAGACTGGAGATTATTACCCTGGCTTTTCAAAAAACTTATGCAAGAAATGTCTAATCTCAACACGGTGAATTTTTCCCCCCGGCTTGGAAGGTCAGGTGGCAGTCGCTTTCGCAAAACTATTGCCTACGCCAAATTTGTGTCGAAGTATCGAAGCAAACCGAGCTCTTTAAGGGGATGCCGCGATTCTGTCAGCCACACCCCCCATGAAAGACACGCTTATGTCTTTCGCGCACGATAAAACGGAATGTCTTTTTTTAAACAAATCTCGATAAATATCTGATTAGTGAATTTGATCTTGACAGAGTTTGTGTGAGGTAAAATACAATAATTTTAACTTAATTGTGTCGTTTAGTAATGCGTTGTATTAGTAGGCTGAGTAAAAAAAGGAAAATTAAGACTCAACTTAGGAATCTTAGGATTTTTTTTCCTATCAAGAAAATATTAAGCAATCATGTTTCGACTATTGTCAGAAACACAGCCAAGAATCACATATATGAAAATCAATCCTCGTCTGAGCAGAATAGCCTTTCAAATAACGCGAAATTTCTCTATACACGGCCTTAAGGATATAATGGGGAAAACACTAGCAATATGGTGGTGCTACCTATCTGTAGAAACATCCTTTTTATTCGCAATTTCAATTAGTAGGTTTTGACTGGTAAAAGCAGCAATGGTACACGTCCCATTGCTGCCTAGGTACTTATCTACTTGCAGAATAAAGTTCATGTATGTCACTAAATTTCCTTCAGGTACGCGGTGCCTGCGAGTCCCTAAAAACTGAATGTATGCGAATGGAAAAATGTGATTCGCTTGTAACTCTTTTAGGCCGCTCCGGATTTATTCGGCCGGAGTTACTCTCGTACGTAAATCATTTTCACGCGGAGGCTAAGGGCGCGCTATAGCGTGGCGTGGGTTCGGGCTCAATTATTATATGTAGTATGTTTTTGTATAAAATCTTTTACCAAATTGTATTATAGAATAAAAAGACACTCCTGTATAGCCAAAAGGCACTAATACTTATTACTGTCTCATTTGTATGGCACCGACTTAAAAAGGTGATAAAACCTTGAGAAATCGTAGATTTGTTAGGCAGCTATTTATTAAAACCGTATTACCTACTGAAAACGATGGGAAAGTGTGGGTTGTAATCGTGAGTGGACTGAAAATATGGTTTACGTTTAACTTGTAGTGTATATATGCAAACGGATAGATAATCGACACAATATATTTAAAAAAAAAATTCATAAAAATCCAACTTGTCAATGCCATAGAAAAGTGATTTATAAAAAAATAAATAAAATAAAATGCTTTTATTTCAGACCTTATGATCCATAATGGGTTAGTAACAATAACAATATCGTATCTTAAAAGTACTGTGTTATTTTTTTCAATTTAGCCACATTCAAACTTTATCTAGTCACATTCAAAAGTATGACCACACACACTTAGTACGTGTATGTGGTCACATTTGAAAACTATCATAGCAAAGAGTTCGTATTACCTATATAACTTGTTGCTCTTTAATTTTTTGTTCCTTTTTTGAGTCTGTTTTTAAAGCAACATATAAGAACTAAAATAATTTCATTTAATGTTGATTTGATCTGACGATAACCTTCGCTTATGATTGTCATCGTACGCTTAAAAAGTACTGTTGAAATTTGACAGCTAACGTCAACACTAAGGCAGATGGGCAGATGGGACCATACGTAGTATCTCCTAAGTAGTTTGTAATGGGACCTTTAGGTACAGTTAATTATTATGTGGTGTATGTATTTGTTCGTATATATTTCTATTTCTGTATTAAAACTGAAGTTTGTCGTTATGCAATCTTTATTCGGCCACACGCCGATTTTTCCGAATCATTGACGTCGGAGTAAAAAATCCACCCCTGTTCAAAGGAGGGTTGTTATTGAAACGTGCGGTTTCCTTGTTTATCTCTGCGTTACTGCGAAAGGGCGGAGTTCGTTTTAAAAGATCTGTTGTTTTTTGTCATGTGGCGATAAGAGTTTATATTTAGGTATGCATTTGTTAGGTACAATCAAGGAAATGTATCTATTTTATTACCTTATGCCATTGTAAAGAGGTTTAAAATTGGATACATCTCGTTGTAGTGAACTGTACATCATATATAGTGTACTATACGTTTTGCGTCTTCTGCTTGGAAAATATGTGTTTCTGCTTTCAACAACTTCTTCCAATTCTCATTATCTCCATAGAAAAAAAACGGAACCCTTATAGGATCATTATGTTGTCCGTCTGTCTGTCTGTCTGTCAAGATCCTTTATCTGTAACGCGTGGAGGTACTGAGTTCAAATTAAAACTACTCAAGTCTACAGTCCCTTGAAGCTGTGAAAAAATCAAACTTCTGAGTCAACGAAGAAAAAGATATGGCCGTTTATGCCGCAAAAACGTATTATTTCGATAATCAAAATTTATACGGAACTTTCCGTTGACTTACAACTATGAAATTTGGTACTGCCAGCAATTAGTCATATAGGGTTATAATCGGTTTTTCGATTTTTGACATAGTTGGGTTCAGGGCTCGAGGTCACAAACTTGGATTATTCTTTATGCCAACATCATAAACAAGTCTGCAAAAAATCAGAACTACCGGATTTGATACTACTCCATACTTACAGGCGACAAGGTTACTATATATTATATAGTAGAGCGTGAATGCTTTTTTTATCGACTATCTAAATGTCGATACTGTATGTCACTGATAATTTCAAAGAGGTGTCACTAGGTACTACTTATTACTTTTTGTATAAAAATATATACTTACAATAATAAACAAAAATACAAGTCTAGGGTGTTCGTTAGGATTTATCATAGTTTTTCCACAATAATTACAATAAACTTTACACAATAAATACAACGTCAGTGTAACTATGGGTTATATAGGGATTTTCGTGATGACAAGTTCCACATTGGGCGGCAACTGTAAATCCTGCTGCATATTCACGCGAAGGACGCACTCACCAGCCCCACACAATTTCAAATAACAATTGCTTTTTAAAAGCTGCTGGTGATGGTAATACAAAAAGTTTTCATTAAAATTGTGCATAAACTTAAAAGGCGAAAATTCAATTGCATTATATAAACATCGATATCAAGAAGGTCGATAAAAAAAACATTCACGTTCTACTGAAAAACTATTTCTGTGCGACAAGATAACGGGGTCTAATTATAAAGTACGTAATCAATGCCTACAAATTTGTACTAAAGCGTCGGTGGGCGATTCTGACACTCACTTGTCCGGTTTTTATTTTGTGAAAAGTCTATCACTGAGTTCTACGAACTAATTATATACTATTTATAGTGCGAACAGTCACCAAGTGTATATATTGTCAGTTGACAACCAAAACAACCAACAAATCCGTCATCTACTCTTAGAAACCTAGTACTCCTCGTACCTAGTATTGAAACGATGCTGAGATACGAGATACGAGTTTAATTTTAAGTAAGTTAGATATTGTTTGGGTTGACAAGCAACGATATACATATATACTGCATCGTAGATACATTAAGCTTCATAATATAGTTAGTAACAGCGAAAGTAGGTATCCGAATTATATCATAACAATAATCCTTATTCGTTTTTCGTTTCATTTGCATGTTTTGCATTGCATTTTTAATTTATGAAGGACGTAAATTAAAAACAGATATTTAATTGAAAAACGATAAAATATCTCGCATTAATCGCGACAGCCATCAAGCAACCTTGCAAAAGTGAATTAAGAATAAATTATATTTTCCCACTTCGGGCTTACACACTACACTTGGTAGCCAATTTTCACCCCTAATCCTAGCATATAAAGTTCAATTAAAGTTACTCAAATTATTATGCTTTTGTTTAGTCTCTGCCATGCAATTTTCATCCTTTTCTCCTTTAGATAAAGTCCTGTTTGAGTTGGTTAAATATGTTTTGGTTTTATTTTCCTCGGACCTACCGCACTGACTGCGACGGCCGCGCTAATCGGTATACGTTTCATTTGTTTGAGTTAAAACGTATGTTTTATTATTTTATTTATTTCTATTTTCGCTGGCTACGTTTGTTTGCAGTTATCAGAGTTGTAACATATAATAAATATGACGTGATTACGATGCAGGTCCTACTTATTTATAGCGAGTGGAGTAATAACTAATAAACTAGAGGTAGAAATAATGCTTTCTTAAAGAAAATAATGCTGTTCATATAGGTACTTTTATGAAGTAAAGTAGTTGCTGAAATTAATATTAGTAAAATATGTATAGTAAGATATTTTTTTTTTGAACCTGACTGTGGCTTTATAGGCCGGCACCAATAAAGCGATAGGAGTGCGCGGTTGGAGAGCAGCCTGGGGAAAATCCAGGGGAAAACCTCCGGCACGACCACGCGTGTGGTTTGGAACACTGGAATACTCTAAGAGTTTGCGCTCCAGTGAGATTGGTTGAGCGGGTATAGTAAATATTTTTATCTCACGAGCGGGGGTTAGCAATTGTTGTAGTTGTGACACATACGAACACATAGACAATGTGAACTCATAGCTCCTACGTTGACGCACACATAGACAACCATGGCTTTCGTGAGATAATAGTACCGTACCGTACCTATATCAATCCAATAATTTCAATTTACATCACGTTACAATCGAAGTAACAAGTATGGAGGCGTATAGAAAGCTCATGCTAATATATATATTTATCGAATGTTCCTCATAAATTATTATGAGCCGGTACGTCGTTCGGCAGATTTATATTTAAGACGTCTGACTTGGGATGTTAGTTTGACCGGTAAATCATCAGGGATATATGAAACTGGTTGTTATTTAAACACGAAATGCAATTAGGGATGTAAAATGCATGTAGCTGATATAAACGAGGCCAGTTTAAATGGAACTGGAAAAGTTGATCGGCGCTCTTTAAAACTTGCTGTGCCCAACTGCGTAAACTGCGTAAGTTTTCGAGCGAGCATTAAAACAAATCTGCTGACATTTTTCCTTCTAAAAATGACATTTTAGTCTTCCTAACGTACGGCAAAAACGTTACGCAATCAACCTGCTGTAATAACATAGGCTTGCCACCTGTAAATTATCGTAAAAATATGTATTTTTGTAACGACGTTATACATTAACTATTACGATTTTATATCAGTAATATTAATATATTAATTGATCGAGTAAAACGTTTTAGCAAAAATGCCTATTTTCTTCTCTACAGGTCGCATTTCTTAACAGATTCTCGAGAAATTTTGGAGCAGGTTCGATGTTTAAATAGATATTATTTTGGTCTAGTCCATTTTTGGAATTTTTTAGAAACGTTTTTATATCAATGGTTTGTTCTTCTCTACTGGTCGCATTTGTCAACCGATTCTCGTTAAACGTGAGCAGCAGGCGAATCACGTAACTTTATGTACTAACGGTAGATAGATTTTACTGTCAATTTTGAAGTATAAATGTATGAGCTGACAGTTAAAATTTGACATTAAAATCTACCTAACGGTAATACAAAAGTTACGTGATTACCCCGCAGGTTCGATAATTACAGAGATTTTTTGTAGAATTGGTTATAGAAATTTAAAAAAATGCTTTCTAAAGTCTTTAAAAAAACACTCACGAGGTATACAGCTCACAGCCACTAATTACAAAATACATTGGTATCGAAATAATTACCAACTTTTTTGTTACAGGTACGATTGCGTCAGTCAACAATCAAATGGCAGACATTCGCATCAACATACGAACATAATTCCATGTAACATATTGTCAATTTCCCTAATAAAATCTCTACTTAACACAACATAATCCGCATTAAGTACCCGCCCTAATTTTTTGACAGAAAAATCGTTGACCAATTACAGTTTTGACACCGCACTTACTTTGACAAAATATGAAGCTAACCTGCTGTTGAAGTACACGACTCTGAACTTTATATAGCTTTAGGATTAAGTCCACCAGTTTCGATGTAATTAGGTGCATACAATTAAAAGATGCCCTTGCGCAATCGATACGTCGATCTTGCGATTTTGTAAAACCCGTTGCTCCTTATTCGCAGGCGAAAGTTGTCGAAGCGAAATTTGGTACCAACGTACTATATTTGTCTTAAGGCTGTCATACGAGTACCATACAGTTTCTGGCGATACAAGGCTGTATATACAAAAAGGCTTGACTTGCGAATATTCAAGGTGAGATCAGACCTTTTCCTAATGGGTTTCTGCCATGTATAATCCTTGTAAGACGATAAGCTTTGCGATACCGACATGTTATGTTTGATAAGGAGGCCTTGACACTCTGTTTGCATACATATGAACAAGCTGAAACGGAAACGCTTTGCGCTTGCTTGGTCTTTTGAACACATTTGCGGAAACATATTTAAAATTGCATTCGAGCATAAAATAGCATCTTTTATTTTGTTCGGAATATGACATGCACTGTGACGCCTGTAGCTCTTCTTGCGTCATGTGTCTATCATTCTCCATTTGAAAGACAGAGACATCGTAAATGTATGAATATCCCTGTGCAGTGTTGCCAGAACTGCTTTTTAGCACGGTGTTACCTGCTTTGGTGAACACATGCGTGCTTTTAACGTGCGCTGTGAAAATACGTGTTAAAACAGTGCTTTTTCATGCATGACTTGTACAGAAAAAAATTATAGTACCTATGGTACCTAGGCGCGAACAACAGTATAAAATTTTCAAATAACAATGTGGCAATCAAAAAATAATCTTACTTACCAACCCTACGATATGATATGGTATCCTCAAGAGCGACAATACGCGTCCGATTTTGAGACCAACTTTGTGTCCGAAAGTTTGATCCGACTATCTGATCATATTAATTGAATTAGCGCCGTGAGTGCAACGAAAAATCTTGGGCTTGCCAAAACGGACACCGGGTGTTTTTAGATTACAACCGGAAAAACCCTAGGAGGACTATAACATATATATTCTAGAGGTAAAGAAAAAAATCTGTTTATTTTTTCAAAGGTCATGTACTAAATTTACTTATTTGGAACTCTTAATCTTAATATTGAAACATATTTATCGAACCTAAATAAAAAATTTAATACATTTTACACTTAACAATAACAAGTCTATCAGTCGGGTATTATTTAACTGCGGAATTAGGCAAGCAGTTTATCATCATTCTTTTATACATATTTACTATTTGCTTAGCATTTTTATTGTATGTAACATCATATAGGAGTCTATTCAAAGCAAGTGGCAGCGCGTTCGTCCAAACTCTCCTGCCATAGTCATTAGTTACTGCCTGGCACTACATATGCTGGGGGATACCTAAAGGTTACGCAAGTTATCAGGTCAGTCAGGTGGTGATTTCTTATTAGAAAAAAACGTGCCTTTTGTTCCAAAATCATGCTATTTTTGATGTACTAATGTGCTTGTAGATAAGAGTGCTCTGGCAACACTGTCCCTCTGACGTGCTGGCTGCTGGCGACATTGAAAATGTCATTACGTCATATTTTTTGGTGATTGAGTGATGTGATTCGAGTAAACTACTGAATATTATTTCTCTGTAGTTTCCACGGAAATTCCGTTTAGAAATCTTACTTTATGTAAATACTCACTATTATGTGAATACCTGTTTACAGTTCCTGGTAAATAGCTATCGGAACAGGTTGAGGGGCGGATACATATTTCTGCGTCAGGTATTGAAAGTTACCTCGCAATTAACCGACTGTATCCCGGTTACTTGCGGATTAATAAATAATTAATTAATTAAATAATAACTGGTAATAGGTTGCAGTCTATAAATATGCAAGTTCTTTCAGCTGCATACTTATTGTGCTCCGGTCAGATCCTTATATTCCAAACCTGTCCGCTCCCGGCGAAAAAAATAAACAATGGCATTCTTTTGCTATGTGCCCGGATATTTCCGGCACGGGGAGATCACAGCTTAAGCCGTGCAACGAGAAATATCGCGGTCTTTGAAACGCTGTTCTGCCCAGACGAGGAAACTATAATTGATTTCCAGATATATGATTATTGACTATATAACTGTTTCCGACAATAGCCGAAACATGATTGCTTAAAATTTTGTCTATAGAAAAAATTCAAGGTTGGTCGAGTTTTTATCTTCCTTTTTTTCAGCCTACTAAAACAACGCATTATTAAACGACGCAATTAAGTTAAAATGACGGTATTTTACCTCATCTTAACTCTGTCAAGAGGAAATTTAATAAAACTGTACACAGTGAGATGTCTATCGAGATTTGTCTAAAAAAGCCATTCCCGAAGAGTGTTGAATTCCGCTGTGTCATGTGCGAACGACATAAGCATGTCTCTTTCACAGGGGGCCTGGCTGACCGAATCGAGGCATCCCCTTAATCGAGCGCCATTGATATATCTTTCCGTAAATTGGTGAACTTCTATAGTTTACAATCTAATACTTAGGGTGTGTTGCACCAAACCGTCTGTAATCGTAAGCGGTGTTCGTTAAAATCTGATTGTATGGAAAGTCTGACAAGTTTCTATGGGATGACAGCTGCCGGCGCCATATTTGACGATGACCGGCCTGTGATCGTATGTTGGTTTAACCGACCCTTAATAGCATAAACTAACCTAACCTTACCGTCAGTTTAGAATCTCACTAAATGGTAGATGGAAAGTACGGCTATCGCCGTTACCACCGGTGAATAAACTCACATGACTTACATCCTTTTGATTGGGCAAGGCAACTATCGAAGTCAAACTATCGAAGTACACAATTTTACGGTGATATTTAATGGCTGCTCGATAACGACTAACGATTTCGATGAGGTTTACAACAGGAGCACCTTCAGATCACTCACTACACCAATTGAGTTGTCGAAAGCATAAAGCGAGATATCGATTTTGTATGGTCAAGTCTATCATGTATCGATTGGTGATGAACGAATCGATACGTGTGGCATAACACCCTTGCGTAATAAAATGAATCTAACCATACGGTCTAGCCGAAGTTGCTAAATTAATAAATAAACAAATGTACGGGTAACGTAAGGTAATTAAAATGACACGATAAAGTTAAAATCGTATTTAAAATATATACTTCATTGTGTATAAGGTACATAAAAATGTTTAGTTTTTGTCTTTTTCTATGAATAACATTCAGTTTGTTTTAAAAGAATCAAAACCCAGCCAAAGTTCAGACTGATGTACATTAAGTTTATGTTAATTAACAATCCTTTAATTATCTGAAACACTCCCATTTTAAAAAGAATAAACAAACAGAAGCAACCGTCTCCGGTCAAAGGCTTATCACAATAAAGTTACGACAGTATATAGACTTCATTAAGTTTATTGTGTTCAGTTACAAGAGTGACTTAGCTGATGCAACTATTTTGCTTTTAATGTCTCCGAACATTGCGTTATATGTTAATAACAAATTCCATTGTAATACTGATATTTAACTCATTCCAGCTGTAACGTGAAGCAACTTTATACTTAAGAGCCAGGCTCTTGTCGATGAAATAATCGCCACTCTTTCCAACCTTTTGATTGTGTTACATGATATTATAATTTCTTTTTTTCTAATCCATGAATTAGAACTGCATAGACCACACTTTTAAACGCGTTACTCGACTTCAATAGCTATCATTATGCAACGATTGTATAAAATACTATAAAATTATTGAAATAAAACCGAAATAGTATATGTGTTCATACAATCTTTGTTATTATAGTACTTGTTTATTTTAATACATTTTTGGAAATAAATTGCGATTTTATCACTATTTATTTTATCGTACGGCAGTTCTGTTGCCAGTTTTTGTTGCACTGTTTAGCACCACCCAGGGGTCACATGTAGAGTAACGATGAGTGCTCCCTACGGACGTGGTGCAATTTCTACTTTATCACTGACACTAAGGTTCTCGAATGCAGTGAATCAAATGAATGGATTTGGATTCAGTGCATTTATTTCCTATGAGGAAAATTACTGCGTATAGTACTTGTATTGTGTCCGCGGGCACTTTATTTATACTTCTCTCCCGCGGAACAGTTTCCTGATTCAATTATAGTAATTGCGCTTTTCGGTGGCGCGGGCGCAGATCGAGTGTTGAGTGTTTGTGTAGGGTTGCCACTCTTAAAAACATATAACCTACAACGATTTAATTAATTGGCCAGAGCTTTCGGGGGTCAGAGATGAGTCATCAGTCAACTAGTTGATTATGTACATAAATATTTATGCGCGCTTTTTGCGGCACATATTAAATGCTGGTGACTATACTGTACTTGCGAAAGCGACTGCCGGTGCCATTTGACCTTCCGACACAGAGGAAACTTGACTCTTGTACTTTCTTCTCTACTCGATCTTTTAATTTAAAAAAATATTCTACTTCTGTAAAATATTTATGGGTTTAACTTCTAGAAAATTTCGTACCTCTTGATTTTGTTGTGTTTCAAATTTGGCAAAATGGTAAGCGGTCACCGCAGTCTATGGACGCTTGTAACTCCAGGGGTGTCACATGCACATTGCCGACCCTTTAAATTTTTTTTAACACTCCTTTCTTCACTATACTTTATACTTTGTTCTTATATTAAATACTAGCTTCTGCCCGCGACTTCGTACGCGTAAACTTCCACTCCCTGGTTCATCCTTCGAGAGATGATTTTCGGAATAAAAAATATTCTTTACGTTATCCAGACTATAAACTCGTTGTTTACCATTTTTAGTCATAATCCGTTCAGCCATTTTTGCGTGATTGAGTAACAGACATCCAAACATCTGAACCTTCGCATTTATAATATTAGTAGTACCTATTGCTGAAATACCGGAAGCGGCAGCCCTAATGTTGATTGACGGGTGATATGCTTGTTTTACGGTTATTGACGAGCGCTGACTAGGGCTGATGCGGCCTTCCGCATAACACTTTCCAGCCATGGCGCTTAACACGCACACCCTTTATTTACAATCCCGTCACATTTCTAACCAACCAGCGACAAAACTCCCAGCTCGATAGCTCGATTCCACTCACGCTCTCAGATTCGGTTGTAATTGCTCAACCAATCTCACTGGAGCGCAAACTCTTAGAGTATTCCAGTGTTCCAAACAACACGCGTGGTCGTCTCGGAGGTTGTCCCCTGAGGGGCTACCGCGAACCGAAAACGAACGAAGTTCGAATATCTCCCTCTCTGTCGCACGAATTAGTAAGTGCGACAGAGAGAGAGAGAGAGATATTCGAACTTTGTTCGTTTTCGGTTCGCGGTAGCCCCTCTGGATTTTCCCCAGGCTACTTACTCTCCAACCGCGCACTACTATCGCTTTATTGGGCGCGGCCTATAAAGGCACAGTCAGGTCCAATAATTAATTATTCTTTAACATTTTTGACTTCGAAGCGTGAACGAAGTAGCTTGAGCAAAAATGCTTTTGTATGTCTCTCCGAAGATCCAGCTGTTTTCCTGAATGGGTAGCATTTCTCAACTCGCGAATAGATATAAATACTCGTTTTTCTACTCCTGTACTTTTTTTCGCCACTTACGCAATCATGAACTCTAATATAAATACATACTTTATTTATTCTGTAAAGTCTATCTAGTCTATTGCCCAAAAACACACTCCTTGCCCTACTTTAATGAAAAATTAAAGAGAGTTGGTTGCCACAGACTACTACAAAATACTATGTTTAGTAATCATTCTTTGATGCGTTCAAGTGTAACGTTTATGATTTAAAAGGCTCGTGATGTATTTTCCTTCCCACACCATTCGCCTTTTTATACCCTTGTTATACACCAGTTGCATAATATATTAAGCTTCTCGCGTACTCGCTGCACATATCGCCCGTTCATAAACGACGTTTCAATGAAATATTCTCCACATAACACTGCTGTATACGATACGCTGCATGTGTTTAGTTTAGCCCCCTTTGCAAGCTTTTTAATCAAATTTCATTATTTCCATTGTACTAGCAACATTCGCATTTAAAGAACACTGAATCTGAATGGTAACAATTAGCCATTAACTGTCAATACGACGCACCCGTTTACTCATTGCATTCGAACATCCGCTCTGCATTCTGAAAACACCCTTTCTGCGACACAATAAGGTGCACTATTTATATTTATGCTACACAGCGGAAATGCCGAAAGCCTACATGTAAGTTCACGCGATTCTGGTCTTTATATTTCTATCTGTTGGTGGTATGATCGTGTGTTAAGTGAACTGGACTTTAGTCATTATGGCACCGTGACATTATACATTCAAGTATTCTCTGCGAGCTAACAGCAACCTTACTGCAATGCAATAAAGTGTATTTTGGGTTGGATAATCTATGGAACTGCCAATATTGGTTCTACAATGCTGGTTTAATTCAACTGAACTGTGAATTTGCAGGTCAATACGTGCCGTGAACAGGTTGGGATGGCACCCTATTCAATGTTATTCTAATATAAATAGAATCCTGGATGGTGCCTGGTTTGAATAGTTATTAACTAAGCGCTCCCGTTCTTTGGAAGGCATGTTAAGCCGTTGATCCCGGCTGCTGTCTATGATGGTCGTTAAGCCAAGATACAGGCCTCCGGGTGGCTTCAGAACTTCTAACAGTCAGTTCAGTTGTGTGGCATGATAATAATATACTGCGCCAGGTATGGCGATCCAGTACATCGGTTAGTAGTGTGTGTGACACGACTTACGTCATCAGCCTTGCATCAGCCTATGGTATGCGGATGTAAGTGTGTGTGTCATCGAGAGTGACGTATGTGGTGTCACGATCCGGATTGTCAGACCTTGTTTTCTTAGACAAATAAGCAACCGAGTGAACACTGCGAGAAAGAGAGAACGAAAACCACCTTAATTTTCGAAACACGATAGGCAGTTCGTAAAAAATACCGAATGGATATTGATGAAACTCCAGGCTGTAATATAATTTACTAGCTTTTGCCGGCGACTCCGTCCGCGTAGAACTAGTGCATCGAATTTCAATCAGGCGCTTACCTAGTTAACGCTTTTCCATACAAACTTCCACCCCCTTAAGGTATGATTTCCATGATAAAAGTATCCTATGTCCTTCTCCGGGACTCAAACTAGCTCCATAACAAATTTCATCTCAATCGGTTTAGCGGTAAATAGACAGACAGGCACACTTTCGGATTTATAATATTACTAGCAGCGCCCTACGGTGTTACCCGCGGATAAAAGGTAGCCTATGTCCTATTCTGACGTCTAAGCTACAATATGTACTGGAAAGTTTCATAGAGATCCGTTCAGTAGTTTTTGAGATTAAGCGGAACGTACATCCATCCGCACAAACTTTCACGTTTATAATATTATTAGGATTATGGAAGTATGAATTCGTTTTCAAAGTCGCAAGCAGAGCTGCAGAATCTAGCAATTCATGGATTTCAAAAAGGAAGCTGCAAATACAGTTGCAGTCTTTATGAAAATAAAACGGTTCCAGATTAGAACCGTGCCGGAGGAAGTGCAACACGGCGCGCCGGGCCGGAAGCGGGCGGGCACCGGCGCCGGTCCGACCTGTATAATATACACTTCAGCAAAGTCGTATGTCACTATGGCCTTGGTGTGGAGATACGACGTTTTATGCGCAACTGATCTGCCAATATAATGATAGTGTATATATATCATACTTACACTAGCTTTTGCCCGCGACTTTGTCCGCGTAGAACTCATTCATCGCATTACTAGTCTTTTATTACAGTCGCTTACCTAGTTATCGTTCTTCCATACAAATTTCCACCCTCTTAAGGGATGATTACCGGGATAAAAATATCCTTTATCCTTCCCCAGGACTCAAACTATCTCCATACCAAAATCTCAATCGGTTTAAGCGTGAAAAGGTGACAGACAGACAGACCGACACTTTTTCATATTTATAATACTAGCAGCGCCCTACGTTATTATCCGCTGATAAAAGCCTATATGTTAATCTAGGGTATAAGCTACCTCCATTCCCTATTACAGCCAAATCCGTCCAACTGTTTTTGGAGATTAAGAGGAACGTACCTACATCCATCCATACATCCAAAATCCGCACAAACTTTCACATATTTTTCGTTACACGGCCTTAAGCAAGCTGTCAGCCGTGACTGAACGAAAATATCGTGAAGAAACCTGCATACATCCGCGAAGAAATTCATGCGTAGAAATAAGAACTCGTATAATAAGAAAGTAACGTACAATTTTGTTTTTATGGTCTAAGTAGGGGTGGGGAACATTGAATCATGTGTCCCTTCTGTAACAGTTTTGAGTTCGAAAATGTTGCAATACTTAAAATATAACTAAAACGATGACGGAACATTTGATGAAAGTGTTCTTCAAGTAATTAGTTTTTATATTTTCCTTTACTTACTATTTAATTCATATTTGTCTTACTTTTATTTAAAGAAAGAAAGAAAGCATTTATTCGTGATGAAACACAAAAATAAAAATAACATTCATACATGAAAAGGTCTCGCTTTAGCATATTTAATTTTGTACATAGACATAGGTACT
The DNA here is from genome assembly GCA_963556455.1 of Epiblema foenella. NCBI lineage: Eukaryota > Metazoa > Arthropoda > Insecta > Lepidoptera > Tortricidae > Epiblema > Epiblema foenella. The sequence goes on from OY747106.1 coordinate 16,104,766, forward strand.
TAATTCATAACAGAGACTGCAATCATAATTATAAATTCAATACAAATAAAACATAAGTATAAATTCTATAATTTACTAAACTATCGTTTGACAATTTTCGTCAAGTATACAGCTATGTTTGATTCAAAACAAATTGAGTTAATTTTCCAAAGGTGAGCGATGTGATATTGAATAAATCTCCCAATAGAATGCAATGGATCAAATTAAAAAAAAGTATTTGTTTAAAGGTAGTTTAATAGATAAATCATAAAGGTTACAAAAAGGTTTTACTTTTTTGTCCTAAAAATCAGGTCCTCTAACGCCTTTGAATCAATCACTGCTATTGTTTAAAACCCCTAATTATTCTCCATCGAATCATCAATCATACAGGACAATATGCTGGTAGCAATATATCATAAGGGTAATTTTCTTTGTAGCTACTAATGAAATAAAAAACCGGCCAAGTGCGAGTCGGACGCACGAGGGCTAAGTGTCGTACTCGCATGATTTGTAGTATGCATGCTTATATTATAAATACCTACGAAAGCATCTTTTTGTAATCTTTTCGCGCATAAACCGCTGAACCGATTAAGATGTAATTTGGCATGGAGTTTCAAACACCTTGAAGGACATGGGAGTTTTTGTCCCGGTATCCCCTACCTAAAGGAATGAAATGGAGGGTGGTGAGGTGTATGGGGTACGATATAAACGATAGATTGCGATAACTTACACGATTGATTTTTCACAACTCCAAGGGTCGCCGGAGACTTGAGTATTTGATATTAATTTCAACATGATACCTGCACGTGTACAACACAGTTAACTAACCATTCGTGAACTATTAAATGCTCATTTTTATTATTTCCCTGCTTGCCTGCTTGCTTTATTTTCCTTGTTTTACTCAGCCTATTAAAACAACGCATTATTAAACGACACAATTAAGTTAAAATGATGGTATTTTACCTCATCTAAACTATGTCAAGGGGAAATTTAATAAAACTGCACACAGTCGGATATTTGTCTAGAGTTGCTTAAAAAAACCATTCCCAAAGAGTGTTGTATCCCGTTTTGTCGTGCGCGAAAGACATAAGCGTCTCTCTTTCACGGGGGGCGTGGCTGGCCGAATCGAGGGTTTAGAAATTAGTTTCTACGGGCAATCTTGAGATAGTACGTTTGGAGGATGTTTCGACTGACAAACGACAAACGAAGTGATCTTATAAGGATTCCTTTTTTCCTTCGAGGTAGGGAACCCTAAAACTGCGCCTTAAAATGACTAATACGTCCTTTGTCTTGTTTCGTGACAAAGGAACATTTCTCGTAGGAGCCTTAATTGGACAACATTGTCTGTTTGAAAGAAAATAAATATATGATCTTTACTTTTTAATTAGTTTTTTTTTAAGGTTTATTTAATGTTTAGCTATCGTGAACACATGCAATATTGAGAAAAAATCTCGTGTAACTCAAAACAGACGCTATAAAGAATAAATTCATGTTAGAATTAAGAACGTGTTTACATAATTACGAACAAAATTTGTTGTTAACCGTAAAATGTTCGTATTTATAATGAATCTTTATTAATCGTAGTATATCAAATCTTGTATAAATTAACGTTAACACATTGAAGGCGCGTTCAGTTTAAGATGGATTTTACTTTACGACGTTCATCGACATCATCATATTGATCTAATAAATAATATTAGATCATGATGTTTTGACTAAAAAGAAGAAAACATATTGATTTAAACTCACACGATTTTCACACATTATTATTAGAAAACGGGACTTAATCTCGTACAATAGTAATTTAATTACATTTTTCAGATTTACCCGACGTTTCGAATGTATCATAACATCGGTGGCAGATCGCGACCACGGATGTTGTGATACAATCGAAACGTCGAAAAAATTGCTTATAAAATCGTTTTATGGTAAAAAATATCTTTTTAATTTTGCCTCGTCCATTCTTAGCAGCTAAAAGCGATGAATTTACGTAATAACTTTATATAAAGAAGATTTAGAACTTACTAGAAAATGTATCGTTTATCAGAAAGTCTACAATACAGTCTGAAGGACGCCTAAATGTCGATGAGAATAATCCGCTGATCCTTCTCAAACTGGTAAAAGACTCTAGGAGCTCTGGAAACTCGTTAATGTTAATACGTCTACTTGTAACAACGTTAACAAGAAACTGAAAATGTCAAAGCAGCAGTACAATACAATACAACAATACAAATACTCTTTATTGTACACCTCATTAAAGGATATACTACAATACAAAAACACAATGACTAACTATGGATTCATTGTGTTCCGAAATAAAGAATTTATTATTATTATTATTAATGAGTAGAGGCAAACAACTGGCGGTCTTATCGCTAAAGAGCGATTTCTTCCAGACAACCTTAGCGGAAATGAAATCTAATCATAACGATTCATAGCAGGTGGTGCAGAGTTAATGCATATGAAACCTACTAATAATTACAACAGTAACATTTAATTAAGGATAATAAACATACATAAATATAGTATAAAAATATACATACATAAACATATACAAATATATAGTCAGCCACATAGTCTAAAGGAGCTGTCTTAAGTGTGACATAAGAGAGACAAATAGTGATCTTTAAGCTGTTTTTTGAAGACAGCAAGAGATTCACCACGCCTCAAATCAGGAGATAAAAAATTGCAAAGCCGAATAGCTCGGAAAGTGAAAGAAGAATTATAAAATTTTGATGAGGAAGATGGAACAGTAAGAAGCAAGTTTCGGGAGGACCTAACGGAGCGAAGAGAAGTAAAACGCTCTTTGAGATAGCGTGGAGTTGCAGGGTTGAAGAGAGTACAATACAAAAGAGATCATCATCATCATCATCATTTCAGCCGAAAGACGTCCACTGCTGAACATAGGCCTCCCCCAAGGCTCGCCATTTAGACCGGTCCTGTGCCGTTCGTTTCCACCTGATTCCCGCGACCTTCACCAGGTCATCACTCCACCTTGTCGGAGGCCTACCGACAGCTCGTCTTCCGGTGCGTGGACGCCACTCAAGCAGTTTCTGGCCCCATCGACCGTCAGTCCTGCGAGCAATGTGCCCTGCCCACTGCCACTTAAGTCTCGCAATTTTGAAGGCTATGTCGGTGACCCCAGTTCTGCTACGGATAGCTTCATTCCTAATTCTATCACGCAGAGAAACCCCGAGCATAGCTCAAACAAAAGAGATACTTGAGCTGGGAGCGGAAGAAGGATACATGGTCATATTTGCGTAAACCAAATATGAACAGTAAGTAGTTAATGGTTCTGCCAAATTTTTGGCTGTATTGTATTTTCATATTGAAGATATCTATTTTTTATAATTAAAGTAAAATATGCATGGAGTCCCAGTCATTTCGCTGCTTTTGTAACCACAAAACACTTATCCACTTTCGTATCTTTTCACAACTTCCTTCATAACGCGCATAAATATACAATTTATTTTGCATGCTTATGAGGTTAATGTATCCAGGAACAATGGTGTCGTACCTAAATATAAATACCTTTTCCTCAATAGGTCGCTTGAGGCACGCATTTTGCATCATAAAAGATGTCGCTTAATATAATCACATGCATTGAGGTACGAGGCATTGAAGCGTGAGCACAGGCTGATCCGATGGAGCCGGTAGAAACATATATACATACTCTTTATTTAGCGTGACAGCGCTAAGCGTAACAAAGCTGGATATATATCCTAAGCTACTCTTTCTTCCAACAGAATTGACTTATTTAGTTAGACTATACCTATCTCAAAGTCGACGTTAGTCTTACGAGTAGTTCTCCTAATAGCGTAACATATTAAACTGTTCATTATCAACTGTTACAACAACTGTACCCTTACCTCTCCTAATATAAGTTTTTCTTCTTTGTCTTGTGCCAAAATTACATACTAGGCATCTTATTTCTTTAGTACCTACCTTATTTTTTTTATTTGTACTGTATATTTCCATCGTTATCTTTATATCATATAATTATTAGGGTGCATCAAATTAAAGGCGACACACTGTCTGGGCCTGTAATCCGAATTCGAAATCCGAACTTCTTATCGTGCCGTCCCTTTCACTCTCGTATTATAAACTATATGAGTGAAAGGGACGATACAATACGAAATTCGGATATCGTATTTCGGAGTAGCCCCTCTCGATACGATTATCAAATTACGCACCCGGAGTGTGAGTACACCGTCGGAACAAGCGTTAAATTACAAGTCCCATCAGAATTTTAGTGTTTTATACTAAAAAAGGGATCATGTGCTGGTGTTGCCATAAAACTTGTACCCTTTTTCAATTAGAACCCGAATTCTTGAACGTCGCGGTCAAATCAAAAATAAAAGGAAAACTGTCAGATTTAAGGTATTCAAGAATGCCACTAAAAACAAAAGACATCACGATTAAAGTTATAATACGAACTTGAGAGAACTTCAGAAGTGAGAACGTAAAAAGTTCTAAATTCAAAACCGTGTGACCCGAACTTGCAAACAAAACACTTGTGAGTTATGTTATGAGCGAAGTTGGGCTTGATCTGAGGGAGAGTATAAATTACCGTGGCACATTTCAATCATTTTATTTTGGAATGTAGAGAGCACTTGTGAACTTTAAGAACTACTAAGCTCAGAAAAAGGGTATGTGGGTCACTCAATTTTTTCACGTAGCTTGCCAATGTCATAATCGATTTTAAATTTGATAAAACATAAATAATTTTACCTTTAAATTTTGTCAAGCGGATGCGTGCGCTAATAACGAAATTATAATTTTAAATCAATGTAAAAATTGAACTTGAGTTGAACTGGCGATATTTTTTTTTAAATTTCACATTGATTGAAAATGAATAATAGTTTATACTAAGATTAGTTTACATAATATTTTTGATGTTTAACCTCAGTCCTTTTTCCGGTTTAGTGGTACACCACTACCAAACTCTACCCTGTCCGGTCCCTGGGATCCCAGGGCTCATTACAAAAAAGTGCTATTGTTTATTTTTTTTGCTGGGAGACGACGGCCTAAAGGGCACGTAATCTACGTAGGTATTCACCGGTCAAAGTTGTGACATTAATGAGCCCATTTGTATTAGGTTATCTTGTAAGTAGGTTAAGTAGTCATAATTTATGAATGTCTGTGCCTCCTCGAAGTCCTCGATTATGCGATAGAATAGTAAGGAAACATGATTGATTCCTGTATTTGTAGTCAAGAGACCTGTCATTTTCATACATTTCATACCTAACCTAAAAGTCACCCTTGGGATAAAAGATGGCTTCTGATCTGAAAAAACTGTAATTTAAATAAAGCATTTGACAGAAATTTCGATTAGAGTAGCGTAAGTAATGCTCGAACGGTCAACATTCGACAATATTCCCCTTACACGCGTTTATAATCTCATACAGATGTCCAAAACAAATCGATAAGTCAACGGTGCCGTATTCTTTATCGAAACACGATCTACCTTTTCCAACTTCGACAACATTCGATAAGCCATCTAGGCGATATAAATCATTTTTACGGCGAGTCTACTCTTGTCTATGCGACAGGCTTTCACGGGGCATGAATGGGGCCCTTTATGCTCCAACGGCGATAGAACACTGCCAAAATATGTTTGCCTTCACCGTCACTCTTAAATTCAAAAGGGTAAGGTTCGTTTTTGAACGGCTGTGATCCTCTTTAAGTTGGTTTTATGTCGAGCGCGGCCCGAAATGCCTAAACACGGCCTATAAATATCGTATGTGGCATATATTTACTTAGTCGCGCATGTGTGGTTTACGTGTGTTTAGAATCTGGCAGATACAATCTGTTATCCCTGATATGCGTGTGTGGGGCAGGTATATGGAGGTAAACATTTTCTGTTTGAAATGTATCGTGTGCAGAGTTACTTATAAGTAATTTGGATATTTTGGAGTTGGAGTAAAATAACTGAGGTTTAGTGGTGGATTAATATTGTTTTATTATGAATCGTTAGTATTGAAAAGCTGTTAAATGTTTATAGTTTTTTTTTTTTAAACCTGATTGTTACTTTTATGGGGTTAGAGGTTACATTCAATCACCTTGTTAATAATTTGAAAAGTCAGCGCAAATCTCACAATAAAGTTCCAACAATATACCTAAACGAGAATTTCAATCAATGTAGAATTGAAAACCGTAGCTATAAGACTTCAAAGATTCAGACGAGGCCCTTTCGTATATGTGCATGTTCAATTGCTATTTCACCTTTGATTTGCTTCTGCCATGCAAATTAACTCAAGTCGGGTGCCTCCGCAGACATGCATAAACATGGATGTGGATTGTAGTACAGTCAGTCAACCACAAAGAGATGTATCAACATTACCTTATGTCATGGCATTAAGATCCAAAATGGATTGTAGACTGTACAAGGTGTAACTGGATCTGTGATTGTAAGGTAAATTACTTTTCACACCTGCCATTCAGAATGGAGTCATTGTTGCCCTGGAAAGAGGGATCAAAGTCGTACTTTTCTTCCCTCATTTGAGGGCAACAATTATTTTTTTGCTCATAAAAGGTGTGAAAGGTGTGTATGTGCCACTCGGTAGCAAAATTATTTTCGTCTTGGGCGTAAACACTTGAATTCTGAAGATTTTACAATAGAATCCTGAGCGTAGCGAGGACGTATCAGTAGAATCTAGAGCGTAGCAAGGCTCTAGATTCTACTGATACGTCCTCGCTACGCTCAAGATTTTATTGTAAAATCTTTCGCTTCACTCAGGAATCAATATGCGGCCCTCACCGTAACTAAATATTTTTTCTCCCTTGAGACACACAATCTGCTATTAAGTATGGCACTGAAACATTCTCTTAATCCATTGGATACTCGTCTTTAACACTAATGTAATAGAGGTTACATTCCTAACATTTGTCATATGTGTGTCTGTCTGTGACATCATTATATTTTGACGTGATAACGTGTTATAAATCGATGCACGGATGCCAACAAAAAGTGTAACGTAATGTATGCTAAGCTGAGCCTTGTTAAACTTATTGTTCGAACGGTAAAATAGCTTTTTGAACGAATTACTTTGATGCAACTCGGTCAACTGAATGATTTCAAGTTATACCTACACAGTTGCCGGTCAAACTGGTTTCTTCCTCAAAGGGTAAAACGCGTAAGCGCCCGAAAATCAGTTTCTTATTACGTTATCACGTAAAATTATCGTCCGGAAACCGACTTTACAGACAACCACTTTTTTCTGTGGTGGCATCGGAGCTCCCTAGCTGATAAACCGATATGAGTGGGGGTTTCTTTATGGTATGCCAATTTTGTTGCTAGTTTTTGTTGTACCGTTTAGCACCCAGGGGTTACGAAAATCGAATCGAAAGTCTATTGCGGAGATGGTTCTTACCTTTGTTTTTTTTAATTAACTTGTGCATATGATGGATGCGAGGAATAATTATTATATCTATTATGTCATTCTGCTGGCCACGCTAGAAACTTGGTTATCGACTTTACGTACACGATTGAGTTTGTTTTCAGCCTAGCTATCATGATTGCGTTTATTTCTGACGTATATCATTCGTCACTCACTAGCGTGTAAGTAGGTAAGTGTGAGAGGGATGCATGCTTTATGCAAGACGTGAACGCGATATGTTTGTATGTCGATATTCGGTCAATCCTTCAATTAGATTATTCGGTCGGAATGCCTTATATACACTACAGAATTTAGGCCTCCATTCTCCCATTATGGCGAGTATGGCCTTCCGTAACCAGAATAACCAGATCCACAAATATGCCGCGAACTTGTTTTAGCTCCCGAATAAAATAACAAAAAACAAATAAACATTTAAAAGCTTAGCTGCCTAAAATACCAAGGGCATTGTTTAATTCACCGCTTTACCTCGAACCGCGTGTTCGTCTGTTTTCAACAGATTGGTACGAATGAGGGGGATCAATGCAAGCTGGGCCTGGTACGGTCAAATCATAAAAAATGCATTCAAATTTATACCATATCGACTGGATATACGGTCCAAATCGTTTATACATTATTATACGCGACGGTACAATCACAGTGGAAGCTGCCGCGACGCGCTGTATATTTGTTTAGGATACTTACTTCCCCCTTATTTACATAAAGCTGAGATTGTTTGGCTAAATTGGGTCTTAACCTGTGAGGATTTAGGTGTAATGTCGATTGTATATGTATACACACGTGTGCTGCGAAGGTGGAAGTTCCATATCTGGCATCCTCAGATGCAATTGTACATACTGATTAATGTAGGTACTTTATATGACCTATGTAATGCTAACTCCGCAATTCGCTACATAAGTATTACAGTTCACAGCGAGACAGTTACCGAGATATTTCTATTTTTGACCGAGTGAAACGAAGGTACCTGCTTCAGCTTCGATAAAAATGCTTTCGTATGTCCGGATTTCCGTTTGTTCGTCTACAGTTCGCAATTCTTAACTGATTCTCGTGAAATTTCGTGAGCAGGTTCAATAGTTATATAGAATTTTTTTGTCGAGACGGTTTTTGGAAATTTCCGAAACCAATTTTTTTATCAATGATTTTGTAAGTTTTTGCGTCCGAATTTCAGTTTGTTGTCCTCTATAGGTCGCATTTTTCAACCGCTTCTCGTGAGATTTTGATAGCAGGTTCGATATTCATAATTGATCTTTTTTATAATGTCAGATTTTGGAAATTATACAAAAAACTCACTCACGAGGTCTACAGCTCACAGAGCCACTAGTATTATTACTGTTCATCGAAGGGCTATAAACCTTAAAAGATTCTATATAAATGCTAAACGATCATAAGAAACCTTCCGTTTTCGTCCGTAAAAAACTAAAGAAAGTTACTCCTAAAGTTCGACCGTTAGAAACTCTGAACTATTAAGATGGATGTACACATTTAATCCCTATTTCCCTTGAGTGAAGTGGCAAGGATCGGCGCACGGCGCACGGCGGGGCATAACCGAACGTGATTAATGACGCCCGCTGTAGGCAGATATCGGCCGAACGGCGATTCGTCTTGATTGCCCTATATTGTTTTTGCTACCGTGTGGAGATCGTAGATAAATAGCCTAGTTCTGCAGGTGAAGGTAGGGTTAGGATTGTCAATCATAATTTTTCGTGATAATGTATCGTTTTGAATGTTAGAGTAATTTATTAATTTACAAGCAGCGCCCTGCGGTGTTACCCGCGGATAAAAGGTAGCCTATGTCCTATTCTGATGTCTAAGCTACAATACTGGAAAGTTTCATAGAGATCCGTTCAGTAGTTTTTGAGATTAAGCGGAACGTACATCCATCCGCACAAACTTTCACGTTTATAATATTATTAGGACTAGGATTTAGTAATTTATTTTTTTATAATAACGATGACAGCCCAAACACAAGTTGCGTTCAGATACCTTTACAACATAGGCTGTCATACAGTTGCTTATTACTAAGGAAGTCAGGACGCAACAGAAGTTATTATTTATTTAGTCACTTTGGTTAAGCCAATGTAGCTGAGCGGTAAAGCCTCGGTCTTGATCATTATGCACACAACTGCGGTAAGCGTCAATTTTAACGCAGACTGAACAGTGCTGGACCAGGCTGAATGAATCAATAATCATAGATTGTAAGAGTTTATAACTTTATTCGGGAGCTCTATATCCAATTTGGAGTTTATAATTCGGGTTGTGCTGCATCTAACTCACGCTATTCGAGTATCCCTGTCTAATCCGGATTACATCTTAATTGCCTGCCAATCTGCCTTTTAGGCTTATGGACTAGCAGGCTGAAGCTTAGGTCCGAGTATTGACTATAGAACTAAATAAGTTAATACAACGTAGTAGCGTGGGACTGCGTCGCGATTATATCATATTCGCACCATTCGATTGTATTTAGGGTCGGCAACGCACACGTGACTCCTTTGAAGTTGCGGGCGTTTATAGGCTGCGGTGGCCGCTTATCAGGTGGACCGTACGCTTGTTTGCCACCGGCGTTGTATAAAAAAAAATACTAATAGTTCTTAGGTACAGAAAGTTCACTGTCTAACAAAACCGATGCTTGACAGTTTTACTTAAATCATGGCATTCAGTTCTGTCGCATAGCTAGTGCTTTTCCGGCTTTGTAGTCGCCGTAAACACTCAGTCAAAAGCCAGCCAACAATTTACGATAAAAGCTAGTTGAGGTCCTGAACTAGAAAAACTGTTAAGACTGGATTCAACCAAGACGGAATAAAACATGACCTGAGTTCGAATTTTATATAAAAATATATAAATTTTCTTGTTTAGTCAATTACTTAAAATTTTTAATCTAAGAACTGTCCTAGGCTCATACACAAAACAACTAACTCAAATTTATTGAATCTACATTCAACCCGATGCTGGCACGAGGCTACTGGATCAGCGCCAATGCACACCTTGTATACCCATTGACATTATTCAGGGTCACGACCGACCGCTGCAGGCCGCCATCCGTCATCATTACAGCTCAAACGACTGTCCACGGCACCGCGCCAGTGGGACTAGACCCGTAAACCATCTTCTAATGCCCGCGAGTAAAGGTCAAGTGTAAATGGGAATGTATTGATAGGGCTGAATTGACTGATTTACGTAGACCCCTACAACTTAAAAGGCCTCTTCACACGAGGGTTATTGTTAAGTTGGTTGGTTAACGGAAAATCGCATGTAACTATCGCATGCCTGTTTAGTAAGGAATGATTTGCGAGTAATTGAGACAATGCGATGGCAGAACGATTTATAAGTAATTTATTGAGGAAATTAAATCGATTTGCTAATTAGGCACGGATTTTAGCTGCTGTGGTCATTGACAAATTTAAGTTATTACCTGTGATTAATTCGAAGGATGAAGTATATAAATTTAACTGCAATAAATCAGTTATGGAAAAATTATTACATAGAATTGTATATATATATTACGCGAGGCCGATTTTTGTACACCCCATCAGATCTACAGTTATGGTCCGATTTGAATAAATGATATGTCGTAAGATTCGTCTCATGCTGGAGAGTTGCATAAAACTCTTATTTTTTCATATTTTTTAGGAAAAAGGATTCAAAAATTGATTTTCAAAAACTACTGTGCGCTGACCACGTGACTTTGGCCGCGTGACGTCAAACGACGTGGCTCCTGTTTTGAATTGACATAACACAGTAAAAAGATAAACAATAACTGAACTCAAACCTGTAGTAGTGAAGAACTTCAGCATGAGAAAATATACGTTTTGAGTCGGCGACATATATCCACAACCCCAAGAAAATTGAATGTATACAATCATTGAATAAACGTCTTATTATTATTTGTATGTCTTTCCCGTTCACGGGACAATGGTATCCCGGACCTTTGGGAGGCGTGCGCGGAGCCGAAGTACCGAGGCACCGAAGTACCAAACGAGTACCACATAGCCAACACGTAGAGGCCCTTTTGACACTTTAATGAAATGCAAGGGATACACTTATTATTATTATTCTCTTTATTTGCTTTAGCACTTAGATTAGATTTTATAATAATTATATAAAAAGTAAAATATAAAACAATATTACACAAAACATAAAATCATTATAAAAACCTAACCTAGTTGTATATATTCGTCGGGCCCTTGCCAGCGTCAGCGTGCCGGCCATGCTACAACCGCCTGGCCTCGCGCGCAGCGATGGCAAGAGGCCCGATGGCATGACCCTCGTGCCATGGAGGCTGGGACGGCCCCTCATTTGGGATGTTAGTGACGCTACATGCATCAACGCCCTGGCCGTCCCATTTAGGAAAGACTTCGGCCATGGCAGGCGGGGCGGCCGCATGGGCCGAGCGAGACAACGAAATGCCGCAAGTACATCGATCTTTCAGATCAATATATATTTGTGCCTTTCGCTGTCGAAATCCTCGGGCCCTGGAGCTCAAGCGCCCACAAACTTTTAGGACAAATTTCAAAATTATTAGTCGAATTTTTCGGAGCCCGTAGGGCTGGCTCGTGCCTTGCCCAGCGAATTGGCATAGGCACCCAACGGGGGAACGCAGCGAGTAGTGACCGACCGAAACATGTTATTTTGCCGAAACCGAAACCGAAACCGAAGGTTCGGTTTCATTGTGGTTTCGGCCGAAACCGAAACCGAAACCGAACCTTTTATAAAAAAAAAAGTCGAAAAAATGTTAGTAAGTTTTTTTCTAAAATTAATATCTCGCCGGCCTATAATTACAGGTTTCTACTTTCAAAGATTTATCACAATGAAATTTCAGCACAGTTACAGAGGTTCTGTTTGAAAAATTAACTACCCTATAAATAAAGTGAAAAAAATACATTATTTGTAACACAAAGTTAGCGATTTTTTTAATGGTGGTATAAAATAAGTCGGCCGGCGGAGTCAGGCGAGCGACGCCATATTGCCAGCCGTGCCGAGCGCGCCCGACGTTAGCCGAGCGCGACCCGAAGGTACGATGTTGTAAGTTTCGGCGCGGCCGAAAGGTTCGGCCGTTTTTGGCCGAAACCGAAACTCGGGCCGAAACTTGATTTTTTGGCCGAAACTGGCCGAAACCGAAACCGAAACCGAAATTTCGGTCGGACACTAGCAGCGAGCCTTATGGGTACCCTCCCCAAGGGTTCCGATGGGGGGATCTAATTTAGTTATGTTTTATTATATATCGATTGTGTATTAATATTATATTGGTCTGAATATAAATAGAATAAGTCGATAGTTTTTATTTACATGGTCGTATATCTTTATATAGTCGTACGAGACTCTCATGCGATTTATCGAAGTGCACTGAGTTCAATCGATCTAAATCGCGCAATGTAGTGAAACTCGCGGTCGAATCTCGTACGTGTTGAAATCAGGCTTAAGTCTTCCTAAGCCTTCATTTATATGGTTAATTTACGCTGGCAAGTATTTTAGCATAATCTATCTAATTTTCTTAAGAAAACATCAACCGTAACTCCTTTGTTCGGTTTAACCCCTCCTGTACATAGACAAGGTATGTGGGGGTGGGCTTTACAGCAGTTTAATCCACGTATATCGGTGACGGTGATTTCGTTGTTCGCGATGTAATGTGTTTGACGAGGCGTGGCGCCGCGCCCAAAACGCACTTTAATTACTTTTCCCTGCAAGACGGTATGACGGGAATTTGTTGTAAATATTAATCGGTTTATACGGCTTCCTTCAAATAAAGAACATTATTGATTCCTGCACTTTGAGCTACTAAATAAATTCGATGGCGATGTTTAATGTTGCTATCGGTATTGCCATGGGTTGGCATTTAAACTGTTTTGCCCTAGTGTTGTAACTGTGGATATTCTATACGTAATTACGTATCAAAATATTATATATGAGGGCAGCTGTATACCCGACTTAAAGCTACGGTTGGTTTAATACAGCATATATGCAGTCTTAGCCTAAACTCCGTATTTCATCTACTGTTTGACAGTAACCAATGCATGATTGAACCAAGTCTGCGCAGAATAATGGCATCTTGAAGGAGCCTGTCTCTCTCGTCTCACGTCTATTTAGTTCCAGAATTAGCAATATAGCAATAAATATAAATACCTATATAATAGATTCTACCAACATATCACTAAAATAATCACATTTTCTCCATATTCAAGCCAACAGTAGCTAAAAGTGGCAACTTCATACGCTCCCCGCTTTAAGAATACAAGGGTGGGCTTATCTATGTATGAGGAATCGAAGATATATACGGCCTGTACTTCGAACTTCGATATCCGAACTTCGTAAAGCCCCCCTCACTCTCGTGTTATACACTATATGAGTGAAAAGGACGGCACGATATGAAGTTCGGATTTTGAAGTTCGTAGTAGTACCCCTCAGAAGCTAGTAATAGTTGGGCATTCTGTTGTCTACCGGCAAAAAACGAACACTAACATTGTTTTGTTATGTGAACAGAGATCACCGGGATTAGTAGTTGACGATTAAGTCGAGAATGCCAAGAAAAACACGCCATAAAAGGCCAAATAGAGCCGTAATCCCTAAGACTAGAGCTCTCTAGAGATAAGATCAAACGAAAAAATCGGCATATAGGCCTGGGTCTCTTCCTCAATCAGGGGGGCTAGCACAACTACCGTTGCGACGCGACGCGAGTAGAGAAAAATCTACCCTCCTCTTTCTAACCCGCACAGTTCGAGCGAGACAGGAATCGCGGAGTCGCGCGAGATACGATTTGTCAGCAAGTTGTGCTAGTCCCACAGCGAAGGCGGTAGGCCGATGACAATCGGCGTACACAATCCGGCAGCGTGTTCCGTGCGTGTTTTTGATGGCGCACTCAATCCGATTGCGGCTCTATTTGGCCTTTTATGGCGTGTTTTGTATTTGGTATTCGCGACTTAATGCCCAACTATTACGAGCTTCTGTACAGGCATTTATCTTCCTAAGGCCCACCATACAATTCTTAGGAAACACGTAGGATTGAATTTATTTTGTTTCGAGAAATACCGAAACAACAAATGCAACTCTGCCAATTGACAATGATTTAGGGTGCATTTCCAATATGCGAGGCTGCGTTTTCATTAAATTGTGGTCATCAACTATAAAGACACAGCTTCGTTATAAAATAAAATAATGATTTAAATGAACTTTGTTCTGCAAGTGGGCCGCAATGGCACTTTCACAAGGCAAAAACTACTACTAAGGCGTTCATTTCTGCTTTAAATTCACCCTTAAATTGTACTAAGAGAAGTAGTCTTAGTAGCCAAGGCCATGCTGGGTCTTTAGTGGCCAAGGCGATATCCTGACTTGGCGAAGCGGGATTGATGTGACATTTTCTTCTTTGACGTAAACTTCGTAAACTTACTAGCAAATTCTCACTTGACGGAATACTGTCAGTATTACATTTGTGCAGTACTAATATCATGCGCAGAAGCGGAGCAGAGGGGCTACTCCGAACTTCGAAATCCGAACTTCGTATCATGCCGTCCCTTTCACTCTTATAGTGAATCAAAAATCAAATCAAAATCAAAACATTTATTCTGCAAATAGGCCTCAAGGGCGCTTTTACAAGTCAAAATCTATCTAGGTACATCAAATAAAAATAATACAATAATCAAAGTATCATTAATTAAATGTAGTGTTACATGTCAAAAATAAGACTAAGAAACTAATAACAATCGAGATTTGTTAGAGATGTATAAGGTCTCTAAGCGTCAAGATAAAAGGTAATAAAGTAGGTACACTAATCATAAAAAAATATTTTGAGCTATATCTATAACACGTCAACATGAAATATAAATAGCACGAGAGTGAAAGGGACGGCACGATACGAAGTTCGGAGTACAGGGCCAGTAATGCCTTCGCATCGCCCCGCTACCGCGCATCCGGCGCCAGTCAGCAAGCACTCGTTTAATACTTTCAGCGCCCAGAACTCCCCTGGGGAGTTCTCTGCTCGTGGACGCATAGCTGATAACATGCGTTTCCCCGTATGTATAGGAAATTCCGTAGCGTTACGAAGAGCTTGACAGCGAAAGTGTTAAATGTAGGGGCGCAGTATCAGCCCGACCCAGGTCGGGCCTAGTCAGTCCGACCCAGGTCGGGCCTAGCTGAGTTTCTTGCTGGGCTCTTCTCAGCTAAGCTAGGTTTAGTGAACCAGCGACAAAACTCCCAGTAGCTCGATTCCACTCACACCTCAGATTCGGTTGAAACCGCTCAACCAATTTCACTGGAGCGCAAACTCTTAGAGTATTCCAGTGTTCCAAACCACACGCGTGCTCGTGCCGGAGGTTTTCCCCTGGATTTTCCCCAGGCTACTCTCCAACCGCGCACTCCTATCGCTTTATTGGGCCCGGCCTATAAAGCCACAGTCAGGTTCAAAAAAATTAAAGAGGCGCAGTAAAAAGCGGTACTCAGTCGACTGACAGTTATTGTCATATTTACTTATTACTAAAAACGGGGTAAAATAGCAACCTTTTTACATTCCTCGTCCAGCCATTGTAGTCGCAAAACGTAACGCAAACAAGTGGAGTGCGTTTGACAGCCGATAAATTAGAATGTATCTACGGCGATTACGAGTGGCTACGTAGGGTTGGCACACAATTTTCAGGACAATTACGGTTGTTTACTCATAGTAAAATCAAATTTTTTGAATGGTCCAAAACGCTCGCTTGGTATGAAGTTTTTAAGGAAATGTGACGTCACAATTTTCTATGATCAAACTTCCTTTTTTATTTATTTAATATTTATTGCACAAAAGATAATCTCATAGTACAAAAGGCGAACTTAATGCCATAACGATAATACATTCCCTACCAAAACAGAAAAAACATAACGTACCAGTAAGGCAGTAAGCCGATTACTGTATTGACCTCAGGAGAGATGTAATTTGCATTTTTCATTTATGTATGACCCCTTGCATCCGACCAACCTCCCAGAAAAAATATCACTAAACAAAGTTTGAGTAATATTTTCGCGTGGCAATGGCAACCCTATTGGCAGGATTATCGCGCGGACTGTGGGACGCACCCTGCGGTCGTTGACCCCAGCCGTCATAATAGAATGATAGGTATAGTTCATCTTTAATATCTTTCATACTTATCTGGTTACATTTTTATATTAGAATCCTGTACATTTGCAAGCTGTTTTAGTTTTAGTAGTTACCTTATTTATTTATTTAAACTTTATTGCACAAAACAGATGAGTACAAATTGCGGACTTAATGCCTCAAGGCATTCTCTACCAGTCAACCATTGGGCCAAACAGACCATTGGGCCTTATCTAAATCACATGCTCTACTGGAGTTGAAAGTGCACTTTGGGAGGGATGCGGGAGTAGGAAGTACAGTAAAAAAACCTCAATGTCTATTTCGCCGCTAATTTGTTAATCTGCAGGTCAAAAATATGTGAACAAGCTCACGCCCTTTATAACAAAGTTCTGATTTAAGCTTGTACAATTTTCACACATAAGCGACACATTATCGCATACAATTGAAATCATTTATACAGCACCATAATACGTAGTAGATTGTATGACAAGGGTCTAAAATGAGCCATATTACCACGAGATAGTTATTTTCCCGAACGAAGTGAGGGAAAATAGTTCGAGGGGTAATATGGCTTTTAGACCAGAGTTATACACTCTACTTTTCACTTCGATTGCGAGAAAATAAATAAACAAAGGTTAACCCACCCAAAATTAACAATAAATTCCACGGCGAAGATATATACTTTTGCAGCATGTTTTTTTTTCTATACTCCTTTGACACACAAAACATAGACAATGCGGTTCGCGCGCAACATTAACGCGCGAAAAAAGCTAAACTGACATTCCATTGAGCGCTTCAAAGTGTTGCTCGAACGATTTAACCACTTTTTTTAATTATTGTGAAATAGGGACTACTACAAACTTAATCTTTAGACTCTTTAGAAAAAATAATTATGTTTCCAGATTGGTCGATTTTAGTAAAGCTGTATTCTGGTTGGTTAATACCCAATACCAAATATTTTTTAGGGATTAAATTAGTGTTCTGTGATTGGTGGATTTAATAGGTGAAGTATTTTTATTGGTCAAATTCAAATGTTTTGTAAATCATAAATATGTATTCATATTTTCCCTAGGGGTTAAATGTACTACTTTAGCCCCGCTTGACAAGTCTAATATGACACACTTTTCGAGCATGAGAAGTGAAAAATTCTTTAAAGTGACTTCTGATGGACATAAGGTTATTGTAGGACGTAAGTATCTGAGAGCAATATAACTCGTAAGATATTAGCATCTTATCTACACACTGACAGGGAAAAGTTCAACGAGCTACGTACCACAGCCAACGGAGGTCCGAGCCCTAGACGAGAGTTTAAATCGCGACGCTCATTTGCGCCGATCAGCGGTAATAACCACTTATCGCGGGACAGCCGATCATTATGGATTTATGCACGATAATAACTCGATCCAAGAAAGGGAAATGAGCCTTAGAATATGGACTAGTGATATGGACCAGTGTTGATGAGTCATTTCAACAGAACGCATAGGTACATTAGATGCACTCGATCTACACTTTTTTACTACGCTACTGACATGGTAATAAATAATAAAAGTTGGCATTTGACAATTAATCGGTTTTCTACAGTCAAATTTTTAATAAGACCATGTAAACTGAAATATGTCAGTGTAAATATTTCGTGATTTAGACAAATACTATAATATATTTTACACAAACGCCTTAAGGGAGGCGTACAGCGACATCTACCAGAAGACTCATGCTTCATTAACGGAACTAACGTCTCAAATCATATTGAGAATCGTCATATAAATATAGTTTTCGTTAGCAGCGGTACAGGAACGGTTGATGAATTTTGGACTGGGTGGCGATTGCACCTATGCAGTTGGCTAGAGCGACTGGCCGTGAGTGCCGGGAGGTCGCAGGTTCGAATCCTGCTCGGTGCCAAAATTTTTCAATTTTTCCTTTATTCTAAATACTATAATAGACTAAATACGCCTGTAAACTATACAATTGTATTTTTTTTGCATGTAGGGTCTATCAATGGTCTATAATTTAAGAAAAAATGAAAATATCGTTTCACATAATACCGCACGCTCATAAATTTTGCATATCTCGCCTGTCGATCTGGGCACTACGCCCACCTAGGTTACACTTATTCCAGAGGTTACTTCGCCCATGTTTTTCCAATAACCATCATAACCTACTCTATTTCAGTGCAAGCGTCTGGTTATGCCTAATTATCAATGAAACATAGTGTTTCCATACAATTACAACCTTTAACATTGCGTGCAAAAATGAAAAATTACAGGTTATGATTATGCAGTAAACTGCGGTTCTGAAACTTTTATGGCAAACCCTTATGGAACATAAAAATATTATGGAGCAGCAAAATTATTTACTGTTGCCTGTAGTCGCGTTTTTTCCTATATGTTGAGGTTTGTCTCATATACTTTAAACTTTGGCTGAGTATTAATGCGTTATTGTTGACGGCCGCTTTAGCTTAGTTGGTAGTGACTCTGCCTTCGAAGCTGGAGGTCCCGGGTTCGAATCCCTGTTGGGGAATTTATTTTCATACAGATTTTAATGCACCGCTTACGATTACAAACGGTTTGGTGCAACCCACCCTAAGTCAGGCCTTGTGTTAGTTAACCATCGTCATGGTATTAAAAATGTCCTGTTTGGTTTAGTTTATTTTTTAACAAAACCATTAACATGGCCTGAAAAAGAAAGAATTTGGAATCACTTTGAGTCCCTACATTTTAACGAAAGACGTATATAATATCAGTAACTTGTCTAACTACATCATTTTACCTGGAAATCAAAGATTTATAAAAGTGTATACATAATATTGTCATAGTTTTTTCTTTGCTCCTACTACATATAATCTCGATTTAGTCCAAGTAGATGCCATTTGGCATTAAGCCCGCCATTTGTATATTTCCGTGTTAAGTGCAATAAATTACAAATCAATAAAAATAATATAAAAGCAATATAAAAATTGTAATACGAGTTTAAACATCCCAGCGCAATTACCTACGTTCCCACACAGCGCATGGGGTGTGGGATAATTCCTAGGCTGGGTGACTCAGCAAAGAACGAGCGAAAATTGCATCCTTCCTACGTGCTTAACGCGATCGAATGTTTATGGATTGTTATGAATGTAATAAAAAATGTTTAAATTAAATTGTTTATGATGAGATCGATCTTATCGAGATGTGGAAAGAGTAACTGATTAAAACAAGTGATAGTTATCCACTTCACTTTTCGGATTTTAAGAATGGTAGCTTAAATTCACAAATTCTGATTACCAAAGTCAAGTGGTTATATACAGGCTTCTAAGGCATCGGCCATCTTGTCACCTTCTCCATCATCGGTCATCTAAGTATATTATTCTCTCAGCTCCATGCAATCGATTTGAATCAAAATTGACATTCAGAGATACCTCCTTGCACGCTACATGCTTGCTTCCTTTACCAGTACAATCTATAAATCACGATAGTCTCAATATAAAAATGATAATAATGACATTGTTAAAAAAATAACGCAGGCCAATGTAATATGAAGTCACAATTTTGTTTCAATCCGGGTGTAAAGGGCTAATTTCAAGGAAAGGAAGGTCAAAATTAGAAGTTAATTTTGTTATATCTAGGTCATCTACTTTGCTGTCCCATAAACCAGACAAAATGTCAACATATTTCAATATCACAAACTTTGATGTGGGGCCGAATCGTAAAACAAGTAATCAAATTTCCGCGATAGACCTCTGTTCTGCGATTCACAACTTATCCCAACTCATCTCACAGTCTCTCAGTTGTTGATTCTACAATTCGTAACATACATAATATTGGCACTGTGAAATTTTTTTTTTTCACTTCGAGCCTCCTCGTAATGAAATCTGGAAATGATGGTTACATCAAAAACTAAATGGTGTAAACAATGGATAACGCACTGAAGTGGAGCTATTTTTAGGGTTCCGTACCCGAAGGGTCCAAACGGAACCCTATTGTTGTCACTCACGCGTCCGTCCGTCCGTCCGTCGTCTGTCACACATGTTTAACAGCCAAATAACGGTTGGACCTAAGTCTTCAAATTTTCACAGTATAAGTTTCTTGTTGGCCCAAAGCCATAGAGATTGACAAAACTTTTTTTAATTATATTTATATGGGACTCCCATACTTTTACCTATATTGGGGCCTTCTTTAAATACGGGGGTACTATAAAAAAAACTTTTAACCTGTCCCATCGGGTGGGGCATTGTTGTTTAGAGCTCGTTGAGTAGATATTGGAAAACAAACGAATGAAAAACTACCAAAATCAGCTTCTTTCCAAAATTTTGGTTTGAATTTTTTTTTACTTTTATTTGTTTTATCACTAATGGAAATTGAGTGATAATGTTTATTATGAAGTATATTTTATCCACAAATACTAAGATATTCATAAATCAGTCTTTTTCTTTGAAAATTCGTTATTGTTCCTATTAAAAGCAAGTTAATTTTGCGATTGGTTTTTAACCCTATATGTGCGAAATCTGACTCGCACTTGGCCGGGTTTTTACGTTTTCAACCCCCATGCCTCTTTATTTTGTATATTGTCCTAAATCAGTATTATTGAACTTGCTCACAAGATTTCATGGTAAAAATGGGATGTATGGACATGAGACTACCGCTTGACTGACATGTATGAAAGGATTTTTGCACAGTCTGAAACGGAGAAGCTACGCTCACGCTTCACGCCCGTTCCGTCAAATATAATTGTAGGTTGTCACTGCCCTATAGCCCATCACCCACAACACACTTCAAATCTACCCCCATATACTCTTATGATTTATGATATCATTGGAATGAAATTCTAACGCGACATTACACGGGGGTATATTCGAACAAACTATGCGTATTCGGAAGTCAGATTTATATTGGTTCAGGTGAATTATCAAGCGTTCTGAATAACAGCTGTTCTCTGGTCGATGCACAATGAAGCCATTTCAATTCCTCACACTTAATATAGTTGGGGTCTGACATATAGACCTCCCGTATAAAGCAAAATGTAATTTGTCGTCCAGATAATAAGGTCCACCGTCCAACTATGGGTGCTCACTTGGATAATTTACGACTTTCATCTATTCTCTTGTCGAAAATTCACAAAGGCAATCGCAAAAGTCGTTTGGTCAGAACGTCGAACTTTATTTGTGGCCCCAGAACCGTATAACAATAAATCTTGCGTGTATTCAGATTTACGAGAACATAAACATGCAATATCACCCACTTATAACTGCTCAGGGGCCCGATTCGAGACGAAATGTGACATCTCCTGCTCATAGGGATCTTACTTTCATGACTAGGGCGCGATTCCATTTACCGACAGAATGGGATGTCCTTAATATATCGCTATGTCGCGTATCTTTGTCGTTCTAATTTTGAGAGACAGATATATGAAAGTAGGAATACTCCTGGCTCCGGAGAAGTGCCACTTTTTAATATAGGTACTTTTTAATATAAATTGACAAACTCATGAAACTAAAACTATAGGTATCCTATGTATGTCTCGATATATCCATTAAGTTATATGGAATCGCGGCCCCCATATAACGCATAATGTATCGATGGCGTCATAAGATGACCCAAAATGATGGTATACTTTAATTTAATGGCTCCAAAACTTTATAATATACCCTTCGGAATTTAGAGTTATGTATTTGGATTTTATTTCAGTCATTAAGTTCGTTTTCGTTCGTCTACATTCCTGTGAGATTATAGAAGTCTTTTAAATATTGATGGATAGACATTCCAGGCAGCGCGGATCCTGCTATGTAACTATAAGCAAAGCCCAAGACGAATCGTCGAAAAAAAAATTCTTCAACAAAAAATAATTCTTACACGATTCATGTCATGATATACTGCCCACTGACAGACAGACGGACGGCCAGCTGAGGGCTTAGTATAATAGGGTTCCGTTGACTTTGGCCCCTCGATCAAAGCTATAATTTACTCTACGTCTTTCTGCTTGACAGCAGGGCTTGGAATCGGTTTTTACTATTTTTGAAATCTACATTATATCTTATATCATATCTCCATTTTTATTGTAAGATTTGTTTTTGTTACCCTTCATCTACGAAATAAATGTTTTAACGTACAAAATAATATCCTAAAACGCAATTAACCGATTTTTTTTAACCGGTTAATTGTATTCGCGGTTTCCAAACCCTGCTTGACAGACACATTTTATGATGTCTCATGTTAATTGAAACTGAATCGAATCGACTCATAACCAGCGGGAGCAATTCCGATTCTTTTAAGATGTATTGTCCACTTGATAAAATACCACCTGCTGTGGACTAAGCCGCCGGCATAGTTTCCACAAGTCAAACAAGCTACATTCAAATAAGACAATAAGTTGTTGCGAATATGGTTTAAAATTAAATTACGCACAGTGGGTTAACTGTGGTCAATACATGAAGACAATAGATTTTTTTAGAGAATCCTAAAATGGAGCGCTTAAGAACAAAATACTTTTATCTTTATAAAGTTAAGTACCCTAGACAGTTGTTTTGTTTTGATCTATTAGTAATCTTGTGTTATAGCTTTGACAAATTTTCATTTACCTGCCTATCACAGTCAAGATGACAGAAATATCAATACCGACCCAGACATTTAAGAACTGAAAAGTCAATTTGAATGACGAAGTTGTTTGTTTAACATTAAATTATATATGTTTTATCACTATCACAATGTTAACAATAACTGCATCAGAGGCCAAATGCTATTGGGTAGTTACCTACATTCTTAATTTACATTCACAATGTAAGCATTTTATGAACTGAAAATTGATCAAATGCTGAAAATACATGTATGGAATGTTCCTCGTAATTTCGATATCGTAGCATGTAGGCAGCGTGGCCGAGTGGTCTAAGGCGCTGGTTTTAGGCACCAGTCCGAAAGGGCGTGGGTTCGAATCCCACCGCTGTCAAAAACTTTTTGTGTTTTTTTTTATTTCACATTTTTATAATTAACTATATTTCTGTCTTAATGCATATGGACTGTCTCTTAAAATAGTTATTAGATATTTTATATTTGGTTTCTTACATATTTTTTAAAAATATATGCTATGTAGCAGGTAATTTTTTAACCGTACTATAGTATTTTAAAAAACTATCAACTTAAGAGACTGTATTAACAATGCCTATCGTTATAACTATTTTTATTTTATTTTCATATTTCTTTTCAGGTACTGCAGTATTTGCGGGCATAAATCCCACGACAACTAAAGGTACTATTCTAGCTCCAAAGTACTTCAAGGACTGTGCAAAGTTCTACGAACCATGACGTTCTTATATTGTTAGTCCAATCAACGAGTCGTTGTTCTCACCATTTTTCACCTATAATTTGACAGTTACTTGGCCACGTGAACCTTACAGAGGAGTTGAATTAGGCATAATACTGATAATTGACATTAGTTTAATATGTTATCAGCTAGTTATGTCCATCGGGAGTACCTGGTAGTTTCGGTGACACTGACACCCCAATATTATTTAGGGCTCATTTTATAATATTTTATCAATGCGGGAAATTATCGAAATGCACAATAACGTCGCCTCGGATTGTTGTCGAAAATAAAATATCCTCCATTTTTTTATATCAGATTATAGATTAGAAGGGTGATGCCCCGGAAGTCCGACGAATTTGCAAGTGCGACAGAGATGGAGCTACTTTTCGTTTCACGGTAGACTCTCACATACAGCAAGCGGACTCTTCTTTAAGTAGGGTGTTTCCTTAACCTAACCATGAGCTTAATTTTATTATAAAAACTAAAATTTCGAGTTCATTAATTTATAACAAAATTTAAATTGTCAGCAATGTAGAGCAAAGTAAATTGACAACGACGTACAAATGATAGTTCTTAATGTTTTATTTACTACGACGATCGTACGATCTTAAGTAGTGCACCTAGTACCACAGACTAGCCTAGTACATTGAAGGTGCGGAGTTAGGAAATTTAATTTTGCAATTATTCACATCATGTTGGTTTGCTCAGAGACCATGTACATCACTGGGATATTATATTAATTTCATTATACTCCTTGTTTAATCTTGAGACTTTATACATCTCTAACTTTACTGATGTTGTAATATTTGTAATAGATAACTTTGCAAGTTTATCTTCACTGTATGACATTAATTTTGTTACAATTGTAAACTCGAAATTATTATTCCTTCTTGAACTGTAAATTAATAACTTGATATGAAAAATGTATTACTTATTATAGTCAGACTTTCTTAAATTGTAAATTAATATTTTGACATGTAAAAGTGCCCTTGTGGCCTATTTGCAGAATAAATGTTTGATTTTGATTTTTGATTTAATACATGGAAATAATTGCTAATGGAACATATTATTAGCAATTTCATTAAATGCCTTCGTGTCGGTAACACACTGTATAGCATATAATACCTCTTATTATTAGGCATAACTCCTCATTGACCGTGCTTTACCCCATCGAGCTACCGATATTAAAAACACCGTATGAGAGAGATGCATATC
This sequence comes from Epiblema foenella, assembly GCA_963556455.1. Classification (NCBI taxonomy): domain Eukaryota; kingdom Metazoa; phylum Arthropoda; class Insecta; order Lepidoptera; family Tortricidae; genus Epiblema; species Epiblema foenella. The sequence goes on from OY747106.1 coordinate 16,129,690, forward strand.
ACAAGTGCGTTTTATTTCTGCATTGCTTGCGTTTCTCGAGTGGATGAATTTCAATTCGCCCTAAGTGTCTTTGTTTCACGCTTGTTGGACGAGTGTTGATTCTGGCGCGGCGAATATTAAATCACGCACTAGGGTAGTAAATGACGCTTTACACACGACGCAGAGGCGGCATATATTAGTGATGTTAAAGGAAATTGAAAATTAAAATATCTTTGTTAAAGTTCAAGTTTGTGAAATGAAATGAAATGAAATGATGTTTTATTTGCTGAATATGGTGAGTTACAGCTGTTACAATATAACTAGGTTAAGTACATATGTGTCGCGACTTAGGATTCAGAGTAGGTAATACCTACATAAATATTTAAATACGTATACTGAAAATTATGCTTAAATACTCCGTAAATGTGGAATGACTTAGTTACCAAAGAAGCTATTTATGACATTATTTGTTGATGTTATTTTACATAGATTTAATTATAACATTGCGGGCGTTGTCATTGAGATAATTCTACGAAGAAGGTTACTGATGTCTTAATAGAGTTAATTGTAACATACAGTGCCTTTAGTATAAGTTTTTTCGAAACAAAACAAACGAACGCGTTTGCGTTTAGGTAGTGTCAATACGTATGGGACAAAAAATAGTTACCACCTAAGGCCACCAGAGGCGCTGCTCGCGTTTCCATATAAATTGAACCAAAACGCAAACGCATTCGTTTGTGTTTTGTTTCGAAAAAACTTATACTAGAGATACAAGCAATATCATTTATGTAAGTATCTATACGAATCAGGTGACCGTTTTAAAATATATTACTAATTTTAAATTATATTTTTGCTTTCTGACTCGGTTCAGTATGTGTGTATTGTACTTTAGCGATACGAAAATTGACATTAAATTCCCGTCAATATGCACCTTGGTTGAAACAGAACTGATTACTCTGATAGGGGTGCACATTAATGCTCGGAATTGGTAATTGGATAGTTGCAATTTCAGTCTTATTATGTATGATATAAAGTTGTTATTTCTAACCGAAACTTAACTTCTTTGGTCAAAAGTGTTCACGTTACACTATTAATATAAAAGGGCGTAATTTACATGGAAATGTATGTACAGAAGACTTGAGTTCGGAATTACTTCCTTAGGAAATGACTTGCTTGTAGGCGCTAAAACAAATTTGATAAGTATGTTTTCACACGTACCCTTTGATCGCTTATCGGATTGAATCTGGATTGTTTGTATGGGATGAGACCTTGCGGCTCGCATATGTATAGCTTTAAGGCGACTAGCCATTGCATATATACATATATCTAGTTCAATTATTTCGCATGAGGTTAATCGTCAGTCCTTAAAGTAGTTCTCACGATTAACATTTCCAAATAGACGGCGCAGTTGATTCAAAATGTCATATAAGCCTTAGAAAAACGTACATACATAGTAGTTTTACCTAAACTGGTAATATAGCTTTAAAGTAACCATTAACGCTAAGCAGTAAAATAGGATTTCTCTCACGGTAACTATTCCCGAACCTGCATCTCATAGCAGAAATGACCGACGTCCATTTTATTTCACACACAATTGTCGCTCTAAGTACTAAGCCTCTAAAATCTAGAATGGCGTAAACTGTAGTCACTTCTCCTTAGCCAGAACGGCTTTGTATGTTCGCCGCCACACGGCGCATATGTCTGTTTGGTTCTACACAACATGCTAGTTAGATGGTAACATTTTGTATGCAAACTGTGACGCCTTGTATCAGTCAGCTGCAGTATACAAAGAATTCGTAGTGCGTGCCGCGCTAAGCTGAGGAAACACTCATTATTTACGTGACACAGTGCTGTAACGGCACTGAAGTACTACTCTCTAAAAACTTTACATCGTCGCTATCTGCGCCAGCGCCGAGGACCCAATAGCCGTGATCTCCGTTCGTAGACTTCTATATAAAGCGGATAGGGATGTCACTTCCGTCTTGATAAATCCATTATTAAATAATCGATCATTTTGCTCCAAATTAAAATCGATTAAAAAACTATCGATTTTGGAAGAAATAATAATCGATTCTTTATTTATTTTGCCTATATGGTCGGTTCCACGATATTTATTATCATACGATACAGTAATATCATGATCAGTATCACAAGAATGTTGACGTATATTGCAGTATCGTGATAATATCTGATCAAATCCGGATATTTGTAATCCGCGTATCTAAGGGGCGTTGCTTCAATATAGCTTCATTGCCAGAAATGTCCTTATAATCCCTGGCATTATTCTTTACTAGGACTTTGCAGACGTCTAATATTCCTATGTCCAAGGTTGCAAAATTCATTGATAAATTGTGTTACAATTAATCGGCTGTGAAAATAATAATAGATTTTTTATTAATCGATTTATTGCAAAACCTAAATCGATTTAAAAATCGATTATATTTTTGACATCCCTCGAGTAATGGCCAACGAATGTGCTAAGATTACTTTTTGAACGCACCTTGCCCCTGGGTCTCTTACTCCTCGCCAGGCCTTTAAACGGTTCATAAATCATACAATATTTCTAAAAAAACGTTTTATTCAAAACGATATTTGATGGACATTTATACGCACGTACAGTTAACGCCGAAAGTTTCGATTAGCACTCTGTAACGAAATACACAAGCATGAGGCATGGTAGCCCACGCATATGACAGACTGTACCGTTCTCAAACTACCTGGTGTATTCTCAGACCAAAAAAAAAGATAGACCGAGCATTACGAACAACCTAATGGAACCGGCTTTTAAAACCTTGCCTAATAAGCATATACACGCACACGAAACTCATAGAAACTAAGAACTCAAATCATGTCTAAGTACCTGACATCATCGTATCGAACCGTACTGGGGAATTTTGTGCATAGTTTAGCATGTATACACCGTGGGTGTTTATAACCCGAAAGATTTAAACCACGCATTTTTGACGACAGTACGAGTAAATAATGCTATATCAACATCGGTCCAATCATGTATCTTAATTAAATTACTATTTTAGTACAAATTAAATCATATTAATTGACCGCTTCTTTGTGAACAAACCTTTACTTCAGAGAGTGAGCGAGATTAATAATCTCAAGTTGAGAAACAAGAGAGCAAGCATTGTCATTTTAGTGACATCAATTTCAAACTATCAGTCAGTTATCAGTGAAGGTAAATAGTTTGCATTCTCTCGATTGAGAACAAAGCAAAACTAAAGTCTAGTCTTAGCGATAAGAGAAAGAGGAAAGCTACTTGTGATTAAAGTGTGTAAGATAAAGATGACATAATTATTTAAAGCACTGTGCAACGCTGTGTTTTAGTTGCAATTCACATCCTTTTATCACGACTAAAAAAATTCGGTAGTGAAACCTTTTTGTAAGATAGATACCAAACTTAATTAAGCGAAACTGGCTAACAACCATACAGTTAGTGCATCTGCGTGTAAACGTAGTAGGTAGATACGTCACGCTTTTAGGGTGCGTCAGAATTGAGATTTTTTTAACTTGTGTTAATTAATTTGTTTTAAATTATGAATTTTTGGAATACATGTTTTATAACTTTATATACTCTAATTAGGCTTTAAATCGTTGGTTTAAATCCTTCGGGTTATTAACGCCCACGGTGTATATGTTTTATGTATTTAGTTAATGGGCATGGTGAAAAACTGGTTACACTTATTTTATTTATTTATCGTATGGCAATTATTTCGAACTGTGAGATTTTGGATAATACAGTACGGTTGCCAGTATTGTTGCCCTTTTTAGCGCCACCAAGTGGTCACGTGTAGGGTAGCGGTGGGTACTCCCTACGGATGTGGTGCAACTTCGACCCCCTCTAAGAGTAATCTTTTTTGGTCTGAGATTGTATTTACTAAAAGTCGGCCATCCTACACGGTTGTATGTTACACTGCCATGGAAATACGTCTCATTACGCCCCGTACATAACCGAGTGGTCGTCACGTCCCGGGCCCATTAATACTCGTAGCGTTAGTCCGACGAACAAACAGACTTTGTTCCCAATCGAGACGTTACACGTCAGCGTTACTGTTGCGTTTTTAACAATAAAAAACAAGGGACTCACAACTCAACCTTAAAAATAGTCTTTTGTAGTAGCATCATAACTATGTACCTATACATTTTTCAACCTAACGAAGTGTTAGATTGCCTACATTTTTATGACACTGAGTGCACCTTGTCATTATAACTAATTACTACATAGTATAAAACAAAGTCGCTTTCTCTGTCCCTATATCCCTATGTATGCTTAAATCTTTAAAACTACGGAATGGATTTTGATGCGGTTTTTTTAATAGATAGAGTGATTGAAGAGGAAGGTTTCTATGTATAATAACATCCATTAAATAGTGCACCCGTGCAAAGCCGGGGCGGGTCGCTAGTTGAACATAAACAGGTCTGTATCCGATAATCTGGCCCTCGGTCAAGTTTTATGATGCAACAATTTTTGACATACCCAAGATAAGGGTACCTTTTTCTTAACAATATATAATTACCTAGATTAGAATACGATTGAAAGTGACAGTTTTTCCATATTACTACTTACGTGATAGTGTGTATGAAATGACAGCTATTCCGGTCGTAAACTAAAACTAATCCCGATCTTGTAACAAATAAGGCGCTATTTATTAAAATGTCATTAGAATTTGTCCTTATATTTGCACCTCGGAAGCTTGACAACAAAGTTTTTAAATATGACGACCGCTACGCTATAGCCTAGTTGGTACTGACCCAGTGACCCTGCCTACGAAGCTGGAGGTCCGGGTTCGAATCCCAGTCAGGGCATTTATTTGTGTGATGAGCACGAATATTTGTTCCTGAGTCGTGGATGTTTTCTATGTATTTAAGTATCAATTTATCTATAGTCTTGTACCCATATTACAGGCCTTGCTTAGTTTGGGACTAAGTCGATTTGTGTCCACAAATATTTAAATATTATGATATATCCAAAAAACAGATAAGTGCGAGTCGGACTCGCGCACGAAGGGTTCCTTACCATTATTTATAAAAACGTTATGTTTTTTTAGAGGGGCAACAGAAATTCATCATCTGTGAATATTTCATCTGTCTACCGCCTGGTGACAGACGAACAGATGGACGGACAGCGAAGTCTTAGTTAGGGTGTTTTACCCTTTGGGCACGGAACCCTAAAAATGTAACCCTTCTAGGAACATTTTGAGGTGTACCTCTGTAGAACCTTAAAAACACAGTTTCGCATATCTCTGGAGGATATTCACTCTAAACCTAACAATGCCAACCAAGTTGGTAGGCGTTTGGTATTATTGTGGGAAATATTTACTAGTTCCTTTTTGACACATCACAACACCCATATAACGTAAATCCGCATTACACTTCGAAACAGTGAATAAAATCAAGAAATGATATTAGAGCTTCATAAGTAGTCAAGTAGTTGTAACTGTTTTAGAGGAGAAATAAAATGAATATATGTACATATTTTTCTAACACTGATGCGTAGTAATTTATGATAATAATTCACCATGAAAACAGTTACGTACTAATCTTTTATTATTTAAATCTAGTGTAGCGACTAAATCATTCGTTTCGATTCAGATGATATATTCGTAAGTTGATGCATATCGATCAAATGAATGAATTTATACCCGTAGTAAATTACGTGTTATAAAAAAAATATGTATTCCAATAAATTGCAAACGAATGAAGTGTAAAATTACCTTTATCACGGAATTTGAAAATACAGTATCGATTTCTGAACGATACAATATTGAGTTGGGTAGAATGAAAATCGTATTAACAAAAGTTCTTACTTTAGATTCGTATCCAGTAGTGAAATATATTGGAACATTAAAAAACAAATTGTAATCGCTAATTAAGACAATCGATTCGTCTTACCCTCATCACTACAAACGCCAGTTCATTAACTGTCAAAAAGGTACTGGTAAATATTTCCCACAATAATACCGAGTTGCCTTATCTACTTACAATACATATAGTACTCTTCATTGGACTCCTCAATATACAAAACAGTTCAGAACATAAGATACTGAGATATCAGAGGTAGATAACAGGCGGTATTATCGCTAAAGAGTATATCAGTATACCCAACAACTTTGAAGATGGCTGAATTAGGTATCTTTATATTATCATTCCGCAACATGCTTCGTATAATTATACGTTAATGTGCTTAATAAATAAACAATACGTGTTAGAATACGTTTCAATGTCACATGAAGGACAAATCAAATTAGCATACACATAAGCAGCGTGTCTCACCGTATTATTTCGTTTTTGGTGATGTTGAGTCCTGGCATGATACAATAATATACTGCGCCAGGTATGGCAATCCGGTATATCGCGACCTATGGCATCAGCCTAATATCAACGGTATGCGGAGGTGTGTGTGTCATCGACAGTGACGTACGTGGTGTCTAGGGCATGCAAACCGGGATCCCGGAATCCCGAAATACCGGGACATCGCAAAGATTTTTACGGTATTTCATTACCGGGATTGAAGATTTTGCATTAAGTTTTATTAGAAAAGAATGAAAGTCTCATGTATTCGTAAAATTTACACGAATGCAACAATAAGAAAGTGGAGTATTTAAAATTAAATCGTAATTATTTGTCACATTATTCTATATATCATCTACTTATGTATAACACAGGTAGTTACAATGTGGCGTTAATTGTCACTTACTCGTATTCTCCCCTGAAAAACCGCGGGATCCCGAAATACCGAAATCCCGGAATTGAGGATCAAAACCGGATTTCAATCCCGGGATTGAGAATCTTCCGGTATTGCATGCCCAAGTGGTGCCACGATCCGGATTGTCAGACTTGTCTTCTTAGACCATGTGTCCTGGCTCCTATTTCACCAAGTTGACATACGTATATATTTGACTTTGAAAACTGTTTCACCAACTACATTTGTAATGTTTTTTGACAATTGTCGCGCCTGAGCTTTGGTGAAATAGGGGCCTGCTACCTATTTCACCAAAGCTGACAGGCGCGACAATTGTCAAAAAACATTACAATTGTAGTTGGTGAAACAGTTTTCACATGAAAATTGTTGATTTGTCAGCCTACATATGTCAAATACATACATATGACAACTTGGTGAAATAGGGGCCTGGTGGTGAGTAAAGTCGCTAGACCTTCCAAGGATTCGTTTTGTTGAGAGTGAGCGCCTTGCATAATATGTCTCTAGCCCTGTCATAGCTCTGTCAAATACAAACAAACGCTGTCACTCGCACGCCATGACATGGAAATGAAAAGTGAAGTTGAACTTTACATAAATGCACGTAGGTTGATATCGCATTGGACGCCGTGACGATATATATACCTATGCCTCGTTGGCGTCGGATCGCCAGTGGTTCACATATGTACTTCGACGGTGTCGAAAAGCCTCTTTGCCAACCTCAAGTTAATAAAGGGTCAGCAACTCGCTTGTGATTCGTCTAAAAACGCACGCGGCCATAGCCTACAGTATCCACTTACCATCTCAGACTGTAAGCTAATTCAGTAATCAGTATTTTATTGCTTCCATTGACCATAAGATGTTACATTATTCGAGTTCAACTATAGTTGAGTCTACCCTGTAGGCCACTGCAATACAACTTTAATCTAGATCTATTATTACACATATATGTATCTAGCGGTAAAACAATTTAATTAGATACACAGTGGATCTACTGAATAGATTGAATGAGATAAATTGCAAAATATATAAAATTAACAAATATTTTAACACTGTTCTAACTATATCTAACTAAACTATATTATAAATTAACTTTCTAAAAACGCTTTTAATGAGTAAAAACAGTTATCTATTAAATATTTCTTTATTTCGTATTTGCCATCGTCGGTGTATAAAAAAAAACATTATTCACAGAACAGACGCATGATGCGGTAAGCAATTGTGTTTGGGTATGTCTGCCCATAGACAATAGACATAACATACATAAACTCACACCCGTATTCTCAAAAGGGGTACACATATACCACTACACACACACGTACACTAGACATATGTCTGTAAAATTAAAATACCGTGAGAACAGCAATCACTGCCCAATGTTATATCCAGATGTTCTCCGATATTCTCAAACATATATCTATTATAACTTGACCTCTGGGTTTGCAAGAAGTGCTTAGCATTGCAGGTCCCAGGTGTACTGGTCTAAGTGCGTCCATGTGGCGCACTTTGTGAATGACAGCCCTGGCCTAACATGTGTTTAATTGTATATTTTTGATATTAGAGTTTGATATTTAGGATTAATATTCGCATGTAAGTTTAGTTGTAAAATTTGACTGATATAAAAAATTGGTTTGTACTTACTGATATTAATTTGGATTTGATTTAAACATAAGATTACAGTGTGCTTTTTGAAAATAAATGTTGTTCCTAATGGAAATAAGAAATGAAAATAACTAAAAGAATCCTGAAATATTTCTAGGTGAATAATGCTACAATAGGGATGTTGACTCAAAATTTATTGGTATCTAAATTATATCCAAAAGAAAGAAGACATAAAACTATGCCAAATGGTGAAAATCCCATTAAAATATCTCAAAAAATAACGAAGCTACAACCGTTAGAATGTTGTTAATAAGAGTGAGAAAGCACTAATTTGTAGTGACGTCACTGACTTAAAGCGCCATAGTAAATGAAGATCGTTCCATACAGAGGTGCGTTTTGCGAAAAAGGGACAGAACATGCCCCCACTTAAAACTTTGATGACTTGTAATTATGTAATTATTTATTTTTTTGAGTTACTTTTTTCGCTATTTGGTTGAGAATTTGATCCTTTTTCGAGAAAATTTGAAGTAGTTGAGTTTCTTACTTAGTGTCAACATCCCTATAGTAGTAGAAAAAGAGCAAATATAAAACTAAAAGATGGAGTAAATCCTTATTACAAATTATTAAAAGCTAAATGAACATTTTCCGTCCACTACTCCCACGAGAAACCTAATACTAAAGTATTTTAGCCAAGGTTTCACTGGATTAAAACTTTAATATATTTCTCGGCTGTCATTAAAAGACGATTCCCAGACGTTTTGGTAAGGAATATTCTAGCTTCTAAAAGCAAATGGAAGACCATTTGATTGAGAAATAATGTCGATTAAAAAATCGACATAATTTCTCTATTAAATTAAGTCCCTAATTGTAAACGGGACAGACCGAGTCATAGTCTTGCAATAGTTGAACCCAGAGCTTTTATACGAAGCATTTTCGCGAAGAAGATAAACTGTTGCGTAATTAAATGGCCTTTTTAAATACTGATGTTTTATTACGATCACAATTATTGTCTTATTGCGATTTTATACATTGTGTTAATTGAAATAAATGAACTTTATTCACTTTTACAAGTCAAAAACTACTAGATGCTTGTTAATATTTCACGTAAAAAGATGAAGAGAATTTTAGTTTCTGTGATAGGGGTTTGACAAATTTTCCAGTAAAATAATCCATCAAAGTAGCGTACCTATAGCCTCATACCCTTTGATGTCTCCCCTCTTACGCCGCCGCTCAGGAACCGTCTGGACTAAGCGATATGCCTATAGTTGGTCTGATGTAGGATTTCTTCTTCTTGAATTTAAGCACAATTGTTAGTTACATGCGAATATATAAAATTGTTTGTGTCTACATAACATAAATAAATCAAATAGTAAGGAATATAGGCTAACATTTTCAAAGTTTCAACTAAATGTACACTTAACTTCAAAAACCACATGGAACATATCTCTCCTCTAACAACGGTAACAACGTGAATAAGTAACTATTACAGATATCGGTATATATCGATAAATTTATCGAATCATAAACATAAACATGTCAAGTATGTCGTGTTTTCACGACAAACTACGGCCATAATCTTTTTCTCTCGGCAGTGGTATCATTTCCTTTCTTAGGTAGGAATGTCGGCGTGGTCGGATGCATCGTAAAAATAATATCCATTATTATAATTGGGCCACACGTGTGATGTGTTTTTCCTTCCTTAATGGGGTTTACTTAAGATATTTTGATGCGTATTTGTGACAATTAAAAATAACTGCGGTAGGTTTTAAGCACCATTTACGCGCGTGCGAGAATAACATGCAAGTTAATAGTAAATTATATTTAAAACTAGTGGCTCTGTGATCTGTAGACCTCGCGAGTGAGTCAAAAAATACGAAAACGAATCGATAAAAAAACTATTTAATTATCGAACCTGCTCTTAAAATTTCACGAGAATCGGTTGGGAAGTACGCCCCGTAGAGGGGAACAGCCGAACCTCCGGGCATTGTGAAAGCGTATTTGCCCTAATTGAAACGGCAATTATAGCTGTCAAAATCCTGCTTAAACCATTACATGTATGTATAATTTCGTGATCTCATATTTCTAATGATTATCTTTAGATTACAGAACCGCGGTTTTCAAAATGACCAGAATCCAATTTCTTTACAAAAACGGTAGGTATCAATAGCCTTCTGCTAATGGGTATCAATCAGAATTGTACTTACATTACTAATAAGGGACGAATGCTATAAGTCCGACATAAACGCGATCATCCTAGCTAGGCCGCTCCTCGTACTCGGCTGCCCCATAACAGAACAAAGTAAAGGACATTTTTGAAAAAATGAGATTCCATCACTGGTTAACTTAATTTTTGGAGGAAAATAAAAAGATCGAGAAGAGAAAAATATTGGACATTTAGAGAAAAAAGTAGCTATACGGAAACAAAGTAAAGGTTTCACGCTAGTTTATGCGAAAAACAACATCAAAACGCAGCAAATGCTTCAAAACAAAGTAAACATGAGATCTTTAATTTGTCACGAAATGGTATCCCGAAATACTTTAGTATACTTAAGTTTCGCAGTTCAATGTGATATCAACGTGGTTTGCGCACTCGCTTCCGCGCGCGATAATGTTAAGTGTCCGAATGAGCGCTAAGAAATTACTTGAATTGCTAAATGTAAGTGTCAAATTCACCTGATGGGCTCAGACCAAAAAAAAATTGGTCTCAACTGAACTGAACTGATGGATTGGAAGTGTAAAACCGCAAGGCGGCTATTAAGCAGTAAAATTATAAAACACAAATTGCTTTAATTGAATGTTACCATAAATAATATGGCACAATTAGCGAATACCCTGAACCAGAAAGCCTTACGGATTTATATGAAAACACCTTCGCTTAATAATACTCTTTAGGGTTGGTATTCATAACGCTTACCGACTCCTCGCATAATACCAATTATTATAAGTCTGATTTATGACACATAGTTGTTATGAATTGCGGGATCTTGTTACGCTAAATGCATCAGTGAACCGAGTAGAGGTTGAATCGAAACAGTTGTGAATAGTATTACGAGCTGGCGAAATTATGGGTTATCAAATTGTTGGGTGTGACGATCTAAATGGGCTTTAAAAAGGAAGGCTGTCTTATTGTGGAATATTTATATATTTATTGGTGAATACCTATTGCGTAGACGAGTTTAAACATTAATTTCTACTAATGTATTCTTGCGCAGGTATTTTCTGTAGGAGATACATAACCATACATACATACTCTACCGTAATCAAGCCGTTGTCTCCCGGCGAAATAACAAACAATAGCATTCTTTTACTATGATCCCTGGGATCCCAGGGACCAGTAGACGATTGGTTAAATTGAATTAAATTCAGAATTGAGCCAATCTCAGTTCTTTCAATCTTAACTCATCATCATCATCCTAGCGATATCCCAGTACAGTTTAATTTTGGAAATATTATCCATGAGGTCTATGCTTCCAAAACGAAAAGACACAGCATGTAACACTACATTTAATTAATGATACTTTGATTTTTTGTATTATTTTTATTTGATGTACCTAGATAGTGACCTTGAGGCCTATTTGCAGAATAAATGTTTTGATTTTGATTTTGACAGCTTTTCTCCATCCTGCCAGTTCTCAGTTTAAAGCTGATACTGCTCCGCCTACCCCACAAGTCCGCACTGTCTTTTCAGACACCTTGACACCTGAATAACTACCGCGAACTGAAAACGAAATTCCTTCGTGTATCTCTCTCTGTCGAACTTGCAAATACAAGCGAGATTCATCGCACTTTCAAATTCAAACGAAACTTCATTAAATTCCATTGAAATGCATTTGTGATATTACAAAACGTTTTGCACCAAGTGAGTCATTGAAATTCACACCAATTAGGCCCTTCGTTTCCAAATAGTCAGATAATTGATTATAATTACTGGAGCGGCACAAATTGATCAACCCCTATCAATTGAGCGTTAAATATGTAAATAACTCCGACGAAAATGGCGGGCGGGGTGGCCATTGCGTCTGAAGTGACGTTGGGTAACACAATGTTATAGTATCCAATTATGAGATTTTTTATTAGCTAATATGGATGGATTTTGAGGAAAACCACTGCTGTTTATGATACATGGTTTTCTGGTATTCAAATTGTAATAGTAGCGAAGCCACCGACTGTAGGGAGGCACGATGAGTGGAAAGAACTTAGTGGTAACGGTAGGGGTCAACCGCGGGATGGTTTTTCTGTGGGCCCAGTTGCCCACAAAGGAATACAATTCTATTATCACAATAATACTTTTTGTTTCTAATAATAGTTAATGAATAAAGTGCTTACAAAACTACTCATTCGTATGGTAATTTGCGAAGGACTAGATTCTCTAATGCAATCTATTGAAACGCTTGTCAATAGTAGTATAAAGAAGAGTTAACATGATTAAAGCTACACAATTCACCACCATTGATTCAACGTTATTTCCGTCAACACAGATTTCAATTAGGTAATTAAAGTAGTCAATAAATACCTAGGCTAGCGAATCAAAATCATCGTAAAGCTAACCAATTTTTAACCACAATCGCGTGTATTAATTGGCGCGTAGTCCCCCATTTCCGTAACCCTATCCTGGATCGCCGACAATTACCGTACCTAGCGAGTTCGGTTACAGACTTATACAATTTGTTGAACACACACCGACAATACTGTAACGAACGTACTTAGTCGTCAGAGACATACATAAAAACATTCACGCCTGTATTTCCAAAAGGGATAGGCAGAACATATTAAGTGAGACTTATAGTAATGTAGTTTTTAGAAAAGATGGCTCAGACATCAAGACGTAATTTAATATTAAACCCTTAAGGCTTGGTCACACAGTGTGGCGTGCGCGACGCAAACGGGAAGCCGTGTAACGCGACCGCTGCGCGCCGACATGTATGATAAAATCAAAATCAAATCGTTTATTGCACTCATGTTAGTATACAGTTCTTTAGATAACGTCCCGCTCGCGTCGCACAGCCTGTGTGGCGTCGCTACTCGCTAACCTGAGGGCATACCGCGTTCCGGAAACGAAGTTTTTCCTCTCTGTCGCACTTACGTACAGACATGCAAGTGCGACAGAAAGTATAAACTTCGTTTACGGTTCCCGGTAGCCCCTTTGTAACCGTGAGTACATTCCCGCGCGGAGCGATCGCGCACTCAACGCGTCACGCTGGCGTTACGCACACTGTGTGACCAGGCCTTATGGGTTAGTATCTATAATCGTTTACAAACGCGTAGTCGTAGTCGGCATTGACGTTCCTTTGATAACAATTAAGCCCAAGATCATAGAACATCCTGTTCTATGTTTAATCCGCTTAACCTAACCTATTATTCGAATATCGCGAAATACGTTCCAAAGTACCTGATTAAACTCTAATACAAGTATGATAAGGACAATTAATCATGCCATAGATTAGGAATGAGGAGGGAACAGACTTGTTGGCACCGCTCTTATCAATTGTTGAAAACTGGAAAATCCCTTTGTATATGCTAAAAAAGGCACATAGAAAATGTTGGCACCTTGTCATTGTGTAGTATTTATTTTTTCTTCACCAAAAAACAAAACTTAGGATAACATTTGGAAAACATCAAACTTCAACCTAATAGGCCATTCCATTGCAAATCTAACATGCGTAAGTTTGCAATTAACCATCCCGCTCTCTGGTGGCACTGCGCGTAATTTCGTACATATTTAGTACATTTTAATTGATTTTTGGAATACTGGATCACTTATGAAAAATCTGTTCGATTATTTTGTTAGAACAATAAAAAAGTTTATTTTTATGATGATATGTATTTTTTGACAGAGTTACCAAGGCATTTTTCAATATTTTGTTCAGTCATTTTGTTTCTTTGGAACACCGAACCAATCCACCATGAGTCTGGGTAAATATGCCTTACCAGAATATATAGCCGCTGTGGCCGAAATCGGTCAAGACTTCACCTACATAATATGGTATTGCTGAGTTATAATTACTAGTAAACAAAGTAAATGTAACATCTTGACCCCCATAACAGAATTTGCATGCTTTTTTAAATAAAAAAAAACAGTTTCTTTATTTAAATAAATAAAGAAACTCGTGTTGACAAAGAGCCTTTTTGAACATGACTGATTCTCATTTCCCTTTAACAAAGGCATGGGATAAAATAAGATACAGTATGTTAAACCAATTAGCATAAAGGTCAACGACCCTGCAATTACTGGGTGTAGGAAAAACGCAAGTTTAGGAGATAGGTGTCCTTTTAAAGGGCGAGCCTTATACATATAACAACTGTTTGTTTTATTTATGTAAATTTTCGCTTGGTCTCCATGTTTGTAATAAAAAGAAATATAATTCGGTTGTAATAGAGTTAAAAATTAAACATCTAGTTTCTTTTGACGCTATGAAGCTAGCGCCGCATGTCTGAGATAGGGTCTTAATTAGTCTGGAATTTTTCGGTACTCATTATAATACACACAAGAAACTACATAAAATAAAATAAAAACTATAACAACTCGGCACAAAATACGCGAGCATGACTATAATAATAAGAGCGTAATATCGTACCTACAGATATTTCTGTCACTGTGGGAATGTACACATATATATGACGAGGTATCCATTCGTGCGTAAGGCATTCACGCCAACAGCTCTGTAGGTGGGCTTCTGTATTGGCAGTGCAAAATTTTGATCCTTAAGTTTTTGAAGTGGTCCATATTATATTTTTAATGTGGTCCATATTATATTTTTTATTGATAGTAGACTTTAGAGTTCAAAACTGTAGCCGGTTTTTTTTATTAAATATCGTTTTAAGAAATATTTTTTGAATTTTATCTTTGACATATCACACGTTTGGTAGGATTAATAGGATAGTGCCTTGGTCTGCCGCGAAACAAAAGAAACTCCGAACGTGTGGCATGTCAAAGATAACATTCAAAAAATATGTAACGATATTTTTAAAAACAGGCAACAGTTTTGAACTCTATAATAAGTAAAATAAAAATTAATGTGGACCACCCCAAAAAAACTTAAGATTCCCATCCCAATTGTATTATTTTCCAGACATAAGTTTGTTACGATTGAAAGACGTATTTCGTAGTTGACGTATTAATTTATCAAAAATTTACATAAAACGATCAAGAACTCCATTGTCAATATGTTAACCTATCAGCATACAGTCAAGTTGCCCACACACTTGACAAGACCAGTAAGGTGTTTCCTCTTGGGTTGGAAGGTCAGTTGGTAGTCGTTTCCTTAAAAACTAGTGCCTACGCCAATTCTAGGAAACCCCGGGTATCTTTCAGGGTGCAACTGTACTGGGACAACGCTAGGAGGATGGTGATGTTTACCTATCATACGGTATTTTGCTGATGAAAAATATAGTTTATTAGTGACCGACCGAAACATGTTATTTTGCCGAAACCGAAACCGAAACCGAAGGTTCGGTTTCATTGTAGTTTCGGCCGAAACCGAAACCGAAACCGAACCTTTTATAAAAAAAAAGTCCTTAAAAAGTCGAAAAAATGTTAGTAAGTTTTTTTCTAAAATTAATATCTCGCCGACCTATAATTACAGGTTTCTACTTTCAAAGATTTATCACAATGAAATTTCAGCACAGTTACAGAGGTTCTGTTTGAAAATTTAATTACCCTATAAATAAAGTGAAAAAAAATACATTATTTGTAACACAAAGTTAGCGATTTTTTAATGGTGTTATAAAATAAAACAAATTTATTATTAAAATATGATGCTCATAAATTATGTTTATTTATTTTCAGTTACTTACATTTTAATTATACTCACAAATATCACAATCAGTTAGCCTCGAATGGCTAATTCAAATATAATTAGATAATCAAAATAATCAAATTGATCACCTTTGGTAATCATTTTAGCGAACCTTTTTTTTTATTATGTAAGGTGCATAACATAGGTTATGATAACAAATCAACAATATATAGTAACAAATCTATACTTATACTTTTTATAACTAATTATCTAATTAAAGATAAAAACAGTGTTTTTGACATACTTACTGAGATCAACAATTTTTTAGGATCAACTACTTATAGATTTAATCTTTGTCATTTATTGTTTACAACAGTCTTATCAACTTTGCTTACAAGTTACAGTACAGTAAGGTTGACTATAGTATTTTTTTTACGTATTAATCAACAGATAGTAAAATAATAAAATAATTATTATATTAGATAGTGCCGAGCGCGCCCGACGTTAGCCGAGCGCGACCCGAAGGTACGATGTTGTAAGTTTCGGCGCGGCCGAAGGGTTCGGCCGTTTTTGGCCGAAACCGAAACTCGGGCCGAAACTTGATTTTTTGGCCGAAACTGGCCGAAACCGAAACCGAAATTTCGGTCGGACACTATAGTTTATCAATATTTTAGAAAATTGGTCGATAAAAAAGACGTAAGGTGTCTTCAGGTAATTACGAATGTCGGGTAATTCCGATAATAAAAAATTCTAGTCTAACTAAGCGATTTTGTTGCACTACCAAACATCAACAAAAAAATTAACATTTCTTTTTGATGATGATGACGATTAGAAGCAATGAAATCGCTTAATTAGACTAGAATTTGTTACTTTCGGAATTACCCGACATTCGGAATTACCCGAAGAGACTCTAATAATAAACATTATCACCAACATTCGGATTCGTATATCAATGGGAAGTTGAAAAATTCTTCGGTACGAAATTCTGCAAAAGATCTAACTTTCCAATATTTTTAAATCCATAAATACGTTATTTATCTACTTTACGAGCTCGAAACAACTGCCCACTCGATGAAGTAGGTAGGTCAAAAAATAGTACATTTTGATGCAAGTGCGGAAGGTTTGTCATCTCGCACGAGTCCCGAGTTGTCTTGGCCCGAGCCGTGAGGCGAGGGGCAAGACTCGGGACGAGTGAAAATGACACTTCCGCATGTATATCAAACGATGTTTTTAATACAGTTGCGAAAAAATATTAATAAAACAAAACTAAATAAAACAGTAATTAAAAGAGAAAACAAAATGTATTTACTTGCCATTGTGGGCTTTGCACGTACCTGCGGGGTAATCACGTAACTCTTTTACTACCGTTAGATAGATTTTAATGTCAAATTTTAATTGTCAGCTCATACATTTATACTTCAAAATGACAGTAAAATCTATCTACCGTTAGTACATAAAGTTACGTGATTCACCTGCTGGTCTACATCTGGCGTAGTTTACACACATGTTATTTAACAATCGTATAAATCGCACGTTTCACAAAGATATTACTAAAACAATACGTCATTACAAAATTAATTCGAAAAATTATGAATGAAAGAGGGGGGAATTCAAAAATCGGTTTAACTTTTATTTGATAGACTTTGTTCAACAAGCCATGATTGTCAGCATTCAGCCAAAACCAAGACTATTTTGCGAGACATTTTGTGTCACGTTGTAGTTTAATTACATTTATATATGAAAAAACAGTTATTTTTAATTTTATAATTAATTTATATTTCATTTTTGGGTAAATAAATGTATGTTCTGGCGAAAAAAAACAAGCGTTCATTCATCCGGCGCGGCGGTCCTGCATAATACTCTATTAATCTTAGGTCTCGCGTAATATTCGTTTCCGGCCATTGGTCTACTCAATCAGATAACTTTTTGGAAACAGTTTTAGATTTTTTAGTATATGATAATCCTGTAACCTGTTTAATATGCAATTTTAATGTTTTAAATATAATAGAAGTATAGTTTTAATGGCAAATGCTTTATTAAATAAATGAGTAAACTGATTGAACCTAAAACTCTTTTATTGGATGTTTGGATTGGACCAACATAAATTTTAAAAAATTGGAAAAGTAAAAGCACTAGTGCGCGAAATCCAACTTTGCGCACGATATACAGCTACATAAAGTACCTACCACTTTTTGAGCAAAATTTTTTTCGCCCACCTCTAGCTGCATGGGAGGCTGGGAGTCCCCCTTAAAAATTAGTTTTGACAATTTTAATGGCTTCGGGTCAACAAGATGCTTATACTGTGAGAATTTGAAGACATTAGCTCCAACCGTTTGGCTTTAAAACCTGTATTACAGACGACGGGCAGACTGACGGACTGACGCGTGAGTGACAGCAATAGGGTTCCGTTAGGACCGTTTGGGTACGGAACCCTAAAGACCAAGTCGCGTAACAGAATTCATTTCATTTATTTTTCAGCCATTTTGCTACCACGTGGCGCCACGTTTTTTAATTAGACCCCGAATTAAAAAGGTTCGCAGACTGACCGCGACAATCTGCAGAGAAAATAAAAACGAGCGCGCCACGGAATCCCTAATGGCGTCCAGAATCCAGATTAACACCATTATAGCTGAGAAGAGAAAGGAGAAACCTCATAAAATCTGTCGTGAAATGTTCAATTATTATGTTCCAAGCTAAATATCTTACAGTTCCAGCGTTCTTTTGAAAAACTGTCTATAAGGTTTATTAAAATATGCTAATTATAAGCTTAATAAATTCAGTACGATTACCTACCTTTATACCTTTATAAGCACTTTATATGAAACACTTTTGATGACTGACTTATGGAAAGGTTAACACATGGTCAAGTAAAACCGGCCAAGTGCGAGTCGGGCTCGCGCACGAAGGGTTCCGTACTATTACCTATAAAATGGCAAAATAATCACGTTTGTTGTATGGGAGCCCCCTTAAATATTTTTGTTATTCTGTTTTTTAGTATTTGTTGTTATAGCGGAAATAGAAATACATGATCTATGAAAATTTCAGCTATCACGGTTCATGAGATTCAGCCTGGTGACAGACGGACTGCTAGTAATAAGGTCCCGTTTTACCCATTGGGTACGGAACCCTAAAACAGATGACACTCACCCAGTAGATGCCTATTCATGACATCGAGGTCTTTTGGTTTATTCCAGCATTTAATACACTGATTATCAAACGGTTCCATAAGGACATAGAACAAACTGGTCGTAATCTAACAACCTGGACGCGAACGGACAAAACGAAACACACGACAGCGTAGGAAGTCTAAACCTAGGCTGACATGTCATCCAAGCAATGAAAAGCCTGTTTACTCTATGATTCTTACGCGCGTTTATTGAACCAACTAATTTTGAATAATTTCTTGAATTCATCTTATTTGCTTTATTCTAGCATTCAATACAGTTACTTATAAAATATATCCGTAAATACTAGAACATGAAGTAAGTATAAAACAGGAGCCGGCAATACAATGTTAATCGGTCTGTAATCGCAAGTTGGTGCAACCCGCTCTAAACCTTGACTTGACAAGTGTAAGTATTACTGTTGCCGATGTAACACAAATAATAAAAAATAAAGTAATTTTTACTATATTTATACTCGACCCTGTTATAAGGTCGAGTATAAATATAGTATCTCTGCATCCCTAGACCCGTAACGTACGGTATGTACTTGTAATGATATGGAACCCTTCATGTGGTCCAACTCGAACTTGGCCGGTTTTTTTAGCTTCGCTGCTACTGTCACTATTTGTGCCGAAACAAAACGAAAAACGTCACGAATAGAACGCACCGTGTGTTAAAGGATCTGTTCTTGTTGATCTGTTATTTTAGAGAATTAAAATTCAGGATTTGACGTGTGAATTGTTTTTTGTATTTCAGAAGTATGAAATTCAAAATGGAAAAACATACAGGCGAATTGAGAACCTCCTCCTTTTTTTGAAGTCGGTTAAAAACAAATTATTTAAATGTTATATACAATAAAATTGATACTTAAAAGATATGTTTAAACGGATCTAACGCGATATTTATGTATTTACCTTTTTTACTGACGTTTCGACACGGGTTGCACCGGTCATGTCCACGGCATGACAAACATAAACGTTAAAAATGTATGTGAATAAAGTTTAAAATGTTATAATAAAATTGATGTTGTTATCCCTGAGAGATCGCAACACCGTGCGTTCTGTTTAGCTCAATTGCATAGTTTGTTCCTATTTGGCTCTTGCCCATGTTAGGGCGTAGGAGTCATGCTTGACTCTGACTGAACTCGCAGTACGATTGTTCAGTTTAAATACGATCAAGATAGATACAACCGAACCGATACAAGATATCACGCTTACAATAATATTAACATTCATCCTGTGAACTCCTCTCTTGCTTTCCTTTATTTATAAACTCGGAGTGGAAATGTTCAATGAAAACATTTGCTAATTTGGATACATCCGGCGTTTGGGAAAATTTGTTACTTGTATGATTGATGGGGTTTTCCTAGCCTTGTTTGTATTAATTGAATTCGCATTATAGCTAAATTGGTATTGTAGAAACAATATAATAAATTATGCAAACAAAACCTTATCGTTTTTGAAAACAAGCACAGGATATGGACGCTTTCGACTGCAGTATTTATTGAACTTGTTTTTTTTTTAAATCACTACATAGTGTAAAACACGGTCGCTTTCTCTGTCCCTATGTCCCTATATCCCTATATCCCTATGTATGCTTAAATCTTTAAAACTACGCAACGGATTTTAACGCGTTTTTTAATTTAATAGATAGAGTGACTCAAGGGGAAGGTTTATATGTATAATACATGCATCAGCATTGCACCCGTCCGAAGCCGGGGCGGGTCGCTAGTTTGTAATAAGTAAATCTGTTGTGACTTGGAACCGTCCTTTAATATTGCACTTTTCTCATTTATTTAAGAAATATTAGGTTCTAGTGGCATAAGCATATACAAAGTGCCAAAATAATGAGAATACTTATACTACTCCTGAGATGCTATTTGAAAATTCGCTGGACATCAACGTGCAACATCAACATCACTATCATTACATATGACGACCGGTTTAGCCTAGTGGGTAGTGCACCTGCCTGTGAAGCTGACGGTCCTGGGTTCGAATCCCGGCCAGGGCAAATATTTGTGTGATGAGCATGAATATTTGTTTCTGAATCTTGGACGTTTTCTATGTATTTATATCTATTAAATATATCGTCATCTAGTACCCATAACACAAGCCTTCTTGAGCTTACTATGGGACTAGTTCGATTTGTGTAAGATTGTCCTCTAATATTTATTTATTTATTGATTTATTTATATACTTTTCACGACCACTTTAGTCTAGTTGATAATGATTCTGTCTACGAAGATGGTGGTAACATGTTCGAATGTGATGTGATGAGCATGGATAATTTGTTCCTAAGTCTGGCATGTTTTCTATATATTTAAGTATGAATAGATACTTAAATATATAGAATATCTATACGCATATACACTCGAGGGCAAAAATTCCTGTCACCCTAAATTTAAAAACCGTATTAAGTTTTTCTAAATATTTTACACTAGTATATAGTATTCTTCGTAATACCCAATATCTCGCTCCGTAACATTGTTTTTTTCATGGGTTTTTAGGAGTCCGATTTAAACCTGTGTTGAGAGCGAGGGACCTAAATTTGTCCCTTCTGTTGGCAACACAGTGCATCCTCAAATTTCATAAAGGGTCAGCAACGCGTACGTGACTCCTTTGGAGTTGCGGGCGTCTATAGGCTGCGGTAGCTGCTTACCATCAGGTGGACCGTAAGCTTGTTTGCCACCGGCGTTGTATAAAAAAAACCTGGAAACGTTAATTTTTTTTAACTGTTATTTTTTCAGGTTAGATGTAGAATTAAATAAAGATCATGACAGGATTAAAAAAATTTACAAGTTTGCACTATTTTAGGAAATATGACGGTATTTTACCGACCCTTATTCTTTGTCCGCGAGTGTATATGTATGTCGTCGCCTAGCTTAGTTTGGGACTCCTATTTTTAGGGTTCCGTAGTAAACAAGGAACCCTTATAGTTTCGCCATGTCCGTCCGTCCGTCCCCCGCTTTTCTCTTAACCGTTAGTACTAGAAAGCTGTAATTTGGCATGAGTATACATATCAATGACGCCGACAAAACGGTAGAATAAAATCATAAAAAAAAATTTTTTTTAGGGTACCTCCCCTACATGTAAAGTGGTGGTGCATTTTTTTCCTTTCAAACCCCATCGTGTGGGGCATCGTTGGATAGCTCATTCAAAAATATTTAAAGGCTTCTAAAAGCATTTTGTCATTCAAGAATCGGTAGGCGTGATATTAAGCTATGAAGTGATAATTTTTGCTATGGTCAAGTGTCCCCGCCCCCCATGCCAGCTAAACGGTGGCTACTAGGCATGTGAAAAAATCATAGTAGTAGTATATACGATGAATTTAAAAGGAAAACTATCACAGCTAAGTAAACATCACCGCAAAGGGAAAAAATATGTATACAACACAACATCTCAAAAAAGTACATCATCAGTACTAAGATCAGTAAAAACCCTTCTACGGATCCGTAATTCCGCATATGACCGGTGACGTGATGGACGGGGAACTACGGAGCCCTACGCTGTGCGTGGCCCGGCACGCACTTGGCCGATATTTTTAATTTCCATCTACTTTATGGATCCCTTATAAATCTTGTAATACTCAATTCAAAAAACCTAAAAATGATCGGATTCTTTTCCAAATTCAACTGCAGCCTTTACCCACTTCATTCGAGACTCGAGTACAACGACCTGCGACTACCGGTTTCTTACCTAATTAACAATCGGCAAACCTGATGACACTTTAGGAATTAATTAACGTAATCGATGAAAATGCAATAGGGATGTACCTATTGCATTATTTCATTGATCTAGATGATAGATCTATCTGCTTTGATTGAAAATTGTAATTTCGTTAGCGGACGCATCCGCTTGACAAAATTTAAAGTCAGATTTATCTATTTTGGATTTCTCATTATTTCAGAAAATCGCTTCATGCTAAAAACTTCCCGCTTAAATTCTACTACACATAATAAAAACAAAAAAATGGCAATTACTGTAATTGTTAAATTTTACTAAAAATGCCTAATAGTAGTTTATGCAACTGCTGCACAATGCGAGTGTTGAATGGATTAACTCGTGTGTTCTTATTATAAAACTCGCCGTCGGCTCGTTTCATAAAACTACACTCGCATTTTAATGCCTAATTATGTACAGTTGCATAAACTACTTTATCTACATCCGTATAATAAATCCTCTGTCATGTGTTCAGGAACCATTGCGTTGCAAGTGTAGTGAGCTCGAGCGTGAGCCCGTTGAAATGAAATGAAAATGAAATGAAATGAAATGAAATGAAATGAAATGAAATAATTTTATTCCAGACAAATCTCGTTTCGTTGAGATCTTTTTTGAGTACGATACCGTTTTCGATGCTATTATGGCCATATACGATCCGGGCCGGCGCGATATCGTAAAGCTGGTCCTTACGTACACTTTTTGAGCACATTAAAGAGGATTTACTACGTGGGTGTAAGTAGATAAACATTTTATAACTTGTAAGGCCTCTTAAGGTCAGTTGGGGTAAGAGGAACACCCAGGAAAAAGGAACACTCAAGGAACATTGGACTTAATGTGTACTGAAGTTGAAGCTTCTCTTACCCTTTTAAAAAATAATGTTCCTTTTATTACCTTATTACATTTTACGACGCCACCGCCATTGAAAGGTTAGATTTCTAATTAGGCTCAATTTACAAGTTTCGCGTAACTTTCACATGGCACACAAAATACAGTTCTTGTT
Source organism: Epiblema foenella (assembly GCA_963556455.1). Classification (NCBI taxonomy): domain Eukaryota; kingdom Metazoa; phylum Arthropoda; class Insecta; order Lepidoptera; family Tortricidae; genus Epiblema; species Epiblema foenella. Next base: position 16,153,599 of record OY747106.1, read on the forward strand.
TTGAGTAAAAACTTCCCTGTGCGCCTTTCTATTAATAAGAGACGTAATTAGGAGACCTATATTAAAAATTGTTTTGTAATCGTCGTCAGTACTTCTATACAAAATTATGAGCAAATAATCTTCTTCAGTTAAATGATTTTACACCAATAAAGGAAGGAACTTTAAAAATTATCATTGAATAAGCCCTTAGCAACAAGCCTAATGGTATTACAAACTCAAGTTACAAATTGTGTCAGTTATAATAACCAAAGCACCTAACTCAAAACCAACAGGATTTCACCCAGGATATGATATAATAATAACAAATGCCGCTTGATACAATAACCGGTCGACCTTGCTAGCCGACCTTCCCAGAACAGCCAGAAAACAACCAAAACCTAAAGATTGAGGGCTTTCGGCATCCCGACAACTTGCCGCACGGATAAGTCGAACAATTTTGAAGCCTACGAAGCTTCAAAATCGTGTATTCAATGTATAATCTGATTTCAGAAGTGATACTTATGAAGCAGAAGTAGATTCAGATTCATTTATTTCGTAGATGTTAATTACAATATAAATTTGCATTCATGTCAAAAGTATACGAATTCACATCATGATCGTCAACAACAACAACACGTAGTATAACAATATACACGATATACTTGATTTTTCTTGAAAAATCTCCACAAAATAAACAAGTTTGCAAACTACAAGTACTTACCTACAGTGTAGTAAATTCCTAAATGATGCCCCAAAGAAAATCTTAGTTCATTTCAAGATTATCTCAAAAATTTCAGCTTTAATGTCATACTAATTCGATTCTAGTGAACTCTGGAGCTTGGGCATTATGATCATCCAAGATTTGCTGAAGTTTAAAATCTTTTACTCTTGTTCAATTTAAAGTGTTCGCCTTATTCTCTATGCATGGCTCTCATTCACCTCCACAATCTGGATGAAAAATGGATGCATTTTAATTCGTTTCGATGAATTATTTCGCCGGGCATGTTCCACGCTTGCTCTGAATACAAATGTGCGGTCGTTAAATTAATTAACTAATTTTTGCTGCTATTTTCCATTTTCAGATTGAATATTTCTTTTAAAGAGGTTTTTAATACTTGCTCGTAATTAGGCGTTTCATTTTGATCATAATTATGATTTTTCGTCCATTAAGGTAGTGCAATTATTGCAATGCATTAATCCTCGCGACTTAATAGAGATTCTTCAAGTTTTTCTGCATATGGGCACATCCTCATTAAAATCTAGGTATAGTCGATGGACTGTCATATTTATGAACGACAACTACTGGGAACTGGACACGTTGATAAACAGTTGCCGCAGTAAACACCTATTGAGACGGTGGCGACGTGCAGAATGTCGCAACTTTATCGATGCACTCGTCGTTGAGTGCAGATAACGGCATCGCGTAAATAAACTACAATCGTGGGTTATTACATTATCGAGCGGCAGATCGCGGCCCACGCGAGCCCTGTCAAATCAGAAGAAAAAACTACTTACGAACGCACAAAGGTCCGGAGCAGTCGCTGGACTTGTTGGGTGCAATGTTCGGGCGGGAAGAGCAAGGGGGAACGGCTACCGCGCGAGTCGCGTCGCTTGCACGGGTCGGGTCGGGCCGCGCTCAGTTTCTCGCTCACGCTCACCGTGAACGCATGTGTATTCCGCATCAAAAACGGGACGTGAATCAAATTTAAACTTGTGACAAAACTTAGTGCACGGACGCGAGTCTAAAGTGCATCCCATTATGTTGCAGTGTCAGTGACGTTCTATAATGAATGTGTGCTTTATGTGCTGAAACTAATTACGCTCCTGAGTTTCTGGAAACTTAAGCCGATGGTCCTCTTGAATAGTAACATGAAAATAAATGGTAAAGTCCCCTAAGTTTATGCATGATGTGCGTGTTCTATGTTGTTATGCTGGATATCTGGATCTGATTGGTTTGCACGACGCACGGATCATTCGAGGTTTGCACACCGGGACTTCGGGAAACGAGGCTTATAAAAAACATATTTAAGTGAACACGCCGCTTCCGAGACTACCGAAACAAAACAATGGCAGACCTTGGTCACAGACGACATTGACTCTCCGAATGTAAATTTGAGTTAGCATGAACATAATGGTGCGTTTAGAAGTGGATGTATTATGAATAAAGGCTTGTGTGTGTGACCCTGTCGCGCCTACGGGACCAGACTGTGGGTGGACGACATAGCTCCACCGCCTAGCGCAGCAGTGGGTGTTTGAATGGAGCCAGTTAATAATAATGGTGAGATTTAATCACCACCATGGAGGTTACACAAGAAAGCCAGCATGCGTCTTGTTCAATCGTAGAAAACTTTGGATAAAGCGTTTCCGATACACTAACATAGTCAACTACCAACGCGCTTGTAGCATAGGCGTATTTACTAATCCTTGACTCTGGTCTGCCAAACATTACGGCTAGTTGCAATACTTATATTAGCTTTGACATTTATCTGTACGCTGATCTTGATAGCTACACTAACGCCGCGCCGATAGATTAAAAACACCATTTGATAATGTACCTAAAATGACAAACATTACAATTGTGATAATCGTTTGCACATGTACAAATAATGTATCTTTGGCTAAAAGCCTCTGAAGAGGCTGAATCCATACAAGCTCGAGTGTAGCCAATCAATTCGCACATGTTGCTGAACAGACCTCAGATGTCGATGGACAAAAAACAGCACCCCACATGTGCAGCCCGAATTCAGGGCGACGCGATGCGATGACACCATTAGGGTACCGAATATTTGGACAAATGTTCAGAGAACATTGAGCAGAAATTTTTGAGTTTAAAAAGTATCATTGACTTCTTGACATCAATAGGGTTTGAGAAAAATCTTATGAAACTGTTGAATGTTCAAAAAACTTTCGGCAGAATAATAATAATAATAATAATATACTTTATTGTGCACTATACAAATAAAAATTGTTTAATTTCAAAAGTTTTGTTATCCATCGAGCATTGATAATGTCTTAGAATTATTGATGTAGGTTCGGCGCAAGCCCGAGCAGTATTTATAGCCGCCACAAAAGAACCAAAAAGTGATAGTAAAGATAATAAACGTATGCCCACGCATCTGAAATAACAAATCCGACGTAGAGAATGAAATTTAATTAAAGATTGAATTACCTTAGCCCTATTATTATAGACGTATGATGAATGTGAAGGGAAAAAAGTTGGAAACCTGCGCGGGCGGCACGTGGGACGCCAGATGCGCGCGCATCCACGACCCTTTATCTTGTGACTAACTGCAGCTGAGGATTAAGCCCCATTATGTTGCAGTTAAAGCGGAACAAAGCTTTCAAAAGTCCCTTCTTACGAGCAGTTTGCGTATAAATTCAATGGATCTTTTAGATTTTATAAGACTTGTGAAGAGTTTCCGCAACATTAAAACGAATATGGTCACATCGCTAAAGATAATTGTGATAGTAAAGTTACGGTAGCAAGTAAAACGTTTAGGAAGTGAAAGCGGCTCCAGGAAAACAGAAATCTTTTAGAGAAATCAGATCAGGTTATCTGTGTAGCCTAATCCAAAATGACAGCCATAAACTACACCAGAATTTGCGCAAATGGCCGTCTAGATCCCAAAGAGGTCAAGTCCGGCTTGAGGAGTTTTTCCACCGATTATGATCGAGTCTTTACGGTCACTACCTTGTACGGCAGCCTGCGCTGGAGTCGCGCTATTGACAGCTGTGGGATCGACGGCGGCTCGATAACTATCTACTCTCTAGGTGTTTTCATAATTTCTCTATCCCTATTCGATTTAATTGAGCGCATAATGTGGGAACACCGTTTCGGAATTTGTTTGGAATGAATGAATGGGCGATATGATATGAAGTGAATTGAATGTCAATATAAATATGGTATTTAGGTCGCCCCATGACGATTCTAAATCACATCGAGATTTTATTGATTATAATAATCTATCGGAGCATTCTGACTTTTGGAATTATACAAAAGTAGCAAAACTGGGTGCGAATCTTAAGTACATTTACGTAGTGCAAATGTATTCGAAATGGAATCGGAACAATACCTACTTCTCCACAAACATTGCTAACATTTGCAGTGAACCGACGTAGAAAACACATTGTAAACTCCAACAAACAGTCCTTAGCGACACGTGTAGCGAGTTTGAGTAATTGGCAAGAATGCTTTATGAATATTAATTCTGCTGAGCGCTTGGAAAATCAAAACACCAGGTGCAACAATATCGCTGACTCTACAGATGTTTAAACTGTTAACCTCATTTTCAACTTTGAATGCAATTTGTAACGTACCTGCTTCCTTAGTTTTGCATATCAAGATCATAGACGTATCACGAGGTCTCATGTAAACTTCAGAGTAAAACTGTCAAACTTGGCAACATCTTTCATAATTTGTTTATAATAACGAAGCAGTGAACTATTTGAAGCTTTACTAATTTAATTAATGTCGCTTGCAGGAGCCTACTTAATAGAAAATAGTTTCTATAGTACACTAGGCACAAAGCCATCCTTACTAGGTACGTGGAACCATTATCTGCGTTTGTAAGTATGATATCAAAGTCCTAAGAAACCGGTATTGATTATAAATTATCTCACAATGACATCACGTAGGCTATGTTAAATCATTGCCATATTCCCCGTATTATTCATCACTATCATCTGTAAGTCTTGACAACAAAAACAACTATTCCAAGAGTGATTTGGTAGATTATCTAATAGAAAATCATAGTGTGTAATCGCACATTTGGAAGGTTCACATTCATGTTCATGTATAACTGATGCACACAATCATATTTTTTTATTGCACTTCAGAGGTAGCTTTTTTAACACAACTTTTTTCTTAATGTTATAAATTATACGCAAAGAAGAGAAATTAACGCGAATCCGTGTAATGGATGCGCACGTACCATGCCACCTGTCAGGCAGCTGCCCGGTTTACAACAGGCGTTCGAAATCGCCCGCCTCCCCCAAAACCATACAAGGACGCAGATGTTTTGAAACATGCTTTTTAGTTCCAGGTGTTTCTGATGTATATCTTTTAACATTTATATTACAATCTGGCTTGATGATGCAATTTTATACCTTGCAATCAAGCTGGGTGTATTTTGAGAGAACGTTTATGATTCAAACTTTGTTGCTGAAATACTGCTATGTGTATCAAGATTCGTACCTAATCGTTTTTCGGATCGCATTTCCTTTTAACATAGTTGCGAGTTTATAGTTCAACGTCATAAACAGGAAACTGAATTCCGGCCAAGAACTTAATATCTGACCTGGTTTAACGCGCGTAATTAACAAAGAACTCTCCATTAGAGCGCTTGACTGAATTTTCGTTTTAAATGAATTTACTTGAGGAATCTTGACGAATTCACTTATTACGTCTAAATTAATTCCTTAAAACGTTACCGGAGACCTTTCAGTGTCCGGAACGAGACCGTTTCTAATATAATTTGTCTCATCCCACTTCTTATCTTTCATTTTCCTCTCGAGAAATTATATTTAACAAATTTATCTCCATATTTAGGTGTTTTGTCTCCGTGTTGGCTATTTCTTTCACTGTTAATTGAGTTCCTTTTTTTTCTTTCTTTAACTACATCCGAATTAGTTTCCTCTCCCTTATATTTGGGTGACCTGCCTATTACTTGCCTCATAAGTCCGCCTAATGTATCCAATAGTACTCCATCACCCGCAACACGGCTGCAGAGGAAATAGGACTGAAAATAAATCGCCCTTACACGGGCATACTGAAATAGACTGGCGTTCTGTGCTCCTTCAATTTCTTTGCTATTACCATATCCTGTGAGTGACTTCCGTTGCTATCGAATATTACTTCTTAGTAGATCTAATGATGGTTTTATTTATTCGTGTATGGAATCACAATAGTTCTCTTGATGTAAATTTGTAAATGATGATTCATTTGGACGGTACAATACAATAAAAATAAAGAAAATTAAATTAAATCAAACATAAACTGTCTATGGTAAACAACAGGCTAAAAAAACAATCTCTTCTATAGACAATCTTCGTGTAGTGGAAACAATGCAAAGAGGTGTCGGTGCGGTTACGGCAGAAATGTTTTGTGTGTTTTCCTTTGCCATCATTTAAATATAAGGCAGTCTTGCGTAAAACAATATACTTACCTATCTGCTGAATTAGATTTAAATATCATTTGATGTTTCTCAATAGTAATTAGATGGTTGTTAATATTAATCATTATTCAGAGGCAACATAATGTTTCTATTTATACCATAGCGTTAATTAAAACTCGCATTACCGTCGTTACACCCAGTTCATTTGCCGTGGGTAATTTACTTCGCGCCGTATCGTTACAGCATTGTTATTATATCGCATGACTTGGACTTCCCTGACGAGGGACGGTGACATGTCGTTAATCACTTCCATTCTTTGAAAGAATTTTGATTTTCAATCTCAATGGCCCGGGATTAACAAATCCGATGAATGACAGGAGTTAATTAAAAGTGCTTTTAGAGTCCTACAGTGTAAGTTGATCAACTCAGTGGTGACCTGCTTGCTGAGTCTCTTCCCTTCTGTGGCAAGACTTGAAACATCGTAGATTCGTAGTTAAGATATTGCACTAAACTTGTCTGTTTCTCGAAATATTTTACATGTTAGTACATAGAGCCAGTCTGGTCCAAGTTTTGAAACTTACACACGTGAACTTTGGTTCCCGTTGATATTGACTTCGTTTTTGGTTATCTGTGCGAATACATATTACACATAAGACAGTGAGGATAAAATATAATCGTTTCTAAAATTAACTTCAGAAACCCTCACAATTACAGATATATTCTCAAGTTGTTTAATTTCCGTGTAAAACTTACTCGTTAGCCAAGAACCGAGTTTTTAGACATATTTGTATTCGTATTACGCAATCTATATACGCCAATTCCGTTAAATCATAACAATAATCCAGACGACAGACATTATACTTACACTCCGGGAAATCGTTCTGTAACCGAAATTTGACTGACATTAACTCACATTATTTCTACTTATAAGCCTTTCATTAATTAACACAGTTTGTAACACGACCTCTGTCTGACTGATACCATCTATATCCCGGATGCGGATCATTTTTTAAATTTCCAGAACTTTCTCACAGCTTCGCGTCGTTTTTGTTATCCTGTTTGTTTGGAATAAATTAGTTTCAGGATTGAGTCGAGTCACAGCTGTGACTTTTTTAATTTCCTCTATTTGTTTACTTTGTTGGGGCAAGTTAAAAAGTTTTTAGGGTAGTTAACTTTTTTTTCAATAAAGAATTCGAATAGGGTTATTTTTTAAGCCCTTAATTCACCGGTCGGAATAAAAAGGCAATTTTTCTCAATTATATTGTCGTTGCATTTAGAAATGTTTCACAGGCTACAAAATAAAACTTTGTATTATTTATCGTTTTACTAAATTGTCAACCTGCACCATAAGTATACTCCGTTATCCTATCTCTACTATATTTCAGTTAAAAACCACATGTGTAAATATACGTAGTTCCGTTTCTAATCCAGCTTAATGTTAATCACTACAGACTAGACAGCCACTTCAGGCTGTGTTCCTGTTCCTACAAATTATCAATACAGACAGGGGTATCTAAATCTCGGAGATTCATCCGAGTCGCAGGTGGCCGCGACGATTAACGTGCTGGCATTCTGCCAGGCTTATACAACTCTCTTAAGGCGTATCCTCCGTGCGATCTAAAGAGGGCCTAAGTCTCTGAATATAAGCGACTAAAAGTTCTGATATATATAAATATTTATAATATAAAATATTTATATCTGAAACATTGGTATGTCACTAACAATTGTATCGTTTGAATTTTGTTTCAATACCAAATACTACGAAAACATATATTTAAGTAATGATCATTTTAAGTTAAAATTCGCTAGATACTGGTATTTTGATAGTTCCTTCTGAAAAAATAATCAGAATACATTATCACTTACTTTTATAAAACAATGATCAATTTTGTCAATAATTGACAAAATGCTTATTATCATGCCGGCTTTTCCAATTTTCCTAATACGGCGACGAGCACAGCATATCGAGTTATCATTCGCGACTTCCACGAGCTATTGAGACAAAATTTTGAGCGATACATTCTCCTTAAATTTTTGAACGACGCGGGACCTCAGATAACTATTAGTTGCTTGAAAGGATGCAGTTTTTTCTTCATATAATAATGTGTGAGTTTAATTGAAGTCAATAAGTTTAAGAAAAAATGGGGAGTCAAAGGTGAGAGACTTAGTGATTTCTTATTTGTCTTATAAATCATTTCGTTCTTAACCTATTCTTTATCATTAAAGTAACCTACTCAAAAACATTTAACACTCATCTTCTTTTCCATGAGCAATTTAATACATATTCTAGGTTAAACATTCTGAACACTATCAACAAAGTCGGAAAGTTCTCATTCATGAATTCACCAACACCAAATAAAGGCCTAAAGTGTCTTTGGCAACTTGACCAACTTCGTGTTCCAGTAAACAATGTTCACTAGAAAGTTCCAGAAACTTTTTCGTGAGTTTTTCCCCGTCATCGCCTCGTGCCCATTCCGCCCGTAGTCCGATTAGTCAAGGTTTCCATTTCGGTGCTTGCCTTATCCGGCGGTACACACTCTGTAATCTCAACACCATTTACGCCTCTGTCATCACTATCTTCTTTGTTGCTTTGATTTTTTAATTGTATCCTTTGTTCTTCATGCATATGTTTAACTGCATGTTTGGTTCTTTCTTCATTAGGTCTATCGTATTCAATGTTTGTTGCTCCGTAATTAATAACTTCGATGTTGTTTCGGGTCAGTAACCTGCATGGTATGATTACTTAAATGTCAAGGTACGTGAAATTTTGGTTTGTTTTTATCTTTGCATTGATTAATGATTTCTATTAATTTAGTCCAACAGCTGGAAGTATTTTGATAAGGTGTGAGAAATTTATTAAATATCGTATGTAAAGTATTATCAAATATTGACATGGTCATTTTAATAGTATTTTACATCAGAGATATAAATATAGAGATATTTTAATCTTTTTAGGTACTTTTAGAGGTAAAACATCTATATTAAAATAAACAGAATCCCCATAAGTTATCCTCGCCTGTGTTTCACATTTCATACACAAAGATGCAGGTGGGTAAAAGTTAAGTTATGACAACAAGCAGGCATGTTCCGATGCTTTAGTATGTTAATTACATCATTTGTGCATGACTGTTCAGACCTGGACATACTCCCTTAACTTTAAACTCTTTTTTTATCTGTGATATGAATTTAGAACGTTAATTTTCGAAGTTAATATTAATGGTTCCGCTGTCACTTCCCACAGTCAGCAGTTACCCTTTAGCTACATCATTATAGCAGCTAATCTCATAATCCAAATCGTCAAAGTTAGTCGCCACAGAGCTCGTAAGCCCTTTGAGCTATGGAACGTCAACAATGACGCCCTAATCACCGTGTGCCTCGAACAATTTATGTGCGACTCGAATAACCCCTTGTACATCAACGTAGGCACTCAATTTATTTCTTACGATAGTGTCAACCGCTAACTAATGATTACCATCGATCCTCGGTGCGTCGGCGCATGCGAGCACGCCGTCCCTCTCGATCTGTTCCCGATAGAGCGCTACGGCGATATAAAACCTGACAAGCCCGCTGAAATATTCCACGCGATGTCTACCAACCTACCTGTCAACAAATTATATTAATCTATAAATTCCGCAAACTACCAATCAATTTGCGAAACTTTAAATCTTTAATCCAATTTCGAGTACCGAACATAATCGATTTTAATAATGAACTCTCCGAAAGCTCGATCATTTCGCTTGTCAATAAAAAATAATCTGGTTTGGCCATTATAAATATTAACTTTCCGAAATTGGGCCGTACAGAGGAATGTGGAGGCAAAGCGATCCATCAAACGTAGTACTACGCGTACAGTTAAGCCGGCTCGGTTTTTTACAATGTCAACGGCCGAGGGACGAGTAAAATAGATTCACGCTGTAAGATACATATAATCAAAGCAAATAAAAATTATATTTTTCACCACGTAGCACAATCGATTCTGTGGAACGAGGTTTTTTATATGACCGACTCGTTTTTGCATGATATGCAATTACGAACGGCTAATGGTACACACATTTGCGAACAATCTCTCTCAACTAGCTCTAGTCTAGACGCACAACGTTATTGGCATTCGGCTTTCTAATACGAGCTTTGTGATTTTGAAAGTACCTGTTTGATCGATGCATGGACTGTCTGATTATCGGTTCAATAATTATGGACATGTCACGCTTGGCTTTGGAGCGATTAAAAAAATGCGAAGTCATACCAAGACGCAGTTTGAATAAGTACTTATAAGAATAAAACACGATCTCTATAGTATTTGCATATATAAATATAACTACAAATTTTGCATGGAGACGGGCTGCATATTTCTAAAAGACGGGCGAGCATTATGTCCCGTTACTGAACCGATAACCGGTGAGTAACATCGATTCGCTAACGACTGTTAACAAGTTCACGTCTTCGCTTCTAATCGCGAAGCGGACTTGCTATGATATTATACCTCCGCGTAAACGTTACATCACCAACGAATTCCCTACCTAACTGGCAAATAAGGACACGACTCGACAAAACTTATAAAATGTATACAGCTTTGCTCGACCTCACGTAAACCCCAAAAAAACAAAACGTCCCTCTCACCAAAGAACAACAGAATGTTTAAATAACTGTCAAAGCCGTATTTTTGTCAGAGGATCTCGTTTAAATTGGAGAGGAATGCACAAAAACTGACTTTCATTAAACATCTGTCCGGCGTCAAGATAAAACAAAGGCTCATCGTGCACTCGAAATGCAAACGAGTGGAGAGATTGCCAAAACTTCGCAACCATTCCGCTGCTCAATATGGGCAACGCTTGAAAGCGGGCCGTTGTCTCGCCGTACCTTATTCGCAAAATGTAAAACAATACTTTATTAAACTGCCGTCAGAGGCCCGGAGATACAATACAGTTTATAATGGATGACTGGCAGTGTCTATTTAGGTTGACCTATCTACATTCGAGCGGACGTCAAAGTCGCTTCTGTATTTAAGGTCGTTTACTGACGTTTATTGACGGATTACTTGCAAATCTGTACAGGCTTTGAGCGTGTGACAGCAACCGTGCCCTGGGGTAATTTAGGACTATCATTGGGGTTCGCTTTCACTGCTTATGAATGACCCGAGGACCCTCGTCTACCTTCACACCTCGTGACACCGGGCGCTACACAAATCGTTCCTCTTTCAACGCTTTCGCTGTCTTGTTTACGTGAAGTTTCATTTACAAGGCTCTCGTTAAAGTGTCAGCGTCGCAACAATCAACGCGTCGACAAGGACGCTCTGGATAAGAATTTATTTCACTGTTCTCAGCAAAATCAATGTTGCATTCGCAACCGCCAATTGCTCTGTCAGTTGATTTTTCTTATTAACAATTTACAATCACGCTTCGATATGATCTGTTATTACTGTTCGTCTTTTATTGGATGGCCGGGGGGTATGTGAATTGTAGCTTATTAATCACTTGCAACACTTTCTCCGGGGTCAGGTTATTGTTTGGTGTCTGGAGCGGTGGTCAGCCTACGAGCAGGTAATTTGGTGCTATCAGTCGGGCAGATTTCTCCGCGGCTGATGGATGGCCTGCGCCGCTGCCTCTGTCTCGTTAGCAAGGTTCTGTGCTCAATCTTCGTGAGATTTTTTTGTCTCTTGAACTTTCCTTTGTCTTCCTTCGTAATTAACCTTTATCTACGCTTTAATAGCGTCCTTTATTTCTGTACTTTGTAGCTTTAAGACTTGTAGCTTGTTTGTTTTCCCACATATGTCATCGCGGCGTGGTCGTATGGCGTGTCTGACGGTAATTGCCGTATTACATGTCAGTGCGATCACGCGACACAGTTTCATTCACAACTCGAAAGATTTTATCCTGCACTTTATTCTGGTTAGTGATTATGTTTGTACAAATGTATAATAGCGATCTATTTTTTTTTTATTATCGATGTCTATGAGTCGGTATATCATTGTAATTGATGATATGAATGATTTAGAAAAATGTACGTTTATGTAATTCGTCGTTGGTTTGGTGTTTAATGTATGTACATATTTAGCATTTACTAGTACTGTTGCCTCTTGCTATGATATTTTATTGTTTGTGCACCTCTATATCGCTACTACCACATTCCTATTAGGTAATATCAGTAAGTAGTATAAATTAGTTCACAACGGGGTTAACAGAGCCACTAACGTAAATGGCCTCTTAACGATAACACAAACAGAACACTCCTTTGTTAGTCGCCGTTGTGTATTATTTTCTACGAATTTATAACTCTTCTTGTGCTCATGAACAGTCTTAAGGTAGGTACTAAATAAAATAATGCGGTTTGTTATAGGTGAAGTAATAATACATTTAAATTAATTGGCATTCCCTGTCTGTCATCATCATCATATATTCATCATCATCATCAAACTATTAGGCTGCATTTATAAAAGATTTGTTGACTCAAAATTTTACTACTACAAAAAAAGCAATCCAAAAAAATATGTCATGTATAGTGAAAATCCTATTCAAATATCTCAAAAAATAACGAAGCTACGTTTTAATGTTGCTGGTTAGAGAGAGCTTGAAGACTTGTAATATATTTATTTTTTTGAGTTACTTTTTTCGCCATTTAATTGATATTTTGATCATATGTGGGGAAAATTCAAATGGATGGGATTGATTTTCTTATTTTGTGTCAACATCCGTGTTATGTGCTAATATCATTATACATGTAATACATTTCTCATTATGTATTGTTACTATGAACAAGATTTTTTGTTCATGATTCGTTGTCGTGTTAACATCGTACTCAGGAAATCTAATCTACCGGATCGAACTATCAAACAATGAAATACGAACCGTGCAATCGCACCATCAGACCACACCAATATCTTCCTTATTTACTTTCAGCTACGAATCATATTCGCACTAAACAACTAGTCCATTGCAGTGTGCCTATACTCGTATTCATTTAACATTTCAATAGCGGTCATCAACTTGACTTTCATCCCGATATCGCAATTTTTTTGCGACAAATTAATTATCTATACAAAACTGTCGCAAAAATGTCATCGCTTGTATATCATAGTACAGGGTAGGATGGAGCCACGGAGTCACTAGGTACGCATAACATTAGTCAATTACTGATAAAATGTCAATTTTACAGCCAAAAATAAAATCTTATGCATTTAAGTTTGTTTGTTTATGTGCACATGGAGACGAAGTCATTTCAAATAACAAAAACGTCAACTGAACAGTTATGCCACCGGTAGTCACCGCTAGCCGTTCAGCTACCCGTGGCCGTCAATACCACGGCCTTATGTTTTATGACCCGATTCGGAGGCGTCGGGTCAGGGGAGCGGCACGCTCGGTCCGCCATTTTGACGAACGGTCATTCCATGTTCGGGTTCGCTTGTGTTCAGTCGAGTTTCGGAATATTACTGCGGTTTTTTGTTTAGTTTGTTATCTGTTGTTGTTATTGGTTTTGTTTGCCTTATTTGTTGTGTAAAATATAAACGATAACATCGGCTAATATAAAAACCTAAAACGTACAATTAATTATAAATCAGTTTTGTATGAAAGCCAAAATTAAATATATAACTATAAAAATCTTTGTCATCACTGCTGTATTATAGACAAGATATATGTACTTACAAAGCATTACTGTCTCAATAGTATTTTTTTAATGCTTCAGTTTTGATTGTTTTCGACGGCTATACTTTGACATTTAGTTACCGTTTTACTTTTGTATGTTCTACGCTTTTAAAAATTAAACAATGAACAAATAATATATATATAAAGTCTTTCGAATACTTTACTTTCTGATTCCTTCTTTTACTTTGCTAGTCTATGTAAGAGTACTAATAAAATCCCAACTATATTAATTATGGTGCAAATAAAGGTTTGCGATACCTGCTTGTCCTTGCGTCGCAAGGATGCCGGTACCACTGTATTTCACCGATAGCAAGAAATGCTTACTTTGGGGAACATATGCAACTGTCGTTATTGATAATTACATTTTAGTGGTGAAGGGTGGTCAATGACCGCTATTGAAATGTTAAATGGATTCGGGTATAGTCTTCGTGTTACTCGAACAGAATTTATGCGTGGTGAGGAAAATTTGCAATTCTAAAATAAGCTGAGTCACTGTGCATCGTACAATAAAATTAATATTAACGACCGGGCGCTTAAAGCGAGTTTACGAGACTTGTAAAGGTTTAAAACCAATACAGAAGTAATATTTGAAAAAAGAGCATGGTAAAGTCTGAAAAAGATGAGACTTTATATGCATTTAGTTTCTCGTGTGCAAAATTTTTGTTAAAACTGGCGTGTAAGTGTCTTTATAACCTAGTTCACCTAGTTAAAATTCTAAAGAAGATATAGTCTACATCTTCTTTAGATTTTTTTTTAATTAACTCTTTTTGTTTTCTTTTATTGATATATATGTTAGTCTGTAAGGTATATGTGAATATGAGCCTTATTGCCTGATACAAATAAATAAATTAAAACTTATCGCAACCTAGTAAATGGAAGTGAAGACGAAGGCCCAAGATAGAGTGGAATGGAGAATGCTGCAACGACAGACGACCAGGCCCTCTTAATATTGGCGAAGAACCTAGTAAATGGGTGCACAGCTAAAACCAAAGTCGATTTTCTTGGCCAATACTTAACGGTAGTTATTTGCATGTAATTTATGTTCTTATTACACGGTTTTATAGAAACTTAGATTCCGTTTATATGGATTTTGAGAGATATATCCCTTAAATTTACGTAATGTAAAATCTGTGTATGACCCAAATTGTCCAAAAACTGGTCTTAAAATTCTGTAGTGTTTATTATAACTAGATATCTTAAGCAAGTTTACAATATCGATATAATAAGCCATGTTTCCCCAACTCCTATAGATATGTAATTTGGTCGTGCCCATATCAGGAGCATTGCGCAAGGCAAGCAGCCAGGCATGCATCAGCGTTGTCGTAACGCTACTCAGCATGTGGGTGATGGTAATGGCGCATTTATTGCACGAACGAAATTCGACAAATAATATCATAGAACTGTTAGAATGCTTGAGCCGTCGTCTCCCGGCGGAAAAAAATAAAAAAATGCAGTCTTTTGTTTCGATCCCTGGGATCCCAGGGACCGGTAGACGATGGGTTAACATTGAGATTTGCAAAAGAAAATAAGTATTGATGTTTTCAACATGATAGGTCATTTAATACAGAATGTTTGCATAATTTTGCAAAATTAACAAGTTTCCCTACAGCAATCTAGTATATTTGCAAAAAATATAAAATTATAATGTGGTGGAGTACCGGTTTTAGTTTTATACTGTAATGTTTTGGTAAGTTTATTGAAGTAGTAAATTTTGCTACTGATACGTTTTCACTTTATTGTTGTGGGCAGTAAATAAGAGAGTGTTTTCCATCTTTTGCTTGATTAGGTTCAGCTAATGATGGTCCGCAGTATTCACCATCTATCGTTACTATCTTCAGTCTTTATTAGCACGAGTTGGTACTTCGAACAGCCATCAAATCTTCAGAAGATATAAACCAAAATGGAAGCCCGTAAAGCTACGGTTTCAACTCGGAACTACCGGACTGATTTCGAAATTATCAGCCAACCATCGCGAGTTATTTTTGCCATAAATTATCACTCAACAAAGCGGAAGAATAATGGGAAATATAATGTCTCGAGGAAGGAGGGAAAGTGATAAATAATTATGAGTGTTGAAATATACTGATAAATTTAGATCTTTTGAGGGGCTCTCTGAGCATGCGGAGCGGTGGATGCACGATTTATAATCATATTCAGAATGTATTAGCTGCACCTAAATGTTTACTAATCATTATTTCGATTAAGGGGATCCTAATTCCCAATGACCGATAAGTTAACTCTCCGTTTTCTCATGTTTTTTTATGGCTTATCGTTTTAAAAACAGCGAGATTTACCGAAATAGTATGCCATATTTACTTCAAAGCTGTCTTCGGGATATATGACATCACTTTGGCAATTTTTAACAGTTTTTTGGACGTAACTTTTGTAAAGATGAGTTACAAAAGAAATCTTTGTTGCGTTGTTAGAGACGTCAATAAGGATCAGTTACATGTATCATATATCATAGAAAATAAGTAGTCAGTAGTAAAAATAAGTAGCTCCTGCAAATGTAGATAAAGGATTGAAATACATAGTTTTGACGGAGCAATATTAACTCAAAACTCGTCAAAAATCGATGAATAGAGTGTGGAGCCCCTTAATTAAAATTGTATGCTATATTTTCTAACCCCAGTGGGCAGTGGGCAATCTTGGGGACTAAGCTACATTCATCCTTTAAAAGAGGTCTGTACTGTACCCAGCCTTAGGGTGTGTATAGATAGGCTGATATGGTGATGATAATGATTGCAGTAAACTTAATATATATTATCCTCCATTTTTTAAGAGACTTTTACGCATTGACGTTTGCCGCTAATTTCCTGAATATGTAGAGATATATATATATATATATAATACAATGCGCATTTCACAATGAAGAACACACATGTTCCCATTCTTGCGCCAATCGAACACTAAAATACCCGGCCAATAATGATTCTCACTTAGCTTTTAACGCCATTGAGTGGCCATTCCAATATGCCTTTGCGTTTCTGACCCGCTAAAACATCGTAGGAACATTAGTTTCTACTGAACATACGTCGTTTGATTCTAGCTTCCTGTGTGTTTGTTTGTCTATGTCCTTCATGTCGAGCTGTTTAGTCTAAAGTGGTACTGAGGACTGATTTTAGAACGTTAAGAGCATTTAGTGTTTGGAAATTATGAATAGTTGAGCATTGCAGTCAATATCGCCGTCCTATAATTTACACAGTGATGGTCGAAAGTCTGGAATACTTTACAAGATTTATCAGTCTTATTTTTACTTATACCTAGCTCAATTATGATGTAGTGCGGAAGGTAGAAATAAATTATTTTAGTTTTATTTCATTTCATTTTAAAATTATATCTTCTACTTTTACGTTACTTAATGAACTAGTTGTTGAACAAAGTCGATTGTAAAATGAGCGGCAATAGCGATACACCATAAGTACGGGGTTTTCGCTCGCTGTTTGACTATAATTATATTATTTGATAAAAATAAACATAAATTATAATTCAATGTGACAGTCATGTTATAACAAAATTGTATCGCTAATAAATCTCACAGAGTGTTCCAAACCCACAATCATTATATACATAACAAATTACTTCGTAAATCACTAGAACAGATTTTTGTTTACCACTTCATAAAATCAAAAGTGCAAAGTAAACGGAATCGAAACTGAGGTCACTCAATTGTACTCCATTAAATTCTTCCGCAATTGTATTTTTTTACTGTGTACTAAGTAATGACAAAAAAAACACTTAGACTTAACTCTTAGAACCCAATGGCGTCATTACCTAAACTCTGGCGCCGAAATTTTCTACCTGAGCTGTGAAGTAACAATTGCTACTAAACGCAATTGTGTTAACTTTAAATGCCTAACTGTTATATGGGAATACGATACTATAACCAGATGCCACACAAAAACGGTATTGTGCTTTTAATAATATGGAAACATTGCGACGGAATTACCTTACTTACCAGTGAATCGATAATAATTTAATAATAATTTATAGTCTAGCTAGAGTATAGACCCGTCTTATCGTTTTGTTCTCGGAACTACAATATCAAGGTCTAACCCTTGACATTATATATATACGTAATGTTTTATTATGCCATAACGTGAGAAATGTATTGATTTATATTTTGAATTAACATACCACAGAGTTGATTTAGGTAAAATAGTGATTGGGTTAGTTATAGAACAAAAATAAAGGTCCTCTTTCCTTTGGTCAATAGTTAAGAATTTACGTGCACACAAAGTGTTGTCTTCACTTAATTTTTGATAATGAGACGCAATAAGTGAGTTCTAATACTAAAAATTATGTTTTATGGACTGTTTTGCAACGCCCACTTGAAAGACGCGAGCCTAAAACAGTAGTTGAGAACTGATTGCACGCTTACGATTAACCAATACACTTTCGACTAATATCAAACACCTTGAAAACCAGCTCATTAAGTTCTCGTTACCTTTATATGAAGCTCGAAAATTTCCCAACAGCTTGTTTACATAACCACAAAAGCTGCCATTATTTTTTAAAAAGCTGAGGCGTTAATTTTACGCACAGGCGTGCGGCAAAAACTAGACCTCGATACTCCATTGTAAGGGCCGGTAAGCTAAACGCCTTTTCGCATCAATATGACGTAAGGCCAAGCTATTTCCATCGATATACGACGTGTGTTTGAGGCAAGGTTTTCTTTGAACCGACTAAGGATTTTATTTTCTCTAAGTCCACGGCAAGGCACGTAATAAGAGGTCCGAGTAATTCCCGTTGTGTGACTTGCACCCACTTGTAGCTTACTCTTGTGGCGTGCTTATATAATAGGTACTTACTGCTGACGACGTTGGAGGACTAAGAGGTTTAACTTCAAGGAAAATGAGCCTTCGTCAGTGTATGTTCTATAAGTCATGCGACAATTAGGCAAGCTGAAGTCAACTTTTTTCTGGCTGGACATAAGTAGAACATACTTGTAAACCGTGGAAAGCATGACTAAACGAACAAAGAGTCTTAAATCATTTCCAATTCGCGGAGATTCTTTCTTATTAGCAAAGCAAATACACTACACTTTATGGCCCGTTTCTCCTACGAAATTGAATACGAAAACAACTGAAAGTGTGTTGTAAAGTGAAATGAACATTGACTCCGTAAACAAATACACGTCTTGAAGTGAAAACTTGATGGATATATATAAGTATAACATTCTCAAGAAATATTTACATTTTGGCGGAGTTAATAAGGGTCAAGGAAATAGAAAAAACGTACCTTTTTCGCTCTTATCACAATGATAATAAAGGCTACAAAGGTATGTATTTACATTTCCTCTACTATAAGTGTCCGTAAAGCGACGCAATATAATTATTGACATACATAAAGAGGGCTTTGCTTGAGAGTGACATATAATAACGATTTTAAATTTCCCATACATCTTTAAAATAAAACAAGACTTCAGTGAGTCGATAAGAGAAAAGATTTTACGTTTCAAACAGCAATTTGATATGTTCCGCGCGGTCGATTTCTTATATTTTTTTAAAGAACCACCAAGGTTTGTCTGATGGGGTAAGCGGTTAAGCCTATGAACTTATGCGCGTTGCCGACTCTTCAAAACCTTGTACACTCCTTCTTTGAAGTGGGGTTGTTCTTACAGTCCGTCGGGAAAACTGAAGAGTTCATTCCACAGTCGAAGCGTTCGGGTGAGGAAATTCCTCTGGAACCGTACCTTTATTTAAAAACCGAACGCGCAAATTGTTTCATGCGAAACGTACGTCTCTAATCGGCCTCTTGTTTAGAAAGTCACAAAACTCGCCCAAGTTAATGAACAAAAACGCTTGCAGGCGTAAATTTTCACTCCGGAGTGCTTTTTGTCGCCCCACGTCACTCTAGACGAGTGCGTAACAAAACGCGAGGCTAACGAAGTTGTTTGCTAAATAAATTGATGGTGTGAACCAATGTGTACTACACAATCTGTTAAAACTTTTTAGTGCTCAAGATAATTTATTGCGCATTGTTGTTTCTAATGGCTTGATTTTCTTGACTTAGTGAGCTATGAATCTGGTTAGTCATGACGTTTTCACACGGTAAAAACATTGGATGGATTGACAGTCTCTTATGAATGGTACAATGTCATAACATTGCCTTGATATCTGCCATTTTACTGGTAATCCTATATATTCCTACCCAGATATTTGACAGAAGTGTAGCCACTTTGGTGTCGCTTTCTTTCAAAATAAGAATGATAGAGACATGAAATTGGGGACTTGTTTCTATCAAATATCGTGGGTTACCCTACAAAGCTTAGGTATATTGAAATTATTTGATCTCAAAATCAGCTTCTTGTTCACATACCCTAATAACCCAGCTACTTAATACTACTTACTTAGGTCAATACTTATTAACAATTCACCGTACATATAATATAAATCAATGAGTGGGTGATGTAGTTTCATTCAATAAATGTAAATTGTACTCTCTTACATTTAAAATCAAACACGGTGAACATACCACAACGCAGTCACTCTATTTGTTCGTTAATAGAGCGATGTTCTCGAAATTTCGGACAGATAAGACGAGTCCGCGGATGCCGCTAACTGGCAGGATACAGTTCCTAATTCAATAATTGTTTGAAATCCGTTGCGCCAGCTAATGAACGTTGCACAATGTCGTTCGCTTTAGCAGTAGGCCATCCGTGAAATTAACAGGCGTTTGAAAATTTCGAAATGAGTGTAGATATTTGTATTTGTTAACAATACCGTGTTCTGTGTACAATACCGTACATTAAAATATACACGTAATAGGGTCGGTAGGGGCCTGTTAATTTGATGCGTCAGTTTGCGGCCACTTGGATAAGTTGATGAACTGAAAGGATATTTTCTTTCTTTTTTATTATATTCCCATTCAATGGCTACTAATTAAAACTCATGCGACCCACTATTTCTTTAGGGCATGTAAAAATGTAAATATCTTTAAGGTAATTGAAAAAAACTTTGTTCTTCAGAAGGCCGCAAACTGACGCAGGCCGCGTAACTGGCCTAGCGACGCTATAAACGTTACGTGTAGGTAGAATAAATATTAATGTATATGGGTAGAGAGAGATAGAAAGAGTTGGACGTTAATCGCGATACGCAACGCATCCTCTGTAATGAAACTAATGCACTAGATCTAGGAAAAAGAAAAAAAGGCGTTTTTCCTTACTGCGAGGCCTGCGCCCTTCATTCTGATTATGCTAAATTATTTACTAAACCCTCAGAATTTAAGGCTATATTCAAGCATAAAGGTTCCAATTTTGGTAGGTACTCAATAAGAATACCATATTATTTTTATTACTCGTACTGTATTTTTTTCTGAAATCACCAACTAAATTCAATAATACAAAGATACTGTTCTACTTGCTTTTGTCGCATCGATTTGAGGCAGAAGTTGCAATTGCCAGTTAATTGCATGTCCGTGATCAGCTACTCGAGTCGAGTGCTTGGAGACTGGAACGTTAGCTCTGAGTGCTATAGCTGTTGTTAAATAAGTTGTGTTTCTGTTGACGGTTGTTGATTATTGCTGTGCTAATCTACATATGTGGTGTTATAACTATGTTTATGTTTTAAAGCTTCTATTTTTATAATTTTACTTGTTTGGAATTATCTCAGATTTTGAACTATGTACTATAGTAAATTTTATTCAGGACCGAATATTTTATGACACAAGCAGATATGGAACCCGTGGAGTAGTTTAGAATATTCTATTATCTTATTTAAAAACAAATTGAATGGCATTTGTAGCGACAGTAGCGATGGCGAGCGATAGCACGGTCGCATTTTTCCATCGCAAAGCTCAGCTATGCCATTCACAACACATTTCCACTTACTTAACCAGAAACCACTATATCTTGACGTCGAGATCCGTAACAACTATGATTAATCGGAGATCAGGCTTGTACTGGTTTCTTCTCTAGTTGTAGATAAGCGTGGTGAATGAATAAGGGAATCACTAAAAAACGTGGCGTGACATCACTAGATTTGTTAGAAAAAAATGCCACTATCGCTTTGTTGGGCATGTAAACAATTTTTATTACGATGTTATGCAGAAGTTAGACTAGTAAAGGTATTGCCACTGAATGACACGCGTGCACGCAACCGGCACAAACATTCGTGTCCACAATTACCGTCTAGGCACAACAAACTGCTGGAAAGCCCAAGGTTATAAGAAATTAACACGTCGTCTTTAATTAACACATAAACATGTTTTATTAAGTCTAAGGAGCAATTTGAATTAATTTAACGGGACCACAATGAACAGAAACTGCGAACCTCGAATGGTAAAAGGAGTGCGACGTGGAAAACTGGATCCGATCCACTATAAAATGATCTTCGCTTTAAAACTGAACGTTCTGTCGTCAGGTTCAAACTAATTGGGTGAAAACTCAGTTACAATGACCATAGACCGAGCTGGCAGGCCACCCACGCCGCGACGAGCCTCTTCCACCTACAGAAGCTACGATGAACTCGGCGTCATCGACCGGGGAAGACCGCTCCGATACCGCCACGGCGGCATAGAAGACCTCACGGGCTTAGAAAAATCTAGAACCTACAGATCATACAACACCCAAGAATTTGACGACATCACTGTCCTGTCCTCCGAAGAGGTGCCAAAGCCGAAGAGAAAGACTATAGAAGGCTTCGCGAACGGCTTCAGGAGAACTTTCTCTGTGAGAAGCAGGCGGGAGGAGCCTGAAGGAATTCCTCTGGACTCGTTCAGTCAACATGATGATAATTTCGCGACGGTTAGGGGGGCGCCGTTCGGGAGGCGTCGGTCGTTGTCGCGGGACCGTGGGGGCAGCTTGCTGGCCAGGAGTTCCTCTGAAGGAGACGTGAGGCCAGTGCCTACGCGGGCGCCGGCGCCCGCGCCGCGCCTGCACCGCTGCCTTCGCGCTCTCGGCGGTAGCTGGAAGAACCTACTACTATGTGAGTCAAGAGTTCACCCCTGATGTACCTTTAATAAACCTCATCAATTAACTTGAAGTGAAACGTATCTAACCTTTGGAACGGGCTCATTATTCTATTATTTAAAACGCAGTTAAACGCTAGGTCCGACTTAATTATTGGGCGACGGGTACAAATGACCAGAAAGCTTCTACTTAAAGCTTATTAACCGCAGAGCTTAACCGAATTAAACGCTTTCTTTTATGTTAATTAAGCAATTGTTGTAGGCGATGTATTTACGGAGCGATGTTTGAGAATACGCCTATTAATTATATTTAGGAATGGTATTGATGAGTTACATTATTACTTAATCGTTTGAATTAATCATATTGACACTTTGGTTCCCAAACTAATTTAAATACATGGAATGTCTGCTAATTAGGAAGATGAATATTTCACATTGTTGATAATAGGAAGATCCATAAATCAATCCATGGTATTTACTTACTATCTAAATTGTTCTTCATTATGTATTATTTATCATCGGTCTTCAGTTATGTTATCTTGTATGTATGTGAATAATCACAAACAACATTCCTTTCCGAATACCTACTGCAGTTATGAGTCAATCGGAATATATAAAAACAAAATGGCTATGGTATATATAGATTCCAACACAATAATAAGAATGACGAGAATAATATGCACCGATATTGACACGTTTCCATGGCAGCTGCAGCTGCATATGTCAACAGTCATATTTTACAAATACTAATAACTTAGCATATTTTAATCCCTAGAATCTTATGACAAGTCACATGCTAAAATTTATCGAGTTGGTTAAACTTCAGAGCGTGCCACAGAAAAAAAATACATATGCAACCACTCGATTCGAGTGACTCGAAAATTATAACCATCCTTTTGCCGCAGTTTGGTAAAAAGTACTGCAAAGGCAGCTGTTAACCCGCACCAGTATCAATCAAACTTGTGTAGTGTGTTTTGCGGTCAGCAGTTTAGTTAAGTTTATTCCGGGACTGTGTTTAATATGGTTACTAAATTACATAGTTACTATCAGACTCACTAGTACGTACTAGCAAAACTTTTGCTATAAACCGTTCATCCTTGAACCCTGTATACCTGGCACGCAGATCGCTATTACCATACAAATGTGCTAATATCACCTCTGATTACCGCGTATTATGAAGCTGCCTCTGTATCAACTAATTTCATTCAATAACTCGTATCTTTACCTACAGCGTTATAATAACTTGAACCTTATTTTAGTTACAAAGGAGTTGATATTTCCAACACAAAGTAAACAGAGGAATGAGTTTGCAGAAGTTACAGCTTCAGATGCCTAACGACTCCGCACATTAACGCTAACCTGTGTTAACGTTCAGTAACTTTTTACGCAAGATTTTACTAATGGTACATTTCATATGTTAAAGGTATCTGTGATGACATGTTAGTTTTAGAGCTGGCATAATATTATTATTATCTAGTCATTATTTTGATGTGTATGATAATATTTACT
This sequence comes from Epiblema foenella, assembly GCA_963556455.1. Classification (NCBI taxonomy): domain Eukaryota; kingdom Metazoa; phylum Arthropoda; class Insecta; order Lepidoptera; family Tortricidae; genus Epiblema; species Epiblema foenella. The sequence continues at coordinate 16,177,747 of OY747106.1, forward strand.
AATAGCGTAACCTGGGTGTAACATATGCATAATTCCAAATATGTTGTTGTGTGTTGTCATGTAGATAAGGCAATGGTTAAATTAAAAGTAATACAAGTAATGAGTGGTACATTTCGATTCTTGCTCGCGATAACCTCATTCAAATGATATTACATACCTAAGTCAGTAGCATTGTTCGGCCATGTGACTTGCGTATTTATCATAAATTTTGTTATGCATGTTTACATAAAATTCTCGTAGATTTGGCTGGACAGACCTATCCAACGCACTTATATGTAAGATATCATACACGGAAACTACGCTCTTATGAACTACAAAGGCAAGTCAAACTCGTTAAGAAATCGCCCCTTTTAATTTTCCATTACACCGCACCCGATAGTTCAATTCGAACACAGTTAATGGTACTGGCCATGTATAAACTTTGAACTAGAAATGTGGTTTTAAAAGGAACTTGGCTAGTGGTCTACCGCTAGCTGTGACTGGACTCAGAGGCGGCCTTTGTCGACGTTTATATCTTGCAACGACTGACTAGCTAGCTAGTATTTTATTGTAAAAATCTGCCATTTCTAAGGTTTACTTATGGAAGCCAGTGCGATATTCGATATTTTAATTATATTCCTGCGCTTTGTCAAAGCTAGGTTTTTTTTTCATGTAAGAAGTAGTTGCGAAGCCTGCCCTCGTCTATGATAGCTTGATAGCCTGCGTTTCAGCATACGCTTAGCCTAGCTAGAACCTCACTGGCACGGTTTTATGTCTTATGTAATTACCAAAATTTGAGTTAACTGAGATGAGGTTTTGTTTATAGTTGGCGATGCCGTGGTTAACTTACTCACTCAAGATTAGCTAACTAGTTGAGTGTAGACACTCGAGAAACGAGATATAGGTATCAACTCCCATGCTAAAAGTTCCCTATTAGTGGATATCCTCAACAACGATGTTTAATTGTTCAATAAAGAAAAAGTATCATATATCGTCGGCTATAGTGGAATACCGCATAACTAGCACTTGTAAATAGTGCGTATCTATACAACACCCATCTTTACAAGAGAAGCTTAAAACGTTTTTTAAAGGATTTTATGTTCGTTAATGGCGGGAAATCTTAATTTGGCAACATTTGTTAGATACGCTGTTTAACCAATGCCAGTTACGCGGATTTGCCCTATGGGTGTTGTGTAGATACGCAGTATTTACCAGTGCTAGTTACGCGGTATTGCACTATCCCCGACGATATATTACTTGAGAATAATCAAAACATCTAATCCAGCACCGTTTTAAAGTGTACATGAGCGTATAGTATTATAAATATGTTGATAAAACATTGTTCTTTTATACGTCACAAAATGAAATCAGACGCATTCGACACGTTTTGTACGGAAATAATACATTAGCATGGGGTGTTCCGCTCGGTCGTCGCTCGTTGCCGGCGGGCACTCTTAGCGAAATTGCTTTTGAATTTCGCTTTGACGTTTCAATGTTTGATGGTTTTTTAATCCTCGACTCGTGTCATGTCAAATATGCAATATGTATATATATAATATAACTTTGTGTTTTTTGTTTGTCATCAATATCCTACATCAATTTGATTGAAAATGGTTATTAGCATTTGTCCTTTACTAATAACCCCTGTGAACCGTAGACAACTCGAGTGGTTTTTTTTTTCATTTCTAAAGTGACTCGACCAATGGAATCTTTATAATTATCGAACCTGCTCACATCATTTCACGAGAATCGATTGAGAAATGCGACCTGTGGAGGAGATACGAAAGCATTTTTGTCGAAGCTGAAGCGGAGACCTTCGTTTAGTCCGACATAAACCCGATCATGCTACTAGCTACAATAATGATATAACTGGTAATTCTATAATTTATATCCATTTTCGTGGCAGCGGACGTGAGATACACATTGAAATGCAAACAGTTGTAAACTGACCAACAAACCTATAGCTATGTTTTTTTATGATTAGAAATTAGGTAAACAAAGAAGCAGTGGTCGTATACAAAAATACACACATTGAATTCGCATTATTCTCACGAAAGATCAGAATAAGTGATAGTGACTAAGTATGACAGATTACTTTTTTAAAACCTGAACCTACTTTTTACAATCTCTGTCTCTTTGGGGTATTTTATTGAACAACTACAACCTTTAGATGCTAGAAACGAAACGTAATTTTTAAAATAATTGATGCCTTATTGTTTAAAATTATACATAGTGTAACGGAACGCAGTTAGCTACGTTGGTCACATTCATATTAAAAAAGCTATTGAACTACTACATACTACTACATTTCGATATGTAAGAGGTCTAAGTATAAGAGATGCGTTCATTTTTAGAACTAAATGACATCTACATTATAGGGAAATTGATAAAATATTATATATTACCAACGCCTAGTTAATTTCGACTTTTCTTAATCTAGTTAAATGCACGTCCAATAGGTCTAATTAAGAGAAAGTTAACTTAATTGATTACACTAACCACATCAGGTAATAATTAACGCAAACTGCTACCAATTTATGTAAGCCTAGTACTTTTCCTCACAAACCGTATCAATTTCAAACGCTGTTCAGTTGTTCTGACATTTTGTAACTTTGGCAAAGTCATATCAAGTACTAGTTAATTCACCCTGCTTAAATCTTATGTTACCTTGGTATTATAATTTGAGAAACGAGGTGGGTGCGACAGCAAGCAGCAGGTTTGGAATATTCTAATTTTAAATAATCGCATCTAGTAGTGGCTAACACGAACTGTTATTGTTTTATGCAATCTTAGTACCTTGTTACACGAAACGAAGTAGGTGAGACAACGGAAAGACGTTTAAATATTTTTCTAATTTAAGAAAGGTTGTATCGGGCAATGATTAACTCGAACTACTGTTTAATTATGCAATCTTAGTACCTCAGTTTCATGAATCGAGGCAGATGAGACCGCGATCAGTAGGTATACGCACTCTGACACTAGTACTACTTAAGGCAAACTACTAGCCGTTTATGAGAACCTAATATCTCATTATCCAAAACTTGTCCCGGATGTCTCGGAAGTCCCGGATGTCTCGGAAGTCTCTGGGATATTCCAAATTTAAATAAACCTTGCCTAACTATAATCAATATTTACTCTTAGCGTTTATGTCAGCTTGGTACTTGAATTCGCAAAGCATGTCTCGGATGTCTCGGAAGTCTCGGAAGTCTCGGATGTCTCGGAAGTCTCGGATGATGTCTCGGATGTCTCAGATATTTAAGTATAAAAGGACTGAGAAATTTATTTGAAGTCACTTAGAATTCGTCATTCAGACTGTTAAGGTCTCTGGCTTATTTAATATAAACTCTTGGTGGGTGATTCTCTTAACATAAGGGTGGTTCGTCATATTGGGAGATTCTCTTCATAATGAGGGATCACTCTTTAATATTTTATTCAATAACTTCGAGGTTATTACGTCATTTTCAGTAATCTAAAAGCCAGAACTTTGACCAGGTTTACAGTATACCTGAGGAGTCATTCCCGCCTTGCGGTGTTAATGGGCATGACTCAGAGTCTTTAGTTACCAGATCTAAGGGTGGTCTGGCGTCTACCTTTTTACCAACATAGGAGACGATCAAATCCCTTACGCTTCCTCAATGCCCAACTGACAACGTAAACGAGGCTGCCATAGTTTGGGTCAGCATAGAGGAGTATTCCTTGCTCGTTGAAATTGTGCAGTAGTTGAGAGGCGGTCTTGTTAAATATATTTATATATTATCTTTATATACACAATAGGGCGTCTTACTCACTGTACCCTGTCTTCGGACCAGTGGGGGGAGACAACCTACACAGGCTTTAGAATTGCAATCCTCAGTTTAGCCGACTGAACTTTCAAAGCTTAGTTAGGGAATACGCATTCTTAGAAACTAAATCTGGTAAGAGTTTAGTTTCTACAGTTTAGATCTATTTGGGATAGTGATAGGTTAACTTCATACACTGGGTTTAATATGTTCATTCTGGGATTACTAAATAGGTTCAGGATATTATGGTGTTTTCTAGAGTCGCTAATTTGTACGTTAGTAGGTTTTCATATTTTTAAGTTATAATGGTGACAAGCTGAGGCGTCTCAAATTTCAGTTTTAATTGAAAGGGTAATTAGTAATTTGGTTACTGGGATTTTAAATAGAATTGGAATTTTATGATATTTCAATATTACATTGTTGCATTTATATTGAATAAATCTTTAAAGCTATTATTGATGACAAGCTGAGCAGTTCATTTTGTGCCAAGTGACAAGCAGAGCAGTTCATTTGTATGATTATACCAAGTGACAAGCAGAGCAGTTCATTGGTAGTTCACTAAATATAGATTACATAGTGACGAGCTGAGCAGTTCACTAAGGTTTAATGACAAGCTGAGCAGTTCATTAATCTAGCAATTCTTAGATTTATCTTAGAACAATTGAATTTTGGAAATAGAATTAGATCATAGCTTTCTAAAGTTATACGTATAACACAGACTGGAGAGTTTCTTGGTGTTTCTTCTCTTCAGAAAACTAGGTTCCGAAACACTGGTAGATTTATGAAATAATATCTATTAAAACTAAACACAATAAAATAGATATTCCTTAGCTATTTTGATTTCCCCCATCCAGGCGTCAACAGTAGTGAAGTAAGTGTGTATGTTTGGAACAGAATAATTGAATTTCATTAGCTAGCTAGGACTGGTTTATAATAAAGTAATTGATAATGTAGGAAATATTATTCTGTTCATAGTTAGGATTAGGATCACTACTGTGGCGGTAACGGATCATCGGTAGGTCCTGGTAGGGGCCGTTTTACCACAAAACAAAAACATTCTTTTTTAAGAGTTTATTTAAGAGAATAAACATGAGAGTTTAAGTTCTAGATTTATGATATCAAGTCGATTAGTTAGTTCAAATTAAGTTTCAGTAATTACAATGAGGAATCCAAATCTTGACATGAATTCACATAAAAGATAATGGGTTTTACGGTTCACAACTCTTCAAGGGTTCTACTCTAGACGATTCACTTTGGCCAATCCGTAGTTTTAGTTAATAAAATAACATCTTTTAAGTTATATATATTTATTTATTAAGTAGAGGGGGGGAGGGGCGTTACAATAGGTATATATAAATGAAGACAGTCATAATTTCTTATTTTTGAATAACAATATTTAATGTTGACGACCGGTTTAGCCTAGTGGGTAGTGCACCTGCCTGTGAAGCTGACGGTCCTGGGTTCGAATCCCAGTCAGGGCAAATATTTGTGTGATGAGCATGAATATTTGTTTCTGAGTCTTGGATGTTTTCTATGTATTTAAGTATTTATATCTATTAAATATATCGTCGTCTAGTACCCATAACACAAGCCTTCTTGAGCTTACTGTGGGGCTAGTTCGATTTGTGTAAGATTGTCCTCTAATATTTATTTATTTATTTATTTATTTATTTAATGTAAGTATGAAATAACGGTTTTAACCTATTATTGTGTACGTATAAATAAGTGCTTACATACTCATTACGGTTCTGATTAACTGCAACATAATTTTCCGGAAATAAAAAGGAGTGCATAAAATAAATCCCGGCAGAAATGCGTTCATTATTGGACGTCACAGTTGATTTACCATTGCAGAATTGTTAATTTCGCCATTAAATTTTGCGATAGCATTTCTTCGCTATTGTGGAATAATGAAGTGAATATTAAACCGTCAGCGTTTTGTTGATTTATGCTTTTCACTGTGTTTATACTTTCCAAGAAATGTACCACGGCATTTTGTTATAGTGGGTCTACGAGTATAGACTAACGGCTTAAGACATGATAGATTACTTAGTTTCAATAAATAGCTAGTAAATAATAATCATACAGGATTGTTTAATAAGTTCATACACACAGCCATTACGAGTACTGCTATTTGTTTTGCATTTATTCTTTAGAATTTATAATATCGAGTATCTCTAGTATTAATCATCCAGTAGAGATTAGTGGAAAGACACAAACTTAAATTAAAAATGAGATTTAAATAAACCCTCTTATTCCTAACCTAACTATAACTTGTACTATGGTTAAGAGTATAGGTACACACCTGTAATGTCTACATAGTATTTAAATACATTGATTTACCTATACTAATTACGTTTTTTTACTAGATGTAGAGTAGGAGTATCATACTTTTTTAAATTATGACTGAGTAACAAGACTCGAAATTGTTATCATAATACAATATATGCAAACATGCATGTAGAATTTGACCGTATACTAAATTTATCTTTATTATATTAAACAGTTAAGAAAACGAGGTTTTCGAGACGTCACACCGCATTGTCATTTTATTTTAACTGACCATTGTTTCCCGATGTTTATCGTCACCATACTTTTATACTACCACACTCAACACAAAATATCTTAAATCAGTAAGGAATTCCGGGCATGTATGCCCTATTGCTTCTGAGATTCAGTATATCTCTGTATATTACGGCGAAACTTACTTCATTGTCCACATATAATTTAATATAATTGACACTTACTCCCGTTATGATTATTGAATTATTGGGGATTATGGTTTCGAAAGTTTCATAAATCTTTTATGCGATTTAACTTGGACAGGGTTGAAATTAATGGTGATTCAAAGTTTTTGCGAAACAGTTATGTCACTTATTACGACAATTTTATTCTGTGCTCGGCTTACATACTCAATTGCTACATAAGTTTGGCTTCGCCAATCTAGACGTCATGTTAGGATTGTCATGTTCTATAATGAGTACAGCAGCCTAGGATGTTAAAACTTTTGTTTCTGATTTAGCATCATTATTCTAAATTAAGTGAATAAACAGTTTCATAGCTTGCGGTATTAATATTGACCGTGCCTTTGTCAACATCTTAACTTTATCCCATTTCCATTCCCACTTTAGCCAACTTTTTCAAAGGACATATTTGAATCCCGAATAGCTATTGTCCCTTTTCCTGTTGTGATTTAGATGCAACACAAAAGATCCAGACAAACATTTATAAAAAGTTAAACCCGAGGATTCCCGAGTGTCCCCGAGCGTTGGCGATTGTCCCGTTTACGGCAGGGGGTGATTTGCATTTAATGTATACCTTGGGAGTTATTTGTTAGTGTACTAAGTTCGGTTTATAGATAAGTAATGGCGGGGATGCCGCCGGTCATGCGTTTGTCATGACAAGTCGGCGGTTGTCTGCAATTATAGTTGGACTTATTGTACTTGCTTACATTACTGGTATGAAAAAAAACGAGATAAATAAATGCACATAATAAATGTGAGGCAGAGTTGTTTCGAATTCTCTTTGGAATTTCAGTTATCGACGAGCTATTTATCTAGTTGAGCATTCCGTCAAATGTTGATGCAATCCGCCTCTACTGTCATTTGAACAACGTAAGACACAATGTTACTAAAAAATCTGTCAGATTTCAAGACCGTGACGAATCCGTTGCTTGTTGTTTTAGTTAAAATGACACTAACGTTATTTAACGTTTAAGCGTGTTTTCTATTCCTAACAATTTAAAAAAAACCCGATCTTCACAGTTAATCTTTTGTTGGCGACAAAAGGTAAAAACGCCATTATCCGGCACATGTGCTCCGGTCCCATTGTTCCCTGACCCTTTGTCCCTCCGTCCCTGTGCCTTACGTTCCTCTAAAGTGTTGAGACGTTTTTGGAGTCGAGCGCACTTATTTATGTGACGGAGGCGTAACACTGTGTCTTGTAGAAATATTACGAGCACATCCTACTAACATTAGGTACTTGTGGTTTGAACGCGCGATGGGCGGCGTAGTGAGTTTCACGTACTGAAATATATATAGAAATGCAATGTCTCCAATGTCATACAAAAATATACGTTCTGCGTGTGTTTTCTGTAAACATAACTAAAGTTAAGGTGTATAAAGCCTAGTTTTTGTTGGACTCATAATCCGAAGTACGTTTCTCTATCTATACAGGTTGTAACAATACTAGTGAGAATCCGTTTAAGAGCATATTCGGTATCGTGTTCCGATTAGGAAAAAGTAGAAGAATTTTTTTTTGGCCCGAAATTTTTCTTTCTATTGGGCAGGCCGTCTAAGTCAGCCAACTGTCCATACAAAGGTCAAACTTTTATTGTGTCAAAAAAGATCTGCTACTTTTTCTAATTGGTTTATGTGCACACATCACATAAACCATTAACTATTGACCGTAGAAACGAATTTAGTTTTTTCAAACTCTGTAATGGTCCATTGACATAACTGTACCTTTGTTCCGCGGCGACGGCATTCTCGAAGAGTGGCATAGACATAAACATCAGTCAGTTATTGAATTATTTATCAAATGCTAACTTACACATCTATACTCAGCCTCTAAATACCTACTTACTACCGTATCGCTTTCCTTAAATGGAAACTTGATATCATTTGCTTACTAAACGCTCTCGCAAATTTGAATCCACCCCGTTAGCGTTACGGTTCTAATTTGTGTAATAAGATAGCATTAATCCAAGTTTAGCTATACACGTGCGTAAGATTACAATAGGGGTTATACTAAACGTTTGAAAGAGCTTAAATAATTGTCATGTTGTACGTACTATACGTCATTCTGATTCTAAAGTGGAGGACTTCAGTTTCTATAGAAATCGCCTGTAGTATTATTATGATATTGTGCTTAAGGGAGGAAGCCCATTATTCGTGTTATAACATGCCTTTGATAGAAATGTTAATTTCACAGTCATTTCAAAAAAATCATTTCATTTCTCTTTTCAAATATTCACTTTTTATGTTTATTTATACTAATTACGTAATTGTCATGTTGTACGTACTATACGTCAATCTGATTCTAAAATGGAGGACTTTTCAGTTTCTATAGAAATCGCCTGTAGTGTTATTATTATAATATTGTGCTAAAGGGAGGAAGCCCATTATTCCTGTAATAACATGCCTTTGATAGAAATGTTAATTTCACAGTCATTTCAAATGATTCATTTCATGTCTCGTTTCAAATATTTACCTTGTATGTTTATTTATACTAATTACGCGTCTCTTTTTTTGCAGGTAAGTGTCAAATTCTCTAATCTAAAACTTCAGTGGGTTCGTGTGATGTAAAATCCTGATGTAAGTGATCTTTAAATTATTTTGTATGTGCATACGTTACTAAGTACTATATCAGCTCATAAGATAATCTAACCAAACTTGTAAATATAATTTAAAAAAAGAACACAATCTGATTGACAAGCGTTCTTAAACTTATGCACCATAATCTGTTTATTGTGTTGAATGACGGCGATCGGGATAATTAAACTAGCTATATGAAACTTCGGAAAGTTTGACACTTCCAGATGAGTGAATATCTAAAGCAGTCTGAAATTGTATATTTGCGCAAGCTATTCTAGTCTAGCATATCTAGGTCATTGCTGTACCGATCACCTGACCCTAGATGCCAATCGCATAATTATTGTAAATACTTGTACATGATGTAAATACATACTTATCGACCATCTTATGGTAATGTTAGATGGCGCCAGATAACCTTACATAGTGTTAATAAGTCGTAAATGCGTCCATTTTATTTTGAGTTGTGTCGTTTTTGGGTTGAGGATGATATTAAGCCTTACACGGCCTTTGTAAGTGATAGTTAGAAAGTATACAACCATGTAAACATGGTCTGAAATAACTGCTATTCCTCTCTATCTTATTCGTTTTTTTAGTACCGTGTTGCTATACAGTTATTGATGACTATTATATGTATTAAACTATGAAAATTCATTGATGATGTAAAAGTGTCCAGTTAATTATGTTCATGACGGTCTCTGTCAAATGAAACTTTTCTGTGTCACTAATTTGACATAAAATCTTCTGTAACTTTATATAACTGCACATTTTGCAGTTCAAAGTCACTATAGAAAATCATGACAATTCACCAGTAATGAAGTCATGATTATTAGTAAAACTGAACGAATTGTAGCCCAAAGCGATTCTTAAAACATTTCAAAAAATTTTATATCGAGAAATAGATTTTCTTAAAACGCTCTATAATAAACGGCAATCTCGTACTTTAACGCCCATTAATTAAAATCAATGTGATTATAATGTGATGACTTATTATTACATACTTTAATAAGCAGTTTTATAAGGTTTAGCATGTAAAGATCCTGACAGGCTGAGAATGTGCGAGCAATTTGTAGAAACGCCGGAGGCGAAGGGGCAACGAGGGCCGGATCGCATACCTATCTTTATCCGAACCAGTCAACATAAAAGAACAGGCTAAATGACGAGATGAGCAAATTGAGTGACTAAAATATTGGGTAGAGACCCTCGGTCCGTGGGGTCCCAGGGCCCAAGAGTTCTTCAAGGAACTCGCTAAAAGGTTAGTGGTCACCACTGGTGACCAAAAGGCTGACAGCTTCCTCGCACAACGCATAATTGCTATACAGCGAGAAAATGCTGCCAGCATCTTTGGCAGTATGCCGCGGGGGGACTCCTTATTTATTTATTTTTAAGTTTAGTTTGTAGGTCTTTTATTATTTGTAGTTTAGAATTTATATCTATCCATATTTCATATTGTTTAAATAAATAACATGAGTTTTTAAAAATATTGGGTCCATCAAGTAAGGAGTGTATAGTTTTTAAAGGGTTGGCAATGCGCAATATGACACCCCTGGAGTTGCAAGCGTCCATATGCTAAGGTACCGTAGTACCATTACCGTCAGGCGAGCCGTAGGCTTGTTTGCCACCGTGATTTCTGGCACACCGAGGGTTCCGTAGTTTTTATATTTTTATTCTGTGATATATACCTCTGACGATCGGCGTCAGAAGCAGGTTTGGAACACATCTAAATTGTGCACGCCAGAGTGTCGGTAAAAGTACTGACTTTGAGTCCCCGAGCAAGAGAAGAGTTTATAAATCAAATTTAGAATCTTGAACGCAGTTAGGGACTCATAGGTACGAAATAAAATATCCTTTATCCCTGTGACATACGAACATATTAAATGTAGAAACTGAATTATTACTCGTACATGCTATAATGAATTAAGAATGCCGTTCTTATCTAACGACATAAATTGACAATACGGAATGTATTGAAGTACATATATTGCGATTTGCGTTTATACGACCGTTCGTAACTTAGACCACGTTTCATAACAAACGACTACGCCTTAATTTAGACACCGGTACAGTCAGCGCCAAATGTAAGTTAACAGTTTTGCACCTTATCCCATTATGATAAGGCGCGAAACGTCTGTTGACTATACCGAAAAGTAACTTACGGCTATCACAGATATACCTACGACTAGTAAAGTACCGCCAGAGGAGAGATTTGTTTGATAAGTCAGTCATTCCCATATTAGAATGTTAGCTTGACGTTCACAAGCCATTATCTCAGAAGATGCTATTGTGTAAGGAGTAGAGTATAATGTTGTTATTTACATATTGAATAACGGAAAAGCATAGATAGGTACGATTGTAATCCATACTAATATTATAAATGCGAAAGTGTGTCTGTCTGTTTGTTACCTCTTCACGCTTAAACCGCTTAACCGATTTAGATGAAATTTGGTATGGAGATAGTTTGAGTCCCGTGGAAGAACATATAGCCTACTTTTATGCTGGAAATCATCCCTTAAGGGGTGGAAGTTTGTATGGAAGAGCGATGACTAGGTAAGCGCCTGATATTAAAAAATGCAATAAAATTCTTTCGCGATCGCGATGGATGAGTTCTACGCGGACAAAGCTAGTGTAATGTATAAATAAATAAATTGTACCATCAATGAAGCTTGTGTCTACTAGGCGACGTTATATTTAATGGATAAGGTTGCCTAAGTACAGTAAATACTTACATAAAAAAAATACAAGAGTAATAAATAAATATGCTGTTCATCACAAATATTTTTCCTTACCAGCATTTGGAGTACTTACTAATTGTATTTTTATGTTAAATACGCTCAAACGACGTCTCATAAGAAACGAGAGGAGATTCACTATTTACACGGCTCTGCACTTCTTTGTTACAGGAAATCATCTTAATTCATGATAGTAATTTATTTATATGGCTAGTATTTAGTACATATTCTTTATTCAAAACAAGAATATCACTGGCCGGCCAACATTACTGCCTATTAGTCTCTTTTGTGCGCACGAGGTAATCCCGGCTCTCTTTCAAAAGCGATCCACAACGTAATCTACTTGTAATGTATGGAACTCGGGCACCGAGAATTGCGAGAAAATAACTTCTCGGCGGGATGATTAACGTGGAGAATGCTCGTTTATTGCTTCTGGTATTTTTTTCTCGTGTTTAGTTTAGTTAGTTAGTTTGGGAGTACATGATTTGGGTGCTTCTATGGAAAAGAAATGAAGCGTATTCAATTCGCAGAATGAAGTACTGTTATGTATGAATAGGTATAAGTAGGCACCTTTCATCACTCCTAGATTTAGATACATAGCTTTTTTTTATACAACGCCGGTGGCAAACAAGCGTACGGTCCACCTGATGGTAAGCGGCCACCGCAGCCTATAGACGCCTGCAACTCCAAAGGAGTCACGTGCGCGTTGCTGACCCTTTTTAAGATTTGAGGATGCGCTGTGTTGACAGCAGAAGGAACACATTTAGGTCCCTCGCTCTCAACACAGTGCATCCTCGGGAGCTCTGGCAAACTTGCTCACCTCCAGGAACACAACACTAAATAGTAAATAATGTTATTATGGCTGTGGTCTTCTGCAAGGCGGAGGTACTTACCCAGTTGCGCTGCTCCAAATTCGAGCAAGATGACATTTTGCTGTGCCCTACATCTCTTAAAACTTTAAAATAAAGCATCTTTCTCTGAAAATATGGAAGTACAAGATATAGTCATTTCATCTGCCCAACCAAAGACAGAGACCTTGTGGTAAATCAATTAAATGTAAGTTATGTAACATCTGTATGAATGGCTTTGGTTAACTAATTACACGAGTAAACCTAACCATAATCTGAATCATTTACTTCACGGTAAGTAAAACGAATGTTTCCATAATAATGACAATGCGATTGTCAATATACAAAGCCCTTTAAATTACGTCGGACACTGTGAAAGTTGTTCTATTACGTCAGGTTTACGCTGCCTCCTTTATGATGACGTCACCATTCCACCATTGTCAAGGAGATTAATGTCGTGTCCGCAGTGACGTCAGCAGGGCCTTAAGGAAAAGGAATTGTCAAGACGGAGATTGGCGAAGCGATCTTACATGGCCCATAAAGGAATTAAGGTTTATGGTCTTCATTAGTTATTGAAGTTATTACCTACTAGCTTTTGCTTGCGACTTTGTCAACGTAGAACTTTTACAGGCGCATACTTAGTTATTGCTCCTCCATACAAACTTCCACCCCCTTAAGGGATGTTTTCCAGGATAAAAAGTATCCTACATCCTTCCTGGGAACTCAGTCTCAAACTATCTTCATACCAAATTTCATCTAAACCGGATCAGCGGTTTTAGCGTGAAGAGATAACAGACAGACAAACACACTTTCGTATTTATAATATTAGTATGGATATAGATATTTGAAGAGCGGTGGCGAAGATCTGCCCCTCTGGTGATCACAACCCTCAGTCTTGAAGAACAGATGAAGAAGAAAAAGAATATATATAGATGTAAGGGCATAATCGACATTTAATATCAAAAGTAATAACCGTTGACGATATCTAATAGTCTAGTAAGAGAAACAGAGATAGTAGATATATAAAACTGTATTGGAGTAAAAGAGAGGAGACGAACTTAAATAAAACACTTTCCAAGATGTTATGGTTTCATTTAACAGCCTAACATGGCGCTGCGGCAAATTAAATTAAAATAAATAGTAAATCATGAAAGAAAGTCAAAAATAAGTGCATTAAAAGTAATGGCTCACCAGTAGCAACGTAATAACAAAGTAATTGATAGAAAAAAGTAACGAAAATAGCGGATTCAAGTGGATTACTTGGTGGCATACGGTTCATGCCCAAGTACGTGGTACGTATCACTGCGAGTACCACGTGTCGGTACTGTTCACAGGGTTTTCAGGTATTTTCAGGGTTGACATCACGTAAATCATTACTTAAACATAATGGAATCAATAGAAGAAGAAAATTATCAAAACTTTACGGTGGTACAATTAAAGGAGGAGTTGGCATTCAGGTATTTGCCAACCAGTGGCTTAAAACAAGACTTAATTACTAGGCTTATAGAAGACAACAGGGCTAAAATAAATAACGGTACCATGGAGTCCCTCAAACGTGAGAAGATTCGTCGGGAATCACAGGATTTGGAACTCCAAATGATGAAAAAGCAGCTACAAGATCTTCAAGCGCAAAGAACTTCAAATCCAGGTACGTCTACTGATAGTACTTTAACGGAGGTATTGTGTCAGTTAGCTCAAACACAAGAAATAATTGCACAGAAAATGTCCCCAACCTTTCAAGTATTTTCCACAAGCGACACTAGCAATGCGATCCCACCTTTTGGAGGTAACCGCTATGAAAATGCAACAGAATGGATAAAACAGGTAGAACGAATTGCTGGTTTAGCGAAATGGTCAGACAATTTAACAATGGTAAATGCTTCCATGAGATTGCGAGGTCCTGCTCACAATTGGAACACTGTTTGTGGTAAAAAAATTGAATCTTGGTCTGAATGGAAAAATGAATTAATCGATAGATTTAAAATAAGAATGTCATTTGCTGAATTCATACAATATCAAAGTAAACGAACACTTCGCACAACAGAAACCATTACTGAATATATTTATGTTAAAAATGCAATGCTTGAAAAGTCTCCCAGCATGATTACAGAGCCAGATCGAGTGTCACTCATAATGGAGGGAATACAGGATATCAGGTGGTCAACGCCCTTGGCCACACATTGCTGCAAGGATGTTGAAACGCTAATAACACATGCTTGGGCACTGGACAACATACGTAAGGTACAGCGGAAGTTGACTGAAGATACTGTAAGTAGAACCAACATTGACAAACCCAGAAGTAACTTCATACCTAAATATAATCCTGGCATAGATAAACTTGATGAGATAACTTGTTTTCGATGTAAAAAGAAGGGACATATTTCACACAACTGTGACATGCAAGCACAGCAGACCGGTGTACAACCAACAAAGGAAAAAATAGTTGGAAAACCATATTTCAACAAGTCACCTAGTCCGAGTACATCTTCAGGCATAAGATCTAACTATATCAAGGAAAAACAAATCAATTGTGTACAATTTCATGAACCAAGTGTCACATTAATTCCAGTTACTCTCAACAGCAACATACAGTTGACAGCTCTGCCAGATTCCGGATCAGTCATAACTTTGGTGGATAAGAAGCTACTACCAAGCGACTTAATGGTGTATCCCTGGCAAAAAGGCTCATACAAGGCAGCTGGTAATATGATAACACCCTTTGGATGGATTACAGCGAGATTACAGGTAGGAAAAATTGATTATATTATGCCTCAGATCGCTATTTGTGAAAACTTGCCTGTAGACATGATACTAGGTAAAGACTGGCAACATGCAGTATATGCCAGAATCATACATGAGCCAGATGGAAAAGTATGTATAATTACACCTACGCATACAAAATATTCACCATTTTATCTATTACACGGCTATCATCCCAGAATACCGCCAAATGAAATTCACATTGGTTCAATACAGGAACACATCGACAGAGGACAACAATTAGAACTGCTAGAAGAAGCGAGACAAATAGCCAGCACAAGAGTAAAACAACAGCATGTGAAAAGTAAAAGGAAATTTGACCTCAGACGATTAGAACATAACTTTCAGGAAGGTGATTATGTATTATATAGTTGGCCACAACCTCAAGATGACAAGTTAACTCCAAAATTTAAAGGCCCATACAAAATTATAAGAAAAATTGGATCAGTTTGTTATGAAATTCAGAATGTCAATCAACCAAGCAAGAAGAAAGTAGTACATGTACAATTTTTGAAATCCTTATACCCACCCCCAATCCTAGATTCTTTTTCAGCTTTTTCAGCACAACAAAATGATACCCATGATGATGACCAAACCAATGATGACAACGCCCATGATGATCAAATGGAAGAGGATGATGAAACCCCGGACTTGACAACCACCCATGATGATGACGATCCCAGAGAATCAACCACGGTACAATATGTGACAGGGAGAGGACGCATCACAAGGAAACCATCCAAGTATGACACTTAACCGGATTTGACATATATTATTATATATATATTGTTTTTATATCGTTAGTATACAATCTATGTACAAGAAGGTCGTAGATATCAAAAGTTGTGTGTAAAATCTATTTTTCCAGTCAGTACAAATAAATATTATAACTTAAAAGTAAATATAGATCAAAGTAGAAAGTCAACAGTATTATCAGTTTCAAGTATAGCAAAAAAAAAAAAGAAAGGAATGACCAGAGTATTGCGAAGCGACAGAAAGTGTAAATAAATGGTATATGCTATAAATATGTACATAGCTAGAATTAAGTGTATATAGGTTTGTATAGTAGATATTTAATTTTTATTTTAAGGACAGGAAATGCATAAGGGCATAAAAGCAGATAAAGGATTGTCAAAATAAAACAACTTTTTCTATGGATTGAATGTATGTACATAGTCAACAGTTTCATTTCATTGATATACATAGTATGAACTTGTATATATATTTTATAGTTTAAAACTTAACTAGTGCCGCTACCGAACTGAAAAATAGTATAGTGTATAAATTGTATATAGAGAAAAGTATAGATTTAAATTATTAACTATAATCAAAACAAATTGTAAGTACACAGCATGCAGTACATATTGTAAATAAATGCATTTGTAACATAACCTATCTCATACCTAACAATATCATGTATAAAATAAAATCAATTTAAACTATTAAACAGCTATAGTACATAGGATGAAATTGTATATAAAATCAACTTATACATTCAAAAGTATAACTAGTACATAAGCAAAATTTCATTGTAAATAAAATCAAGTTTCAGAGTAACATAAAAGTAAGATGATTAGTGCTGTACATATTTGCTTTATCAATATAAAAATAACAAAATACAAAAAAAATTATTGCTGTATATATAACTGCTTTAGCATAAGAAAAACTGTAAATAGATTTGGGTGAAGGGAAAATTAATATAATGAACAAAGCAAAATGATTTGTGGAGATGACAGATAATGTGATGAATTGTATTGTTATGAATTTCTTCCAAACCAGATGAACTTATATATAAATTTTGGTTGATAAAAGTAGAACTTTGAGAAAATCTGTAATTTCAAGCCCGCCCATAGGTCAAGTAAATAAAAGTTAAGTAAATTCATATTTTGGTTATATTGTTAAACTTTTTTCTTGAAATACTAACGTATGTATTAAAAGCATGTAAGGATATATTGTTATGTGAAATTCAAAAATAAATGAATACTAAGTATTAATTTAAATTCAAATTTCAAAGGGCATGTAAGGGCATAATCGACATTTAATATCAAAAGTAATAACCGTTGACGATATCTAATAGTCTAGTAAGAGAAACAGAGATAGTAGATATATAAAACTGTATTGGAGTAAAAGAGAGGAGACGAACTTAAATAAAACACTTTCCAAGATGTTATGGTTTCATTTAACAGCCTAACATAGATACTTATGTCAATAAATAACCCTTGATTTTTTTAAATCTTCTTTTTTTTCTTTAAGTACTTATTTGGCACATTTAAATAGATAAGTAGTTGTATTGAAGTGTTATGTAGAATTAGTATTTTGTGAGTCGTAGGCTACGGTAACCGTTTAAAATTAGGCAGCCGTACGCTTACTTGCCTCCAATGTGTTTAAAAAAACAAAGTATTCTGTGAAGTGGAGAAGCTCTAGTTGGGTTCCCTCAAATTCCATGGATGAGTATTTAATGAGTATTTATTTTTTATACAGTTAAATAAACTCAGATATTTTGCTCCAGGCGTATGATAGTTTAGTTACCTCTACCATAGCTCACAGCGAATAGCAGGAGTAGTTTCGAAGATTGTATTAAAAATGCATAATACATAAAATGATACCTATTGACAATTCAGTTGTTTCGACTCATTGTGACCATAAAATTACTGTAAAACTGGCACGAATAACTGTTAAGCCAAGAATGGATTAATATAAGTCATATCTTTATGTTTATGCATACGTCGCTTATGCTAATCCAGCTCTGAGATAAAGTAAAAAGTGGCCACGCCTTCTGACCAAAATTAATTGGACAAACTTATGTTTTCCTCACAAGTGTTTTTAAAAGTTCTTAACTTAATTAAATTTCTTATCTCATAAATGAATATGTTAAGTTTTGCAAAAAAACGTGCTGTTGAGTCGATAAAGTTGGTTAAATTATATGCTGTCATAACATGCCAGACGAGCTTTATGAGTATTTGGGCACTCAATTTGTTTGATCTGTGTATTTGATGATCGATGAAGTTTGAACAAAAATCTACGAAACACGTATAAGAAAATCGTTATATTGCTATTGGGATGAAGGACATGCTATTAGTAAATATTAATACAAGCTTTTACACGCGACTTTGTTTGCATACTTGTAAGTTACGACGCATTTGCATCAGTTTTATCTTTATCAGTTTAAGTAAAGGAAAATTATCGCAATGATAATGAAATATTCTAAAGAACTGTTTTTTACATATTAAGTATCATATTTTCTTTTCCAGGACCAGAACTCAAACTCACCAAGTCAAATTTCATCTCAATCGGTCTAGCGATGTATACATATATTGAAGATGATGTTGATGACTGTGTGACAGAATGTGGTCAAATTAATCTTAAAATTCGTGGTTGTATTAAGTTAACTACCGTTTCAAAATTACAAGTTTGGCTGACATTTCATGATTTGGTAGCTTACTTTATTAAGATATTACAAAATTTCACTTAAAATTACCCACGTTCTCGCCGATATCCTTCGATTTTAATGTAAATTACATAAAGCTGTGTTTATGTTGTTTGAGTGAAGAAATATGAGACATAATTGCTTTTTTATCGAGAGCCGGCGAAATATTTCACATCGCTTCTTTTATAGCAATTATCGTATGGAAATATGGGATCGATTTACCAAGTTAAGATTGTAGAGGCCGCATATTCTCGCCAAGAGTAAGCGAGCAACATGTGCCAACCTTTTCTTTCTTTTACTGATTCTAAAAGATTACAAAATTCTACTCTTCTTCTCATTCTCGTTTTCCGGCCTTTCGCATTGTCACCTAATCCCAAGATATAGCTTAGGCAACTAAACTCACGAGCAAAAATAACGGGTACACTTCGGATTGAATTTCCATTGAAAACGTACCCGTTAGCAACTACACTCACGAGCAAAAATTGAAAGCGTATACCCGTTATTTTTACTCGTGAGTATAGATCGAAAGCGACTGTCATTTGACCCTTCAACCCAGAGGAAAAACTAGACCTTTTTTTATTAGACCTCCGATGTTTTGTTCTCTCACGGTGTTTTGCATCATTGTAAAGCTACTGTTTAATATCAAATGATATCGGTGTATCGTGCCTTAATCTTCTTTTGAAAAGCCCCAGTAGTACGAGCCGACGATTGTTGACAATTAAATTGATGGTTATAGTCGAACTTTAGGAAAAATATGTGTGTTACTTGTTTATCATTGTGGTAATAATAAATGCACGGTACAAAACAAGATTTTCGACATAAATATACAATAAATCTCATTCACTATTGTGTATGTGGGTCAATCAACTTTTCTTTGCCGTTATTCTATCCCGTCAGCGAGGAGACAACTGTCACCGGGTTTCTTAGAAAAATGTTCATAATATGGAAGCATGCTCAAGAGATGACCCATGTCCAAATGGATACATACTCGTTACTAAAACACATATATGGTAAATTTAAACCCCATAAAATAACAGTTTTAAAGAGTGACTCAGAAGACGTAACCGTGGTAACGAGCAACAAAGAATAGTTGATCCACCCAGGTATGGAAGTAATTAAGTTCATAAATGGAACACGACACGAAATGAATAAGCTTTCCTCGCGGGAACATTGAATAGCATTCGAGTGAACAATCAGTTAGCGTTTCTTCCCTAAACACATTAATTATTCAACATCAATTCCTTGAGTCCCGTGCGGAGAGAGACATACAGCAGGCCAACAGAAATATTCACTCGCATGCCACGCACTTTGCGTGCGACGTCGGATCTCGATATTCCTCACTCGGTCTTGTAGCTTAATACTATTATGTCCTACCAGAGTATTGAAATACAAATTTGGCCTAGCCAGCCATATCAGAGCTCACAATATCCATCCATAATTTGTTAGGGTCGCCGTCATCGTAACCGAATATACCTGTGGTTTAATGCCGAGTATGGTGCATTCAATGGTTGTCTGTGCTAACCGTATTTTATGCACATCGCCTCATTTGTGAGGTGGGGTAAAGACGACTTAGTAATTTATTTTATCAGGAACCAGTGAAGGCGCAAATAACTATATGCGAGTACACACACACACACACACATACACACACGCAGTATTATAGTGTAAAGCAGCGGAGTAAACACGTAACTATTGTACTACCGTTAGGTAGATTTTAGTGTCAAATTTTAACTCATCATCAACTCATACATTTATACTTAAAATTGACAGTAAAATCTATCTACCGTCAGTGCATATAGTTACGTGATTCACTTGCAGTAAAACAAAACCATACAAAAGTTCGATTTGACGCACTCACATAGACACGCGTCACAGTATACTTAAGAGCAGACTTGGTAGGACTTAGCTCAGTGACACATCAGTCACGTGTGCCGCGCATGTGTGAGTAGAACTTGTTTTCAATGGAGCGCAGATTTAACAAACTTTAATAGTTATTGTTTTAGCTAATATATTAACTGTGTTGTGGGCCTACTGGATTTTCTCAAGTGCGACTTGGTACAGTTTCATTCTGAAATTAGAGTTATGATGGGGTCGGATCAATGAGGTTGCGTGCGGCGTGATGATGGCAAGCAGCCGAATTCATTAGCGTTCGTCTGATACATTTACATTCGTATTGCACATTATGATACCTATTGTGCTTTTGAGGTTTAAGAGATAGGTTTGGCAATTGTGATCATGTTGCTCAGAAATCAGGAACTTGGGACAGGTTTAAAATACACTGAGAAGTAATTAGAACGGCTCAGTTTAAAAAGAAAGTAAAAAGTGTACCTACTTTATTTGACTTGGGCTATCGTTATTATAGGTCTACCATTTAACTCAGAAATTGCCTGTCTATATAAAGTTTCACTTAATTTTCCAATATATATATTTAGAGAATACACAAGATATTT
Organism: Epiblema foenella; assembly: GCA_963556455.1. Taxonomy (NCBI): domain Eukaryota; kingdom Metazoa; phylum Arthropoda; class Insecta; order Lepidoptera; family Tortricidae; genus Epiblema; species Epiblema foenella. The sequence goes on from OY747106.1 coordinate 16,199,031, forward strand.
TTCCAGGTCATCCTAAGTAACTGTGGCTACGCTTATTTTTGTGTTATTATTTTTTTCTAGCCTGTTAAAGAGTCCCACTGCTGGGCAAACACCTCTCTCTCCCTTTGAATGCCAGTAGCTAAATATCTTAAAACGTCATGAACCGATTTTCATATCTACTTAACAATGCGACCATCATGTCCAGGAACTTACTAATGATCCACGGTCATTCGAGTTACGGACATGTGATCGTATTTAGGGAAAGTGGAACAGGGTAATGGTAATTTTATAATTTACTTATTATTTTATTAGCTTGCAAGTATCAGCAGAACTAGAAAGTTGCTTGTGGTCATTTTATTACCTAGCGTTCCGTATTATCTTCAATGTACATGTTCATTCGTTTTATTACAATTTGTTCGTGAAAACATGATTCGTTGAGTTGTTGTCAATCGTGTTGTCAATAATAAGACATTCAAAGAAAGGGTGTAGTAATATCACTTCTATTGTTTAGTATTTCGTACGATTTTATTTTATACCACGATTGATAATGCTTGACAGACAAAAATTCCGCCTGCATGATGGTTAATTTTAGGCACCGTAATCAATGGACGTATACGAGTCTAGAAGATTCTTTAGTGCGTCACATATCAATAAAATAATTTATCCTTAAAGAGATATTCATTAAAAAATCTCGCAATAATTATTCTCCCAAATTGTAAGCGAACTTGACGTTGACTTGATTAATGTTCTCGCAAATCCTTAGAAATAATATTTTACGAGACATTTCACCAGTTAAATCTTTAGTCGCAAATCAGTTTAACTTAATTAGTCATCCCTTGTATATCGCTGACAAAGGAATCGATAGGTATTGTGCACCCTCATTGAATTATGTTCGGTCGGGGGGCGCCGTCTGCGGGATATTGGGCAATTTTTATCAACATTTATTGCGATTTTTGACTATTGAAGACACTTACACACTAAGTTTTATAAACTTATTTGAATCTTGATCGATGCGTTAACTTATTTGATAGATGCATTCTTGCTTGTTTCAGTGAATCAAGAACAACATTTCAATGAAATACCACGTCATTAGTTTAATACCAAGCTGATTTAATGAAGGTAGTTGATACGGACTATGCATTAAGGGAAAAAATAAGATACAGATGCAATAATTGAAGTAACAAACAAAACACTCATCCAGAATAAGACCTCCCGAAGGGTTCGAAAAATACCGCTCGTAAGGGACGTTTAATATGTGAGTGTACCCGCTTTTAGTAGCATAAGATTATTTTCAGACTGTAATCACTCCGTGTTGAACAATGAAAATAATAGGTACGAACTCTCAAATGTTTTTAAATAGTAAGTGTATTAAACATAATGTAAACAATATTATTATGCCATGTTGACTTGTAATAGTAGTTTATGCAACTGACACATAATGAGAGGCATTAAAACACGAGTGTGGTTTATTACTATCCTTAGGCTCGTTTCATAATAAGATCACACGAGTGTAGTGTAATAATGTACAGTTGCATTCACTACTTTATCTACATTCATATAAATCCTATTTCATGTGTTCAGGAACCATTGCGTTGCAAGTGTAGTGAGCTCAAGCGTGAGCCCGTTGAAGTCTTTTTTGAGCACGAGCCTGTATCGTTATGGGTGGAGATGACCATAACGATTCCGTTTTCAATACTATTATGTCCATCTTCGCCCCGGGCCGGCGCGATATTGTAAAGCTGATTTTGAGCACATTAAAGAGGATTTACTATATGGGTGTAGATACGAGTAATAGTAGTTTATGCAATCGTTATATAATGTATACTTTTTTAGTCGAGAACCGCGTTTAAACCACGAGGCTTGGAATGAATTATATAACTATTGCATACACTAATTTTACTACGAGTCAACGAAAATTAATTAAACAAACCGAAATGCTTAAAGAAATAGTCCTGCGGAAATGAAGATTAGGCACATGGGTCGGGCGCTCATTGATGTCCTCGGCGTCACGTGATTGGTCAATTTCATGAGAGTACAGTAACGGCGACACGTGATTGGTCTATTTCGTAAGAGTTCAGTTGAAGGGAGCTCCATAGAGAAAAGTGTGTGATTTGAGTTTCGTCTACGATATCTTAAGATTTAAATTTAACGATAGATATCTAAAAAAGGAGGCCGCTACGTACTGTATTTTGTATTTAAGTACGTTTTGAATCCATCAAACTAGTTATTACGTTGCTGGATTCGTCAATCTATGCGTTCAAAGTTAAAACGGCCGTTTTTTTTTGAGCTCATAGAGAGACCAATCTAGCAACGTAAAAATTAGTTTGATGGATTCAAAAAGTACTTAAATACAAACTACAGTATGTAGCGGCCCCCTTTTTTAGTTATATATCATTAAATTTAAATAATTACAATTATTTACGAGTGGCGCTAGTGGACCTGTTATATTTTATTAAAGCGCTCTTAATTCAAACATTGAAGTCGACGAGTAGAAAAAATGTATTAATACTTTTACTAATATAAAATTATCTGTATCTGTAATGGGTTTTTGCAGTATTTTAAAAGCTTAATCTGATAACTTCCATTTAAGTATTATGATTGTGATTAAGTTAAATACTTACAATATTATAATAATGCAGATAATAACCGAACGGTAATCCGATAGGTTTCTAAAGGAAGGTCGTAGTTATTATCAACTCTAATCTCGGTTAACGATCGCGGTAACATTGTAGTAAACTTATACAATTTTATTATCGAATGAACTCGTGCGCATAAAGAATATTCTTTAAAGAAAAATATAATAAGAATCAAGAATCAATTATTTATTCGTGACAATACAACACAATACACAGTAAGACTGGTGGGAATTAATAATATCAAAAGCAGCAGCAGTAGCAGTGCTAGACGCGCGGTCGTCGTGGCTGGTTCTCATAATTAAGGGCCACGTATTGGTCCGAAACATGTCGAGCGATACTCCACCTTAAAGACATGAGTGACTCGTTCTATTATATTTCAATATGATTGAAATTCACCGCAGTTTTACATTTAAAATAACGAATAATATTATTATGACGATTAAAACCGTTATACATCATCGTCCTCGTAACGTTTCCCGATTGTATGGTAAACGAGCCCGGGGTCCTCTTTGCCACCAATCTCGAGATTTGGTGAAGGCACTAGTTTTACGAAAACGACAACCACGTGATTTCCAACTCAGATGAAAAACTGAACTTTTTTGGTATTGGTCCAACAAAATAGAATTATTTCACAGAAAAGCTAGTATTTTATAAATAAAAAAATATTTCTGGACAATATTGCACAAATCAACCTAGTCCCAAACTAAGCAAAGCTTGTACTATGGGTACTAAACGACGATGTACATACTTACATAGAAAATATCCAAGATTCAGGACTACTACTAATATTCGTGTTCATAGCACACATTAAATGCCCTGACCGGGATTCGAACCCGGGACTTCCAGCTTCGAAGACATGGTCACTACCAACTAACTAGGCTAAAGCGGTCGTCAAACCGGTATTACCTAAATATGAACTTATGTTTCATATTAAATGGTTTTTTTCCCGGTAGTAGGTACCTACTGTGAAGAGCAGAGGGCCTACTACGAACTTGGAAATCCGAACTTCGTATCGTGCCATCCCTCTCACTCATGTAGTGTATAACACGAGAGTGAAAGGGACGGCACGATACGAAGTTCGGAGTACATGCTCAGTATTTAAAATAACCATCACAAATGAATCCCCTGTTCCCAAAATCATAACAACCCCAAAAGGCAGCCGTGAAAAATTATCAGGTATTCCGTACAACGGAATAATAGGAATATTTTTCCTTAATTTTTCATTCACCGGTGTACCCTTGGGTTTACTTTTACTTAACGAAAACCTTATTTAAAATAAACAGGGTGGTGTAAATGGGGGACGTGCCTCAAATGTTGAGTTCGATCGCGGTATTATTTTCGGCTGGCAATAAATGAATGGCGCCTTAGAGTGTTTGGTGTTGCCAGCTTTGTATTCAAGTCGGTGTTGCTGGATTATTAAATGAGGGTTGGGATTAGAATTGAGTTTCCGTAAATATAGTTGTTGGAAGTTACCAGGAATTCTATTCGGTTAAAGCTTTGTTAGATTGTCATGCTTATCGAGTGATTAAAACGATAAGGGTAAAATATGGCGCGCTGCAGGGTTTAACGCGATTTATAAGTTCAATAGGTTTTATTAAAGGAAGTATGGAAACAGTAAATATGACGGTCATCGCGAACTAATGGGTTCCACTAATATAACCTGAAAAATGATCGAAATAAAAAAAATCAAGGTTACTGGTTTCTATTTCCGATGTTTCGTTTTTATATACTTTTTAGGATAGTCGAAATATTGTGCGTCTACTTGAAAGATTCGAGACCACGGCCGGTGCAACCTACGTCTAAACGGTGGACAAATTAATATGTCATTAAACCCATGAATATACATATTTTATAATGTACTAAGCGCGAGAGTGCGTAAGCTTTATAAAATGATAATTTTGACTACATTTTAACCTTATTAATGCAGTAAAAAAAACACGAACTTCCTTATGCTAATTTCAATGGATGTCCTCTCATGTTTGTTCGAGAGGCAGCCGTATTATAATTATGGAGGCGTATTTTCGGAGCGGAGGTCACATTCTTAAAACAATTGACTGTCGGAATGCGCGGCTGCCTCAATAAATGACGCCTACCGTCGCCAAATCTGGCGTATACGACGATTTTATTGACTATTGACAAAATCTTTAATTTTACAAGCCACTGCACCGATACAGACGTTTCGCAAGCAGCTGGCTGTCGTGCACAGCTATGGATTACGAACGAAATAGATATCATATTATATTACGTTGCATGTGACAGATCAAGACCCTTCTCATTTTGTACATGTTATAATTTAACGACCACTTTAGCATAGATAGTAGTGACCTTGCCTATCACTAATCTGGTGGTCCCGGATTTGAATCCCAACAGGGTATTTATCTTTTCAATGACTGAGCACGAATAATTATTACAATGCAATACAATATAACATAGCGAGATATAAGCAGGTATAATAATTATTAATAATAATAATAATATTCTTTATTGCACCACTAATACAGGAGTACATTTATAGATTCGGTAACATTAATAATGGTAGATTCGGTAACATTAATTATTCTTGGGTCTTGGATGTTTTGTATATATATGTATATTTGTATAAGTTAGTATGTATATCTTCGCCTTCTTAGTACAAACTTTGCTTTATTTGGGACTATGTCGATTTGTGTACGATTATTCACAAATATACATTAATTTATTCAAATCCCCTATGCACCTTGAAAATTAGCGGTATATTACCGAGTCGATTAACAATTAAGATGGACAGACATTTTTTTGTACTTTACACCCAGCAACGCACAGCGAATTTTTATTGTTAATATGACCAGGGACCGATACCGGTATTTTTAAAAATCCCTGAATTAGCCAAATATTTTGGATTATTTTTTGCTCTTTACGTAGGGCTGAATCATGTATTTAGGTAACAACGTCGTATTATTAGATTGTCCCGTTAAAAACTAAATAATGAACCGGTGACCGTAATAATACCGGTATTTTTCTATGGAGAAAATACCGGTATCCGATCCCTGAATATGACACGGCAATCCGAGTACGAAACGCTGGCTCCGATTTCGACGCGCTTTTTAAAGACATTTTTCATTCCTACTCCGACCAAGATTCTTTATTCAAATTGCATTTAAATATGTCAATTTTGATATATTGACAACTGTAACAGATTGTTTGTGTTGACAAGAGTATAATGGTCCAAGGCAGCTGTTGATAAATGATTCTACGTTTAAAACCTCATGGTTGACTAATGACAATGTGTTTGAATGGTGACCGGATTTTGTGCCATGTGTGAAATAACCCTGAGATAATTGTTGTTGTGTAAATTGCTCCATTAATGGCAACACTTTGTATGTTTGTTATTGCTGGTTTCTTAAAACATGGTCTTATCTTGGCATGTAACTACGACCTATGTGAAAAAAACAATTAAAACGCATGACCGTAAAGTGATAAGCTCACTTTCAGCAGAATTAATAATATCATCTTTTTCTTTTATATTTATCTCCTTGAGAGACCACTTATGGCATTGGTTGATGGTTTGGTTGTTTGTTTTGTACTGTGTCTTTTAATTGAGGCGTGCAATAATAGTTCTTTACTATACCTACAAATTAGGAAAGTAAGTAATTCCCAACAAGTGGACAAAACCACGAGCTATTAGCGAGTGTTTTTGACCGACACGAGTCGGGAATTGCGTTTCCGAACACGTATCGTACAACGTTTTATAATGCACTAGCGACCCGCCCCGGCTTCGCACGGGTGCACTATTTAATGGATGTTATTATACTTACATATAAACCTTCCTCTTCAATCACTGTATTAAAAAAAACCGCATCAAAATTCGTTGCGTAGTTTTAAAGATTTAAGCATACATAGGGATATAGGGACAGAGAAAGCGACTTTGTTTTATAATATGTAGTGATTGTGCGAGGAAATGAAAAACGTAATCGAAAAGTTAATTTAAAATTTATAGGTTATAATTTACATTGCTCGATACGTCAACATCAACAGAAGGCACAGGCTGAATCTGCATTCAGCCAAGCATGTTAGTGAATATTCACAATTTAGTTATAGAATAAAATTTGCATCTAAAATTATTAATAATACGTTTAATGAAGTATTCATATTGTAAGAATTTAAATCTGACCACGAAGATAAAAATAAAAAAAAAACTGAAAAGTAAAAAGCACTAGTGCGGAAAACTGGTACTTTTCGCACAGTTTTGTTGCTTAGAAAACGCACTTTTCGAGCACATGCATTATAAAGAGTATTTGTATTGTATTGTTATTCAGCGTCATCTTCAAGCTAAATTCCAACGGCTTGGAGGCTTCGTTTCGTCTAAAAGATAGAAAATTTGTTTTAGTTCTAACGCTGGACCAGTATGGGTCGGGAACATTACATAGTGTTCAGTCGTCATCATATAGTCAGTAGCAGCAGACTAGCCAAATATATAACATACCCGTGTTGCGATATATGTATTTCAACTAATTGGCTACCGTGAAACAAATGGCGTAAAATGGGACATTCGAGGGTCAAGTAACTGGTATAGGTCAGTCTGAAGGTATAACCCCTACCTCTAATTCAACACGCAAGCTGAATTTTGAGATCTTCGGATTTCTATTGACATACTAGTTCCCGGTAAAAACAGATGTCTCAAGTAACCCTTGAATGTCTCATTTTACCCCATTTGCCTATGATGCCACTTATTTCCTTTAATATTTCGATTGGGATTACAGAAGTTGGTGTAAGGTAAATGTGTCAACTTATTTGAACAATATTCTAACGGGAAAACCGACTAAAACCGTCTAAATTCATATTGATCCGAATCTGGCGCTGGAAGACAAATGGCCTGCCAATATATCAAGCTATGCCAAGTTAAATTACTTTCAGGTTTATTCTCGTTAAATATTCCACTCGTGCGCAGGTAGCCATCCCACTCAGGCGGCGGCCCGGCGCCATAGTTGCCGTATCTACTTGACAGGTTTACATGAAAATGACTTATCTTGATGGCATATTCTGTGGGATTACGACTTTTGGTAAACGGAGGCAGGCTGTAAATAGCGGTTAGTTTTACTACTGTACGTACATAAAAAAGTAAGTAAAGCTTTTCGCATCTTAAACTATATTGTATGAAGAAAAAACGATTTAAATAAAATATGTGTTAGTGTAAAATGATATTTATATGAATTTTGTAATAGAATTAACAGTTTTTATCACAATTTTTATTATTTAAATTAAAATACTATGTGTGCTTACTAATTATCGACCACTACAGCTAAAATATCAGTTAGAACATTTTTATTTGCTGAGATACAATTTAGAAAGGTACATTGCAGTATGCAAAGTTTATCTAGCAGCGAAGTGTGGGCGTACGTTGGTCAAAATATTTAATCTTACAGCTTATAGGAGTATGTTTCGCCACTCCAAGGTTAGGTACTAAGAATCCATTCTAGTTCAGTCCAATTCTAAATTTACTTGAAGTAACATACAAGTATGGTAATAAGTTATGTGTAAGTCATGAAGTGGAGGGAGGTAATAGGTTTATGGGTAGTTAGCGTCGCGCCGTGCGCGGGCGCCACCGTCGGCTGTCAATCAGGTGAACGTGCGATCGGCGCCTGCGCGTTTGAAAAACAAGGTTATAAGCGACAGATAAAATGCCTCAGCCTCAACCAGCAGTTGGGTGGATCAACTATTCTTTGTTGCTAGTTACCATGGTTACGTCTCCTGAGTCACTCTTTAAAAACGTGATTTTATAGGGTTTAAATCTACCAAACATGAGTTTTAGCGATGAGCATAAATCCATTTGGACATGGGTCATCTCTTGAGCATGCTTGAAGTCCATATTATAATAATTTTTCTAAGAAACTCGGTTACTATTGTCTCTTCGCTAACGGAACAGAATAACAACAAGAAAAAGTTGATTGACCCTGTTGCTACTGTGAGCTATGGTCGCCTATTGGTTCATGCGTCCGGCTGTCAGGTGGCGGTCGTAGGTTCAAATAAACCCCTTACGTTAAATTAATATTTCAGTTTCGAATAGAGACAAACAGCCATAGGCAAAACATACGAACATACAGTTGTAGTACTCTGTTTATCCCCAACGTAAAACATTGGTCAATTAGTTATAAAAGTGCGAGACGGACGGATCGGACTGATTTTGACTTACATTTAATCCAGTTGTTTGGTATATTTCGCTAGCGAAAGTATTAAATATTGTCGTTATTGATTATTGTCACTTAAGTCCCTTCACACATGCGCGAGCGCTGCACTGACCTGCTAACGGCGGGCGCCTCAACGCATTGGAGCCTATTAATTGCCCTTTTTCAATAATAACAGCCTCTAGATCGCGACTAGGCGTAAACAATAATTTCTTGTGCTGGATACAACAAGGGTTCATTTGAATAATAATATTGTATTAATAAAACGCCTTGTTCTACACGGATATATTATAATTTAACAGTGATCTTTATCTAACTAATTGGCTTATTTGGTATCAGTTGTATAGTATAGCATAAGTACATATAAGCAATAGTTAGGCCTACACTCTTTTTTTTATGTAAAACGCCATTATGCGCCCTTGTTTAATCTAGCATAGAAATGTTAACCAAATACTCATGTATAGTAATGAGTAATAAATCAGTTTCTCTGGTACGTTCTGCGGCTTCCTATACTACCCTACCACCCATACTATGCACGATTAAAACGTGTTCCCTTGGCCAGAAAATAGCATTTTCTGCATCCGTAGCGGGCCGTAATTGCTACTTTTTGACCAGGAGTGACCTAAAAGTATTTCACAAGGGGTACGATATTGAGCACTCATTTTAGTCAATTTACGTAAGTAAATTATAAAGGTAATGAAGCGTATAGCGATATAACTGCTGCGCATTTTCTTTTGCCAACCACGTTTTTTCCAAACCCACCAATTTAAACGTCGCTTCATCTCGTGAAATGTAGGGAGACAGATCACTCGCAATAAATTACCATAAACGGATCGAAAACATGCTGACATTATCCCTCAAGGCTCGCCCTCGAACGTAAAAAATCGACTTTAACGGGCCTTTTATTTTTTTGTTAGTAACCGAATCATTTCCATGCGATAAAGCTTCTTACTTAGTTTATTCTAGTTTCAGTAAACTGTAGATACAAGTCCCATTCCAAGAGGTTCAGTAGTTTCGTTTTATGTGTATCAAAACTACACATTCATGTGTTACGTTACACTTCTTTTATGGAGGGATTTTATGAACATAAATGTCATTAAAGTGACTTATTTTACTAATAGTAGCCGGTCATTGGACTACTTTTGATAGTCGAAAAACTCGAAAGTATAAAGTATCGCCTGCGACTGGTCAGTAGGGTGTCGTCGACATTTAAAAATAGATAATTTCACGCAAACTCGTAAACGGGCAGACAATGCCCTGTTTTTTACACCGTTTTTATTTTACCGTCTCACTAAAACATTTCGGTACCTATAAAACAGTTTTTACGGCACCTGGACGTGGTATGCTTGTGTTTCTAAAGTGATTTTCGTCCAATACGGCGAGTGTGGGACGATAGTTCGCATTTATATTGCTTTTGAATCACCTCACGTAACGAACGGAGTCCTATTACGCGCTAAGGGCTACCATCACTCCTTTAAAAATCCAACATGATTACTAAGATTTCAAGCTAGGCAACTCAGAAACAAACTTATTAGATCGTCGTCGTTAATTCATTTATTTCTATAATTGAGGTACATTTTCTTTTTGACAACCCTATTCAGGGCTGGGCAAAATACATGTTTTGTTTTAATTGAAATACAAATTACGAAATACTTTCTCACGGGTATTTGAAATACTAAATACTAAATACTTTTATGTGGTGTATTGAAAATACAAAATACAAAATACATTTTTTTTTTCGTTTTTTTGTATTTAAATTACAAAATACTTAAATACAATTACATGTTTTTATGTCAGCCCGGGTGCAAAGTAGCCTCTAACTTTGCAGCCAGGACAAGACGTAAAATTGTGTACGCACCACGAGTAATAAGGAAGGTCTCAGAACTTTTATTTATGGCCACAAAAGCCCGCGATTCGAGACGCTCTCTATATCCTCGCAATTTGCGTAACGTAATGGAGGTAGGAAACTCTTGTTTTATATGGACTAAGTCGAACTGGTACAAATTAATTGAAATATATTAAAGGGGTCACTCATGTCTTTTTATCGTCGAATATCGCTCGACATGTTTCGGGTCATTACGCGGTCCTTAATCATGAGTGGTCGCGACGGCCTCGCGTCTAACACTGCGCGTGACCGCGCGGCCCGCGCGGCTGTCCAGTGGGCGGGAGGCGAGAATCCACCCTCATTTTCCACCATCCTAATTTTTTAAGGACCACGTGTCGAGCGATATTCCGGCTATTCACCGATACACCAGTTTTTTTTTTAATTGACACAAGAATTTCCTTTCAAAAAAACCAATGTTTTAAATATTCCGTCCGATAATGAGCCCCTTGTTGGTGAATGGATAAAACCCGCGTGCGAGAACAGTCGCTCCACAGGACCCGATGAACAGAGACTTGTATTAACTTAACCAACTTTAAAAATTGAATTTATTTGACGCGGATTCTAGGAAGTTAGGTTAGGATGGCTGACGGATGGCTGATTTAAAGCGCGTTTCGTTATACGCACACCGTACACGTAACGTAACCCGCGCGCTGCTCGCTTCACTTTATTGCCTATCTATTGGAATAAAATAAATGTATTTTGTTAAAATGTATTTTGAAAGGACATGTAATTGAAATACTAATTACAAAATACACAAGCAACACGTATTTGAAATACAAAATACAAAATACATTTTAGGTCAGTAATTGAAATACAAATACAAAATACGTATTTGTATTTTAATTACGTATTTCAATTACATGTAATTCAAATACTGCCCAGCCCTGACCCTATTATGGTTTACAGCCATCAAAACGGGGCACCTGGAATATTACGTGACGCCTGAATTATTTTATGAGGCTTCGACGAAAAACGAGTAACTCGTGGGTTTTCATCCTATAATCGAGTTGTAACACGCATTTTACTTGCATGCACTGTTTCGTTATATCACAAAAACCTATGGTAGTAACCATTTGTATGGGCTCGTAAAATTTTGCATGGTGAATGGGCGATTTCAATTACGATTTTTTGTCGGTTTGACTCGGAGCTTGCGTCCTTGTATTAAGAAGTTAAAGTTTTATGGGTGTTGCTCAAAATAAGTTTTTTTTTTGTTTTGTATTTAAAAGCATTGTGGACTGTTAACGAAATGTAACTTTGGCACACATAAGTGACACTTATAAAGTTTATTGTAATTTACAATAAGATAAGCTGGGCTAACAAATGGCTACATCAATTTTGTCACGTGAGAAATACGAATCGTGTAACTCCGAGGGAGACTGGCGGTGAGTCGCCTTGTGACATGCAAAATTGTGGTCGTCCCGGTGGTCTACACAGTATTTGTCACACGAGCCGAAGGAGAGGGTATTATTTGTGCAGTCGGTTATTATAAATTAGCAGGATTACACTTCATTCTTTATTTTATTCTTTCATAAAACACTGTTTACATGTCATTTCAATACTTATGCAATACTACAAAAAACTGGCAACCGTACTGTGTTCTCGAAGATCTCACAGTTCGAAATAATTGCCATACGATAAATAATTATACGTATACATATAATATTACAAATGCGAAACTAACTATGCTATGTCTGTCTGTAGAATCTTCACGCTTAAATCGCTGAATGGATATATGAAATTTGGCATGGATATAGTTCTAGACCCCAGCAAAGATAACAAGAAGCAAAGAGAAGTTTTTATACCGGAAATAATTCCTTTAGTTAAAAAGGGGTGGAAGTCTGTATAGGTTGTTCTAAGACGATAAAGAGTACTGTCGCGTGTGAAGTTGCGCGCATAAGCTAGCATCATATAATTGTCAGTAAACGCTGTTTACACCTCAGTGACGTAAAATTAACAACACGCATGTTTGTTATCTCACCTCGCCCCAAATTGTATGACGTCGTCGCCCTAATACACTGTCGCGTAGGCCGTACATTCCGATCTCCGTGGGTGAATTGACATCTGTACAGAGGTTGTGTCGAAACGTATTTATGCCCGACTTCCCTGTGGAGAAAGCGTGCTTTACCGCCCGCCATAATTGGACCACTATATCTGTCAGTTCGTGATAATGATCGCCTTGGAGATGTCATTGTTTTGAAGAGTTTAGTGACGTGTAATTATTAATAAAGGCGTCAAAAACAATTATGCTGCGGTGAAATAAATGCTCGACTTGGCGATTGAATTATAGATTGCTTTGAACCTTATCACATCAGAATAAAAGGGAATGCATAAAGGAGTTCTTATTACTGTGTCACTTAAAGTGACACGGTTTGAAATTAATCATAATTTAATTGACTGTAAAACTCATTTCAAGGCATGACTCCTTACATTATTTTGTTTAGAAACCGTGACTAAAATACTAATTTTCTAAGTATAATTGGCGATAACAACGTCTAGACACAACAAGTAACAATACCGTAACAAAAAGTTAAGTTGAAAATGCACTTTCAACTTTCTTTTTCTATTTTGCAAAACGTAAAAAAAGACATCTAGTTAGTTATCTAACACTTTTACTTGCATTCTCCAGATTTCAAATAAAAACAAAACGTCTTTGTTTGCCGAACAAATGCTCGGAGATCGGATAAGGCGATGCCGGTACGGACTACGGATACGGCAAGGGGTCCAAGTCTATAAAGACGCAATTGTTTTCTAAACAAATTACAGTATGAAAACAAAAGGCGAACGAACTAATCGCTTTCTGACAAGCAACTGCTACGATGCCGGGGTAAATCGGTGAATCGTATATTGGGGAACTATAGGGCGTATTACCAATAAATAATGTCTATGTCTATGTCTATGTCTATGTCTATTCCTATTATTTTATACTTTCGTATTGGGATCTTTTGTTTGCCCCAAACTTGCTTGTTCCACCATCTTTGCCTGAAATATCTTTGACTCCGTCTAGCCATCGCCAAACTTCTTCCATCTTATTTACAGTAGCGTGTTCAAATGTTCGTAACTTTTTGTACAAAAACTTTTCGTGCTGTACAAAATTAAAGAGCTGCTTTGTCTCACGTTATGAGCAAAAACTCATTTTTCTCACTGATTTCTCGCTGCGGCTTGTTCGAGCTGCTGAGGTGAAAAATATTAAACCATTTTGATTGAATTCGATAACGCCGGTGACTCGGTGCAAAGAACGTAAGTAAGTACCTTATACGTATGAACTGCGTAATTACAAAACAAGAGTGAATTTTTAAACAAAAAAAACTGTTTATCAGTTATCTACTAAATTTACTCACAAAACCGTGCTTGGCGTTAACTATGCACACGTTCTTGGGATTCCTGAAAAACAAAACACTGGTTTGTTTGATCCCATCGGATGATACTCCAGTCAAAGTAGGTATGTTGTTTTTTACTGAAATATATTCTTTTTTTTTCAAAAACTCCAAGATTAGTTACCTGGGCTCGTACCTCTTTACGTTAGTTATATACCTTTTTAATAATTCATAGACACATTGAGTTAATTCTTTCGCTGCGATATAAACAATCAAATAAACCCATTAATTTTTAAGCTGAACAAAGCTCAACAGTTCCATAGGAATAATTGCTATACCTATATAATAAACTGTATAATAACATCTGCAAAATGTCGAAGTCGGAATGAAGCTTCTGCTATATATTCTTAAGGTCTCCATAGCCGTTGATTGGACTAAAGTAAGCCGCCATGATGCCAAGATAGGACCAAGTCTGGAGCACGCAAATTCCGACTAATTACTCAGTGCTTAGCCAAAAACGCCCCAAGTGACTGCATTCTTCAATTACCGGTCCCTGCGGGTTTCACGGATGCAGAGATACCGGTTTTTAAATTGAGTCAGGATTTAGATAAAGCGTATATGCGAGTTTCCTGCGAATCGGTTTTTAAAGGTTTTTGATGAAAACATTTTAACTAATGAAAGGTTCAAGTTTTTAATGGTGCACGTGCATCTTTTGTTTAATATTGTGTATTCGTAGGTAAGCTATAAGCTGCTACGCTATGTGGTAAAACATAATATTATTATACATTATGTAAAAACTACTAGATATTTACATTCCTTTATTCCTAACTCGTGCTGTCACATTGCTGGGTAAAAAAAAATGGGCCGGTCCTTATGAAAAGCTACATATTATTTTGACTACAGTGTCCGCAAATTAGATAGCGCTACCTCTTGCGACTCTTTTGTGAAGGTGTCGAGTGCACCCTGAAGAATATACGCACAAATAAATCTGATGGCGACTGTACAGAAAACCAGCTTCAAGTTACTGTGACGGAAATGGCAAGTTTCTACATGCGAAGCTAAATCCCAAAAACCGGCCAAGTGCGTGTGGGGCCACGCACAGTGTAGGGTTCTTTAGTTGCCCGTCCATCAGGTCACCAGTCAAATACGGAATTACGGACCCGTTGTCGGGTTTTTACTGATCTTAGTACTGATGATGTACTTTTTTGAGATGTTGTGTTGTGTACATATTTTTGCCCTTTACGGTAATGTCTACTTAGCTGTTTTCCTTTTAAATTCATCGTATATACTACTACCATGATATTTTTCACATACCTAGTAGCCACCGTTAGCTGGCAGGGGGGGGGGTTACTTGACCATAGCAAAAATTATCACTTCAAAGATATCACGCCAACCGATTTTTGAATCAAAAAATGCCTGTAGAAACCTTATAATATTTTTGAAAGAGCTATCCAAGGATACCCCACACGATAGGGTAGTATGTACTGAGAAAAGCGGGAGACGGACGGACGGACATGGCGAAACTATAAGGGTTCCTTGTTTACTACGGAACCCTAAAAATTTACGTATTACGCCAAGCCAACACTATGTCGCCCCCGTTCCCCCAATATGTCATATAATTCAAACATACGCAGTGCATTAACATTCCATTCATCTTATCGTAAAAGCGATTTTATACGAACCATATGTTGTCATCATCTGTTGGCAGTTAAGTCCATACGCTATGACGATTTCAACACTCGATTCAGTTAATTCGATTTTTTCATACTTAAATCGATATAAGAATTGACCTTCGACATTTAATCGATTTAATCGACCACGAGTTCTTTGATGAAACAACTAACTTTTGCACGCGCCTTTGTCCGCGCTGTGCTCGTTAATCACGGACAAACTTTAACACCCTACTTTATCCCTTTCGCTCCTTTAAGGGATAATTTCAGAAATATAAAGTATCATATATGTATACATCTGCAGGATTGAACCTCTATGTACCAAATTTCATCCAAATCAGGTCAGTATTTTAAGCGTGACAGACACATCTTCGCATTTCTAATCTCAAAATGTAATAATTGCCCAATGAATCCGAATGAACTAATAAAATAGTCTTTAAAGTTTATTGAATAACCATGTACTCACTTGTAACCTCGCTTAATCTAAAGAACACACAATAATTACTAATTTATCTTTTGCAGGTAAGTCGACCTTGCCCCGTTTAATTTACAATTGAGTAAGTACGAATACAATGGGAGTTTCCCAAATCTGATTTAGATGTATAATTGATGTTAGATTAACTTTAACAAGTTTTTGATGTACTATTGCATCATTGTATTACAATACCAATGATATGTACAAATGTCAGTTACGTGATTGACTCCACGATATCCTTGTAAGGCAAAAACTAGACCGGTATTTGAAGTACTTATAGAATTTGACGAGAATGTCTTGTTTCATCTCTTATTATAATAATACAGATAACAGAGACGTAAGACATCGACATGACAGAGACACTATATTTAATAAGAGAAAAAATCCTATGGAACAATTTTTTTCATATGTTCCAAAAAATTAAGCAAAGGAAATACTTTCAGATTTAGTTGACTTGATACCTAAATATGTCTATTCTACGTGTCTTTTATTTCATTCTAGATTGATTAGCGTACACATGGAAAGGATATGCAAAAGCCACATAACGAGATTTACATACCTATAATTATGTAAATTTGCTTCTAAACCAAAAAATAAATAAAAAAACATAGAGGACTGAGGTAGCGAAATAAGCGTGCGATGAACAGAAAAAGAAGCAGATAGTGTGCATATCCGTAATTATGTGAAAAAACAGCGACCTTGTGAGCAATCTTCGCAAACGTTGAAAAACTGGTCTGAAACCACACGAACATAATATAGCATTGAAATCAACAATTAAGTTACAGTTATAGAACAGCAAAAATCTTACCCTAAGTATCTTGACTTCATACAAAGTGAAAATATTCGTAACTTGATACCAATAAGGCAACTGTTCCAATTGAGTTAGTTTTGACTTAGTTGGTACCTAATTTTAGTGTGAGTAAGTTAGTTTGAACATAGCTGCATACATTGTATACCGTTTTGCTAACAAGTTATGGTACAAATCAATACTAAAATGATTGACTGTCAAGTTTCTTTCGGCGTTTCTTCTCGGCAGTGGTCTTCTAACTTAACGCTTGTAGATTTTGACTTGTAAAAGTGCCAGGCGGCCTATTGTAATGCACATAATTGCTGATCCCTCTTTCTAATACTGAATAATGTATAGCAAAGTTAATATTGTTAGTCAAGGTGCGAGAACATTGCCGGCATATTATATAATTAAGGAGAGTTCGTGTCAAGTCACGGGGCGGGATCGATAAGCAGTATTTTGTTCATTGACGTGTGTTGATATCACAGAGGTAGGTATTATCAGTAAAATGTTTGTGCAGAAGCGAGTACGTATTGCATTTGTATCGCCCCCCTTCCGCGCATCGCGCACAAAAAGTACTAGGAGCGCAATTAAAAGCGGTAGGATCCGACTCGACTGAGTGTTGACACTGACAACTGACACTTCTCATATCGTACAGCGGTACGCGTCCGCGCAGATAAATTAGGAAGTCGCCTTAAAGTCAAATTACTGAATACAACTTATGCTGTAATCGTGTCGTGCTCTTAAGGCAGTAAGTGGCTAGCGGGCTTGTAGAGTTGTAATTAAGACCATTCTGGTTTCACTTCGCATACTGTTACTGTGAGCATAAAACTCGGATTAACATGTTTATTTAATAGACGACGGTAACTTATCTCAATTTTTATCAGATTACGCAAATCACATGTTAATTGACCTTTACTAACTCGTGGTACAACAAAGTGCGAATACGAGTATACGGGTGTTTGGTCCATCGTTTGCCAAATTGAAATGACGGATAGGTGTGGCCATTTGCTATCTATTCATGCCCTCAAAATAATTTTTGTGCCCACGCAATTCTTTCTGTGATGTTTTTTAAGTAATTACCTATTACTATTACAGATTTCTGATTCACGTAATTAATTGACTACAAGCAGCACTACAAGTGATTTATGCTAAATGCTGAAGTCACTCAGATCTAATCTAATCCCAGCCGACCACCATCTCAATTACAATTGTCGTGTTTGGTAATTAAACATTTAACTTATTAAATTATTTAGTTTACAGGCTTCATTTCAAGGTTATCATCTGTCTCTTATATAGATTTTCACCTAGTAACGACGCGAGGTACAGCTATTATAATGGCAATTTTAAATATAAAACTCCACTGAATTTCAGACATAATGAAATGTAATAAACGGGTCACTCACGTCTTTAAGGTCGAATATCGCTCGACATGTTTCGGACCAATACGTGGCCCTTAATCATGAGAACCAACCGCGACGGCCGCGCGTCTAGCACTGCGAGCTCGTGCGCGGCTCACTCGGCTGCTCGATGTTGGCGTTCTGTCACTTTTCTTACACGAAACAGAATTAGTAAGCGTAATAAATTTATGAAATTACTTAGTTTATTACTACGAGTATGTACTTATCAAGTAAAAGGTCCGCCTTTGAATTTCCTATTGTTAGTCACTTATTTACGCTGCCAAAAGATATATATATACTAATTGCCTTGATAATTAACACAATAATGATAGTAAATAGATCCGCATAAAGTGGAATCTTTGCACCGAAATTGAAGTTCGTTCATTTATCTGTTGGTCTCGTAAACACTATCGTGAACCTGCGGTAATATCGCCATCTTGGTCCTAGTAAGCAACAGGGTTCACACAGGTTCAGGGTCAAGTTACGTTAGGTAGACGAGTGAGTTTAGTTGAAACAGGTTGTGAACCACATAGCAGCTTTATTACCGCTCGCGTCATACCTAATTGCGGCAGATTGTTCCAACATATTATCGGTTTGACCGTTCGCCCGTGACGCCATCGCGACATCTGTAATCACGACCATCGTAAACTGACCCGCCAACGCTTGCCAGTATGTTGTACTGGGCGCTCCAATTAATTGGTCGATTGTCAATTGTCAAGGCATGTTTTCGCTGTAATGTGACTGGGTTGCCATTAATTACGTGTAAGTACGCAAAATTGATGAAGACAGTGCCATGTAATGTAATGTAATGTAAAAGAAGTCTACAACGAATGCCGTCACCGACTAGCCATCATTTGGAAAGTTGAAAACTTCATAATACTTAATAAGTAATGCCAAATACGAAAACCCAACTTGTAATTTGGAATAGAGCTGTACAATCTTGTTAACAACTTAGATAACAACCACGCAATAAAACAATTAATTCAGGTCCAGTAACATAACCCTAATCAAACATAACACGACTAGTGGATTCCTAATTTGAATCCACGTTTAATACGAATAGGACAAAATATTTTCAAAAACTTTTTATCGTTAAATATCCTTTATTAGATACACTTCTATTTTAGTTTTGCTACTTGTTGACCGAGTGAAACGAAGGTCTCTGCTTCAGCTTCGACAAAAATACTTTCTACAGTCTACAGGTCGTAATTTTCAACCGATTCTCGTGAACTTTTGTGAGCAGGTTGGATAAACATACAGATTTTTTTTGTCGAATAAGTTTTTAGAAATTAAAAAAAAAATGTATTTGTTCAACGGTTTGTTCTCCTCTAAAGGCCGCAATTTTCGTGAGCAGGTCCGGTAATTATATAGAATTTTTTTGTCGAGTCAGTTTTTGGAAATTTTCAAAAACAATTTTAATTTCAATAATTTTGTAAGTTTCTGCAGGCGAATTTCGGTTTGTTCTCTCGAACTCTCTGATTCTCGTGAAATTTTGTTAGCAGGTTCGATATTCATAATTGTTTTTTTTTTATAATGTCAGATTTTGGAAATAATAAAAATACTCACTCACGAGGTCTACAGCTCACAGAGCCACTAGTAATTATATAACTTATTTATATCACCAGTTATTAAGCTAGGCCATCTGCACTATCTGCCATTTATACTCGCTGATTGACAGTTTGACGGACCTCAGCCCGCACTACCTTGCAATTCTGATTACAAGATATGGGCTATCTGTACCGATATCCCTTACGTAAACCGGTAGCGGAACACCGGTACCACTTGTAATTAATAGTACCAGTTTGAACAATAAATTTGTACCATGAACTTTCTAACATGAACACCCGTAACTGTCGATACGATTCATAGTAATGGAAGCGCTAAGTTATAGGGAGTTGGCGAGAAGTGTAACAACGGTGATACTTATGGCTGCAGAATTAGGTAAGCGGGTAACGTGCTCGAAATTATCTAAACAAGCTCTTATTGACTTGTAACAAAGACGTGTGTATTGACCTCTTGAAACGCGTTATGTGACGTTGACTGTACTACAGTTTCTATCCGTTTCGTTAATTGAAGTAGAAATGAAACAAAGCGGTAATTAATTACATAGAAGAGTTTGAATGATGGATTGTATTATTCCTAGACATCTTGGATGTTATTATTCTTTCCTTCCTATTCTATTTTTTTGCGAACAAACCTGGTCTTCCTGATAATCCGTAAACAATGGGTGCTTGCGACCCCGGAGGAAACACAAGCGCGTTGCCAACCTTTTATTGATTTCAGGATTTGTAGTTTTGATAGCTAACACCATTAGATTTCCATGTTTTTATGTATGTGTGCGCTGTAGTTCAATGTAAATATAGTCCTAAAACTCATAAACTAAGATTAGTTTTGTACAATTCTCGTTATTGTTTTATGCTTTGAACACTACAAATCATTCGATATTTAAAACCGACTTAACGCTTTTGCACGGTAATTAACTGCATATTTTAGTGCATATTGCATTAAGCAAATACTGATAGGAAAGTAGTTCTGAGAACTATACTTATTGGCTAAAAAAACTCTGGCCGTCACAGTTCGTCTCGGTCACTGTTTAAAGATCCGAGTAGAACGGATTGCACGCCCGTTTGAAAACATACTTCTCCAATTAGTAAAAAAAACGTGAAAGTAACCCTGTTGTAAGTGAAAGGTATATATGCCAGTATTACCGAAATTCGGAGTAGTCCATCAGGATTCGAACGTAAGTTAAAGTTCGAAATACAGGCTCTGAGTCAGTCCTGAGACGAAGTTTTGCGTACTTTTTTATTTTTATTTATTGGCCAAAAACAATTTTAATATAAGATGGTAAACATTGTTTCACCAACGGAAACCTCAACGGTTTATATGCTGGTGAATAGTTCGCTAAGTAGAACCCATAATCTACTTATGCATTTCCCAACATTTTCGATTTCAATCTCCCTCATACGATCGATTTCTATTTCTCTTTCTATCTAACAATCGCTTCCAAGACTGGTCTACGCTTTTTGCAAATACAAGTTTGTAAAAAGGCAAATAACACTTAACTGGTAAGCGGTGTGAGTACGTGAGGCGCCACATATTGTCCTTTAGTCTAGACACGCTAGGGTAGAAATAATGATTTATCCCCCTTAGGTTCTTGTCGAACATAAAATACGCAATTTTGAATCTTATTCCGCACGTACACAAGTTCTAAAACACGTACTTCTAGACGTGAATTTTCCTATAACTTAGCTTATACATATATTGCGGCAGTGGTAAAAACTCTTATATTTCAGAAGAAATTATTATAAGAAATATGACTCATTGTAGGTACGTGAGTAATTTCCTAGTTGCTTTTTGTCACTAATGTGCTCTTGTGCAGAAAGTTTGCCATTTGTAATAGAAAGAACTTCGCCTCTCTTAAGGTAGGCACAGATTATTATTTTTTTATTTTTAATAAATTTGTACTACCTATTATAGTTTAGGGATTTAAACTATATCTTGGTCCAAGTCAATTTTACAGATATTACTGAATCTTTTAAGACTAAAAATCTATTTCAGCTAAATGTATTACCTAGTATTTCTACTTACATGTTTATAATTTGATTATTGTATGAAAAGTTTACAGAATCTTCAAAATCCAATGAATTGAGATAAGCGAAATCTTGAAGAGATTAAGTGAGCCCTAGTTAAGTAGGTATAAATTGTAAAAACTTTAATAAATCAACAGTTCCGTTTCAACAATAATTAATCGCTTTAATTTCACACTCGACGTCAACAAGACTGGAATGCAGTAAGTGACACACATTTTGTCGTCGCGAAATACACACAAAAGGCATTTTCGAAAGGAAATTGCCAGAAACGGGTTTCAGGCTGAATTCAATTAGAAAGGCCGTCAAGTTTCAGCCACAGCGAATTGTGCAATCCTTCAACAGATATTCCATTATTAATTAATCCGGTAATTTTGCTTTATTAAGTATGTAGAGTGTAAATCATTGAGGTCGTTGGCATGTACCTACCAAGTTTCCAGCGAATATAGATATAGATCTATAGTTGAGAACATTTGAAGTGGATACTTCCTTGTTGGCAGTTTGTATTTATTAGCTGCCCTACACACTCAACGTTTTCAATGTTAGTTCCGTTGCAAACAATAGATGGCGCTAAAATAAAAAGTCGCAGTCTATTTTACACTGATAGTTATTCTATTTAGGGTCGATTTTTCAATCGACAGGTTAAATTATTAGTCAGTTAAAACTACCGCCGTCATTTTCTAATTCCATAAAAAAGAAAAGGACAGAGCTAACATTTACCTGACAGATACTTTTATCTGAGGATTGAAAAATCAGCCCTTAGTGATGAAAATGAATAGGTAGGAAACGTAAAAATTATCCACTTAATATAACTTACGATTGTTATGTATACTCGATACAACCTTATTTGTACTAGGCAATATTTTATTGGAATTGAATCTTCTCATATGCAAATATAGTCGCTTTATGTCGTCGGATTACTTTAACACAGCTCGGTCACCTCAAATGATCTTAAGTATAGTAGTATAACTCTTAAGTCGTTCGATGTGGAGTCAGGAGGACATTTAGCGAATGGCCTTAACACATTAGCAAACGCCTAAGTCTCAAAAGTCTGCCCACAATTAATGCGTAAGAGCTTAACCAAATCGCCTCCATTAGCTCGGGGCCGTTCCTTCCAACCCAATTTGTCGTCGCGAAATACATTTACCACTATAACTTTACACAAATGTTGTAAGGAAGAAGTTTTTGGTTGGATGACAATAGAGATTATTTTAGAATAACCAGCGGTGCAGTAGCTGCATTGGTTATATGAATAACGGTGCGTGCCATGTATGGGTCGATCATGACATGCGATTTGTTGCAGCTTTATCTTAAACGCGCCACATGCAGTGCAGCGAGTGTTTTCGACGCGTAAGTATTCTTATAAATTACTCGATTTCCCCAAAACATATCAGAGATTTCATCTTAATTTTACATCTTTATAACACCGTTGTTCACATTAAACTTATACAACCGTTTCAAACTAACACGGTCATTAAACATTTTAATAGCAACACCATAATCATTAGCCATGTTACGTGGTCAGTTGTGTGTTTCATCAAATTTATAGTATTACCATTTTATGATTATTAATTCTATATTTAACGCCTAGCCGCCATCTTGGCAAACAATAACATAATGAACCGACTTGATAACCCTAAGCTAAATTGAATTCAGAGCCGCGGACATAGAGGCCAGAATCCAATTAGGTTTGGCGAACTGAATTTCGCGTTAATTAAGACGTAATCTGTCATCGAATCACTGTCATTCTGATCTTATTTTGAACGTCGTGTCGCAACGTGAATGGCGGCTGTTTGATGTTGGATCGTAGCCGATACAGAAAAAACATGTTTTATTTATGAATGAATGCCAACTAGTTGTGCACGTCTTTGCAAATTGTTTGCTCGACGCGGCTTCACGCAATATTTATCCGGCAAACAATTACGTGTTGTATGTGGAGCTGATGTTGTCGCATAATAAAGTGGACACTTACAACGTGCACTTTTGATAAAACTTGGAAAATTCGCGAAGTTAAGTAGCACAATGGGCACGGTATCTAACCACGTTAACATCTCACGTCTCAAGTTTCTTGTTACCACAAAACCAGATCTGAGGCAGGACTGTACCAATTAGCACAACTTTAGTCCCCACCGCGCTATTAATATGGTTGAATTTGTATTGTCCACTGTACTTTTTTTAGCCGCGCCGTTGAGATCACGTAATGTCCTGATGTCGCGCAAGTATGTACTCTGATCACTCCTGGATTTAATTAGATATACCTGTTTCAATGTGATCAGTAATAAACCTTAAGTTTGTTTATTAAGATCTATATTTGATTAGCTTGTAGGTCTTGTATTAGTGACTATATAAATTATCACATCGACAAAAACCTGTAATATGAGTATGGTTTGAAGAGCGAAGGTTAGGAAGCGGATGTTATTACTGGCTGGTAAAAACTAAGTTGCACAGAAATTATTAAATGTTTTTCATAAATTACAGAATAACATGTTTAATTCAAGCTACATTTATATTTTTAATGTTTTTTGTAATCTAAATGCCATGACACTAGATAACTTATGTAGCACTCCAAACATGATAATGCCGAGTAGTGTGTTAATTAAAATAAAAACCTACTGACTTAATTATTTCGCACGTTATATTTTTGATAAGAATACATTAAAAGCCATTGACTGTAATGATGCTGATGGCAGAAAAAGTTACATGAAGATCTAGAATAGAGTACAGAGTTAGGTATTTACACACGTACGGGACTTGGATTGCGGCTTAAGCAGGTATTATACGGATGTTGACTCAAAATTGACTACTCCAAAAGAAACAAGGCAAAAAAATATGCCAAATGGTGAAAATCCTATTCAAATGTCTCTAAAAATAACGAAGCTACTACCGTTTTAATGTTGCTGCTTAGAGAGAGAAAGCGTGACTTCATTAACCACGAGCGCCATAGTAAATGACAATCGTTCCAGTACAAACAGAAAAGGGACAGAGTATGCCCCCTCTTGAAACTTTGAAGGCTTATAATACTGTAATTTAATCAGTTTTTCGAGTTACTTTTTTATTATGAATTTGATCTTTTTTAATGAAAATTCGAAATTATTGTATTTTTTATTTGTTGTCAACATCCCTATTACTATCGAACCACGCGATGTAGTACTCGCATGCTCGTGCGTGTGAACAAAGGCCTTTAGGATACAATAATCTTTTATTAGGGAAAACAAAAAAAAAACACGACAATATCTTATAAATAAAGGTGACAAAACGGCTTATTTATTTTTATAACACTAGCAGCCTACTCGCTGATAAAAGGTAGCCTACGTGTTAATGCAGGGTATAAGCTACCTAAATTCCAAATTTCAGCCAAATCCGTCCAGCCGTTTTTGAGATTAATCCTCCTCACAAACTTACACGTTTCTTGTAATATTATTAGGATTAGGATTTAGATAAATAAATAAATAAATATTAGAGGACAATCTTACACAAATCTAACTAGTCCCACAGTAAGCTCCCACAGTAAGTCCCACAGAAGGCTTGTGTTATGGGTACTAGACGACGATATATTTAATACGACGATATTTTAGATGACCCGTAAACGTATTGATCATGCAAACAATAGATAATAGTTGAGGCCATTCATAGTAAAATGATTTAAAAACCGGCCAAGTGCGATTCGGACTCGCGCACGAAGGGTTCCGTACCATTATCTAGAAAAACGTTAAAAAAATCACGTTGTCTATGGGAGCCCCCTAAAATATTTATTTTATTCTATTTTTAGTATATTTTGTTATAGTGGCAACAGAAATAATCTGTGAAAATTTCAACTGTCTAACTATAATGGTTTATGAAATACAGCCTGGTGACAGACGGACAGCGAAGTCTTTGTAATAGGGTCCCGTTTTAACCTTTGGGTACGGAACCTTAAAAACAAAGGAAAAAGGGCTTTCCTAGCAGAGATTGCTATACCACCACGAATACATCACATACTAGTTCCAGTGATCAAACCACACGCGTGGTCATGCCGGAGGTTTTCCCCTGGATTTTCCCCAGGCTACTCTCCAACCGCGCACTCCTATCGCTTTATTGGGCCCGGCCTATAAAGCCACAGTCAGGTTCAAAAAAAAACATACTAGTTACATATATTTCGTGTTGGTATAACTAGCAATAATTGCCACTGGCCATAATGATCCTAGGAATCGTTAATCTTTTATTTAATTTAAACAGTTGACGACATTAGGAGCATGCGTGAATAGATTTACTCCTTCCTGTGCTCGGTTTAACATCAGCTATAATAAAGTAATCAGGTCTCTTTATGTCACTTAGCGATCTTCCGGTGACCAGAGGCGAGTTCCACTTGGTACTGTTAAGGCGTGGTATTAAAAATGAGGGAAAGCATTTAGACAAGGGACCTATACCACAAGTTTGCAAGCGTATTTGATAGAATTGTGAAATTTTTCGATGGATATTGTACAATTATGTCGAATTGCAGACTTGTGGAACACCGACAGTTTTGAAGAATATGCTCTACCTAATCACATCTTTTAAAGGAAAACTAGCAACTCTAAACAATATAATTTTTGTTACAACTATTACGTTTTGTATAAATACACTCGCGGACAAAGAATACGGGTCGGTAAAATACCGTCATCTTTCCTAAAATAGTGCAAACTTGTCCAGTTTTTTAATCCTGTCATTATTTTTATTTACATCTAAAAAATAACAGTTAAATAAGTTAACGTCTCCAGGTTTAAATCGGACTCCTAAAAACCCATGAAAAAAAACAATGTTAACGGTGAGATATCGTAAAAATCATCAGTTTTGGGAGTCTATGATAAACAACAACGTAATATAAAATTATACGACGAATGCTCATATCAATAAGGGGTCGGCAACATGTTCTGCATTATGGTGTCCGCCTACCAGCACAGGCAGGCCGTACGCTTGTTTGTTACCATAATAGTGTAAAAAAAAACTATGAACATTATAGTTGTAAGAGGAGCTTGCGGCGGCACTGTTTAAAGAATTAAGGCAAACATTCAACATTTCCACGAGATAAGGCCGCCCATAAACGTATCATTAAAGATAACGTCAGCTAATTTCGTAACTATCTGGTGCTTTCACTGGCGGATTCCCTCTCTAATTACTTTATGTTGCAGTCAGAATTAATGAGTGTCCAGCCTTAATTGTCGGAATAGGAAATGTACCTATAACTTTTATCACTTATTTAACATTAACTGGTTGTGCTTATGAAGAAGTTTACTAGAATTGCAGCTGCTACTTGAGCCATTAAAACACATTTAGTTACACTTTCATGTGTGTAAATGAGCCTTTACCAGCTACAAGTAGGTACCGAAATGAGTTCAATCGATCTAACTTATCAAATAACGCAATATAGTTAGACATGTGTGCGATTTTTGCTCGTGTATATAATTTTTTTTTATACAACGCCGGTGGTAAACAAGCTTATGGCCCACCTGATGGTAAGCGGCCACCGCAGCCTATAGACTCCCGCAACTCCAAAGGAGTCACGTACGCGTTGCCGACCCTTATAAAATTTGAGGATGCACTGTGTTGACAACAGAAGGGACAAATTTAGGTCCCTCGCTCTCAACACAGTGCATCCTCGGGAGTTCTGGCAACCTTGCTCTATGCTCACCTCTAGGAACACAACATTACATACTTTTATAGTAGATAATGTTATTATCAGAGCTCGGAATAGGTAGTGCCTATTTACCTAAACTTCGCGGGAGGACGTAACTAAGAGTGGTTACAAACACCAAAAATAATTACTTCTTTTTATTGAATGTGGGGTTTCCCGGGATTTACTGTATTATTCTAGAGGCTTAATACATTTCTCTTTACTTATAAATCTTGTTATATTGCATATTATTTGTTTAATTACATTGAAATAACAATCAGTCATTAAAAATATAATATGGATCAAATTGAATCAAAAAGATTCCGAAATTTGATACTTTTTAATTGGCTTAGACAGAATTATACTCCTTTTTCCATGAGAGGGGACCTGTGTCCAGCATTAGGGCGTATATAGATTGGTGATGAGACAGAACTATGATATCGTATAGAAAATTCTGACATTCATTCCGATGTTTCGAGTCCTTTACAGCACTCGTGGTCACGGAATCTATTTTAAATTCATTATACGCGATATAATCGGTTGAAAAATAGTTCTATTTAATATATAAGTACATGTATACCATCATATTAGAAATAAATTAGAATACATCTGTACGGTATCTTCTATGCCGTATCATAGTTCTGTCTCATCACCAATCTATATACGCCCTAATGCTGGAGACAGGTCCCCTCTCATGAAAGAAAGGAGTATAATTCTGTCTAAGTCAACTAAAAAGTATCAAATTTCGGAATCCTTGATGTTATTTGAAGGTAATTAAACAAATAATATGCAGTATAAGAAGATTTATAAGTAACGCGAAACGTATTAAGCCTCTAGAATAATACAGTGAATCCCGGGAAATCCCGCATTCATTAAAAATAAATAAACCCCACATTCAATAAAAAGAAGTAATTATTTTTGGTGTTTGTAACCACTCTTAGTTACGTCCTCCCGCGAAGTTTAGGTAAATAGGCACTACCTATTCCGAGCTCTGGTTATTATGGCTGTGGTTTTCTGCAAGGCGGAGGTACTTCCCCAGTTGGGCTGTTCCAAATTCGAGCAAGATGACATTATGCTGTGCCCTACCTCTCGTAATAATGAATCTTTAGACTCATTTTACATTATATTAAACATGGATATCGATATTAATACATGATCAGTATTATCAATATTACTTGGACGATCTATGATGAGTTTGGATTTTTGCGAGAATAGTAGGATAATCTTGTCATGACTTGTTGCCATATTAACTAATTAATACATGACGACCGCTTTAGTCTAGTTGGTAGTGACCCTGCCTTCGAAGCTGGAGGTCCCGGATTTGAATTCCGGTCAAGGCATTTATTTGTGTGATGATCACGAACATTCTTTCCTCAGTCTTGGATGTTTTCTATGTATTTAAGTATCTATTTATTTGAGTATGTATTTATATTGTCTCTTAGTACCCATAGCTTAGTTTGCTTAGTTTGGGAGTTTGGACTAGGTTGATTCGTGTAAGATTGTTTAAATTTTTTTTAAAGTGTGTCCATATAAATTATCGATTATGGTCATGTCATGTAAAAGCCTCTAAGAGAATAATTGTAGCCTGGCTTCCTCTTTGGTACCTAGTTCCAAGATCTTGGAGTCAGCATTAGAATCTCGAATGCAACCTTCTCACCCAGAGACAGAAATCTTTTTAAAGCGATAGTAAAAGTCAATCACCGCATCATCATTTCAGCCGAAAGACGTCCACTGCTGAACATAGGCCTCCCCCAATTTGGGGGGGGGGGGATTTGCCATAGTCGCCACGCTTGGCAAGCGGGTTGGCGACCGCAGTTTGATGGTGGTAATGATCGAAGGATGCTGCTGCCCACCCTCCGATTTTCCCTTATTCGCCTCCTACAAAACCCACGGGAAGAGATGGGGTGGCGCAATTCTTACCCGGCAACCACACGGGGGGGGCAATCACCGCATACCATCAATATATAGGCGCCAGTCTATATATTCCTGTCAATCAAATAATCTGTCAAATTATCCTACCATTACAGCGCTGTCCAAGTTTCCATAACCAGTTAAAACTAAAACTGGTTACTGCGAACATGCAATATGCATGGCCATGCTACTGATAATGGTTCCACCCTAACGGCGTGCAGTACATCACCAGACCACTTGAAATATGCAATTACTCTGATAAGTTATCGATTTTGTAGAGAGAAAACCATCCTCTGTATTCCTGTAAAGAGAGATATACCTATAGCTATATATTTAGTAACAAGTTTTCACGTTAGTTCGTCTTCATGTAGTTTTTAATTATACAATTGCCCGTCATATACCATTTTTTTCTATCTTATAAATTAAAATATTCTGAAGTTTATGTAGGGTATGTTGTATATATTTTTAATGTGCAAACACCATGCTATTGGATGAAAGCTTTTATTTGGGTCATACTTAGTTGAAAAACAAAAGCCGTCCCTCCTGTGGTCAATAGTTAACGGCTTATGTGCATGTTAGCTATGTTTTTATTACAGGGATTTATAGAAACGGAGACACTGTTTATGCGGGTTACTGGCCCAACCTTAGCTTTTGGTATGTCCACAGAGAAGACGCGAACCTAAATCCGCGTATGACCCATTTACATTAAAAATGTAATAACAGTTATTTCTTCATCTTTGTAGAGCTCGGAGTACATCCTAACGCAGGTTGATTACAGTAACGTCTCAAATGTACGTAAGTTAGATCTAAACGTATTTTTTTAGATCGAACCTACGTACGTATGAAAACTACAGTTTTTTCAGTACTTTAGTAACTATAGCTAATGTAATCATACACTAGTAACACGCTAGGAATAACCCTTCTGATGAGTACTCATTGTCATACGAGATCAAAAATACGTTACGTGCTCAAATAACCGTAAAATGGAACGTGCTCTCGTAAATCAAGCCAAGTCTCATTATGTAACCTACACTCGCGTGATATTAATTTATATGTGTTCTGTAAAAGGCCTAATAGGTGCACGCGGCTTTGACACAGATCTATATGGATTAAAATAAAGTGACAAGTGTTATATTGCCAAAAAAGGTAATATTCTAATGTGACCACAGTTTTTGTCGACTGGAAAATTTACATGAATAATCGCAGACTGTAATGAAGAAAATTGCCTCGTGAAGATTCGAACCTTATAACCCGTCGTTTACCAGTTCCTGGGACCCCAGGGCTCATTACAAAAGAATGCTATTGTTTATTTTTTTCGCCGGGAGACATCAGCTTAATAAATTCTTACCATGAAGTTAGGTAAATTCGCTATTACGTCTCGATGTTAACTACGGTACATTTTCTATTTACTTATTTGTATTTGTCAACATTGCGTAGAACCTACTTTTTATAAAACGTCAAATTATTTAAAAACAACATTCACTACAATTTAAGTCATCACACCAGTAGGGATCCATCCATAATTATAGGTTACTCGCCTCGTTTCTACTTCTATCAAATATAATTTCTAAATCATGTTCGTTCCACTTTACACCTTTCCATAATCATCATCATTATTAGAATATAAAATATAACACGTTAACACTAAAGGCGTGGTTCTTATGACTACAGAATGTTCACCCGCTGAGAGCGCCTTCGATATTCCTATAAATTAAAATACCAGCCCATTAATTGACATAAATAACTATTTTTATTTATCGATCGATAAATTGTGGCCTTTTTGTGTTAGTAAATTCCTACTGTCTTACTTATAACTGATAGAAATCTGAATAATAAATTTAATATGATATGATATTTGACACGGATATAGCAAGTTGCGTTTTATGACCTCGAAATGATCTAAACATATAATCATAAGAGAAGTTTGATCAATTATCCCATTTCAAAAGAGAATACATTGCAATCATTATTTTTACATCTTTTATATTAACTTGACCTGCTAGACTGCCTACGTCTAATCTTAGAAGTTGTTTTTTACTCGCTTCCATTAGTCGTCTCGATTTGACAACTGTGCTAACTTTACAACTATGTTCTTTATCATAATCTATAATATAAATGGCAATATCGCCTCTCCAGACAAACGATACATATGAATGAACATCAATTCTTTAAAAATACTTATTGCAAATCTTGCCAGCTATACGCATTAAAGACTAATGCCAGTGGCTATGTAGAGCAAACCTTCAGACATTACATTTCAATCTGGATCTCGGTGGTAATAAAAATAAATGAAAACTAGCTGCAAAACCGCGATCGATACCTCAGTTTGAACTGCCTTAAGCTCATGATATATCATAACCGACGGGCCCTTTCTTAGTGGTTCGAATCGAGATGCGTTTACGCACATTATTAGCAAAAACATGTTGTGAATAAAAAAAGTAAACCAGTCTTGACGCCTACGCTGGCAAGGTTGGGATTCACAATGTTCAATAACTTGAGTTGAACCAGTGTAACTTTAAGACTGATTGTGTATTATTGTTACGAATTTAGGGGCCAAGATGCACTAGAGATAGTGGTGAGGTGTTTGTGCATAGCATAGCTAGGTTCGAGGTAGATGGACTTGTTTATTGCCTACTTTACTTATATTGAGAGGTTTATTCGATACCGATATACCGAGAACTTGTAACTTAAATAGGAATGACTTGATAATGAGGTCACCTTTTCTCTTACTCACGATGCTA
Source organism: Epiblema foenella (assembly GCA_963556455.1). Classification (NCBI taxonomy): domain Eukaryota; kingdom Metazoa; phylum Arthropoda; class Insecta; order Lepidoptera; family Tortricidae; genus Epiblema; species Epiblema foenella. Next base: position 16,231,206 of record OY747106.1, read on the forward strand.
TATTATATAGTTAGGTACCTAGTTGTGTTGTCTGCTTCTTCATTTCATATTTTGTAACATAATATATTTTGTAGTATTCATATTTTTGACTGGTTCAAAATTATTTTAGAAATGTTGGTTTGAGCATTACTTAATACATCTAAATAGGAGATTTTATGTTTTGTTTCAACAGTCTTGATGCTGATTGCCACGGTTACGCCCCCTAGCTTTTTGAAAACTGTTTTATGGATTTATATCTACCAAATATAGAGTTTTGTTGTCTTTAAAGCCAAGAAAGCCATGTGGATACATATGTTTCTAACTTTGTTTTGCTATGCTTGAATTCTTTGGTAACAAATAAAATTTGATAGAACCAAATGTGATTTTTATTCCGTCTGCAGTCTCGAAAGTTACTTGCCAATATTAATAAAATAATTTCACAAATGTTTATCAAGTTCAAACTCAAATCCCCGAGCTTTACTTTATCGTTTTTCAAGTACAATCCCTATCCGCAAGTACCATTATACTGTGTTTTCTTAATGGCCCCCCGTTGGGACCCCGGGCCAGCCGTGGTTTTCAGCACCGCGGGTGTCGATTCTTTGATTAAATCGATGAAATGCCATCGATTGGTTGCATTAAGCCATTCAAATATGATGTTATTAATATGGCGTAATGATGTGCGATATGTTTTCTGTACGAGTACCTACTGATAATATTATCACATGTAATCAGACCTAATATTAATGAAGGCATTGAACATTTTATATTATGAAAGAAGCAGAAAGTTCAAATGCATTATTTTGCTCATGCAGGTACGAGGTATTATCAACAACAAAGAATACACATAGGTACAAAACTGGAACTTCTTTTACACAGGGAGGAAAACTGCTGTTTACCATCAGCGTAGATGGCTAAGACAATAATATGAACAATACAAGAGTTTTCACACGTAGGCAGGAAGATATTAATACATCAAGACAAACCTACACGGTTTCATGATGTACTTCATGTAGTATTGCGAAGTCTACGTCAAAAGATCGCATTATGAACAGACGAACATACGGAGTCCCAGTACCCGCTGTCAAGTCCGCACATGCTCAACGCTTTGCATTTCACGCACATCCATTCATTTACAATGCCGTCTGCAAAGCCTGTAATCTTAAAAGTTGTCCTCTTCACAAAATTAAATTTACCCTCAAGAAATGGCTTACTACCCTCTCATATGGTCCCACTGAAAACATTCTACGACCATGTATTTAGGAGTCTTCCGTGTTTATATATTACTCGCTCTCATACTCAAATACATACACCATAAAAATATTACACACACACACGTACACACAAATGCGCGCAAACTAGACATGCACAAACATGCTCTACACACACACACACACTCACACACATACACACACTAGCATTTTCATTTGCCGTGTTAAGTAATATGTTAGAGCCATATTAGGATAGGCATAGTTAAGAAGTTAAAGTTAAATTTTGTTAAATGTTTATATTGTCTCGCTATATATATTATCACATATGCTTTTATAATGGTTGTATAACGTATCGAACACAACTTCTGTAACGTAGTTCAAGAGTATCGTAGTCAACTTGGGTAACTGTAACTCAACGGGTTCCAAGATACAGGCTCAGCCTAGTTTGGGACTCATCGGATATACTCGTTTTATTATGTAACAGTGTCTTTGTGCATAAATAAATTATTCTTATTCTTATTCTTATTCTTATTTATGTAAAAATTTGTAATTTTAATTATAGCATGATTAGAAAAAAAAATTGTATACCTAGACATGACACGTATTTTCCATAGGTATACCATATACCCATCCGTGTTTTTATATATTCTTTGTTGGTGTGTAGGTATTCAAAATTAATTTGTTTTGTTTTACATTTCCTTTTTCGATGCATAGTTCACAGGTTGTTATCTTCGATTTGTTCTTGTTCATCACATTTGCTCAAAGATTAGCTGGAAGAGGGATTTAAGGGATCTTAAACTCTGTTGTGTTTGATGTATAATAAAGAAACAAATACATACAAACATGCTTAGTACAAAATATTTAATTCTGAAGCAGAAGGTCCCTCATTGTAGATGTCAATAATGATGATTTTTGATTGCGTCGTTGAGGGAAATTCGCTTTTCCTTGAAAACGAGACATTTACCAAGCGATACATATCAACGCAAGCCAATTAGATGCGTCGTAATAATCGTAACTAGTTAATTTAAGGACCAGACAAGCGCATATAAATGAAGCAATCACATTCCACAACCATATTAGTCCCTAATCAAACCATTTCGAGTCCTGCCCAGCTCATTATTACCCATTTGGATATTCAACTCTAATTATGTAACACTTTCTGGTTACACGTTTTATAATGGTCATTAAATAGAAATGACGGAGCAAATAGACATGTTTCAATTTAAGAAGTTGTAGGTATACAAAATGTAGCAATCCAATAAAATTATTAATGGACTAACTTCGTACGCGCAAACTTACACTCCCTATTTCATCCCTTTGAGAGAAGATTTTCGGGATAAGAAGTATTCTATATGTTAAACCAGGCTATAACTTCTTGGTATACTCAGTGCCTTCATAATCCGGTCAGCCGTTTTTGCATGATTGAATGAGTCATTCTATTTTTTTCTGTTCTTAAATCTACGATATGTATTGAATTAGTGTAGAAAAATAGGATGTCGAAATAGTACCTGAACCTAACAAAAGGAAATTATAGGTAAAAATACTTAAATATTAACATATTGCTGTAAAAGGTGGGTAACACAGTGGTAAAAACCATTCTTTCATACAGGTGAGATATCCAAGGCCCACTGATTTACTCGATTTATGGATATTAGCTGTGGTTCGTTAATTACCGAAACTAGCGGAAGTGATACTGCAATCAAACCTCTTTCTAAATAACAATACAAAAATATGAAGTGAGAGCCAAGTATTCCAAAATCTGCATTTAAAAAAAAACTGTCTGAAAATTATGTACATGAAAAAGTAGAATGGCCCGAATAACAAACATCTAAACTCTCACATTTATAAATATTATTAGTAGGATAATAGAATTTGTTACATGTCTCTTATGCGCCATTTTGGACGTAAAATACTTTTTGTGCAACTCTTGTATATCATTTCAAGTAGGTACAAAAACATATTTGTAGCCATATAGCTACTCTACAAGTTAGAGAAATTAACTAGCTAGTTATTTCGCAGTTATTTTATCGTTGGCCTGTTAATTTTAATCTGAAATTAATATCCTTCGTAAATTACAGCTTAATTAACTATCTTAAATACGGCAATAGTTAATATCTAACATTTTATTAGTTGCGACTTAGTATGATATTACCTGAAATATGACTACCGACTACCTGCAGCTGCCAAAACATCGGTAAATAATTTTGTTTCAAGTAGTTTTAAATAAAGACATAAATATTACATTAATATTTTATTGTATGGCCGAAAAGTGTATACATATTTATGATCGTAAATAAATATGTATACTCTTTTCGGCCTTATCTCTTAACAATAAAGTGCTAAAATGTACTACATATTTATGATGCTGACTCTAGTTATCTACCGATGTCACGGTAGTTTTCCTTTGAGAAGTACTGATTGATTTCACGTAGATTGTGAACAACTTTTAAATCAATGTATACAACTTTTAAGTCAAATGCATACAAGGTGTCTTGACGGGAATCCATATAGTTTTACCAGCGGATTACTGAGGTTTATTCAATAAAATGTCATATAGCTAGTAGATGGGTATCTTAGGGAGGTTATTAATAGGGATTAATTACTTTATTACTTAGGTCATTAGATACTATAACTTGGTACAAAAAATGAAAGTGAGTGTAATATTTCGCCGATAAACTTAACGTTTGGCGAAACGGAAACAATTTTAAACTGTACCATACTTTTTGGGAAAAATAAATTATATTAAAAAAATTAAATAAAGTAAACTGGATTTTCCTTAGCTTTATTCTACTTATTTTATATTTGCCTCTTTTAATAAAAAAGGTAACAATAACAAACGTTTATGTTTTGCTGGAAAAGTAAAAGTTATTTATTTTTTATGCATGACAAAGAAATATAACTGGACCTCATAAGCTCAGTGGTAAGGTCACAGTGTATAGTTTTCTTAGTCGCTTCGATATAGACTCCTAATCTTCGTACTTATAGAAACACAACAATGCAATTTGCACTTCCCCGGCGTGCATGCCTCGATTATGCAAATCACGGATAATATCGGCTAACGGGAAACACATTAGGACATGTCCGGACAATCTCTCCTCATAAAACAGGTATTGCCATGATACGAAAGCCTTATTATGAGCATTAGTTTTATCTTCATTCAATAACGAAGCTTCGAGCTTCGGACTACCCCTAATTGTGCATACAGTTAGCAGCTTTGAACGAGGCTTCATTCGAATTATCAGCTGTTTTGCATATTTGAACAACGTTCGTTCGCAGGAGTGATGTGCACGCAAGCTATTACAGATTCACGAATCAATGTAGGTACCTATTTATATTCACGAACCAAGATCGTAATTTAGTGCATTTTAGTAATGTCATTATGGTCATGTGAAAGAGTGTCTATGACTTGCACAATTTATTGTGGTTAAAAAGCTAGTTATGTGATAGACACGTTATGACTATATATCATATTATACATTTATTTTCAGTATTAAATCTGAGTGCTCCAAATATAAGATCCAACATATATTTTGCAAGTTATCAGAGATAGAAGAACGTCCTTTGAATAAAAAAACTATGCTTTTTGCCCGCGACTTCGTCCGCGTAAATTTCGTTCATCATGTAAGAATTTAATTTCTATTTCAGGCGCTTACCTAGTTATCGCTCTTGCATACAAACTTCTACCTCCTTAAGGCTGGGTTTTATAAACATCCGTTAGACCAAATGTCAGATCAAATTTCAGTAACTCAGTACATTTTTTGACATAACAAACCGACATAAGGTCTATCTTTATAAAATCGAGCCTTAGCCAACCTGTTTCCGTACCAGATTTCATCTAAATCGCTTCAGCGGTTTAAGAGTAAAGAGGTAACAGACAGACATACTTTTGCATTTATAATATTAATAATGGATATCCCATCACCCATGGCTCTTATGTTGCCAAGTAAGGTTTCCGTACGCATATATATATATAGAAAGAAAGAAAGAAAGAAAATACATTTATTACCGTCTACACAACACATTACAAATATAAAAGAAAGGATTATATGAAAGGTTTAATTCGATACATATTTTTGCATTTAACTGTACCTCGTTCCGTTAGTGTTAATTGTACTAGGCTTGGCCTATATTCCATTGTCTTAAACCGTAATTCACCACCACTTACAAAGTTTATTATTTATCTCTTAGGAGATCAGACATAGTAATTGTTACATATTTTACGATTAATGATAAATTGAATATAATATAATCGTTAAAGTCAAGTAATCAATAAAGACCCATTTACGTGCAATGCGTCTTGCGTTTCTAAGGATATAAATTAACAAACGATTGACTTAGGTTTTTATAGCTGCCTATTTGTTTGTAATAACAAAAATAAGTCTGAAACAGGAATGAGGTTAAGTAATTTGAGGTGTCTATTTCTTAATTAATTGAGAGGCAGTATGCGCTTTCTCTGTCCCTATGTCCCTATATTCCTATGTATGCTTAAATCTTTAAAACTACGGCTTTTGATGCGGTTTTTTTTAATAGATAGAGTGATTGAAGAGGAAGGTTTATATGTATAATAACATCCATTAAATAGTGCACCCGTGCCAAGCCGGGGGGCGGGGCGGGTCGCTAGTAAATTATAAATTAAGGACAGCATGCTCAATAAAAATACCTACGCAAACAGTTGTGTTTCTAATCTTTGGTAGTGTGCAGATATTTTTGAAGTTTTCGTTCGTGTATATATTATGCTGCTTAATTACAATATTCACAGCACTCTTATAAGAGCGCGGTAACTTAGAAATTAACCCATTTACGCATAATTTCTGTATTTGCGTTAAAACTGAGACTTTCTAATGCTATTACGGCTGACCGCAAACCATTGGCAATCCCGACATTCAAATTCTAATATACAAAAGGACGTAAAGTACAACCTTTTTCTGCTTTTATAATACCTTTTGAAATTAGAACGGGGATTTTGAAACAACGCACAAAACAAAGTTTTCACTTTCAAAGAAATGGCGCGTTGTATTATGTTTCTGTTTACTTTTGTCCTAGGTATTGTGGCGTGTTAGCCAAGAATATCATGTTTTCTTATTTCGTAGAAAGCCAACTGTAACAGATGTAGGGAAGTTATCTATTTTTTGGTATGAGTTGCGTTATTAGTTTGTTTTAATGTTTTAGGCTAATGTATGTACACTCGTAGAAAGATGTCATTTAACGATTAATAATCCTCTGTCAACGTGTTTCATTCTATCCTCGCGAAGACATATAATCCGAACAATTTGAACGGATTTTAATTTCAAGGAAAATGCAATATAATTATCTTTATTTACATTACATGCCTTAATAAAAGTATGTACCATAATAGCCCATAGCGAGTTCTAAGCAAGGGAGGTGTATCCATATAAATCAATACATATGTTATTATGAAACAGTTACTATGAGTTCATTTGTCAAAGATACTGGGTAATTACATTACAAGTTAAATAAATCCAGGATTATTACGTTCATATACGTAGGTACAAAGTTCCAAGCCAGGCAACATCTGGCAGTCGTTTGCGGCGCCACCAATTGCTCTTTACTACTTGCCTGTTGCTAATATATTAGTGGAAAACATTGTTATTACATTATAAAGTTACGCATTCTTGTTAACTTTTAATTTTGTTAAGCGCATGCGTCCGCTAACGAAATTACAAAATCCAATTATAGTGAAAAATTGAGAAATTTATAGCCACCGGTGGGATTTGAACCCACGGTCTTTGGAATTCGTCTATTGCTGTTAACCGACTGAGCTACCATGGGTATCGCTTGTGCTGATGAAACGCATTGCGTCTTTTTGTGTAATACTGTAACACCGGTATAGATGTTGGGACTACGGATCTGGAAGGTTTCAGAACTGTTCGAAATCTGTGGAATTATTTTTTAATGTCACCAATATTTTGTACTCATAAAGAAAAAACAACTGTTGGTATTATAGAACTAACTTCATTTTAAAAATAAATAACAGTATTCCAATGTTAACCGTAGAACTGGATTAATACATATATATCACGAATTTTAATCAACTATACAAAAATTAAATTTTATATTCATGCTATTAATTGGCTACGTTAAGTTAACAAATGTACTTTATCCTTAATTTCGTTTTATCGATACCATTTTACACTACCAGATCGCTCATAATAATTACCTAGCACGCTATAACCTTACAAGTCACCTTTTAACAATTTTAACACAAATTTTCAATATATCATACAACCAATATGACATTGCAAAGTGCTAAGTTTTATGAAAACACCGCGTTAATAAGCTAAACCAGTCAAACTAACAATTGCTTCTTAAATACACATTTACTATTACCTCACATTCTCAAACCAACAAATCAACTTTAAAGTTTAATCCACTTGTACTAAGGTTCAAATTAGCACACACCTAGGTTAAGATTTAGCACGCTTCGGTCCTGGAAGTCGGATTTATAATGCTTTAATCCTACGATAGTGGAGACATGCATTGTGGACGCTTTCAATGCAAAGTGCGGGTCCTATGGCCCGATACGGGGAGTCAGCGAGCTATTCACGGTGCTAGGGTGGCTAGGTTTAGGCCTTACAATACGGAACAAATATTCCTATATATCAGTTTCAATAGTTACAGCTTCTTATAAAACGGTTAGTTGTATGGTTACATTTTGGTGTCGCGAACCAGGATAACTAATTTAATTCCGCTATTAAAGATCAAGGTTGCCGCCGAACCGTTGGTTGTCTAAATACGGTAGTTTACGTTTTAGACATACGTATGTCAAAATGTAACTACAGTGGCTAAAAGTGGCACAAAATTAAATTTCATGGCCTCTGCCTATTCCTTTTGGAGATGCAGGCGTGAGTTTATTTTGTATGTAGAAACGTGCAGTCGATAAAAGCTAGCTCTGTAGGTTTTGGTACAAGTCACAAGGGGCTTACTTATACCTTTATTTATTATTAACCCTTATTATCATACTAACATTTCCAACGAAGAGAAAGTGAATGAAGTGTTCACCTCAAACTACCAAAGTGTCCAGCTACTTATGAGTTCGTGCATGTCTTGCACTACTGACATACATAACAAAAAAAAAGTGACATGAAATGTGGATTTCATGTCACTTTTTTTTGTTATTGCGGCCTGCTTGGCCAAACTGTCTCTGGATTTCCACAATTACTTTTTTTATGAAAATTTATGTATAAGGGTCCAGTCCTTAGACAGCCTCCCATATGGTCGCCGCTCGCTATCGAACATATTTGCATAATGAGCCGTATGTATGCGACACTGGGTAAACTGCCAGGCTACGCCATTAGCCTGAAATTATACAATAATTCGTCACTAAGTATAGCAAACAAGATCAACTTTTATAGTTTAGGCACTGAGCTATTAATGCTATTATATGTCTATGAATATTTCTACCTCGGAAAGCATACAACGGACTACTTACTTCGCATTTATGTGTGCGATTAAGTCCAGATTATGACATTCTTCCTATTCTATAAATGTGGACCTATAGATCCCGCTGGTGTTGTTTTCATTGGTGATAGGCGGATGGCGATCTTCTAAGATGGTTGTCAAGCGATTCTGACTCTTAATACTTTATTTACCTCTTAAGACCTCGTCATAATCGTAAGACAGATAAGTGTTAAGGTTGTCTGGAAGGGATCGCTCTTTATCGGTAAGACCGCCCGTTGTTCTGTCTCTGTCTCCCTGTATCTTTGTTTTTTCTTTTGTATGTGTTGTTTTATTATGTGAGGTGTGCAATAAAGAGTATATTTTGTACTGTATTGTGTTTATTTTTAAGGGAATTGCATAGTTTTTAAGTAAATTGGTATTTGAATTGATAGAACGATCTACAAATTTTGAACTAATTAGTCCGTCAGACTAAATGATTTATATATACAAAATATCCAGTCTGTTTTCGGCCTGGATCTGTACCAAGTAGTCTAAAAGGTCATAAACGCATCCAACTGGTTCACTGGTTTAGGATATGTATATTCTTGCAGCAGCATGCCTTTGGATTAGCATAATCAGCAATGTGTATGCGCCACTAGGCACGCTGCCATTGCATTAGCCCCAAATTATCCAATAATTCGACTCTCGCGCATACCGGCGTAAATTGATAAAACGTGTCCCACAGATGCTAATGATTGGCGTTATTTAAAGGCTGTTTCACATTTTCACTACACAAATTATTAATTTCAACTGATAGTCTCCTACTTCATCCTATTTATTTAGGAAAATATACATTAAATAGTTAATTGGTGGTAACGACTAGCTTATTGCTCCTCTGCAGCAGTAAAAGGTTTATTATTAGCCTAACGATTGAGTGGTAGAAAATGCTTTAACATAAAGGGTATAAATTTATGACATAAGGTATGTGTAAGGTATAAATAGACATAAATGGGCATATAATAAATAAGTAGACTAGGTGTCGACTAAGTATGTTGGAAGGTGTGAGTTATTGAGATTTATATTAAGGTGCCTGATGCGAATTCAACGGCGAAGATAATAGACGTAACCTATTAAGGGTCAAGAGATACAGCCCGCTGATAGATGGATACACAACGGAAGCTTAGTAATAGGGTTTCCTTGGTACCCTTTGAGTACGGAACGTTAAAAATCCAAAGAATGCAAATTTGATTCCTGGTTAGTCTACTTTATTTTAATTTTAATAAAGATCCACACGGTAAAAACAATTATAGTACGTATTTACACGTCTGCGCTTTGTGTACAGCCGGCCAAGAAAATGGTCTATCATTTTTCGACTGAAACGCTGGCTGTATTACCACCCGTTATGGTAATGGCATCGTATTCTCTCCCAACTTGGCGCAGCAATTGCATTTTCGTTTGTCATGTGCGGAGCCAATGCGACTCCATACCAGGAACCACTTGACGTTACATCCTATTCAAGTGACGAGTTAGCCTGTGTTTGGCGTACGTGTAGTTTATTATACGCGTTGCGCACGATTACCATAGTTTACGCAAGCGCGTGGGAATGGGATTGCTTAAAAAAAAGAATAGTCGCTTGGGGCACTACAAAGAATAAATTCTTGTATATTTTTGATTTGCCGAGAGAATAAATCAATAAGGTACAACAAATGGAATTATATATTGATCATGCATGAAACCACAAGCCGAGCAGTAAGGCATTCGAATTATAATCTGGAGGTCGTGGGTTCAAACCCAGCTCATATCGCGGGCTTTTTTCACTTATTTCTTTAAGCCATACATATGTGTATACAATTTTATTCATAGGGTGTATAGCTATAATAATTAACATAGTACATGTAACACATAATATATAAAAATGATAATAAGAACACCATGTCAAAAGTAAATCAAACAGAATATCAAAAAAATATACAAATCGTTTACATTATTTGTACATAATAAAATATTGGATACCTCACTCATATTCAAAGTCACACGGCAACAACAAGCTTGTAATTATGTATCTAATGCCATTTCTAAAATAGTTAATTGGTTTAATGTCAACAATTTATTGTTAAATGAGAAAAAGACTAAATGTATTAAGTTCGTCACGAGTAACGTAAATCACACGCAAACTAGTGTCACTGTGAAAGATGAGGAATTGGAACTAGTTGATAGTGCTGTTTTTCTTGGTTTGACATTAGATTCAAAACTCCAATGGGGTCCCCATATTGCTAATCTCTCAAATAGACTGAGTTCTGCAGCATTTGCAGTGAGCAAGATCCGTCAATTAACAGACGTGAAGACAGCTCGATTAGTATATTTTAGTTACTTTCATAGTATTATGTCGTATGGTATTTTACTCTGGGGCAGTGCTGCAGAGATAAATACTGTCTTTATTCTGCAGAAGAGGGCTATTCGAGCAATATATAAGATGAAACATAGAGACTCACTTAGAGATAAGTTCAAGGACATTAATATAATGACAATGCATTGTCAATACATCTATGACAATATTGTGTATGTACACAAAAATATTGTAAATTTTAGACAAAACTGTGACATACATAATATTAATACTAGAAACAAATATAAGCTTGCGGTACCCTCCACTCGGCTCCAAAAAATAAGAAAATCATTCATGTGTAATTGTGTAAAGTTTTATAATAAACTACCTACAAACGTGACTAATTTATCTATTAATAAATTCAAGACTTATGTAAAGCATAAACTCATATCGAAAGCATATTATAGCACAAAAGACTACATGAATGATAAAACACCGTGGGTATAATTGTGGTTGAAATACTAATTATATTTTAATAATTATGACATTACATCTTAATGACTATTTTCATAACTATGACATTAGATGTTGACGTTAAATTTTCCTCTTGACATTCAGATTTTATTCTAGAAACTGTCTAGATTATACAATTTTTTATGTTTTTATTTTACATATTGACGATCTTTTTGTGAATTTATTATACTCTCTTTTGACATACATTATAGTAATTCATGTCTTTTTTAAAATTTCATATGCATCAATAAATTGCTCTGAATAATTAGATTCAATTTATGTAATATATAACTGACGATTCAAAAGTGCTTGTTGCTAGGCCTATTTGAATAAAGAATATTTTGAGTTTGAGTTTATTAACATGAGCAAAATTAAATATCAATCTTCATGTTAGGTACATTAAGTGTCAAAATTAGCAACATTAAAAAATCATTAAGATTATACGGTAATGAGACAATCAGGTACTTCTTTAAAGCTAATAATAATGTATTATAAGTCAGCGTCTTCATTTTAATTAGGCAAGAAATAACTTGTTTTGATTTACCTGTAGTACTGGTGTATATATGGTGTCACTATAACTTTCTGTACATTCATTTTGGACACTTCTGCTGCTGACTGGAGTAGAATACAATAAAAAACTCTTTATTGCACATTTCAATAAAAATACAAAGCGAGATATAAGCAGAGGTAAATAAACAACAGGCGATCTTATCGCTAAAGAGCGATCTCTTCCAGACAACTTTTGGGTAGCGGAGAGAACTAAACATATATTCAGTGGATGGTGCAAGAAACTACCGGAATATATACATAAAAATAAACGTTAAAGATGTATAATAAACATACATAAATAGTATATAAATAAGTACCTAACTATACATGTAAACCACAAAATTGTTCAGAACATAGCATAGCAAGATGTTAAAATTAATGAAATGTCAATATTTTTGATATCTTATTCCATATCTTTTTTTTCACATCCCTCTGTCATGTTTTATGAAAGTGATGAATAAAACAAATGCTATCACGTAATAAGAGTAAGTAGTCGAAATTAATGAGCTGGGAATAAGATAATGAGTTTAGTAGCCACGACGCGGCGATGGGTTAGATTATATCCATATTTATAAATTAACGAGTATTAGCTCATAACAATTTATGACTTATTATTGTAAAACTCGTTTAACGTTTAGTTATTCGAAAATGCTGCTACAGGATTATTGTTCTTAGATTATTTTAGTATTTATTCGTTGCTTTCTGAAGTAATCGCATTTTAACATAAACTCACATTTTCCTCTCTGGTAATGATTACCGCGATGAAAAGTACATTTGTCTTCAGATCTCAAATTGTATATACTAATTTATAAATTACGCGGTTTAAGTAAAATATACTTTACTTAAATTTCTGCAGTAGACTCCATAAAAGGCACTGACAGTTGAAAACACATAATTTAATTTATACCAATTTAATAATTTGCCAATCTAATGTAATGTAATTTATGATTTAATCTATGTCAAATGCATGTAAAAATATAAATTCTAGTTATTCGAAATAAATGATTTTATTTCATCATTCATCATCATCATTTCAGCCGAAAGACGTCCACTGCTGAACATAGGCCTCCCCCAAGATGATGATTGATTTTATTTATTATTATTATATCTTAGATACGAAACTGTTCGATAACTCACGTTGTATATGACTATGTGCATTATAAACAGTTTAAAAACAGAATAACCCTGTGTTATAGGTGCACACATGAAATGTAAAGATGATCATTACCAGTGTCATTACCGGTAACTGTAGCAGCTATTATACAGCCCGCTCAAAACGCGTGACTATTAACGGAATTGTAGCACACATCACTTCCCACAGACGTTGCGTAATGTCAATACTCGGCAACGGTCGTGGTGGTTACGTACTATCAGTTGGTTGACAAACTGTTTGTGTACATTGTGTTACTTTTTAATAATGTTGATCTATTATCGGTAACGGACCAAGCTAGACTTGTATTTTAGGTACTAGATAAAAATATGTGTAGGTACTATAAATAAAAACATTATACAGAAATCAAAGATGTATGGTATGAATAAATATCGGTCATCCCATAAATGTTTTGTCATTATCAACCAACAATCACCAAGCTAGATGATGCTAACAAATAGTTTGAATTTATCAAACTATTTGTTAGCTTCATCTAGCTTCTTTGAAACATACCTGTGTAAAATAATTTCATATTTTTGGCTCATTCGCTCCCTAAGTTGTAAATATTGAATTTTATAAGAAGACACAACTTAGAAATACACGCGCCGGGTTGAAGAAATATAAAAAAAGTAACGAGGAATCATACTGTTTCTAATATTTACTGTGGGAGCTCCGAATGACTCGCTAATCTGTTTAGAGGATTACGCGTTAATGGCACAGTATGTCGCAGAACAAACGTAGTTAAAGACACTTTCCAAGCATAGCCATATGTAATTAATACGTAACTTACGACTAATATAAGATGTTATTTACTTATTAGTATACCGGTTGACAAATTGGTACTAGTAACACTGAAAGCCAATTCATTCACATGGCGCAAGAACTTTTCTGTATGCGAGTTTTGTTACATTGCGCGTTTTGATCGAACCGGCTTGTTCGGGTGGCTCGTGGCACCGCAATGTGAAACTCACAGAAAAGTTCATGAACCATACTAAATAGGCCTTTACGTTCCATACAACATTATACAGCTGTATTCCATTTCAACAGTTCTCGTTGAGGACAAAACGGAGAGTTTCATTTAATGTGGCAGATTGCAGTTTACGAAGTGATGTATAAGTAATGTCCAGCCGGTCCTTTTTTGACGAAACGTACCTATCCATTTAAAATTACATTAATCTTAATCTCCACTCAATTGCTCAAAGGTTAGCTGGAAGAAATCCCTTACAGGGATAAGCTCGCCTTTGTACATATATGTCAACTGTTCTTGTAATTTATGTTATGTTTTACTCATGTACAATAAAGAATTTTACATACATACATACATACATTAATCATCCGTTAAAGGGACGTACTAAAAATTTGCCCAGACATGCGTAGGTACCTATTATTATGACAACGAGACTCAACTAAGCGATAGGTAAGGTGATAAAAAGGCAACCATGACACTGATAATTAGAAAACTATAAATTGAGTCAGGTATTTAATTGCCATCACGTCCTTTGTTAAATAATTTCGTGCTCAACCCCAAACGTCTCTCAAAAGGTCCGCTGCACCTAACAGTTCCTATAATTTCTCAATACCCCACTTAATGCTGCATTATAAATAAACAATGACATTGCCATTTATAGAGAATCAAATCAAACCCGTCAAATGTATGGAGGCTGTTGCATTATGCAACGCAACTAGCCCGCATAATTACGATGTAGTATATTACCTACAAGCCACAGTTTATGTCACATATTGTATTGTACCATAAATAAACCTTCCTATGTTTAGCTGAAAAACGTAAGATAGTGTAAAAAAAAGAGATTAACTTTTTGTCCGTTCTGAATGGATGTTTCAACCACTCTCTGTTTATGGTTATGTACCTTATCTTAAGCTTATGGTCCTGATAGTTGTCTATCATGGCTGTAATATTTTTTTCCAATGGCGCCCGAACAAACCCTATCCAAGGAGGGTCTAGCAAGTATACCTTTAGGCGCAAGCTTAAGGGCTATTTGTTGACGTTCCAAAGGTCCCATTGACCCATCCAACACTTTTAAAATATTCTAACTGTGTCGCTTTCTTGTGTTCTTGTTCAAGTTGTAATTTCTCGCCTGTTCTTGTTCAGTTGTTTTATTTGTAATTTTTGTAAGTTCTCGTTATCATGCTGAGCCAGCGCCCATTTTCTGCCACAACACATGGCTCATATTATATCACTTTTAGCTTATTTTTTGTTTTGTTGCATGTTTCTTTCTTAATTTATGCCATTTAAATTGTGGGAATTAATAGTGTTTATCTATCTATTTATCTATTTACATAGGTATATTATGTGTTTATTAATTATATTATGTATATCTTTATACAGGATGTTAGGCTGCGTTCCGTGGGTCAAGCACGTACGTGCTGTCTGAAAATCAGCGCTGCAGGTGTCTGACACCTTGGCAAAATGCTGAGACAGTAACCACTGCCGCGAAGACACGCGTTATTTATGTGTTCAATGTTTAGTTCTTTTATATCTGTGTGTCTTTTGTGCAGTGAATAGGTACATGTTTTATTTCTTTCTTTAACATTTAAATAGCCAAGAAAACCCGAAGTTAAAAAAGGTGTCGCAAGTTTACGTATTCACAGGAATGTCTGTCCCGGAGATTTTTCGCAATCGTTTTATAGTGTTGGAAGAATTCATGAAATGGCGTCATGCAAATCAGAACTAGCACGGACTCACCCTAGCGCGTAGGCGGCCGTGGGACCGGCCCTTGCCCGTTTTTCTATTATGTTAGAAGGCCCTAAGTACATTCAAGTTGTATTACACTTGACGCTTTATTTCATCTAACTCTACTACAACATTGTAGATCAAAAACAACTTTATTAAAGAGGTATAAAGGCTAATTTCTCGAGTTAACTGACGATCAATAAATATATCGTAGATTACGTGAACTTCACATAGTTATTCCATATCGGTAAAATGTTTATCTTATTTGATGTTTATTTGAGGCATCCTTTAACAGATAATCCAATTTAAGAAGACACGGCGCTGGTCTCGTCTTGCCACTGGTTTAGAGCCAGAATGGTGTAAGTTATAGGGAAATATTCGGTTGATGTGACTGTTCGTTGTTTAGCTAAGAAGTTCCCTTTTGAATAAAAATAAGGCAGAGCAGGGCTCTCCATATTTTTGACAACGCTATAGTATCGGCGTAATCTCTCATAGATATTATAATGTTTTATTAGGTTTGGTCGTTTTTATTCCGGCTAATAAAAAAGATCTAGTCGGACATCGTAATTGCGTTAGTTGGTATTCTAGGTTGTCTTTTTGCGGTGTAACCTACCTTTTTGCGGTCGTCTAGAAAATTTTATATCTAGTTTTTACCGCGTCGTAAAAAATATAGCTTATTACAAATGAGAAAGCGTCTGGGCTCCCGAGTTGGCTGTCAATTTACATTCATGAAATCAATCTTTACAGATAATTTTATTGCAGCTTTAGATTGTTTGCAATGAATTCATGTCTTACATTGCCATAATTGCTATCCCATTAAGTAAATCTAATCAAAATTCTCGCTATATAATGTGTCGCTACAAGAGAAATTTTAAACAGGACTATAATCGAGCTGTCATATCCTCGCCTTTGGGGCGTGGCCTGACTTTGACTACTCTGACAAACCGTCATTCGAATATTCTTCGCATTCTTCTTTAGTGAATATAAATAAACAGCTACATGGCAAAGGCATACAAACGACGTAACGTGTTGCGGTGGAATCTGTCTACACGGTACATCAAGACAAACCTACACGGTCATGATGAACATCATATAAATATTTGTAACTAATTATAGCATGTTTGTAAATGAATAAAATAAATAAAAAAAACTTCGTCGGCAATGTTGCAGCATTTGTGTCTCTCGCAAGCTAAGGGTATCTTTTGGCGCCGTCAATAAGGCATAATGTCCTTACTGAATTTTATGGCCTCGTGGCTAAGCCACCTCTTCATTTCGTTAAAGCCGCATCACAGACTTTCATCTTTGAGACTATAGGCAACAGGTTTGCCAGTTTTTGGCTAGTACTATTAGCGCATAACTGGACGCGCCGAGGGAATGTGCGCCCACGCAGCGCGGCGCCGCGGTGGGCGGGACCTGTCCTCACCTGCCAGGGCCGCTTGCGGAATAGGACGTGACGGGACAGGGAGACCAGAGATTAGGGAGATACTGGGTAATAAAGTTGCCAGTGAAAAGATTACAGAAGCGCCCATAAGGACATTCCGTATATGGCTTGTTGGAACGTAGATGGACGCACGCAGGGCTCTTTTAAAATAACACTATGCGAGGCAGAAGTATTTTTTGATTTATTATTGGGCTATTGGTCGTCGCGGTACATTGCCTACGGCCACAGAGTCGCGTTGTCATCATCATAGTGGTTAGCATCTATAATAATTATTTTAAAAGTGCAATACTTGCGTAAATGCACACGTGGCTAGTCAAGTAAGGCCAATGGGAGAGCGACAGCAACGCAGGCAATCAGAGACACTAGGTATCAGTTCTCGTTTATGGGACAAAAGGTCGACCCACGCGTTATCGTGTAGTATCGTGCAGAAAGATTTCTGTCCTCAAAAGTTTGAGGGTCTGACTTTGAAGGATAGCATGAGAGTTACTCGTAGGGCACAGTAGTCATAATCTTGGTGACATGCCGGAAGAATATTAAAATAATATATATGGTTGCAAAACCTTTCAGTACGCAAATACTAATTTCTAATACGATTGAAAGGAAATGAGTAACAGCAATAAAGTGTCTTTTACAGTGACAGTAATAGTTGCGCTTAGCATACTAGTGTTAAGGTTATAAACCTCAATTGCATTGCAAAATTCGCATTTGCGTAGTCTGAAGATCCACTAATAACCTATGAAAGTTTCACTTTATGGCACTTTACTATCTCTGCTTCTATTTTTGACATGTAGATATATAGTTCAACTTTCACTTTTATATATGGTTCAAAACTTAAACGCAATAGATTACAAAACGTTTTCTTATGAATGGTGCCATAAAGATTAAAAATTTAGATGAAAAGTCCAAAGTTGACGACCACACATTCGTTCGATGTATCGACTAATTGTGTAGCATGATTTCTGACAGTTGTGATCGGACTTTTTATTGAATTTTAACACTAGTGAAATATAAGAGTGCGCGGAAACTGCCCTGTGCCGTTGTGACAGCAGTATTTTTATCTCACGAGCGCGGCGGGTTAGCCAAAGTTCTGGCTGTGACACATATGATCCTAACGCTGACGCGCGCATAGACAATGTGCAATTTATATAAACTCAATACATGGCTCACCCAACTTCCTGAGATAAAAGGTATTGTATCTACATAGGGAATCAAAGCCACTTTGGCGTCGCACAATATTATGGTACTTCTTAAAAAATAAACTATCCCAAAAGTTTAACGTAAACTTTATGAACACCTCGCTTTAGAACAGATATATTTTGCATAGATGATTTCAAAAGCTTACCAAACGGTTCAGAACGGACATTCGCTTCAAACTTAGTCTTTTAAGTTGCGAAACGTTATATAATTTGATATAAAATGTGTTTTCTGTAAAAAGCCCGTCGACCTGTCACCGCGCAGGTCGAGGTCCCGCCCACCGCCGCCCGCGCAGGCGCCTTGTGTAACTGGTCCTTATCAGGACACGCATTTGCTGAGCTACGTAAAGCATATTCTCAGCAAATGCGCAAGCTCACAAAACCAAGCAATAGGGTTATTGACTCAAATTTTATTATTGCTCCAAGACCCAAAAATATGCCGAATGGTGGAAATGCTATATACTTATACCCCAAAAAAAAACCGAAGTTACAACTTTTTTAATGTTGCTAGTTAGAGAGACCGCTGCAGATGTGACGTCACAATCCTCTAGCGCCATAGTAAGTAAATGACGATCGTTCCATACGAAGGCAGGTTTTGCGCAGAAGGGAAAGGAGATGCCCCCTCCTAAAACTTTTAACTCTTATACGTAACTTTGTGATTACTTATTATTCTAGGCTGCTTTTTCACCATTTCACCATCATTTACGACATTATGATTTTTTCGTTTGGTGTCAAGAACCCTATTGCGTCGGTTGCAGAAATTCAAATAAGAAGAAATACCTAGGGGACACAATTGATATATAATTTATAGCTATCATCTGTCACATTTCAGAAACTTCGCAAAATATGTAGAAACAAAAAGAAACAAAATCCGTTAGTAACAGAATTATATTCCCCGTATAGAAAGACGTCACCTCTCCGATCAATTAACAGTTAACACAGATCAAATTTCCGTCTTGCCATTCACTTGCAATTGCATTTCTTTATATGGACAATCGAGCTATTGTGATAGTCGTGAGTTACGGAATCCGCGAATGGCAACCCTTAGAAATGATGTGGGAAAGATCACCGATAATCATTTCTCAATTGAGATGATTTCACCATTCCGTTCCGTTGTCATTAGAAACTAAGTTTACTATCGTCTAAACTTGTGAGACGTTACTGATTCAACCGCAAAATCAATTGACAGACTACTAAACATACGCTCCATCTAAGAAAAGTGCACTAATTAATTAATTAAAAAAGACATGTTAAAGCGTTAAATTAAATTCAAAATCCTCTAAAAGCTTTCTTCACTTTATACATGTTACAACGAGCGATAGCAATAAATGAAAAACAATGTTTAGATTATTGGAAATGGTGCCAAACACTGACTTCTTATAGTCCTTTAAAACATGTAGAAAATTACCGCCTTAACATTGTATCAGACTTTCCCGCACATTTCACGGAAACCCTTTAGTTAATTCATTATTTGCCAGCAAAGCCACTAATTGCAAAAACGAATCCAATCAGCAGTGATCTATGATCTTGCGCTTGCGCCACTCGCCGCGACGGCGCCAGCGCCATCTACCGTGATCTAGCGCCACCTCTCATTATACTCTTATCTCGCGTCAATGCAAATCCGACATTATAATCTCAGAAAAACGTTTCCGAGTAAATACTTCACTTGTTTCAAGTGGGCGGAATTGTGAAATTCGTCTCGCTCTTACTGGCGCGTGGGCAAGTAATTATACGTCTAGCTATAATTTATGTTGGTTAAATATCGTCAAAATTAATGGAGCAATGCTCGAGTTTGTCGAGCGATAAATAATTAGCGTGATTGGCCGTTAGAAATAAATAGTTGGTTAATATCTAATTTGTCTTTTCTTTTTTTTACAGGTAAGTTAATTCTACAATGCCACAATTACTTCATAGATTTCGCCAAACTCGAGGTAAATTTGAGACAAATATTTCAGAAAAACTACATCGGAAAATAATTAACTATATTTTTGTTGAGGCACTCAAAAATGCTACAAAGTCGTGTCTTCAGCCCCAACTATTTGCCTTACTTTATTGGTACCTATTTATTTTAATACTTAACATAGATAAATAAGTACATTAATAAAAACAGCTCCTACTATCACAACACAAGGGGCTCCACGCGCTGTTCATCGACTTTTGACGAGTTTTGAGTTGATACTGCTCCGTCAAAACTATAGAGATATATATATATATATATATGGTACAAACGGTTATCGGTTCTTCAATCCTTTATCTACATTTGCAATAGCCAGATTTAGAAAAAAATTACCACTTATTTTTTTATGATTTATTCAAACGTGGTCCAAAAAAGCTCGTATTAAGTAAGTATTTTCGATATTTGTATGTTGTTTATGCACTTATATACATGAAATGTACATATAACTGTTCATTATTGACGTTTCTAACAATGCAAGAGAGATTTTTAACTCATCTTCACAAAAGTTACGTGCTACTAAAATTACCAAAATTTGATGCCATATATCTCGAAGACTGAGTTTTGAAGGAAACATGGTATACTATTTCGGTAAACCTCAATGCTCTTAATACGATAAGCCATAAAAAACACGAGAAAGAGGAGAGTTACAGATCGAAGGTCATTGGGAGCTAGGAGCCCCCTTAAGTGCCTTTGTATCATTTTATAACCTAAAAAAATAATTAAAAGTTCTTAACTATGGTGAAATGACAGGTGTCAAGATTTATTTTTTATCTGCCGGGAACCATAACCCAAAGACTCATGGGTAGTTTTTTTTAATTTGAAAAAAACTCAGATTTACATCGTCACGGATTAGAGCAAGTCAGCTAGTATTTCCTAGTTCCTCTTGCAATCGGCGCGTAAATAAATAAACGCATCCAATAAAACGAGGTTTCCACGGTGGCGTGCTCTACTAAATTTCATTTAATAATTCAACGAAGGACTTTACTAGGAACCATAAAAACAATTCGAAAACTCACCGTTGACTCATAAAATTGAAACGAAATGAGGAAAAGAACGTTTACCGAATCTTAGGGCCTTGAAAAGATGCAGAATAGTTCTTATTTTGATTGGGATAAGGTGTACAAACTTATTTGTTTTATGAAGTAACCGAAGAATACTAAAAGTAATCGTTGTGCGATATGCGATACATTCACATTTGAAATGGTTTCAGATATACGAACCAAAGAACTGTTTGTTTCCTGGCATAGTTTTAGGTCTATTTTTATGTCTATTTCTGCTTTTTTTTTTCAAATGAATAATTCCAACGTTTGCTACGTAGGAAAAAGGCAACGTATTGTTTTTATATAAAAAAAATATTCTCAACTGCGTCGATTTAGCAATGCCTGAAATATTCGTTCCGATAAAAAAAATGTGAATGCGACCGAATATTTTGCGCGCCAAATAAAATAAAAGATATTATAACGGATGACCGACCGGTACTTATTTCATTTGAAACCTGTTTATTTTGCACCGAGTTTGCTAATCATTCCACCAGAGAGCGTAACCGATTTTTGAATAATTTGAGCACCAAATCAGGCAGGCTATAAATCTTTTTATAAATTGTAATTGTTTAGTATAAAAATCTTGGACCACAACGGTCACTACCAATGAGAATAAAAGCAATCAATGTTAATAACATTAAAAATGTTTTTATACGTTGCTGATTTTATTTTCAGTAAAATTATATAAGCATTTTTTTATATCTGTTGCAAAAGGAATTGATTTCGAGGGCGGGATGTGGTTAACCAATTAAGCTATAGATCAAACTGCTAAGGCGATGAATTGTGATGGATTTTTGCTACCGAGATACACTGACAAAAAAGGAGTTGTCTCTTTTTATCAAATTAAATAAGAGGAGACACCGTTTATGCTGATCATAAGTCGGGATTAGAGTGAATAGCTCTTAAGGCAGTCATTCCATTGCAAATGACCCCCTCTAACACGCGTGAGTTTGCAATGAATCATCCCGCTCTCTACGGCGGCTCTGCGCGTAATTTTGTAAATATTTAGTAAATTTTGATTGATTTTGGAATCACTGGATCACTTATGAAAAATCTGTCCGGTTATTGCATTAAAATAATAAAAAAGCTATCCTTTTGAAAAAAAAATATCACTGTCGTTGATAATTACGAAATCTGCAGTATGAAAGTTTATTTTTACGATGATATTTAGGATTTTATGACAGAGTTATATTTGATTTAAAGGGATTTCCTAAGATCTGCTCGTGTTCAGATGCTAATGAGCAGTTTGTTCAGTCACATGCATTTGATCATCGGTGTATTATGTGGGATTTCCTTTAAGGTGCATATTTGAATCTCTCTGTCAACGGTTACGAAGCTATAGGCTTTTGACTGATGTACATTATGTAAATAACGATAAGCCAAATCCGACGGAGCCACAACACATTTCATCTCTAAGGGACCGATGCTATGCTTTGTTGTAAATCCCTTTCAATCCAGCCTTTTTTAAATCATTTCTCGTTTACTTCCTGCCTGAAAAATGGCTATCCTACTTACTCGGAGTGGAGGTACCTGGGGGAGAAAGGGATGGAATAATCCCTCTGGAAAATCAAGAAGACAAATGTAAACATGGGGCAGGGCAATTCTTTTCTGACGTTTAAATTATGCAGAACCCTCCGACTGCTTTCGAATGGGAGCTAGCATCTTCAATTTTCTACATTTTATATGAAAATGATAATATATAGTCATCATCGCAAATGCAAGCAATTTCAAAGGCATTACTATACTATAGGTAGTGTTTACGCCAAGAAACAAATATAATATTGAACTGATTAGTGTAGATAAAAAAAGGTTATACATATACTTATGTAAATATATGAACTTAAATGTAATTAGATTAAAGTAAAGTAAAATAGAACGTACAAGTTACCGTAAAATTATCTTTCATAATTCAGGAAGTGAGACACTTCCTTTAATGCCACGCCTTTATGTATTACGGCATAAGAGCTATAGACATATTTTGAATCGTTCATAAGACCTCTTAAAGAACAGACAACAAGTATTATCTACGGCAGTGTAGTATAAGTCGTCTGTAACAGTCAAATTCATTTATAATGAAGATGGCATACTTGTCCTTGCTTCTCTGTGATAATCTTTGAACTTTACACACGGACGTGCAAAAAAATTATCAAATTAAAAAACATACCTAATCTCAAACCATTTTATTCTCATGATACGTAAGGTTATCCAACTTTATAACAAATGTTTACCAAAGATATCGGCTTATCTGTTAAACTCCCACAAAAATTGTTTACTTGGGCAGTACGTCTCGCATTATCGCGGTTCGCAATGAATTTATTGGTCTTCAACGTAGCACTTACCCTAAACAAAAAGTCATAAATACCTACAAGTTTCAACTCGGTATTTTTTTTTGTATAGCCGAATTCGTGTTCATAATATGTTGATCACTTTGGACATATTTCTTTTGCTTTTATGAATATTTATTTGCTGACATAACCTGATTGTTAATTAATTATACATTTTAGGGATGTAATTAATTTTTAAGATTTTATGACATAATGTAATATTGTTATAGAAATAAATAAAAATAAGATTGAGAATGATCATCTTATGATGGCGGTCAAAATCGGGCCTAAACTTTAAAAACTATATTTAATTCAGAAGTCGAGTGGGGTGTCCTGGAATAGGTTTTGGGGAAAATAGCATTTAAATACATTTATTTAACCCATATACTTTTAAAAATAAATTTAGGCCATATTTGCTACCTAAATGTTTTTATTCCGTTGAAGAGTTTTTCCAATGCAACAATGACTGAATTTAATCTGATTATGTATCGTAGAATGATTACTTTTGATTGCAATTAATAGTGTTTTAAAAAGTTTGTATTTAGGTATTTCATTTAGTGGGATTGGTTACGCAAACTTTGTGTTTGCGTTAGAGAATGATGCAGTTATTCGCAGTATTTATAGTTTTTTTATTTAATTAATTTAATCAATATAATTCAAGTCTCAGCAATTTAGGCCAAATGAACCCGTCTTCATAATGTACAGTCGACTTCATTTGAAACAGAATTTCACATTTAAAATCTTATTACTCCCGCGCTCGAGCGTCATTCCCCGCCAAATTGAACGAGGAATGACACTGGAATGACTTGGATGCTTTATTTTGTTTAATTTAATTAATACACATTGTGATGAGTTCGCAATGTGAATTAAGATTTTATTTATTGCACTAATTCAGATATTGGTAAATAGGTTAGCGGTGGTAACACGATCGAGTTTATGTCAGACATAAGTCGTATCTCACTCTTACGTACGTTACGTAAGGCTAGGAGATGAGTGCTTTAAACATATCTAGTCGTGCTTACTGGTCTGACGTATTATATCACGTAATATTACAAGTACAGTGACTTGATGGGTTGGCCTTCTAGTTGTTTTTAATTAGGTAATAGAATACAATACATACCTACTCTTGATTGCATACCGCAATTTGTACACGTTGTAATATGTATAATACATTATTTTTGTGAACTAGCTAATCCAACAACTTCATTTTATTCTTTGTATAAGAAAACTAATCCAACTACTTTATTAAACCTACCAGTTTTATAACGGTTTCAAAAAAACAGATCTTTTATAATTCCGTCATACCATTCCCGTTTCATTCTTATCCATTCCCTCAGTCCCCAAATTTAATTCCGTCGACGGCGTTGCGACTATTCAGAGACGCTAGTAATTTTTCTTTCATTACCCGTCAAAAAGTCCCTCTGATACTTATTCCCTCCCGTCACGACTGTATGTGCCAGATTAAATTTTCTTTTTTCAGGATTCAGTAGTACAAATTGGTAACTGGAATTTACCTCAAAATGGTCTAACAAAACATGAGATGGTAATGATAATCAAATGTATGATTGATTATGATAAATATGGCCCTGTGTAGTGTCGGGTAGAATTAGCACTGTTTTGAAAGAGACGTCTTTGGGAACAGAGTTGTAAAACCTACCATTGCAAGATATAACACCGAAAAATAAATTTTATGTGCTCTATTTGTCCTATTCGGCAATAAAGTCCAATCATTATTTTTAATCTAAGATCATCTATCGCTTGTCCCGTTTCGTGACGATCCATTTATTGAGCCTGTGTTTATTATTTATACAGGTCACCGGTTCAACCTTAGATGTTAGAGGTCTAGGGGACATTTCCTTTATCTGACACATTTGAAGTCTGTTTAGTTTTAACCTTAAAGCTCAGGTTAAGGTTAGCCGAAAGAGATTCCTTATAGGGATAAGTTCGGTTTGTACGTTTGCGAGGCAAGTATATTATTTTAGATAGCTATTGTGTACAATAAATGTCATACATGCATGTATACTCGTACCTTAAATGCATGTATGACAGTCAAAAACAGGGTTGCAATAAACTCATTTGCAAAGCACTCTTGTTGTTAACTTGTCACTTCGCGACAATATTCATGAAAACTTATTTAGAAAGGATAAGATAAGTGTCGGAATTATTTAAACCTGATAACTCAATAGTTAAACTGTCTTAGACGGATGCAATGCAAACAGCGGCAGTTACAATTTGGCGTATTTATTACCTGACATCCTAAAATAGAGCCATAAAATTGATGGTGATTGTTTATGTATTTTGTTTATTATGTTTAAATCATGATTTTGTTGGTCCATATCACTTTCTTATTCCATGAAAATTAACCATGAAATCCATGGATCATTAAATAATGCCGATCCTATAATTAAAAGCATGCAAGATTTGTGTGTAATCTTGGATTCAGGTCAACGAATAAAATTACGTGTACGCGGTAATGAAATATCATTACCCATAGCCTCATTCCCAGCCTCATAACGATAACGTAGGACGTTAAAAATATAACCGTCTGATTTTGTATCCTAGATTCTATTTTTTTAAATTGGGTCGTAGGAAGTAAGTAGGTCGTAGAAATGTTGGTTTTCTGGCACCTATTGCTGAACTACATTATTTTTGTCTTCATTAAATACACGTGTATTTTTATTGAAGTTAGGTTAATGATTTACCGCCTGGTGATAAGCTACGTTGAGACCTACGGTGTTACGCATCGAAGATAACTATTCGCCTCAACTCCTTGTACAGTCGCCATCAGATATATCGGAGCGAACAAGGTGCTCACAATAATCTGAACACGACTCTATTGTCAAGGCGTTAAGTGCATGTTCAGATATTTTTGACCACCCTAATAAACCCAAGAGTACAGATATATTTGATGGCGACTGTACATACGCTGACGTGAAATCATTCCCCTCCCTTCATCTACAGTCGAGGAAAAAGGTAGACAGTATTACACAAGCGGTCTTAGACTATACTAATGATGAAACCCGTCTTTGAGACAGATATAGTTGAAATAGCGCGTTAATAGCATTCCGTGCCACTCAAGCATCAGGCCAGACAGACGTGTCTATTTTGCCGCCTTCAAAATAAACAGCCGCTTTCCGATTAGTTCAAGTGTTCCTAAGGATGAGTTCCTATTACACGAACCTATAGTGTGTATTAGTAGTATATACAAAATCATAAGAAATTAACTGTGGTCTAATATAAATATAATACTACGTTTGATTTTTTCCTACAATTCCGATTTCCCACAAAATAATAGCATGTATGAGCTAACTATATGAAGCAATATAGTTAGCTAGGATTAATACATTTATTATTATAGAAGCTAAATGTAGAATAGGTACTAAGTGATCTTACAGTTCAATTTTAAGTCCGTTAGTCCGTCATATGATCGCATCATCTCATACTCCACGGCCCGACGGGATGCGTACATACTTATCTAAAAAAATCTCCAAACGGTAGGTAGCTATTACATATAGTAATATGCCATGAACGATAATCAAAATTAACACATTGCAAACTAATTGACTTTGTTGAAGAGATTCCCGACTGTATGGCACCATCTCTAGTTCATTGCTGAGTAAAGTATCTGACAGGTGATATCAGAATTGTATGAAATGGCCCTTGTAATTATATTTCAAGCCGGTTCTAATCGTCTGAAACACATAATTAGCCTCCAGGCCTCTAATTTTAATTGTTCGACAGTAACAGTACTAACAGTCACGTAAAGAGTAATAAATTCCACTGTAAGTGTGATAAAGAAATGTAGCAATAGCTATTTGCAGTAATTCGTAGAAGTGAAATCTAAAGTTATCATTTAGTCGACCCCGGGGCACAATATCGGCAATTAGTGAAACGGGAATCAATTTCGCAAACTATTAAACGGTTCACAAATCTAAAACTCACATCACTAAATCCTAATATCACTAGGCCCCTAGATTCTTAAGACCAGTACGTAATCGAGTAGCTACCTATACCAGTTCGCCAGAAGCTTGCACTCCAGTTGTTGATAACCATTGTGGATACCAGCGTTGTTATGCTATTCATAATTGTTTCAGCTCACCTCACTACCTTCCTCAAGTATCTTATGACGCCGCGATTAGTAATTACAAAGTGTAATTGAAAGTCTGACTTACACTGGTTTTCTAAATGCCAATAAGCGTTGTGAATTCCCTGCACTATCATACTCAGCCTTTATGCAATAAATGACCTATCTATTATAGAAATTCATAGTTAGTTAAGACCTTGTATATGGGTGTAGATTAGTTCCTGGTTTACTGGCGTTGATTGATAACAATGTTGAAGTTACTAATTGAATGTTCCATTATTAGCTGCAATTTTACTGACAGTTAATGTTTATAGGACAGACAATCCAGCGCTATATTCTTATGTTGCTTCTACAAAATAATTAAAAGAAGTATTATTTTAGAATAAATAGTATTATAAACATATGTTTATAATACTAAAGACCTATACGCTGTATAGCTTCTTCAAAAATAAGTAGTATGATTTAAAAATTTAAAAAATTGTAACAACAAAAGCTATCATTACCATCCAGTCATCATCAATCAAGATCACAGATAAAAGCCTACAAAAATAGCAATCATAACAAACACACATAACATAAATCTCACGTCAACACACTTCATAAACGTCTCTATACGCAGCGTAGACAAATTTGGCTTTTATATTTTGTTTTTATCTTGTCTGTGAGACATCTGTCCGCAATTAGAGCAGAATCGATTTAGAAACTGACTTAAATTATCCTATAAAAATAATAAAGTTTTTAGTCCACTGTAGAACGCGAGCTATAAAATTAATTATTCGTATTACACGTGTTTAATTGAATCACTATAAAAACAATATTATGAGTAAATAAAGAATGAGTAGAGAGAAAAGTATATAACTTATAAGATAACTTTAAAGGCAGCAAAATATCTGCATATTTTTAGTAGACGGAGGCTCTGTCTTGTCTTTATTGTATCGTGCCGTCCCTTTCACTCTCGTGTTATATACTATATGAGTGAGAGGGACGGCACAATACGGAGTTCAGATTTCGAAATTCGGAGTAGCGCCTCAGTATAGTTTTAGTTACGCAATGTTTTGTTGCTTCATTTGACATTTGCATTATCAATGTCAATAGATTTGCAACCTGAGTCAAGGCAGTGCAAAACGATAACTTTTAACACTTTGACACGAGGTTGTATATTATTATTTAGTCTACAAAAGATACATCATCTTTTTTATATAATGCTCTCAACGTACAGATGACATTTACAAAAACTTTTTTGAAGCATAAATGGAGTAGGTACTTGTTGTGCAGTAAATTTAATGGAATTGGTAAGTTAAAACATACCTAGTAAATCATGAGTTTTGAAATGTTTTATATATGTATACTATAGTTATTGACATTGTAAACACCGAACTGTTAGTCTTTATTTGTTTTCTTCACAACAAAGTAGGTACTAATTAATAGCAGCACTTATTATCACTACTGAATTACGATGTATAGCATTGCCATGGAGTGTAGCCCGTTCTCAATAGATAAAGAAATTGTCAACATTATTTATGCCTTCCATTTAGTTCAGTTGCAGTAGAGTAATTTATAAGGATTACCGCTAACTTGGCGATAATTCATCGAAAGAATTTGTTAGGCTAATTTATGCTGATGGGTGACATTGTCTCTGCGATTTCACTTCATTTGCTGCATACAAAACTTGATCATATAGAATTTATAACCCTATTTTATTTATACCAGTAGTAGGGGAGTAAATTATATTTTATTCATTCCCATCCATTATACTCAGTTCAGACAAGATGTACTAGTTTTTCGATTGACAATTATGTACTTCTGGAAAAAAAAATTTACCGATCATTTTTGGACTCTATTTCTATTGTAATAGAGTCCAAAATGTGCTAAACATTCATATCCCTCGACTACATCTTTTCACTACATACAAGTTACATCTTTTCACCTAAAATCATGTAGAATATAAAATGTCTCATGCTAATGGTGCATAGCTATGGCATTAGAATATTTTATGGCGATCGTGGCGTGGATGTAACATTGTTATAAGAGCGATACCGTGTACCGAGGCCATGCTTGCTTTCTCTCATAGTGCGGGTCATATTCGCAATGTTTTATGGGGATGAAGATGCATTTTTTTATTATAGCTCCTCATATCTGATGTGCGGTATAAAGTCTATTCATCCTTACGTGTCCTATCATGTAAACCAGCGTGACGTCAAAGATGATTATAGAAATGACTAGTGATTGGAAATGTCGATAAAATATACATGAAGTAGTAGTGAGCAAGCCAGGTCGTCAGAAATATCACAAAAAAGCACCCGTAACGTACGACATCAAGAAAAGTAGCGAAACGAATTACATGTGTAGATTCAATTCAATATGAATGAATATACTGTAGGTGCGAACTGAAAAACAAAAAATGTCCCTATTCAGAAAGAAAAACACAGGAGAAGGATTTTTTGGCTTCGTGATAGTGTTTGTATGTCCTTATAAAAAATGTACCTGTCAAACCAGAGTTGCCTAATTTTTCTTTAGTGTTCCTGAACAGGAAAGAAAAATCACCCGGTGAACTACTATACCAAGCCATGAAAATTAATTTCATTGATTTGTTGTCTCGCGTAAAATAAAGAACGAATTCTCGCTATAGTCTGGTGCACCTTTCTACCCCAGCGGTAGTGGCTAATATTCATCTTCATACCCCATCCCTACTGAGAACCGTTTAATAAGAGGCAAACATAAAATTCCACGGTCATGCACATCGCAGCGCAGCGACGGTAATGATATTATTTATACGCCATTGTACGCGACGTGACACGCCGACACGGTACGGACAGGCATAATAGTAAATAATAACATGGATAGCCGTTGCCAAGTTCACGGTAAGGTTATTAGTACTTATTAGTCAATATGAAAGACTAGCCACATGATGGGATGTGGAGTTTCACTTGTGTAGTAATAGAATAAATGGGTCATACACGGATTTAGGTTCGCGTCTTTTCTGTGGACATACCAAAAGTTAAGGGCTACAAAGCTTAATTTTGCATTGGATCAGTAACCCGCATAAACATTGTCTCCGTTTCTATAAATCCCTGTAATAAAAACATAGCTAACATGCACATAAGCCGTTAACTATTGACCACAGGAGGGACGATTTTTGTTTTTTCAACTAAGTATGACCCAAATAAACTAGAGTTAGATTTATTAATATAGTAGCAGCCGGCAGCTACATGCAAACAGGTCTTCAAACTTCTTCAAATAAATTTTCGGGAAATCAGCAATTGGGAATTGATTTATGAGCCAAATATCTTTCGATTTTATAATTATGCAGAATAGTATCAATATAGGTGTCCTAGTTTATCATAAAGTTGCACACAGATTATACTCTTTATCTTCTTAGATAGTACTATATTCAGAGGACATTTTACCTACTACGGAATGGCGTTACTAATGAACAAGGTAATAAAGATAAATAAAACCTTCTACTAAGTATTTTTACAGTTAATTTTAAATTTCTCGGAACAAGTTAACGTCAAGATAAAAATCTCAAAAGCTCAAAGCTTCTAATTAGTTAGCGTTAACGGCCGAGCTTTTAACGGAATTACAAAGGTTTCCCAAAAGCTATCATAACTAGGTTAATTTTAACTTGACATTTAGGATTAGGATGTTTTTTATCTGATCATCTTAATCTCATTTTATTTACTAAGGATATCGTTCTTTAATTATTTTAAATTAAAACGCACTGTTTTCATCAAAAAAAAATGTGACAGGAATGTTCACGTATTCAGTACTTTAGTCCGCATATTAGAAAAAAAATTGTATTTGGATTATGCGACCAAATTAGCATACCTACTGAATAATCTGCTGTTAGTTGCAATTAGTCTGCTACTGGCTAATTAAAAAAAATCTGAATATCATATTTCATGAATAGATTGGTTCAATCAACGTTTTCTTGTTGCTATTCTGTCCCGTCAGCGAGGAGACAACAGTAACTGAGTTTCTTAGAATAATGTTTATAATATAGAATTCTAGCATGCTCAAGAGATGACCCATGCATTTCCAAATGGATTTATGCTCATCGCTAAAGACGTGAGTCTGGTAGATTTCAACCCTATAAAATCACAGTTTTAAAGAGTGACTCAGAAGATATATCCATGGTAACAAGCAACAATGAATAGTTGAGCCACTCGATTAACACTTGGTTCGTGCTAGAGAAATGTTTAATTTATTCATTATTTGGTTGTTACTTCAAAAGACACTTAAACCGACAAAAGCGTGCTCACGATTGGGAGTTCCTGCGTCATCAATATTCGTATATCGTCTCTTAGATATCCTTTGTCGTGTGGTTTTTATATAAATTCGTTTTAATTCAACTTCCTTGAAAAAATTAGAAAACTTACGCACGTAAATAAGGTTGTTCAAATAGATGAAGTTTAGGTAAACATGGTTTCATGCAGGAAACATAACTTCTGAGACTACTGAATTTGTAAAAATGGTAGTTCTTTAGAACATAATTTAGGTAGTGCAATTTTTTTACCTCTTATTTACAAAAAAATATAGTCTTTACTTAAATTACGTAATCAATACCTACAAACTTGTACGGAACCCTCGGTGGGCGAGTCCGACTCGCACGTATCCCGATTTTTTTTAATACCTATAAAACACCTTTCACACAGGACTTTATATAATAATATTGGTCAAAAAAACACTTAGCGTTTCACGTTAATCTTAAACTAACGACGGTCTCTCATTAGTCCCTCATTAATATTCCGGGGCGGTCTGTCTGTCTGTTCAGCTCCATACATTGATATAAAAATCACGCCGGCGCGACTCCCAACGCCTTTTGTATGATAATAAGCATATTTCATTCAATAATTGTGTCCAAAACTTTACAAAATGAACCTGATTTCTTGAAAACTTGGCAGTTTTTACGTAGAAATTAAATTCAATATTTTAACTTCTACCTTCAAGTTAGCAGGTTTATTTTTATCGCTTTGTCTTTTCCAATTTAGATAATTTTTCGTTTTTACCTGTTATCTCAAATTTCAGCTTAATGCTTTCCGTTCCTGTTTTATATTCCATGTATAAATAATTTTAGAGGGCTTTTAATACGGTTATATCAACATTTATTTGCGTTAGATACTTGTTACTTAGGACAATAGATGTTGCTAGTTTCTTTATATTTTCTATAGTTATAGTACTTAGGTATCTCACGAGCTCGGGTTAGACATAGTTGTAGTTGTGACACAAAACATAGACAATGTGAATACAGCTCCTACGCTGACGATGACACTACGAGAAAGACAATGTGCATATATATATAAACACACAACCATGGCTCACCCGCTTTTTTGAGATAAAATTGACCAAATTATTTTATTACATTTATTTTACATTTGTTTTTTTTCAAAACGGGTTTAAAGATTCCGGTGAAATTTACGGAGCGGTAAAGCTACTTCTTATTTTTAGGTAATACTAAGACTTCGCTGTCCGTCCATCCGTTTGCGACCAGGCTGTATTTCATGAACCGTGATAGTTAGACAGTTGAAATTTTCACAGATGATATATTTTTGTTGCCGCTATAACAACAAATACTAAAAAACAGAATAAAATAAATATTTAAGGGGCTCCCATACAGACATACAACAAAATTGATTTTTTTGCCGTTTTTATAGATAATGGTACGGAACTCTTCGTGCGGGAGTCCGACTCGCACTTAGAGTTGGGCAATAATTAACTTGAATAAAAACAAGAATAAAAACAGGAATTTTATTCTTATTCCAATTGATCTGAATAAGAATAATTCTTGCACTTGTTATTTAAAATAAAATGAGCTTTTATAAATCATGCAACTTTTATTTTAAATAAAGAATAAATAACTGAGTAATTATCGTAGAAAAAAGATTATTCTAAATAACTTAATTTAATTAAAATGTTATTTGGATTAAAGTTAACTTTGTAGTAAAATACAAAGATACTTTAGAATTTGAACAGCGGAACACTTTGATTGATGACTAAGAATAAGTTATCTTAAGAATAAGTACGAATTCCCGACCTATTTGAATAATTTCGATGGGAATAAAATCAATATGATTTTATTCTTACGAATTCTTATTCAAATAATTATTTTATTCTTGAGTGCCCAACACTGCTCGCACCGGCCGGTTTTTTTATTTGGGGAAACTCACCTTTGAGCGCTTTTATACTAATAAGGCAAGTACTGACAAGTTTCCTTTCTTCGTATTACTAAATTCAACTCAATTATCAGTCACCTAATCTGCAGTCATAATGTCAAAGAATGGCAACTGTCAGCAGCTTTGAGCGTAATGTTAAGCGTGTCGATCGATCATGGCCGATCTAATTTGTCCGCTGATAATCTCGCGCAGTCACGGAGGCAGTCTTTCAACACCGCGCGGCGTAAGTCACGGAAGGCAGAGACAACCTACACATGTGTTCATGCGAATAGTTTAATTTGAAATGATATTAAAAAAATTAGGTAGGGGTTCGTTTCGTTTTGGGCAGGCAAAGGATTATCGCCCATACAGCTCAAGTTCAGAATACGTAGACTAAATAAATGCGAAAGTGTGTCTGTCTATCTGTCTTTCTGTCTGTCCTCTTCACGTTGAAACCGCTGAATTTAGATGAAATTTGGTATGGAGATAGTTTGGGTCCTGGCCCGGGGAAGGACATAGGCTTCTCTTATCCCTGAAATCATCCCTTAAGGGGGTGGAATTCTGTATGGAAAAGCTGTAAGTATATAAGCGCCTGATATAAAGAAATTGCAATAATACTCTATCGCGATGAACGAGTTCTACGTAGACGAAGTCACGGGCAAAAGCTAGTTATGTATATTTGCAAATATTATTGCTTAAGTACTCAATTTAATACTTATTACATTTACCTAATTTTATTAATTAGACAGACAGTATTCAATAATTACAGACAATAGACAATATTTTTGTTGTTTGAAATGTTTGAACTCATATAGTGAATAACACGAGAGTGTAAGGAACGGCACGATACGGAGTTCGGATTTCGAAGTTCGGAGTACAGGCTCTGGTTCTCATGATTAAGAGCCACGTATTGGTCTAAATCATGTCAAGCGATATTCGACCTAAAAGACGGGAGTAATCCGTTTATTATATTTCAATATATCTGAAACGCACGGGAATTTTATCGAATTATAGCGAATCGCATTATAATATGCGACAAGAGCAAATTACGTAAAACATGCCTTACAAAAATCGCTTTCTATCAAGTTTTAATGTGCAAGAGGGACGAACGCCAAAGTTATGTCCAATATAAACACAATCATGCTAACTCACACATAACCTGCTCTGTGAGCTAGTATGATCGATCGATATATTAGCATTGTACTGGCGTACTGGTAACTGGTATCCAGCGTGAAAGCGAAATCTCTGATTATAAAGCCCATTTCTCACTTGCTAACACTAAAGTGTTGTTATCCTTTCCAAATAACCTCACAAGATAAGGATGACAACATACCTTTTTCGAGACATTCTCGACAATGTAGTTCAGCCTAAAATCGAGGCATATGAGAGATTTTATCGCGAATCCTGCATTTTATGACCACACTTTTATTAAGATCTCATTTAAGCATTTTTGTCAATGGGCAATCGTGAAGTCAGTATTTTTCGGATATTATTTTCTGTGTAACGATGTCAGACTCTGAATTTTGTACTCAATGAAAAATTTACTTTATCGCGTTGAATTAAAGATCATGCGTGACTATTAAGAGTTTTTCTGTCAACATTTATTATTATTTCAACAATTCCAAAACAGCTTGTAGAGTTCACAAACTACTTCGGGTTGAGTTTATTTTGTACAACCTTCTATGTAACTACCCAGGGAACATTAGCTAAATCTAGTAAATATGTTAAAATTAAACTTGTAAATCAAAAAGTTTTTTTTTTATTTATGAAGAGCAAACACACAATATTTGTCGTTATGAAAACACTTCCTGATTAATAAATTCATCATTAAACTGACATATTATATCTATGTTATTACTATCACGCTAAAGCTATATTCATAAAGATATTTGTACCTTCTGTAAATATTACAGTTATTGTTCCATATGACACGTAGTTTACATACAAAAATGTCTCAAATCGCTAATAAATCATACTAAACACAATTATGATAATCGTTTACTAGGACACCGGTGAAACACAGCAGTTGTCCCATATAGTGTGGGACTTGTGCTCCTTTTCACGAGCGCTAGAGGATTATTGCCGTGAGAATACAGTTTAATTTGCTTAATAAACAAACGTTGCGCAAGATTCGCAGTCGGGTCGCGTTGGCGCTTATTATACAGCTTCTTTATGTGATCCTGAGTCTCAAGTTCTAAACGCGAAGGCGTAGTTATAATTAAAAATACCGCGTATGTTGTGCGTATGATATTGCAATGTAAAATGCGATACGTATTGCGTTTAGTAGATATTATGTTCGTCTACTTACGAAGCCAATGTCATGAAGTTTTATATTCAGAGTCAGCAGCACACAGGCCACACAGCATGCACCAACTGGAGGGAGGTATGATCATATGTACAGAGATCTCCGGGATCGGTCCAATAACTTAAAAAAAACAGATGTCTGATTTTGTCAACAGAATTGAGTATTAACCTTTTTACTGTTTCGTTCATGTATTAGTTAGTTTACTATACAACAAGTTTTGCATCACGCAGAACTGAGAACCTTAATACAGTGTTTGTTCTCAGCTCAAATTTAAGAAAATAAGGGAGGCAAATTGCACTAACCCTGCTTTAGAAACTCCTTATAGCTATACTTTTTTTATAACAGGGTCATCAATGATTCCCTAACCACGTTATCTTCCGAACTCCTATAGTAAATATCATATCCAATTTGTGATAATACGGCCTACATAGCGTTGGTACAAGTAAAATTGTAAGTAAACACACAATCTTGACACGCAGATAAGATATTACCGAGATCTCGCGATACGTGTAAGTCTTAGGACGACATCATGAGATATGCTTTGAAACAACATAGAGATGACCTAACCGTGTTAAAAGTTATTTTATCAGGATTACTTAGTAATATAGTGATATTGCGAAATTGATTTATTTAGTCTACAAATTTCTATGTTAGCTTTTCCCCGCGACTACGTCCGCGTTGTAATCTTTTATGTCGTACCTCCAGTCCTCCATACAAAGTTCTGTCTCTCATCTAACTTCCTTAGGCTATGATTTCCGACATAAAAGTTATTTTATATTATTTTCATTCAAACTATGTATCTCCATGCCAAATTTCAATTAATCGGTTCTGTGGTTTATGTTTAACAGAAGGTAATAATATACAGAGTGTCTTTCTGTCGATGACAAAGATTTTGACAGGGAAATACTTTTCAAAGTCAAATTCAAATGATTTAATGTATGTAAAAAAGCACAAGTCAAAAATTAGAAATCACAATATATATGTATATTCCTATCTATTTCGGTATGCCAGCAGCGACCCGATTTATATTAATTGTAATTTTTAACTATATGTCACGTAAATAAATATATTTTTGTTTATGACATGAAAGTCACGAAAGGCTTCTTCGGTAAAACATAAGTCACGCTTTATATAGGGTGAGCTTTGTCTTGCTCAGGCGCAGAGGACGCGTCAAAATTTCGGCACGCTGCATAAATTGGATGCTCCCACGCATATGCTTTAGGGTTGTGCTAGTGAAAATATCATTTTAAAGAATACATGTGTTAAAATTTTGACAGTGTCATCATTAAGAGGTTACAAATCGATAAATGCCTATATTATATTTCGCATATTGTCTTTTAGTTATATGATTGTATTGTATGATACACAATCATAATTATTTAATACTATATTTACATACTTATATTACTCACTAAAACTGACATGTGAATGTGAGAAACTGAATATATTGTACACTACACTTGTAGAAAAACATTTAATTCTTCATTTACAATTATACATATTAGGTCGTAATTACCAATGGTTAATTATGAGGAGAAGATATTACCTAACGTGGCTAACGTACGTAAGGTGGACCTGAATGTCATTTTCAGTATGAAAAATGACAAATTTGACAAAACTTAATGTAAACACCTATTCAGTTTACTGGTTCAACTGAAGTGAGCTGTTGATAAGCGTTATATGTACACCAAAAACCGTGCTAGACGTGCTACTGCGACACATCCCTAGCTAGCGTAGGCTGGCAGGGTTGTCGCAAACCTCTTATTTACGACGCCACTCATTAGGATGCTGCACGCAGCACAGCGCGTGCGACGCATCCCTTGCACAATTCACACGTGACGCTTTTGTGACTCGCCGATTTCCAAGTGGCGTTGGTATGGTAAGGGAAAATTCTGTATTAGTTTATTATGGCACATATGTCATTTTTCCGTAAAGGGGCCAATGTGTGCAACGGATGTGCCGGCTTCCTTATGCATATTGCGGTGTAGGTAGGTAACAAATTTATGCAGTTTTATTTTGGCATGTTTTGATAGTGTCTAAAAAGAAAGCGGCTATTAAAATAAAACATACATACCATGTTAGTACCTACTGTAAAACATTCGAAACAATTCAGATGTACTCTTCAAACTAGGTAGAGTAAAACCTTAGTTAAAATAAAATGAACGGGCCTCTCCTAGTTTCAACGTGTGCGTTTCTGTGTACTATCAGCAAACCCGTCGCTTGACCACCTTAAAGGCGCCTTTTGGTTGCAGTGGGTAACATCTGCCGCGGCTTGTCCGCTTACGTCCACCAATCAAATTTTAGGGGCGGACCAAAACAATCTCTTGTTTTTGTTTTGTAATTTTTGCCAAAGTGTAGACAGTAGTCCAATTAGAATATTTTATTAATTAACTAAATGGTGAAACGTATTTTTATTAGCACTGCCTTTATTTAAACCTGCCTGCCTTTTTTATCGACCTAGATCTCAACATCTGTGCACTGTGTTCTTTTTGAGGTGGGCAATAAAGAGTATTTCTATTGTATTGTATGAAAACCTAGCCTAAGGTAGGCTAGCAACTGATGTATTGTGTTGTGAGTCTTTCGAGGGTCAACAACCGTTAATAGTTCACCTAGTTAGTTATTATATTAAGACAATTTGAAACTGTAAACCGATGTTGTTTCGAGTTCCAACCTTAAGAACTTCTTTGTTGAAGTGCTTTTTTTCCTAATATATGAAGTGCGGACTAGGGTATCATTCGCTTTTTTATCGACTCTACTGC
Source organism: Epiblema foenella (assembly GCA_963556455.1). Classification (NCBI taxonomy): domain Eukaryota; kingdom Metazoa; phylum Arthropoda; class Insecta; order Lepidoptera; family Tortricidae; genus Epiblema; species Epiblema foenella. The sequence continues at coordinate 16,270,276 of OY747106.1, forward strand.
GCCATGACTATATTGACTATACCATAATATTTTTGTCAAAAAACGTATTGTTTACTCATGGCACAGACAACGCAAAATCTAGCCAATAAAACATTTGTTATGCACGTGTTGACGATTGTGATCTCCATCAGAAATTCGTATCAGAAAAATGCAACCGAGATAAGTTATACCCTATATCCTTCCTTATAGGGTTCAAGTTCAAAAGTCAGTGGCCGGCCGTTTGGCTCATATAAGATGGTTTGAAAAAGTAGCTGTAGAAATTCTATCGACATGTATTGAATCGAGCTGTCCTATTGTTTAGGCCCGAAACCCTTCCGGGCCCTATTAAGAATTGTGCAACTCAGGCTGGGCGCGGTTAACACTTAGTTTTGTTTTTTATACAACGACGGTGACAAACAGGCGGGTCACCTGATGGTAAGTGGAAACCGCAGCCTATAGCCTCTCGCAACTGCAATGGAGTCACGTGCGCATTGCCGACCCTTTATAAAATTTGAGTATTCACTGTGTTGACAGCAAAAGGGCCAAATTTAGGTTCCTCTGGCAACCTTGCTCACCTTCAGGAACACCACACTAAATACCTGTATAGTAAATTATGGCTCTTGTTCTGGCCTAACTATTTTGTTCTTTTGTGATGAAGACGTTTTGTGATGAAGACGCGCCCTCGAAGTTCACTACCTACTAAAGATTGATCGAGTATCGGTGTTATACCTCGGTGCTGTGTGGAACCAGTAAGTATTAAATTTGAGTTTTTTCCCAAATAAGAAAACTAATAAATAACGCGTGAACACACTTGTTAAAGCGATAACCAGGTTTGAAGGGTTTCTCATTTGGATACTTAAGTATGTCGGTCAAATTCAAAACTGTAAGTCTCAGTCTTCGTTCTACAGGCGGTTTAGCAGTTGTTTTAAAGATTAAAATAAACAACATGGTGGTTATAATTGACCCTGACACAGTGCTTGTGAGGGAGGATTTGTTTTTACTCCTACAAGGCGAAGCGACGTGGCCGTGGTCAATGTCCACACATTTCGTTAAAAACGATTATTGCGTGCACTGTGGGCGGGTGCAATTGAATGTGCCAGGGGATGAACATTTACTTGCAGATTTGAACATTCCTAGTGTAATTTTCTTGTTTATAATGAATTCTCTTATGTGGTGTGAGGATTGCGGATTTTGTTTGTATTATCATTATCCACCGGATGAGTGCACAATCTGCAACGAGCTTGTGCAAGTAAGTATATCGTTATTTGTTTGTCGTGCCGGATTAAGACGCATTTTTTTTTACTCAGACATTCAATAAATATACTCACCGGCAGAAAATTTGGCCCAAATTAGAAAAATTCAAATGCTCGCCATACAGAGATGTAACGCGGCCAGCATATTGGGCACCATGCCGCAGGCAGAGTTACTTGACGGCATAAGGTCGACGGTTTAAGGTATTTTTAATTTAATTTTGTTTTCTTCATATATAATTGTATTTATGTCGCATCCATACATTACAAAATCTAAGTAAAATGATATACTGGAAACATCAAATTTATAGTTTGAAATCACGAAAAGTTTTTGGGCCAAATTTTCTGCCGGTGAGTGTAATTTTAAATAAGCCTTGAGACCATAACATCCATTTTTTTGAGCCTTATCATACTAGCGAGTTGCGAGCGAGTTTTGTATGAATTGAACCGTAATGGTATTCGTAAAAAGCTCAATTTGATATGAGCAGACAAGTGTCGCAACGACACGACGACATTTACGACGCCCACTCTAAATCGGATCTTCTTGTCTTACAATTACGGTTTAATTTCGCGTACGTTATTGTTTAGTATTGTTTCTCTCCTCGTGTTGCTCTATTATTGGTATATTTTTTGTTGCTTCTGTCTGTGATGATCCGTTAACAGCTTTAAATCTTAATTTTGGCGGTTTAAGCACATCAAAATTAATTTCACATAAAAGGCCAATTCTCCAGTTTGACTACACGATGACAAAATACGATCACATACACGATACGTGGGTAAAAAATAAATTAAAAAAAATACATTTTGAAATACTGATATTAATATTTAATGATTTAAATAACAAAAAAATAAATAAAACTTTGGTCCTACCACACCACCACCCCCGATTCACTGCTGGTCGCGAGCGAACTGCTCTCTGGTGACGGTGGTGGCGGTGGCGGTGGTGACGGAGGCGGTGGTGACCGAGGCGGTGGTGACGGAGTTGGCGGTGGCGATGACGACGACGATGATTGCGATTGTGGCCGCAATAATCGTCGCCGCGGCGATGATGGCCACGGCGAAGATGGCCGCACCGTTGGTCGCCGGAGCGAAGATCGCCGCACCATTGGTCGCCGGGGCGAAGATCGCCGCACCATTGGTCGCCTCGGAGGCGTTACTGTCCTAAAATAATAAATTAAAAATGTAATTAATAATGTTGGCCTGGAAAAGGGTAAAGTTACAAAATTGTCATTCGTGTTCAACACACAAATAAATGCCCTGACCAGGATTCGAACACGAGACCTCTATCTTCGTAAGCAGGGTCATTACCAACTAAGCTAAAACGCGGTCGTTAAGAAATAGCATTTTATTTTATTTTATTCGTATTCAAAACTTAATTAAATAATACTGATCGTCGAAAAACAATTTGAATAGTTATGTGAAATAAAAACATTTATGCTTAATTTTAAGTCTAGTATACAGTGTAAGTCTAGTAAAAAACTAGAAATAAAAACTAGCCGGAAACTACAGTGGCGGACTAGGCGGCAGGAAAAAAACACTAACCTTTCGTCGTTTGATGTTTCGTCTGCATGGCTGGCTTGATCCGCAGGCGCTGGTTGTGGTCTGCGGAAACAAATATATAATACGCTTATTTGCCAGAAATAACACACACTCTTAAAATCATTGCATTAAAGTGAATATAAAAAGAAATAAATGTCTTTGACATCGATCTAGCAAAAAAACACTTACCTTATAAATTTAAAAATCCTCTCCATAAATTTACGAAGCCTGTTCATGATGTTACCCCAGTCCAGTACTCGCGACAAAATGAACTTTCGTTTGACATGTAGACTTCATTGTTTATAATATTAAATTATAATTTGAACAAAGGAATAGTTTGTAAGACCTCAAGCATTAAGTGGGTTGTTTTGATCCTACAAGTGGTGCCTACTCGCAAAAAAAGTCATGAGTTTGGTTCCTCATATCTACTTGCCACTTAGATCAAGGGGCTGTTTTATGAACAGACACTTTAATTTCAGTGTATATTTTGTTTTGGGGCAAAATGGACCCATTTATAGAGGTGGACATGTTCTTAGAGCGCGAAGCATTAATAAATTCAATTTTAAATAATTTAGTTTGGCCTTGGGATGAGACCCATTTCATTGCTAGAGACAGTTGTGCGGGGTGTGGAGCTATTTTAAACGTGGTGATAAGACATTTTTTCGTAGATTTAAGTTTTAATATAAATTTATTAATATTATTGGACAACGACGAAATGTGGTGTGACGGATGCGGAACGTGCTGTTACGACCACTATTTGCCGGACGAATGTGATGTGTGCTATCGGGTAAGTTCCATACCGACGGTATGGGGTAGACTTTAATCGTCCAAACTTTTTCAACAACAAACAAAAATTACTTGTTCACAGGAATGAGAAGAAAAAGAAAAAAAAATGGCGATATCGGCGATTGCAATTAACCATCCCGCTCTCTACGTAAGCTCCGTAGTTTTCATAAATATTTAGCTATAGTCGTTAAGAGTCCTTATCAGTTGAAAAACGCTCATCTATTTACAGGATTTTCTGATTCAATTGACTCGTATCTTGATATTTTCTCAGTGTCACTATCTAGAACAGGACTATTGTGACCTAATGTCATAAATTTTAAATGTATCAAAAAATGGCCATGTTACTATGTAAAACTTTTATAAAATCATCATATTCTTTAATCACTTTATCGATATTATCAATACTTTTGTCATAATTTGAAATCAAAACATTTTAAAACTTATAAGGCCTCTTAAGCCAATCATTTTATCAAAATAAACCCTACGAATTTGTCTATAACTATTTAGGATCTTCAATTGAGTACAAATTTTTTTCTATCAAGTGAAATTCATCAGGTCTTGTAACTGACTACGATTTTGACTAGACAAGATCCTTATGTTATGTAACATATAATATCTTTTTTAGAATTTAAGACACTATATATATTCTATGTCTCAGATGGTTTTAAAAAACTCAAAAGTAGTAAAACCCAGCTTTAAAAACCTACTCAACATGCCTGGTGCACCTTTAGCAAAGTGGTTAGGTAGTAAGAACAATACTGCCCTTACTTTCCTTTTCACACCATCAACAATCCGTAAAAAAAAATATCGTTATCTCAAAGCTAGCAGCCGACAAGATATAATGTGTGCTGCACGTGTTGACCATTCGATTGTTACAGCGTGGCGGATTTATTGCGATAATAGCGTAACTATTGGTACACAAAACATTTGTACTACAAAAGACAATATATTTCTGATACACAAAACATAAATACACCCAAGGAAATATAAAAATTAATAAAGAATTAATAAAGAATGACATAAAAGTAAGATATATTGAGAACGAAGCACTGTATTATAATAGAGCACTAATGAAACCAGTAAGGAATCTAATATAACGTAATATAAAGCTAATTTAGTTTAAATTACAATGCTACACAACATATTTTGACTAAGTTTAATATTTCGTTAGTGCTCCATTGGCGGCAATAACCGCGTCGCATCTGCTACGCATGGATGCAACGAGGTTCTCGCACAGGTTCGTGCCGCGGAACGAATCCCACACTTGTTCGACATGTGCGACAAGTGCAGGCTTGGTCCTCTCGGATCTCGTATCCCACCGTTGGACCATTATAGCCCATAAGTTTTCGATGGGGTTGAGATCCGGGGAGCGCGAGGGCCACGGTATAGTCCGTAGATCGGGCTGCTGTTCGATCCATCGTTGCACCAGGTGACATTTGTGTATCGGGCAGTTGTCATGAATGAAGACTATTTCAGGCATGACTTCCTGCGGATACACAATCCTCACCGTCGGCAACATGGTGTCTCGCAGCACCTCCAAATAACTCGCACCGTTGGCCCTCTCAGGTATAAATACCAACTCTCCAGGACCAGCTGCACTCATCCACGCCCACATGTTTGCAACGACCCTTCCCGACTCCAAGCATGGGATAACATTCCTTGGCTCGTACCGCGTATTGTTCACGCGCCATAAATTCACACGACCTATCTGGCTTGATTTAAAAGATTTTTCGTCGGAAAATATGGCGCGTGAAAAATCAAAGTCCCTAAAAGCTCGAGCAAAGCGGACTCGTGCTTCTTTGTGATGTTCAGTCAGCACAATTTTTTTTGCCGGCTTCCGGTGGTTAATGCCCGCCCGGCGCAGAGCATTCCTGATCGTCTGCTGGGTGCAATTATGCTCATCGGCGAAGTGGCGCGTAGGAGTGAACGGATGCTCCTCGTAAGTAGCAACCATTCGTTCCAAACTCTGATCACCGATGAGGCGCGGCTGCGGCGGACGGGGCCGGGTCTCGATGGTCCCTTCGTCGTCGTAGCGACGAAGCCATAGACGAACCGTATTTCTCTAAACAATACAATAATCATTAAAAGGCGTTACAAGATTAATTTTCACAAAAATAACAGTCTATTTGTAAGTTCTGTTTTTTCGCGAACGTTTTTCGATCACTAAATAAGAAAGCCAAAGTGAATCCTGAAATTTTATAAAGGGTCGGCAACGCGCACGTGACTCTTTTGGAGTTGCGAGCGTCTTAATAATTCCGCACCCGACAGCAGACGGCAACAACAAGTTCCATCGCACACAAAATTGAACCGTAATTGTAAGATAAAATGTCCCAATTTAGAGTGAGCGGCGTAAGTGACGTCGTGCCGTTGCAAGTTTGCGACACTTGTGAGGAATTATACCTTGATGTTGTGGTATCCGCTTACCGTCAGGTGGACCGTTGCCACCATCGTAGTATAAAAAAAAAACATGCTAATCCATAAAATAAATTAATTTATAATTACTTACCGTAACGTGTAGTTCTTCCGAGATTTGCGTAATATTAAAGCCTTCGTCACGTAAATAAATAATCCTACTTCGCTCCATAGCTGTTAGATTTCGGCGAGAAATCATATTATTAAATAAAATGTTAACTGCGGTGAAAGACGGTGTTTGACTGTGAAGCGCAAAGTACAAACTAGCCAAATCACGTTAAAGTTGAAAGGATAACAAAATTACACCCCCTTTTTTTTGGGCAGTATTTAAAACAATAGAACCTTTTTTACAAAAAAGGGACCTTGTTTCTAATTGGTCAACAAATTATGGGGAGTGGTTAGTCAGAATCGGCGCTGCCATGCGAAACTGTTTTCGAAGTGGTCATGCCTGGTCTTTGGCGATAGTACGTGCCTACATTACACGCTTTCATCAGATGCAAGCGGAGATACACTGGAGATGCATTCAGTTTTAGACTGGTAGACTGTGTATTTTTTTAAAATAAATAATTATATGCAACGAAGCTATCTCTGCAGCTGACTGTACATACCTATACGTGTATTACAATTTAATTTACAGGAATTACATTTACAACAATTTATCAATAATCAATTCTAAGAATCTTAAATAAATAATTTTATTTATTCGGCAATAATATTCCGACCATCAAATCATTAATTCTCCAAATAAAAAACCATGTTTATTGGTGCATATAAAATATCGACGAACGTTGTAAATTGGCCAGCATAAAATAAAAGCTCGTATCCCCGAGTCGACAGTCGATCCGGCCATGATTTGTACTCCCAAATAACAAGTGAACACGGACATTCCTTTGTTTTTATTGACGATCTAAATTGAGATTCGACGTTAATATTGATGACTATTTTTCATGTCCAGCATACGTTCCTAAAACGGCAGTAGAATTTACTTCTTTCGACTTTCACGTAACAACGAAAGCAGCTGTATAGTATTTGCAGTTAATACACATTCCTAAAATGGCAATAATAATTGTTTCTTTAGACTTTCTCGTGGCAATTAGAGCAGCTATAGTAGCTAGTTTTTTTTCTAAATCGCTTGGTCATACAATTCTAATTAATAGGAGGAGCTTCAGTCACCTGGAAAGCGAGATTCAGTACTTAAAGAACTTTCTTTCGACTTTTATTTGTCAATCAGGGGAGCCATTTTTTCTGAGTCGGATAAAAAGTTATGGCCAGAAAACTTTTATCACTGAGGAGTGAGGAGCCCCAGTCATGAAAGATTTAGTACTTTAGAACATGAAGTGTTAAAAGTATACAGTAACTTATGTGCCAACCTGAATTTGTTACAAGATTAAAACACCATGTTAACGGAAACATTACTCCCTATTTCTTAATTAGTGTAAACGCAAAGAACCTTTAACGACAGACTTAATGAACATAAAACCAACATGTTGATTTTACGACACTAAGCGGCCTTTTACCTTATTGGCAGCCCTTAAGGCGACTGACACCCTAAATTTTGTCTCGCTCTCATGCAAACGTTAGCTCGATAGGCTATATTTAATATACTCCTTTGATATCCTGTGCTCAAGTAGGTACTTGTGCAAAACAGTTAATGTCAAAACGGATTATTATTTATAGATTTACATATTTTGATTATTTCCGCGAAATAACACTCAAAAATTCACATATGCTTTAGAAACGGTAGCGAATTTAAACTTGAAAACTATTTTTTACATTGTATTTTCAATGTAAAATATAGCTGTTTTAATATATAAAAACATATGTAATACATCAAAATTCTTCTTCGGCGGTTCCTCAAGGCTGAAGGTTGTGACCACCTGTATATATAGGTATTTTAATTTTAGAACCTTAAGCCCGCAAAAAATTACATTTCGTAGACCCAAACGAGATACGCCTTAAACAAGCCAATGACGCGGAGCGGTCCGATCAATTAAGACGCCCGAGCCACCCGTGACGTCTTCACGCCTCGATTATTACGGCTAAAATGTGCCGTGATGCATAGTTTGTAGTTCCAGGGCTGCGTAAAAGGTTACCTGATAGTTACCCTTTTAAATAAAACGTTATAACTTTTGTCTGTTTCCTGTCTTTCCTCATAAACCTCAATGATCGGTAACAAACGTATTAGTGATCGATAAATACTATTGTAACAAAACTAAGTTTAATATATGTTTATTAGAATGCTATAAATATAGACTACTTGTATATGTTAATTACAAATGCATATACTAAACGCTACATAAAATGTTTTTAGTAGCATTCAGCAGCTACAACGCTTAGAATGTATATTTAACATAGCTTATCGAAAACTGCATCTGTTAAAGTTATATAATCTTTATTATTTGTGGTCATTACAACATTAGAAATTAAATATACAAGATGCTATAAATTTAGAATATTGCAATCATTCTTAAAATTAAACGAAACCCAAAGGTATTTATGATGACCAGTGTCTAGGTAAGCAAAAAACCAGCGTCTTGGTAAACATAAAATGTATTAACATTAATAATTAAGAGAGTTTTGAACAAACACGTTTTTTATACGTATATTTTAGCCTACGTGAACGTGAAAAAAATGTTATTTTCTTTCTTATTCAGGTTAAGTAAAAAATTGTGTTGTGTAGGTATTCAAATAAGGAAACGTAAGTACATTAACCAAAACGCATTAAATTTACTGTCACATCCCGGTAATCTGTGATACATCGACACGAGGTATTCCTTGGATAACATCGCAATTTATCAAACCGGGTCAGCTTTGGGCGTAGGCCGGTGTCGTTGCTCCCAATTTTCGCAAAAGGTGAACCTTGTGAAAAATCGAACCCCACGTGTTATGGCCACCATAAAACGTTTGCATGAAAATTGCCCCGCCTAAATAAATTCGTGCATGCGTTCCGATCTACATGAAAGTCAGGCTTTCGACTGACCGATAACAATTATTTTTTATGATACACTGTCGACTGCCAGTATGTTACATTTGAATTCCAAAATTCAATTTGGTGAAGAAAAAAATGCAATTCATCTCAAATCATTTACATTTGGGTATTGCAGTGGCATCGCAAAATTATGAAGCTTTTAATGCAGTCACATAAATGTATCGTATTGGTTAAAGTTATGTTTGCGTTAATATTGTTTAGTACCCTATTAATAATTTAATAAATAAAGTTTACTTTCACAGCTTACTTATTATAATAGAATTAATGTGCTCAAACAAGTCGTTTCGATATCTACTTGAAGTCTTAATCGTTTGCATAAATCTCTTTCTCTATCAAGTAAAAGGTTACCCTTGTCCTACGCTGAGTTGTGACCATTTTGTGGCAAATACTGTTATGTGGTCTTTGTCTGTAATTGTCATATGTCTTTCGCGAATAAATCTATCTTTCTTTCTTTCTTTGGATGCGTCAATACGCATGCAATTAGAAATTGACATTACTGCCAACGACGATAACTGTGCCAACCTTAACGCATTAGATACATTAAAAACACCTTTGAATACATGTAGGTTCAAGAGTGATATGCGCTAGCTATCTAGGACTTATAAGACATTAATTAGAGTACGCCTTATTTGGTTTTGCGTAACGGCAGGCACACCCGAATGCTTTCAGGTCAATAGGGTTAATGATGCATTGATTTTCGTCATTTACATGCCCATACTGAAATTTAGGGTAGTTCCAAGCTAATTGGCCTAAATAACGAAATGATTCAAGATTGATTTATTGATAGTGTGTTGAGTAATATGTCACAAGAGAGCAACCTACCTTTTCGCTATTTCTTTAGTCGCGCGATAAATCCTTTCAGAGGAACCGTCACCATCAGATATGAAGCGAATATGGAGTTCATAAATATCTGAACACGATGTCGAAAGCCCTGAGGTGTATATTTGATGGCAAGTGTACCTACTGATACTCTAAAATAGATATGGCAATATTTATTGTACAAATAAAGTAGCTGGTCGCTTCCCTGTCAGCTTGGGAAACACGGAAATTTTGGATAAGTTATTATGAAAATTGACGTGATTCTACAAACACTTCCCAAGTTAAAGATAGTACTGCTAGAGATAGCATCTAAAATAGTGAATCTACTTTATCATAAGGTACGCCCACACATACCGACCCGAGCCTTATGATAAATTACATCCACACATTCGTTTTGTTCCATCCCCACATCGAAATGAGTCATTTAATAGGCTTTATAAAGGACCATAGCCAATTTATTTCCGTTACAGAACGAAATAATAATATTTTGTAATAAAATTAATTCGTGATACAGCATTTATCGCTCTTAGGCGCTTGGTAAACGTAAATACTATCGTATTCCAGCAATTTAGCAATTCTACGTATCAGCATTAATGGCATCATCTAGCGATTACAGATATTTTACGTTCATAATAAACGTTCGTTTGAATTAGAGCTTAAATTCCCAAACTCAGATATGTTGTAAGTACTAATAGTTTAGTGGCACTTTAGCATAGGCGCCAACCGTAATAACTTTATTTGTACCCAATAATTTTCGATTGCACCTTGTTTACAACTTGCCACTAATAAAATGTCGGGTCATAAATCGGTGTATAGGTTATTGAGTGGGTTGGCGCCAGGAGAACACGTCGCCATTTAGTGAAAAATGCGTGCGCTCCGAGCCCTAACAAGCGTGCGCAGGCGCTAACCACCATTTTGAAATATGGCGCCTTGGCTGCGATTAATCAAAATTAACGCACAAACTTATCTGACCCAGTGGCCAGATTGAGAACTAATGTCACTTCATACTCGTTTCACGTTTTTCTTGACTGACAACGACGCTGTCACCAACTAAGATAAATTTGTACCCCACATGTTTACTTTGGTGACAGATTTTCTTTCGCATATCATTCAAACCTGTTCAATTTGCACTCTCGGTAAATATTTCGCGAAATTAACGGCTCGAGGTGTGAATAAATGGGTATTTGTGTAATACCCGTGACAGTAATTGCGGGATACAAGAAACGGATATGTAAAAGATGTGGACATATTAATGACATGGGATCTCTGCCAAAGAATATAATACTCACTAAAGGAGATCTCTGCCAACGCCCACAGGTTATTGTATATTCAAATGTTGGTAGTCTAGACGTACATCAATGTCATTATATTCCGAAGCAGGCGCTTATCTCTTTTATGATTGAGTACCTATTGAACGTACATCTAATAAAATACTTCATCTGTTCACATATTAAAAATCATATTTATTTCTCTAATGATTGAATACTTACAATTAAATTACTTATTAGTTTAAGGCAAGGCCATTCTATTGCAAATGACTCCCTCTAACACGCGTGTGTTTATAATTAACCATAACGCTCTCTACGGAAACTCTGCGCCTAATTTCTTAAATATTTAGTAGGTACATTTTAATTTATTATTGGAACACTGGATCACTTATGAAAAATCTATCCGGTTATTTTGTTATAACAATAAACAAATTATCCTTTTTGTATAAAAAAACATATCACTGTAGTTGATAATAACGAAATCTGCAGCATGTTTTTTTACGATGATATTTAGAATTTTCTGACAGAGTTGCATTTTTCAATATTTTGTTCGGTTATTTTGTTTCTTTACAGTAATTTTTGTGTAACTAGTGTAATTTTACATTACTTCTTCACACTGAGCAAACTTCAGTTTTTTCATCAGATCTCTGAATATGGGCCTTGCCTTAATAGGTACAATTAACTCTGATAAAAGAGTTAATTGAATATTATAAACTACATTTAAATTTGTCCACTCTTATGCTATTAATAATTTCAAAAACAACAAGAACGTTTTTATATTGGAAGATGCACCGCCCTCAATTTTTCTGCTTTGCCCTAAGGTTGAATGGTAGAGAATGCTTATGGCATTAAGTCCTCCTTTTGTACGATAAATTTTACTTTTGTGCAATAAAGGTTAAATAAATAAATAAACAAGTTCATCATTAAGTCGTTATCTCCCGGTGACGGAGATCTCCGGAACCGGACCTCCAAAAGAATGCAATTTTTTTTCACCGGGAAAGTACTAAAAAACTCCAATGACGTTTATGGTAAACACCATATCAACAAAATTGCATAGGTAATCCTTTTTACAAAGTAGCATTAAATTATTATCTAACTAAATTAATACTGAAACCTTAATTAACGTTACGCAAATTCCTCCTACACGCTTATTTACCTGATACTAACTCTTTAAATAGCCCGATGGCGAGGAATGCGATCGCAATCACAACTTATAGCCTATCCTTTCTATCACGACACCTTATAAGACGTAAGGTATAATTAGGAAGGTATAAGTTCATTACAACTGCCATACAGGAATGATTTGTGGTAACCATTTCTAGTTATGATATGTTAGTTACGAAGAATGGCACATAACCAGTCCATCTATGCGATTCGTCACCTTTCTCAGCGCAATTCATCGCTTATCCCTGATGTAAGTTGACTCTGGGATTCGTTAAACCTACGCTTAACTGGAGATCAGATTTATACGAGTCCGGTGTTACTGGTGTTGCGAATACCATCGTGTGTAAAAAGTTCGCGTTGAAGGAAAAGGAAGAAAGTTGAATGACACTTTGTGCACAGAAGTGTCATTCAACCTTCTTTTTTCCTTGATTGCAATATTTTTAGTTGTCTTTTTATTTTCAACGGCTTCAGTCACGAAACATGAAGTTATTCGGTTATACTTCAGGCAGCAAATTTAAGCTGCAGGCTAATTACGTATCTTTTCGAACAAGTGTTATACCCCATATCAAAAAGACAGTCGAAAAATTACGCCTAATGTATAGTAAAATGAAGTCAAGGAATTGATTTGCGATATATTTCTGTATTGGCATACACGTATACTACTTAGTTGAAATGCTTACTCCCATAGTATCTGAAGATCAAGATCCTAAGATAAGAACTAATATTACTAATACAGAGATGAGAAATAAAATTTGTCTTCAATTAAACCTGCGATCAAGTCGACTCGATGAATTTATCCAGTATTATTTAGAATTCAAACAGCGCAAAGACAATCAACACAATACCACCGGATGTGCTAAGATGCCTGCACCGAACCTGCGAAACCAGTTGATCCGGTCCCATCTTTCATTCTGTATCGTTAACATTGACATTGTCCATTTTTATTGGCTCGGCATCTAAAGACACCGCTTATTCTAAAGCAAAGCCAACTACACGAGTTATGCTTCATCCTTTTCAGATTGGTTATTATTAGTATTTCGCTCCTTTTCTCTGTAAAACCATAATTCGTCTTTTCTCGTTGGCCTCACTAAAGACACCGCTGATTCTATAACGGTCTCAATGAAGTCTTTAAAGTTTTATAGACTTGTCTCATGACTTGTCTGTACAGTTTTACTACTAGATAATAATTGAATATCTTATAGCAACACGCTGCAAATACCGGTATTAAATTCTTGGTTTCTTCAATAAAGTGTTGTAAGAAAGTTTCAAGTTTTCTACGACTTTATTACACAGTCTACGTACTACAAACTAAAACTGTAATGTTACTTACATTTATGCTCAGTAACTAATGACTACAAAACATAATCAGCCACTATCCCAGAAGAGAATACCAGCTTTCTCTCAAACAATACATACACTGTCCACAAAGATGTACATTGTCGATATGACAATTACATTCCTGGATTATCGAACAAGGCCCTACTGCAGTAAGGTCGTTAATAACAGAAGGACGATAACATTTGTTAACATATAGCGCGGGTGTAAAATGACGCTTATTGGGTGGCTGATAGATGGACGGCGAATTGGGTTAGTTTTGCACTTTCGCTAATAGGATTGGGATGGGGACATCTGTTACTCAGAAAGTGTGGTTTGCCCTTAAATGAATGTCAATATTAATTTAAGCACTTAATCTAATTTTCGGTGTGGCAAAGATAAAAGTTTAAGGATTTAACCCCGGGCATCCTTCAGGATGTAACTGTACCGGGATAACGCTAGAAGGATGATGATGAATCTATTTCGCAGTGTTGCAAAGAAAAGAGTTTAAGTATTATCAATAAGACAGTTCATAACGAACATAGTCGTAGGACTATGACAATTATTGCGGTCATAATTTGTGATAAAGATGTTCATCTATAGGTATGTCGCGTAACTGGGCGTTAAAACACTATGCCAAGGCAAGCCAGGACTAACCTAGCTTATTTTTCCTTCAAGACAAGAAGGTGGTAATTTTGTCGTAAAATAGGCAAGCCGGTGAGATTTGAGATTCATCGAAGCCACACCACTGATGTGTTTGGTGGATCGGTACCTAGTGTTAAACACTAGGTCTTAAACAATTAGTATACAAATTGGATAGAAGCCTGTAGTGTATAGCATCCCACTGCTGGGCAAAGGCCTCCCCCCACTTTTTCCATTGTTCCCTATTATGAGCAGTCTCTGCCCATTCTTTCAGAAAGTCGTTTAGCACCATTTTATTGCAGCACTGGGACATTAAATCGTCCTAGTGCATACTGTTTTCGTAATGTGAAATTGCATCTAGCAAGCGCTTTCTGGGTACCTATTAGGTATTCGCCGATCCGGTTCTTCGATTGGCCGATAGCTTCTGACCCTCGCGCCATCTAGGCAACAATGCTTGCCTTTTGTGTTCGGGGATTGTTCTTGGGACTCTGGCTGGAAAGAATGCTAGAACGTCTTGTTTGAGGTTGGTTTAAAAAGTAGTCTTGTCTATGACTTACTGACTCCTGGAGAATATTGGGTTATGTCATGCTACGCTGGCATATCTAGTCACGATCCCCAAACTAAAGAGAAGGAGGGCTTGAAAAACTACCTATTTATATTTTATTAATTTAACTTATAGACAATACTTAAAAATAAACAATACTCAATAGATTCAATGTATTTGCAGTTTCGCAAATGAAATTTCAATTTCTTCAAATATAAGACAGTGCAAAATTGAAAAAAAATCTTTGGCGCCACCATAGAATTAGAGAAAGTATAATTATCCATTCAGATCAATCGGTGTTAGCAGATCCTAAGTATGACGTCAAATTAACTACGTCTATGCTGCAAGTCTCAAACAGGACACTGAAATATAGCTGCAAATTCATAGATAATTGCACAAATAAACCTATTCAACGGACCACACGTGTTCTGTATCGGATTACTGTCTATAGAGTACCTTTCCAGAGATTATAGAAGTGATTTATAAGCTCTATTTTGCTAGTCTGTGGTATCGGATTACAGAGTCCCTTTATTTTTGTAAGGTGCAATACAGACGTGGTTATCGTTCATTTATTCATTGATTACTAGTAATTTTTCCTACCGTAGGTAGCTTAGGTATATTATGTGACTCTAGAAACTTTATTTGACTAGTCTAATTATATTTTTTTTTTCAGAAAACTCTCTTTTTTGATTTAGAATTATTCTGAATGAGTGAGTACAAATGAGACTTGTATAAAGAGATCATTCAAACCGTAATGGATAGCGAAAGATATATAACATCTATCACCATATTAGGTATATCATGTTATTAAGACAACGTAGGTAAATGATCCGTCTCTTTTTCGCCAGCGACGTTAAGAGATAACTTTTTGGTGAGAGTCCTCCATGATTCTTTGTCAATGCTTACATCACTTCAAAGACACGCTGACTTCAGGTTGTCAACTGGTTTTCGCACTGTGATGAGTCAATAAGGAAAGTCGCTATCTTCAGACAATTCTTCTTGTTTACCAGCGACATTTTTAACTGCACATGTCATTGTTATACAAATATAGATACTGTTTTAAGACTCTATTATATACCGCATTATTTCCGAACATCTTAGACATATTGACTCATATTACAGAAAAACCCAACGGGACAGATTTTGGGGCAAGAAGTTTAGTTCGAAAGTACCAACGAAACGTCAGTCGGCGACTTTTAAAATCGCTGCTGCATTCAGAATGGCGGAGCTGGCTTTAAAACCAAAAAATATCACTCGCGGTCTAGAGCTCGCAGAGCCACTAGATTAGTGCGGTTTAAATGGTGTGTAACCGACTTAACGTCTAAAATCACTGCGCTTTATAACCGTCACCAGACAAATGACAAAATCCAGGAGGCCGTTTTCACGCTATTGCGAGTAAAATATCGATTCAACAAATAGCGTGAACCATTTCGCATATTTATTTATAATATCGCGCAAACTTATATCAACGGTGAATAAGGTTTAGTGCTGTACCGGTATCAGTGTACCGGTAATTTATCGGTATTTACACGGTATTAGACCATTATCGCATGTCAGAGGCTATCTCCCAGCAACAGGTAGCTTTGTAAGCCGATAATCTCGGCTGTGGTGTAAACAAGGTGTGAATTTGTAAGCGAAAGCCGCTGATATACCTATCTATTGGTATTTAGTTAGACTGAAGAGATACAGACTAATATCTGTTTAGATATCTAACGATATTGCCTATTTTATTGGTCTGCTTTAACAGTTCATTTAGCTTAACTATCAAGATTAATTTATTTTATTACCTTAATACACTGCTAAATTAGTTTAACGATTAAGATCAACTATCTCATTAGATAAAGGTGTAGTAATTCACACAAATCTCATATAAATTTACTGGTAATCGAATTTCCATACTGAATTTTAGGTTAACAAAATACAAATTTGGAATGGCAGCAGAGCGATTGCAGAAATTCAATATAGTAGATAAGTATTAAAGGTTTCGGTATTAAATCTATCTAATCTATGACCCAGCATGGCCCGGACAATGACACATTCATCTCAGATTAAAATCTGCCCGGGACAAATGGGCGCGTTTACTTGGTACCATTTATCGCGGGGAATCATAACATTTAGCTGTAAATTTATCGAACATTGTTAACTAAGTAACGGATTGTGCCCGTATCGAAATGTATGGGAGGCGAACAAACTTGGTAAATGTCAGGAACTTACGGCGTGATAAATCTCTGTCGGGTTTTCATGGAACGAAAGGCGTTATGTTTAGTTATGGTACCCAACTCTCAAGAATACGCCTTAAAAACGGACTCCGCGCATTGCTTTGTTTAAAATAAATTGTATTTTTATTTATTTCCATATGTATTTTTTGTACACAACAAACCAATGAAGACAAATAAAATATTGACATTAAACCGATTTCTAATGACAATTTCCGCTTTTAGATTAAAATGGCGATGGCGGCGTACCAAAAAGCACATTGTTTTTTTTTTTCGGACATTGACACCAATCTGTAGCGCCAGCGGCACACGCGCTTTCACTACATATCGCGTTTGGCGCCAAAATTCCTAACCTATGAATCGAGCCAAGTTCATTTCGCTTCTTGTTAGCGTTTATTATTTACCAGTTTAGAGATCGCTATCTTTAATTGTCGGCTTGTAAAATTTTACTTTCTTTTTGTAAACGCAGTAATTGTGTTAATTGGGTACTTTGCGCGAAGCAAATATAAACGCAAGAGCGGGGATAGTTTTTATTTTATTTCATGTAGGTGCGTAACTGCACCCTCGAAGGAGTGAGTATACTAATTAAGCGGAATTATAAAGCAACTCTCCAAAATTGCTTTATTGCAATTATTAAGCTCAGTTCGTAACTAGAACACCACTTGCTTGATTATTAGGATCGTAAAACAGTCAACAAGCTTGAATACATGCAAATCCACCTACCACATTCTCTTCACAAATAACAGGAATTGCATACACCTTGATTACAAGAATTCCGATGTTTATCGCTTCAAGCACTTGAATATCAAGAGAAATGTTAATCTTTTGTTAAGTAAACACAGCATTCATCAATTGGTGTTTGCATTCTGACTTGAGATGTCTTTGCCTTGCTGTTTAAAGTGTTTATATGAAGTATGCTTCGAGAATAGGGATGCGAACATAATCTATGGATAGAATATTCAAATGGCGACGAAGGAAATTAAATACACTTTTTTATGATGCGGCTTTCTCTTAGTGACAGTTAGTTGTAAATTTGTAATGGACGAGTAGTACGAGTAGACCTGTTAATGTAACACAACTTTAAAGAAAATACCTACCTATTAGTTACTTGCTACAATATCAGCAAAACGATATGTACAAAAAGTTTATTACAGATATTCTACAATAAAAATCATTGAATATGAGCAGAATTAACAAGATATTGGTCAATAACGAATCTATAACCAATTTCCTAAAGGCCATTCGCCGAATACAGCGAAGCTACGTAGGCAGGTCTTAAAATATTAAGACGCTTTTAAATTAGTTTAAAGAGTTTGAGTAGGTGTTTCTGTTAACAATTTATTTTATAGTTTCCGGTTGTACCACCTGGTAAATAATTTAAACATAAGGGACCGACATTGAAAATATAACCAATTTATTTTAATCTAAATACCAATTTATTTCAGTCTATTTCACCCCAGTATAGTGTTTAAATCTAAAACACGGTCAAATGCCCCAAATCTATCCGATTAATAATCGTAATCGGTAATCGTGACATCCCTAGAGCCTACCGTACTGGCATGTCATTACAAAAGGTTTTAAGTGGCTTTTATTTACAATGCACGTAAGTCGGTTTTGGACCGCGGTAGTGCAATCATTACGATTAATGCGTCGTCTTGACCCACTGCCGAGTCACGATCCGATCTCAGCACGCATGCTCCTCACTATGTAACTATGTCTATTTATCCGTCATAATTCATTTGTTTTATTCTTTATTCATGAAGTTCTTTATTCAAATCGCTGGCCATAGTCAATGGGAGCGGAAATTATTGATATAGGGATGTTGACACCAAATACACTGATCTGTCGCACTTTCTTTCTCTAACCAGCAACATTAAAACAGTTGTAGCTTCGTTATTTTTTGAGATATTTGAATAGGATTTTCAATATTGGGCATATTTTTTGCCTAGTTTCTTTTGGAGTAGTCTTATGGAGTAATCAAATTGAGTCAACAACCCTATTGTTGAGACGACAAACAGTAGAATAATATATTAATGCAACGCACACGATTAGGCAACTATAAATGCACGTTGCACAACAGTTTACAAACATGCATTTATAGTTAACTAATTGACAAAAGTTGTATATATTCATAACATCACTTAACATTATTACTACTGTGATAATACAATTTTTAACCAATTAATAAAAATAATGATACAGCAACAAATTTTCGTAATTGGAGTTAATTGTGTTTGTATTTTGCTAGTGGCGTTTCCGGTTTTTATATGCAGTGCAGTCTGCTAAGCCATCTGTCTCCAGACTTTACTAAAACGTCAATTTAACAGTAATTAATTATATCCACTGATCTCCTAAAATTGTCCGTAACCAAATGTATTAACTGTGAAATGAGATAAAACAAATACATAAATTTACGGACATGACATTCATTGTGACTGATAAATATATTTATCGTTAACTTAGCATATTCCGTGTATGTCGTATGTGCGTATATTTTATGGAATATCCTATCTCAATATCATATTCTAGGCAAAATAAAACCTTATGCGTTATACATTTAGATTTCAAACAAGCATGCTCTTCATAGGACTTACTGAGGTGTATCTCAATGAATCCGAGAACCGGAATTTTATGGACAGCCACAAGGAGATTAGGCTTTATTACCAACAAATTAATTATACTTGATATGAGTTATAAATTAAAATCTAGACAGTTGCAAAAACGCTGAAAGCTTGTCCGTCAATGACTTTGTTGAATCATTTTACCACATATAATAAAACGTGTATAATAAATCTCTTTAATTAACTGTATTTTTATTTTTTACAGGTAAGATACACGGTTTGAGATTGGCCACACCTTTCAAAAGACCGGTAACGTTAAAAGTCACCGATATTTAAGCTAATTCGCTTCTCTTACCTCACAGGTTTTTCATAGTGTTTTCGGCTTGCAAAACAGGGTACTTGACAGATGATGTAATTAATGATTATAAAACGTATTGTTAAATGTAGCTTATTATTCCTGGACTTGTTACATTTCAATGAAAATCATTTAGTTAATTTATATGATTTTAATAAGTTTAAGGTTTTCTTATCGGTGACTCAAATGATCGCAATGACACCATGTTGCTAGTGACTTTATACCGCCACAAACAGCTGCTGTCATAACCGTTTTTAGGGTTCCGTACACAAAGGGTAAAACTGGACCCATTACTAAGACTTCGCTCTCCGTCCGTCTGTCACCAGGCTGTATCTCATGAATCGTGATAGTTAGACAGTTGAACTTTTCACAGACGATATATTTCTGTTGCCGCTATAAAAATAAATATTTAAGGGTTGTACGGGAGCCTACAATAAACGTGATTTTTTTTTCCGTGTTTATAGATAATGGTACGGAGCCCTTCGTGCGCGAGTTCGACTCGCAATATTGAAATATATTATTCATCGAAGTGCCAAGCGAAGAGGTTTGTTTATTTATAGCAGTGTGACGTCATACACGCACTGGTTCGCGTCTTAGTGCGAAAATTTTGATGAAATGAAAAAAGTATGGATTTATTAATAAGTAAGCAAAAATATGCTTTTTTGGTAACTGAAACGTTTAACGTTTACGTAATTTTTAACAAATTATAACAGATTATAAAAAATATCAAGTACCTAATTCTGTTAGTGTAGGATGAGGCGTTACACAATTATAAAAGAATAATGCAACGACTCTTTCCTTAAATAAAATTAACATTTCCAGCTAAAAATAGTCAGCACGGGCATGTCGGGCATTGTGACCTGAAAATACCGAAATTGCCGTGTAAAAAATTAAAAATGTAATTAAAACAGCGGACGGTTCATTAAACGAGCAGGTAATTAGCAATTTGGTAAATGGCCTTATTCATTAATTTGTCCCACAGCGAAATGAGTAACACAAACCGTGGCGCCACCTAGTGGCAATTTGCGCTGTACGTGCTACGGGTGCGTTCATTAAACTTGTCCCTTTACTTGTCTATGGTGTTTAAAAAAAACAACGTAAAAACTGGCATTATTTTGTTAGCGCTGTCTTCGTTTATTTGTATGAGTTTACTATATTGCGTTTCTCAATTCTACTGTCTGTGGTTACCTTTGTTTCACTGTTCATCTATTTTATCTACCTACTTATAACATTATACAGATATTTTTATGGTATGCTTACGCGTCTAAAATAGCCCTACGCGTTTGCATACGATAAATGCTACTCTGCTACTCTGCGATGTTACTCATTCGATGAGTCTTTGTTCTCACTACCGGGTTGGAGGGCAAAAGGGCAAAGAGTATTGTGCCTGATCAAATAAAACTCACTCATTCCGTGACTTACACTTAATAGTTAATAATCCATTAACATTCGTGCTAATTACATACCAAACGTGAGGATTATGACTAAAACTGACCCAAATACTGGCTGACAACATTGTCACGTCATTTGCAGCCAAGCCTTAAAAAAATAAAACATAATCTTTTTAATTTTCCCGCCCATTAGCTAGCTACAAGCACTTACTGAAGCGCGTCAATTTGATTTTCTATTGCTTACGAGACATACAAAGTGTATGATAGAGTTATATCAAGAACTACCTACTTTAAAGTTCTTTCCATTATTTACTTATCTTCAATAGGAGTTTTAAATCAAATCAATTATCTAATAATCGTATGCGGGTCGAAACGTTGAAACATATTTCAGACTCGTTCGTAAATTTTATTAAAACGGCCGCAAAAGATGCCGAAATTTAATAACATTTACTTATTTCATTTCTCAGAAGCAATTAGAGATAAAACGAACTTCGCTTCTTCGAAAATAATCGTGTTACAGAATCGATGACTGCTTCAAATTTTGTGGTGCTTTTGTATTGTGTGTCTTATAGCTCGGTTATAAGGATACAGGTTTATGATGAGACGGTAAAGGGGTTGTCTTGTACTAATGAAAGATTATACTTAGTATTACATCGCTTTTGACTAGAATGGGACTGACATTATTTGATCATTATTATTGTGATACCTGCTGCGTTTCAATTCCAAGGAATGTGTATGTTCTCGTATATTATGAATATGATAAACACTACAGAACGCAAATTTATTTACTTATTTATCATGTCGCAATTATTTCGAACCGTGAGATCTTCGTGAAGACAATACGGTTGCCAGTTTGTTGCACTTTTAGCACCACCCAGGGTCCACATCACGTGTAGGGTAGCGATGCGTACTCCCTACGGACGTCGTGCAACTTCGACCCCTCTTGTCAAGTGAGAGAAGTTGACTGTTAGAAGTTCTCAAGCCGCCCGAACGCCTCTAACTTGGTTTAACGACTGCTGTCATAAACAGCAGCCGGAGTCAACGGCTTAGAACACCTTCCAAAGCACGGGAGCGCTCAGTTAGTAACCACTCAAAGCGGTCACCCATTCAAGATTTGACCGCGGCCACCGTTGCTTAACCTCGCATACCGCTCGCGGTACACAGCCGCCGCTGCACCAGAGCGCTCCAATAAAGTAGATTTGGTCTTGTTTCTGTTTCCGTTTAAATAATAACATTTCGGTATCAAATTATTAATTATTTTATTTTTTCTACATCATATCTTTGTCTTGTTTGATTCTTCAAGGAAGCTTTAATGAAACAGGCATCCCTGAGTAAAGTAAAATCTTATTCACGCCACCCATGCTGAGAGAACGTCAGAATATTCTATGAGAAAGTCATCAAAAACTCAGACACAAATTACTTAACGCTTTTAGCTTCAAACTGGTCTCGAACCCCTTATGGCTACGGAGCAGGGAAAGTGGCCGTCAGCTCCAGCGGACGCGAATGTCCATTCGAGATTAAAATTTTGTTTCACTTCCTCAGGTCTCACGTTTATCGCATGATCTGAGATAGGGGCCTGTGACATTACGATCAGTTTCGCAGCTCCATATCCCAGCTGAACATGCCATTCCGTAAACGACCTTGCGGGACCGTATGAAAGCTTGAATTTTGGACTAATGAAATGGCATGATACGATTTTGTGAAAGTTAACTAAGATTTGTGCGTAACTTTCAAGGAAGAAAGGTGTCGAACTCAAGTCCATTTTAGGCTAACAGATTTTGTTTAATTTGTAATTGACAACGCGTGCACGTAAACAAATTAGTTAAAAGCGTGGGACAGGAAATCAGGCGATGAAGATCGTGTGAATTTGCTTTAATTATCTATGCGACTCAAGCTCTGAATACCTACCAACAAAGTTAAACAGATGGCGCTGCGGACGCTCTACCCATCTAATACTAATTTTCGTAGCGGTGAGTGCGTTACTCGTTGGTTCCGCGGATACAGCTGCCAATTCTACTTCAGTACAACACTGTTGTGTCCGTGCGTTCGAATCTCGGACAACATACAAAAAGATATTCCCTTCTCACAGTAGTTGAACATAATGTTTGATTGCTGCAGCGATGGGATAGAGCGATGGGTGGTAGCAACGAGTGGGTCGTCCAACGAGACGTTCTGCTTCTGTAAGAAACCCGAACAAAAAAGTACTTTATTATTTTTCTACTAATTTTATTCATACCTTTTTTTTATTTATTACTTTATGTTTTTAAAATTGTGTTTTACGTGAACCGATTAGTTTTAGTTTTTATCATAACATGAAATTCGACGGCGTTTTACAGTTTACCTAAATAAAATAGAGCGTTCAACATGTTTAATGCCTTCGAGTTACGTTAGAATTATTCGTTTTTAGCTCTACCTCGGATATGAATTTACTGTTTACAATTCTATTAAGTTTATTTCTTAAATATTCGATATTTCTGTACGTGCCAAGATGGTGCCAAGCTTATATTGAGGGGTCCACGGAAATAACATGTCTAGTCACTTTATAGTGACATTTTGAGTTATCGCATTTTTAAAGTTTGTCTATTAAATCAATTGTATATTAAAATTACTTATCTTTAGATAAATAAATAGAATATTAGTTAAAAGTGACGGATTGTTATTATTAATACTAAAAAACCGAACCAAACCCCTATCGAACACGGAAGAAACATGCGTTGTCACTTAACTACAGGAAATAAACATGCAAAGTCAAAAGCATAAAAGTATATTTTATTGGAACCTAGTAAATTTGAATATGAATTAGGTATATTTTGATTACATATTTCGTGGTTCTAAATACCATAGAGCTCGCTATTGTATTTATTAATAAGATTTATTTCATTGTAAGTCAATTTATATGTATTAGAATTACGATTTGAAACGGGATATTTACCACGACGGAAACACGGACACGGACGGTGACACTGTGGGAAAAAAGCGAACCAGGAAGAGGGTAGATCGCTATGGTGTGTGGGTAGACCACAACTAAAACTCGCAGCACGTCAGTTAATCCTTGATAGCCATCGCTTGCAACAGTGCCGAAATATCGGGAACTCAAAAATACAAATATACATGGTAAATATCCCGTTTCAAATCGTAATTCTAATGTAAATTACCATGTAAGCTTGTAATCTTATATTAATTTATATGTAATCTATAGGAAGGTAATAGCGAATTTAGTATTATAACGATGTGCAATAATTAATAAAATGACCCTTTGGAGTGATTTAAGTCTTTACTGAAAACAGCGGCCCGGCACATCGTATGCAGAACAAATCAAGGAGAAATCGTTCGAAATCATAATATTATGCGGTATTATTATAAACAGTATTGGCACAAATCTCCTGTTAAAATATAATTTTCTTTAGATCTGTAATCTTGTTTTGTGTGACATAACATGTTTTTTCAACGTACCTAATATACAACGCACGTCATTTCCGTGTGTAAGGTAAAGGTGTAGGATTTTTAAAAGTAAAAATAAGTCATGTTAATATAATAATACAGTTGTAACAGAACATGAAACTAATAGTTTATTATTTGCTCTAAATTTTGGCATTAAAATCTCACTTTCAAAAAACAGTGACTAGACATGTTCTTTCCGTGGACCCATATAACATGCTGTATGTATGTATTATACAAGCATTATTCTCGTATCCTCTACCCGTATTGATTTTTCCTATAACATCTACCAGAATGTAATAAATACTGTAGACGTCTCCACGGCATAAGCATCAACAGAAACCCTTCCAAATCCTGTCTTGCAATTCTCTGCATTTTATCTACTTTTATCAAGAGGTCCCCTCGGCGTCCCTATATTGCAATTCATAGCCTCAACTCATCTTAACAGTTGCCTCTAGTATAACTTGATCCCTAGATTTGTTTTTTATTATGTTCTACGTTGGTGGCAAACAAGCATACGGCCAGCCTGATGATACGCAGATACCGTAGCCCATAGGCGCTTCTAACAAGTCCGTTGCCAACTCGCTATGCATCTGAAAATTCGCTGTGATTACAGCTAGAGACATATCAAATGCAGTTAATTGATGGAATTTGTCTTACCACGTTCGAAAGCGTTACGTAAAACCCCTCAGGTCTCCAACAACATCACGTATGGAAGCTCTAGCGACCTTACCAAGAACACTACACCACATTCGTCAAAACTATGCATAAGCGATGGTTAGACTTAAGGGGATCCTCGATTCGGTCAGCCACGCCCCTCGTGAAAGAGACACGCTTATGTCTTTCGCGCACGACAAAACGGGATGCAACACTCTTTGGGAATGGCCTTTTTAGACAAATCTCGATAAATATGTGTGTGCAGTTTTATTGATCTTGACAGAGTTTAGATGAGGTAAAATACCATCATTTTAACTTAATTGTGTCGTTAAATAATGCGTTGTTTTAGTAGGCTGAGCAAAGAAAGAAAAATAAAGACTGAACTTTGATTTTTTTTCTATCTATATACTTTTAAGCAATCATGTTTCAGCTATTATAAGAAACAGAGTCATATAGTTAAGAATCATAAATCTGAAAATCAATTTTTATTGTTTCCTCGTTTGAGCGGAACAGCGTTTCAAAGAACGCGATATTTCTCGTTCCACGGCAAGTGCGGTCCACGACTTTTCGATCAACGTTAAATATCGCGTCGGCAGCTATCATCCCATACACACTTGTCAAACTTTCCATCCAGCAGATTTTATACTTTATTATTATTACTTTCCATGCAGCAGAGATTAGCAATGTTAACGTATAATACGAATTGTAATTATTATTATTATTAGTTAAGTAACGCAATAAATAAATAAATATGAAGTAAATTCAATGCCATGGTCATGTAAGCAGATATGCAGATATACACTTCTCAATAATTTTAAAAACATCATTTATTTGTATACGCTATTCTTATAAGTTTACCAATGATCATGTCATCTAGTGATTGACTTGTAATTTATCTTATTAATCTGTCTGTGCACACATATATAAGAATTACAGTCCAGATCTAGACTTTAAGCTATTTATGTAATTGTGTAATAGACTGTAATTTGTTTTGTGAGCCTTATAATAAATAAATAAATAAAATATTTTTTAAAGAACATCGCTTGCGACTACGACTACAGACAGTTTGGATTGGACAGACCCTTATGCTGGTTCGTCTCAGTTGTCGGCATGTTGTGATTACGTCCCCTTGTCTTACACGAAGCCTTGTTTAACGACTCGCCGCGAGGGTAGCCACATGAATGTATAAATTGGTGGCGTAATTAAGCTCAGAGACCCTTGAAGAGTATTTCATTAGCTTTGGCATCAAACAAGATCAGTTCTAAATGTGAAATTCTTACAGTCATTCCATGGGCCGTACGACCGCCGACAGTTCCTAATTTATTTTATTTTTGTTTCTTGAGGGAAAAAACAAAAACGAACACACAAAAAGTAGGTATAGTCTATGACCTAAAACAATTCCCACTGAGACATTAAACATTTACCCCTTATTCATAAAACTTAACAAACCTCTGCTAACTAAAATGTCTGTTATCACTGTCTCACAAGCACATGTGTCAAAGTGACAGATAAGGACAAACGAACTTTAGCGGCTAGTTAACTAATACAGGTTTGATAGACTTTTCAAAGTGGCTTTGTTGTCGAGACAATACAGTATATGTAGTCATCATATAAGATGTAGATTATTCAAGTGCTATTAAATAATAGTAAAGAGAGATACAAAACAGAGTTCACCAAATGGAGTTACGGTTACTTTCAGTACCGATATGATGATACAACGATATATTATACTGTGCTCGTAGATGATGTCAGAATTAAGCGAGTTTAAATCTTAGTTCAGCTTATTTCTTGTTGTAGGGTCGAGAACTTCTAACAGTCACGTTGCCTACTCATTTGACAAGCCTAATCCCAATAAGGTCTAGTTTCCCCTTGGGTTGGAAGGTCAGATGGCAGTCGCTTCCGTGAAAAGTAGTGCCTACGCCAAATCTTGGGATTAGGTAGCGGGCCCCAGGAATTCTCAGGATGCGACTGTACTGGGTACGCTAGGACGATGATGATGAGGGACTGACGGCGGTTGAGAAGCGGGTGCGGGAAACCGGGGAATGACCTTTTTTTTCGTGGAGAAAACCTGCGATATAGGTACTCAGACATCGGGGCAGGGCTGGGTTAGGTATGTGGTATTTCTACCCACTAAAAACTCCACGGTGACCGCCATCTGCGCTCCCGCCCAGGGAACTCCAGGATCTCAATACTGAACGCCTAGAGCCCCCCTCGTGCTTTCCTAGCTTTGGCTTTTAGAGCGATCCACGCCACCCTCCCTGGGGCTGATATGCAAGTGCTGCGGCGCCCTCCACATTGACCACGCAACCCTGATGACCCCTTTTAGTCGCCTTTTACGACAGGCGGGGGAGAACATATACCTATTCTTGTCTGAGTCTACACGGTTGCGGAGGACTCTACGTTTCTTGTAAGTAGGTAATTATTTTTTCTTGAGCCTCAACCCTCCATTAGGCTACTGTCATACTGTGTTCACATCAGCCCGTCAGCTTGTTTGCCACCGTCGTTATATAAAAAAAGTTTTTCAATGAACACGTCAATCTAAGACTATAATGACTTCAAAGTAAGAAAAATCGTTTTTCTATCTAATAGCTTCTTATCCCAGATATTTACTTGACGTACATTACGTGGATAGTGCACTTGCGTTGCGCAAGTTAATTGCTCCGCCCGATTAGCTGCCCCCAATGACCGGTTGATTGTCGTGAGGACGCCATTGTTTTCACTTATAGTCTATGGACGCGTATGATACCATAAACTAAACGTTGCATCAACTACTTATGTTTAATGAATTACTCCAGTCTACGTGTTACTCAGAATAAGTTAAAGTTCCTACTCGAGTATCGATGTCTTTAAGTAAAGTTACTTTCCTTTATTCATCATCATCATCCTCAGCCTGTATTCGTCCAGTGCTAGACATATGCCTTCCCTAATTCACGCCACCACATCCGGTCCTCAGCTCCCCGCATCCAACCGCTTCCCGCCACTCTCTTCAAGTCGTCGGTCCACCTGGCGGAGCGTCGTCCTACAGGCCGAGTCGTTCTTGGTCACCACTCCAGAATTCGTATGCCCCATCGACCATCGGCTCTGCGACAAATATGCCCCGCCCACTGCCACTTCAGTCTGCTTATCCTCAGCAGCCTGCTTTTCCTTTATTGCCCTGAGTATTTCAAACAAACGACGAAAAATATAATATTTTTATTAGCTAATAAATTTTGCTATATTCACGGCATTGTACATCCATATTAGAATTAGCCTAATCCTTACGATAACTAATAAGTAGGTACCTAAGCTAAGTAAACTTGTTTATGTCTTTAACTGCCGATTTAAAGTCTGCCATCGCAATTAAAATCATTATTTCAAACGCAAACACAAATGTAACGAGTCTAAGCTAACTCGGAATTTCTACCCTCAGCAGGAGAACACAAAGTTCAAAAGAAAAATATTGTGAAGCGGAATGTGTGTTGTTGTCCAATTGAAGTAAATTAGTTCTATAGTGAAGAGAGTCATTAAGAAGCGGGTGGATGCTAGTTAATTATGATTTTTAATCCAAAATGTACACTACTTCATTATGAAAATGTATCACCCTTTTCTATTTAAATGGAGTAACAGGTACCTAATTAAGACTAAACTATTTAGTTTATAGTTGCATAAAATCCAGAATAAAGGCTACGTGACGGAAATAAACTATTAGGTACATATTATCAGTAAAACTTGGAGAGACAAGTGTCATCTCAGCACTGTATGCTGAAATAGCCTAGGTCATACGCACTAAGATTCGATAAGAACCATCCAACCATCGTTTATTGGTTGATTTAAGTTTGTTTTTAAAGATGTCACAAATCGATAAATCTTTCCGAATGTAAACAGTCACAGAACAAGCCCATTTGTGCACATGCATTAATCTCATTTCCTTTTTAAATTATGTTCTGGTATGTCGAAGCAACTGAGCGTTTGAAAACCATAAACAATAACCCCCTTTTGCTCACTATTAGCTCGTGTTCCGTGTTACGCAAGCAGCGTTTCGTCAACATATTTTTTCGTTAAACAAAGAATCCCGTATAATGGATAATTGTTTGCACAGGCTAGGCCGCTAATTGCCCCTTTAGCGATTGTGTTACGGGCAAAAATTTCTTTGCGTAAACTGGGATATTTTTCTATTGCGAAAATACTAGCGTTACAGAACGGATTAAGAAAAATAAAAGAGCGGGTATAAATATAAAGTTATTATATCCAGGGTTCACATTAACTGTGGAATTTTTGAAACATTATTTGAGCAGTATTTACAGTTATAACTTTATATGTGTAAAATGTACGTTTAATTAAATTTAATGCAAAGGAGAAAATGTCTATATTCCGTATAGGCAATGTTAATTATGATCATATGGTTTTAATAACTGCATTCCCGGGCTCAATATTAGGTACAAGACAATACAGTCTATCTGCATCCAGCTGCGTTCATTATTTCACATTATTGCCTTCGCAACAGTAATAATTCATAGTAAATAATGTTAATACGACCGCTTGGGTGGCTGGCTTCGGCTCAACAAACCCTTTACTAAAACCATTATTACGTCAATAAACAACGCATAACAGTAAGAACCTTTGATATTCCGCGCACGTATTATTAAACTACATGATCGTGGCACAAACATAATAATCCCTCACAATTTGAATACACGATCTTAAAATAAACATGCATTCGTTTATCGACGGCGCCGCATAATTTTAAAATGACGGGAACGTTCGGAATTTGAGTTGTATACCCACGCGATCTCGATACCGGCTTAATTGATTCAACTCACCGCCTCTAGATGGCGTTTATCCGTTCTAACATGATTTTCTATAACGACAACGCATTAGAATTAACATCTTAGCGTTATGAATTTAGAGTATAATATCGAATGTGTTTTGGACTCGTTGATGGCGAGACAAGTTTGTAATAGTATTCGTAATGGCGTTCTAATTGTCTTTAATTAGCAGATAGGCACATATTTATTGCGAAGCAGACACGCTACCGTTTAGCGGAGGGCTTATTGGTGTTATTATATTAAATGCAGCAACTGGTGTCAAGATCACGAACGATCTTTGCTCTAATAGACTCGGTTACCGGCAGTTAGTATTTATGTTTGCTAGTTTCTTAGTTGTTTTATCTACATAACATAATGCGTGGAAGATATTTATCTCTTTAATTGCAAATCGCTTCCTTGATGTAGCCACTAGTGATTTACAATGTTAACGTTAATGTCAGGTTTAAATCTAATGTCGTTTTGTTGATATTTTGCTACGTAACTATCCAAGGCCTCCGAACCTTTTGCGAATGTGCTAAAATTTTACATTTAGCGTACGACAGATTGCGTTAAACAGCTATGCTAACAAAAACAGGTGTTAACTAAACTAGGTAATTAGATAAGAACATGACGTCAGCTAGTCGCCAGGCGAACTCATTCCTCATATTTTGGGTGCCAGTGTATCTTGGGGTCTTGAGCATTGTCACACAATTAAAAACACTGTGTGTAAACGCCTTTCTCCTTCGTAACATAAGGGCATTATCTCACTGGCGATTTCGAGCGCAAGTTGCAGTTTGCAATTCGATACACACATTTTCGCACTCGCAAACCCTATCAAAATAACCCAATCAAAGGGGCTGTCAAAAGAATTGTTATATCGCCTTGTTATAGTAAAGTTATATTTCTTACATACAAATACCTATCGAAATATAAAACCATCATTTTAGTTATAAAGGAACCACAGTAAAATAGAAAACCACTTCGATTGTTACTACTAATTTCCCTCGTAAAACTCATAATGCCCATGTCAAAAGCATCTATCTAGCGACATAATAATCCGAGTAACAAGGCTCCTTGAAAGCAGGTGATAAAATAAAGTAGGTCGTGCTTAAAAGATTATGGCCCGCAACCCACTGAACCCGACCTGTGATACCCGCCTGTAGTTATAGTGAAAAAATCTTTTACACAGCAGGCCAGGTAAAAGTCAATCTTATTTCAATGACATTAAGACTATAGAGGAAATCTTTTCTCACTTCATCTATTCTCAAAGATAATCCAAGGTGTCATCTGGCCACTATACCTGCCACTAAACTTTACAATAAGGATGTTGACACCGATTAAGAAGATCAATAAGTTCGAACTTTCTCGAAAAGGGATCAAGCTTTTAATCAAATAACGAAAATAGTAACTCAAAAAAATGTATAATGACATAATTTTAAGGGTGGGTTGCATCAAACCATCTGTAATCGCAAGCGGTGTTCGTTAAAATCTGATTATATGAAAAGTTTGACAAGTTTCTATGGGGTGACAGCTGCCGGCGCCATATTTGACGATGACCGGCCTGTGATCGTATGCTGGTGCAACCGACCATTAGTCTTATAAAATATTTAGAGGGGGCATACTCTGTCCCTTATCCGCAAAACGCACCTTTGTATTGGAACGATATTCATTTCGGGTGTAGCTTCGTAATTTTCTCAGATGTTTAAATATGATTTTCATTATGTGGCATGTTTTTTGCCTTGTTTCTTTTGGAGTAGTCAATTTTTGAGGTAACATCCCTATCCCACAATTCGACAAAATTGTACAATTTTCCATAGAAAAATTTGTCAATTTTTTCAAATTGTACGCTTGTAAAGTTTTGTAGCATAGATCTTCAGCTTAGTAACAACTGTGCATAAACGCAGACCTCTGTTATATTGGTCTGGGTAAGCAAAGCGTTTGGTAAGCTTTTCGAAATACACCAGCTGCCTATATTATTTAGTTTCAAATGAAGGCGTGGCTTAAAGGTCTTCGGCCAGAAAATCCCAAAAAAATATATAGTTTTATGCATGCCACACACTGCTGCGTCCCGCGGTGTCGGCCGCGGTGGCGGCCTGTTGTACGCTTTTTTTGGACCTGACTGTGGCTTTATAGGCCGGGCCCAATAAAGCGATAGGAGTGCGCGGTTGGAGAGTAGCCTGGGGAAAATCCAGGGAAAACCTCCGACACAACCACGCGTGTGGTTTGGAACACTGGAATTCTCTAAGAGTTTGGGCTCCAGTGTGATTGGTTGAGCGGTTTCAACCGAATCTGAGGTGTGAGTGGAATCGTGCTACTGGGAGTTTTGTAGCTGGTTCACTAAACCTAGCCTAGCTGAGAAGAGTCCAGCAAGACGTTGTACGCTATGTATGACAATCCTGACATTCATTCAGACAGACCCATCCTTGATTGTCATAGTGACAACTGGCCGCCACCGCAGGCCGCTGCAGTGTGTGACAGGCTTGATGCGGGTAGGCTTCGCTTGGTTTAAGTAGTTACGATGGCTTTATTTTATATTCTTGGGCTCTTACATTGTCCGTGGTTTTAGTAAGGCACTGGAATAACCAAGATTTGGATATAGGTACTTCATTTGGTCTAATGTACTCTTAAATATATGTGTTGACTTATAGTCGAATAGGGTGTGAAGCCGGCTGAGATAGGCTTATCTCGTTTATGCCGGTACCGGACATATAACATTCATCCCTCTCACACTTACATGTACCTGAGGGACGAATGCTATATATTTCTGAAATAATAGACCTAGAAATGACCTTTTAATTTATAGTTCCGTAGGCTGATGATGATGTTAAAGCGTATACCTAAAATATGTAGTTCACTGGCGTCAATTGCGTAGATTGTAAGTTTTTAGGGTTCCGTACCTCAAAAGGAAAAAAATGCCCCTTATAGGATCACTTTGTTGTCTGTCTGTCAAGGTCAAGACACTCAAGACTCTTTATCTTTCGAACGTCTGGATGTATTGAGTTGAAATTAAAACCATATACTCAGGCAGGTCTACAATCCCTTGAAGCTGTGAAGAAATCAAACTATTAATTTAAGGCGAAAAAAAGATGCGGTCGTTTATGCCGCAAAAAACGTATCCCATAAAACACATTCCGTGTAAAAATAGACAAGTCTCGAAACTCTTCCACTGTAAAAAGTTGTGTGATATTACGTAAGTAGATCCAAATCAAGCATTGTTATTAATATTTATTTGCTTATTGAATACAATTTTGAGACTTGACAATCACACAACTTTACCTCGTTTATTAATTTTTGCATACCTAAAACTGTGTGATTGCCAAGTCACAAAATTTTACTTAGTAAGCAGATAAAGATAATAACAATGCCTGACTTTGCTCTACGTAATATCTCGCAATTTTTTGAACCATGAAATTTTACAAGTAATATCGTCGTCTACTACAAGTACAGGAAAAAATCTGCAGATATACATTTTTAATTAAATCATTAAAAATACAGTCTTCATTTAAAGTACGTAATCAATACCTACAACTTTGTACGGAATCCTCGGTGGGTGAGTACGACTCTCACTTCTCCGGTTTTTTTTAATAAGGCGACTAGGGTATCGCGAAATAGTGTATAAATACTTATTTAAAAAACATAGTAATTGAACAATAACTTGCATTATGGCTTCATGTCTTAATAATAAACTAAAAATTAATGGCTTCCTGCGAATTAAGAGCCGTGTACAAACTGGCCGCCATTGTTGCGTGTCCGTGTATAACTTTATTTTTATTATTAAATCATAACAGCTTCAATATTCTGATGATTGCGTGCATGTAATTGCAAACATAAAGTCGTTCATAAAGAAAGCCGGCACTCATAAAATAACATTTGCTATAAAACGTAACAGTAAATATTTTAACATTCACCATCTTTGCTTCGCGCAAACAACCCCGAAAAATTAGTAATCATTTTACAATTTCTCGGCGGAACACCGGCGGAGTTGTTTACTCTGTAAAGAACCTTTTGTTTTCGCATTGTTTGATGAGAAAAGATCCTAGTTCTCACTGTTTTTAAAACGGCGCGATTTTAGCGGGCCATTAGGCGTTATCGATTTGGTACACGCAATTAGTTGAGCGATTTGTCGGGCGATCGGGCGACGGTTCGAACATGATTGATGCGATTTTGCTTCATTAGTGCACGCACCCTGGATTATCGGGAACGCCCAAGATGTTCCCGCGCAAGATAACGAGGTACGCTATCAGTGCGTTGAAATTTATTAAGAGCTTGTAATTTTCATATATCGAGGTGGGCTTTTTAATATAATTTATATCGGTTAGGAAGTAAGCTTCGTAATCAAAAGCTTTCTGAGTGGAACTAATTTCCTCTCAGGTTTTTTTATACTACAATGGAGGCAAACAAGCATACCTACCTATAGCCTGTCGGTCAGACGCCATAGCCTACAGTCGCTTGGAACTCCAGAGGAGGCACAATTTGAGAATTCATTGTGTTGATCATTAATAGTGACAACTATCACTCTGGGACCTGGACCTGCAATGTATCCTCACTCTCAAAACTCAATTAATTCATAATTACTACTTTACCTAAAATAGGCCCATAGCTAATAAACCCTGGCAACATCAACACGACCGGACATTAATAAAACGTCTGCTACGCGTGTCCTGGTCACACCTAATTAAAATTTAATTTAATTAACGTTTTATTTTCGAATGCAAGCTTCAACCGACGGGGAGCGCGTGACATAAATATTTGACGAGTTTATTATATTCGCTCTTGCGGTATTGCGCTGAAATATATTCATCTACGTTAGCTTTCTGAGCGGATATCGTTGTCTTGTCTAGTTTTGAAAAAACTTACATTAAGGACCAAAATATTCTTCGTGGGAAGCAGTTACCGGCAAAGAGATTTAGGTACAGTCAAAGTCATAAATATATGTGCGTTCCGTATGTTTTGCAATTTCTAAAGGTTTCTCCCGCCGCCCTTATATTATGTATTATTTTAAGAGAATGGGGAAGTCAAGATGCTGGTAATGAATCGAGTGGCGGTTACTCCACCGACAAGAGCGAATCTCTTAAGTTTGATGATGATGATAGCGTATTTTGTACTGCTCTTCTCCAACTCTTAACTTTTTTTTCAGTGGGCGGAATGTCACGCGGCGGCGCCGCCGCCGGCAAGACAGCGACTGCGAAGCGCGTCCCGCCGCCCGCGGTGCCCGGCGACGCGTTTGGCACTCCGCAGCATCGGCACTCGGGCTCCAGCTTCGGCTCGCAGGGGTACGCGAGCTGCGAGGAGCAGCCCTACCCGCAGCCGCCTGACACGCCGTCCCACACTCGAGGTGAGCTCTTATTTTGTGTTTCTATATAGGTATCCCACACTCGACCTACTTTGTGTTTCTATGTAGGTCCCTACACCTACGTACTTTCTTCGGCTCGTATAGGACTGTGTGACTTACGCGAGCTGCGACTTGCGAGGAGCAGCCATACCCGCAGCCGCCGGACACGCCAACCTACACTAGAGGTGAGCTCTTACTTCTGTTCCTATGTAAGTACGAAGGAAGTAGGTGTAGGGGCACCTACTTCCTTCGTCTCGCAGGACCCGTCAGCTGCGATTAACTTTCAGCCTCTCACTCATACCAGGCGATCCTTCTCCCTAAACCTACTTCTTTCGGCATTCAAGGCTACTCCTACTTCGATAGTTTCTAGGCATTATGATAAAGATCAGGGATTGATCAAACGCTCATAGGACACAATGCAGATTCCATCCATCCTTTCTCCATAAGCAGTCGAGATATCTTTTATTCCTTCCACAGACACCTTACGAGTATTTACTTACGAATATTACAGACGGATCTCCAACGAAAACGCATTAATATGAGTATAATAACTATCTCCCAACAAAGCGTATATAACCTGAAAAGCTTTAGAAATTTCAAAGCTCTTCGGGTTCCTAATTTGAAATTTTGCACTCAAGGGGCGTTTTTGCTAAAACGAGTGTCAGCCCCGGGGCCGTCCAATCATTCTGCGTCTAGGCCTTAATTGGGAAGGGAGTCCTAAAATACAGACGCGAGTAATGACCATAGGTACTCATTTTACCTTTTACGACGTGGATATATTTTTCGGTTGTCTCTGGCGTAGTTGAACTTTATATTTTAGCAACGGGTCTGGAAAAAAATATGATCAAAAGTTTTTACGGAATTACTATAATGTTTTTTTGCAAAGGCAAGCTTTAAGTCCTTGACGTCTACAATTTTACGAGTGTTATAATATGATTTATTTGCGTACCTTGCTTCAACTGTCAGTTAGCAATATACTCCCGCAACAGGTTGCTAAAAACATCCAATATCTCTTGACCGATTGGTCTAGCTGCCGATTCGATGATTTTTCGCTTACTGTATTTCACTTTGACATAGTAGATGTTAAGAAAAAAACCACAACTCTTTCACACATTAATCCCCGTTCTCTAATTCCAGATGACCACTCCGACTATGGCAGCACAGTGTCCGGGGTCTCCGGTGTCTCTGGCGCCAGCGGGAGCCTGGGCAAGAGCCCCGCGGGCGGGGGCACGTTCACCTTCCCACCGCCTTCACAGCCACTTACACACAAGGCGGCGGTGTACTACCATCACCAGCTGGCGCTCAGCGATGACCAGGGCATCGACATGACACAGGTGAGACGCGAAACTAGTGAGAGTCTGGGCAAGAGCCCCGCGGGCGGGGGCACGTTCACCTTCCCACCGCCTTCACAGCCACTTACACACAAGGCGGCGGTGTACTACCATCACCAGCTGGCGCTCAGCGATGACCAGGGCATCGACATGACACAGGTGAGACGCGAAACTAGTGAGAGTCTGGGCAAGAGCCCCGCGGGCGGGGGCACGTTCGCCTTCCCAACGCCTTCACAGCCACTTACACACAAGGCGGCGGTGTACTACCATCACCAGCTGGCGCTCAGCGACGACCAGGGCATCGACATGACACAGGTGAGGCGCGGAACTAGTGAGAATCTGGGCAAGAGCCCCGCGGGCAGGGGCACGTTCATCGTCCCACCGCCTTCAAAACCGCTTACATACAAGTACCACGTACCACCAGCTAGCGCTCAGCCATGATTAGCGGCATGGACATGACACAAGTAAGTGAATTTGTACGATAGGAGTCATGACCCCGCGCGCGGAGCACCTTTGCCTTATACGGCCTTCGGGCCGCCTTATACACTAAGTACAAATACTAGCTAAAGGAAAAGGATTTAAAGTGATTATAGGGATGGAATAGCCAAGAGTGTTGAGGAACTGTCTAAAATCCTCTGCAAAACAGACTTTCACCAGTAACTTGCGGAAAGTGATTAGCACAGTGTCGAAAATTTGCAAGTCATGCGCACTTAAAATGCAGATACGCCATCAAATTCAATCAAAAGAATCAAATTCTTAATCAAACGGCGAAAAAAGTAACTCGAAAGAATAGATAATTACATAATTATAAGTCTTCAAAGTTTTAAGCGGGGGCATATTCTGTCCTTTTTCCGCAAAACGCACCTTGGTATTAGAATCGTCATTTGCTATGATGATCAGTGTCAGTGACATCACTGATATGTCGCGCTTTCTCTCTCTAACCAGCAACATTAACACGGTTGTAGCTTAACAGGAATTGGCATATTTATTGGCCGTGTTTCTTTTGTAGTAGTCTAATTTCGAGTCGACAACCCCATTGAAACGTGGTTAGGTAGCTTCTCGCTAATAATTAAATTAAAATAAAACAGTTACTCTTGGAACACAAAATGTAACCCTACGTTATCCTATTCCAGAGTCCCGGTCGAGACAGTCCCGGCTCATCATCCGGCTCAGCCGGTTCCGGATCCCGGCATTCCTCGGCGTCGCTGGACAGCGGGCGTGCGTCAGGCCGCATGCCACACCACCACCATGCGGCGTGCCACTGCGGCGACACCGTGGATCGAGTGCGAGCTATGATCGCTCAGGGGTTACCAGTAAGTCAATTCATCTTAGATCATAATCAACAATCATCATCATATCGGCCGAAAGACGGCCACTCTATCAGTGCAATACAGACCTACTATCAGGGTAACTACCTATCTAAGATGATAAGGAGATCATCTTAGATAGTTAGAGTGTATTGGCCTCATTTCTAACTACGGCAACACGGATAGTTTTCTGGCTCGCCTGGTTTTAATTCCCGGAATTCTTCAGCGTCTCTTGACCGTGAGCGTGCGTCAAGCCGCTTGCCACTTTCCCAATGTTCTTGATCCTGGACCGAATCCAACGGTGTTTTGGGGCTATCAGATGAGCTCTTCGACGCTACCGTTACGAAAAGAATGGCCGCTTCCTGAGAGCAAAGTATGTAGTTGTGTTACCATACAACCCTGCCTAGTAAAACTTGTATAGTTTGTTAAGCTGTGGTGAAAACTCAGCAACATTTTCTATGCTGGTCGAATTTTTCAATCGAAGAGCAAAGTTATTTCTATCTTTTGAGTCCCTCGCTACGCTCAGGATTCTAACTTTGAATGTTACAAATAACACTGATTTAACTTTCCCCATATTCCAGGACCCTGACATAATCCACGCCTGGCTAGCAGACCTCCAGATGGAAGAATACGCGAGGCTCTTCATAGAAGCCGGCTACGATCTGCCCACGGTGACCCGTATGACCCCAGAGGACCTCACGGCTGTGGGCATCAAGAAGCCCAATCATAGGAAGCGGTTAAAGGCAGAGCTGGCCAACTTAAACGTGCCGGATAACCTGCCTGATTATATTCCGGTAATCATGAAGACTTTTTTAAATATTAAATATTAGAGGACAATCTTACACAAATCGAACTAGCCCCACAGTAAGCTCAAGAAGGCTTGTGTTATGGGTACTAGACGATGATATATTTAATAGATATAAATACTTAAATACATAGAAAAACATCCGAGAC
This sequence comes from Epiblema foenella, assembly GCA_963556455.1. Classification (NCBI taxonomy): domain Eukaryota; kingdom Metazoa; phylum Arthropoda; class Insecta; order Lepidoptera; family Tortricidae; genus Epiblema; species Epiblema foenella. Next base: position 16,309,308 of record OY747106.1, read on the forward strand.
TCAGAAACAAATATTCATACTCATCACACAAATATTTGCCCTGACCGGGATTCGAACCCAGGACCGTCAGCTTCACAGGCAGGTGCACTACCCACTAGGCTAAACCGGTCGTCAAAACGACTTTCAAGGATAAGACAGTATAATATTCTATCATCTAACAATTCTAACATATTAGGCAAGTTTGAAGGATCAAGAAGTTGAGATCGACCCAGGAGAAGCTTCAAACATCAAACAAGATGATTAATTTTTTTTTTTTAAACCCGACAAAACATGGCTAGGTATAGTTTCCGCAATCAACACTTTTGATTTAAAAAACAATATTCAAATCGGTACATCCGTTAGGGAGCTACGATGCCACAGCCTCAGACAGACATATACCTATTACCTACAAAGATACACAAATTAATCTTTTGGCGTTACGTGTCGGGGATTAATAAAAGAAAAAGTAAAAATGGTGTTTTACTTAGGTCCCCTAAAAATACTTAATCGAGAACTGACTCCTCTGGAGCAGTGTTGCCAGATGCCGATACAAAAAGCAGGAACTGCGCTTTAAAAACGCGGATTTCTGAATGAAAACGCGGAATACATTCATTGTTATTAATTTTCTTTATTTTTGTGTTTTAAATACATTTATAGGCGATAATAATAGTTAAATAACAATAACTTAAATAATATTACAACTAACTTAAATCTAAAACAGGCCCTTGGGGCATTGTACCGATGATGCTGGCGGCATTTCCTCGCTGTACCGCAATGCTGATATGTTGTGCGAGGAAGTCGCCAGCTCTTCGGTCACCAGTGTTACGTCAACCAAACACTTCACGATTTCAGTGAAAAACTTGTGCGCGCCTGGACGCCATGGACCAAGAGTTTCGACACAAAATGTGCTCTACGCCGCCGTCATATGCACTATCACGGAAGTTAATACATGTTACTTGCAGTCATTCTAGCTAGTTCTACTAGGTATTTTGTATTTACCGTCTTTTTCACTGAGCAAATGCTAACATTTCAAAAAAGCGAATCCGCATTGGCTTAACGCGAATAGCGGGGACAGTGGCAAAAAACGCGGGGAAAAAAACGGAAAAGCGGGGTATCTGGCAACACTGCTCTGGAGTCGCATGCATTCATAGGCTTGCAATGTCTACTTAAGTAAAATCTCGTTTAATATTTCCCAGAAAAACTTATAATGAACTATAATAGGGATGTTGACTCAAAATTTGGCTACTCTATAAGACTACTCCAAAAGAAACTAGGCACAAAAATATGCCAAATGATGAAAATCTTAATCAAGTATAGCTTAAAGAATAATGAAGCAATAACCGTTTTAATGTTGCTGATTAGTGAGAGAAAGCGCGACAGATCAGTGACGTCATTAACCACGAGCGCCATAGTAAATGACGATCGTTGCAATACAAAGGAGTGTTTTGTGGAAAACGGACAGAGTATATGCTCCCTCTTAAAACTTTGAAAACATGTAATTATTTATCCTTTTAAGTTACTTTTAGAGATAATTCGTGCTTATTGATTTTCTTATTTGATGTCAACGTTCCTATTTATAGAATACTACGCATTTCTCGCTTATACGGTCCGATACTTATCTGTCTGGCATCCGTTAAGCTTCTGCCAAGTAAGGGGATAATTACGCCATGCGTCGAATGGCATTATCTCACGTCTTCACGCACAAATGAACCGTTAGCTCTCGTGCCTCGACTTATCCTTGTCCTAAAAGTATCGAGTTACTTTCAAGTATATATACTATAAACTATAAGTAATAGTACTCGTTAATCGTCCTTTAAAATTATGTACAGTAGGAAATATGTATGATGCGAGGTGAGAATAGCACTTCTCCTTTCTTCCCATGGGTATCGTAAGAGTCGACTATGGGAACCAGGTTGTAGTTTTTTTTTGCGATGAGAGTAGCCTGGGGAAAATCCAGGGGCAAAACACGACCACGCGTATGGTTTGGAACACTGGAATACTCTGAGTTTGCGCTCCAGTGAGATTGGTTGAGCGGTTTCAATCGAATCTGAGGTGTGAGTGGAATCGCTCTACTGGGAGTTTTGTGGCTGTTTCACTAAACCTAGCCTAGCTGAGAAGAGTCCAGCAAGAAACTCACCTAGGTCCGACCTGGGTTTTTAAATTTCATTTTTTATCTTAATGTCATACAATTCATTTTGTCTTTTATATTGTACGTCCGCGACGGATAAACTGTTGAGTCTAAATACACTACATTTAGATCTAAGATCTTTGTACACAGTTCAACAGTAAACTTTATTCTATTTTATTCTATTTAAAAAACCATCGCTTCCTAGGTACGTACTATCAGCGTGATGCTGAAGTTAATGACCATAAGTATATACCTTATTTCGTTTCAATAAGGTTTACGAGTTAACTGTTATGCTCATAGCTGATACTACGTTTTATGAGAGTTAATATGGTGTTTAATATCTTTTTTTTTATCTTTTCAGGGTTCTTTAGAAGAATGGTTGCGGCTTTTGCGACTGGAGGAGTACGGGCCAGCCCTAGTCGCGCAGGGGTACCGCACGGTGCATGACGTCACGCAGCTCGCTTGGGAGGTAATAAAAGAACTAAACAATAGTAAATTGTGTCTCAAGGGAGCTAAATGATATATTTACGGCGAGGACGGTATATTGAATCCTGAAGCGAAAGATTCCACAATACGAGTGCTGGGCGTAGCGAGGGATTCTAAAGTAGAATCTTGAGCGTAGCGAGGGATTTCATCGTTCACGCCCAAGACGGAAATAATTTTGCGGGGTACGAAAACCAGTATGTGTAACCATGTGACACATACTGGTTTTCGTACCCCGCTGCTACAAACATGAAATTGTCTTATAAATAATTTTGCTACCGAGTGGCACACACTGATTTTCACACTTTTTGTCAGGAAATAGGTCATTGTTGCTCTCAATTGAGGGAAGAAAAGTACGGCTTTGATTCCTCATCCGAGGGCAGCAATGACTCTTTTCTGAATAGGGGTGCGAAAAAACTCTTTCGATTGTGGCGCAAAGGTTTGGTCACGGTTTCTGCGCGACATGTTGATTGCGCTTTTCTGTGCGCCGGAACGTGCGGTAACAGTACCTCTAGCATAAGTTTTATCGAAACAAAACACAAACAAACGCGTTTGTTTAGTCTCAATTTGTATGGCAACGCGAGCAGTGCCTCTAGTGGCCTCTGGTGGTAACTATTCTTTGCCGCGCACGTTTACGCAACGCGTTCGTTTGTGTTTTGTTTCGAACTAACTTATACTAGAGATACTGGTACAGATCGCGGGAGTATGACCAAGCCTTAAAGCTTCATCCAGATGGTCATGCTGACCAAACTGCTGACAAACTGATAATGGACATTAAAAATGAACCATTTTGCCTTGGTTTTATTTGCCTCACTTCTCTTGTCCGATCACTGCATCTCTGTGTCCTAGAGAATAGGTTTAGAGAGATAAGCAATGGGCCATATACGATCGGTCACCTTTCCGAAAAGTATTGGATCGAAACGTTTTTTTTATTTCAGGATCTAGAAGATATGGGTATAGTCCGTCTCGGACACCAAAAGAAAATCCTCCTCGCCATCAAAAGAGTAAAAGATATTAGAGCGGGAAAAAGAAGCATCAGCAACCAAGGGTCCCTGGACTTCACCAGAATACAGCCCGGACAGGTCAGTGCCATAGACAACTATTACTTTTTAATGTGTTTGTAGTGATGTTTTAGACCTAGACTCTAGTAGCTCCTTAACTTTTACGATGGCAGACGTACTGTGGTTAATATTTGAAATTCAAAAATAGAACTAGAAGAATTTTACGTCAGCTTAATTATTTTCTAAACGATTATAGAGATTCTATAATTATCTATTTCTTACTAGTTCAAACAATTTAAAAAGCATCACTTCAAATTGATAATTCTGTTTCTTTGTTATAATTTAATTTTCTTTTTTTATCATTGTCATTTCATTTCATCCATCGTTCATCTTGATAATTGACTCTAAGTAAATTAACAGAACTATAAACCTATTTAATAGATACTCTTAATGCTTATTTTTTCTGACAATATTATACTAACGACGCTTATTTTAACCAAAAGCGTTTTATGTAGTTTCAATTATTTATCCATTTAACCTAAATACTAAATGTGTTATTTTTTGAGAGGAAGAGCTTTAGCTGTCTAGCCCAGTGTACACTATATCTAGCATAAAAGCTGGAATTTCCTTTGCTAAGCCAATAGATGTGGAGACATTATGGGAAAGTACGTCCATTAGGACTTAATTGGCTTGGAACATCAATTTCTAAGACAAAATTCAAATTTTCCCAATGCGTCCAAAATGTCATTATCATTTCGCTTGGACTTCTAGAAGTCTATGTCCATCGCCATTGTCGTCACTGGCTGGAATCAGAACAACTCTGCGATTAAAAGTAATAAATTCGAACTTGGAATAGCGAATTCTATTTTGCTTTTAATAGAATCGCGGAGTTGTGACCAGCCAGTCCCACCATTCCGCTGCATCCACATACCACAGCCCGAAGCAGCATGTGAATGTTTTGTTTTCTTTTCTTTCAAACACCATGCACCTTGGACATAATCGGCTAAAGGATTTATATCCGAGGGAGCTGCATTACCAGCCTTGGCAGACACATGAGAGAAGTTACCGTAAACCTCCCGATATTACCTTTGACGCCCTACCGACGCCCCTATGTGGCACTGATTTGGTCCCTATTCAGGTATGAGACAACCTCCTTTGGCACAAGTTTGTTCTCGATGCACCAGCACCCGGCTTTTACGTGCACCCGTTTATTTTCTGTAATTGAGAACGCTGCGTTTTCGATGTGTGCTACTGTGTGTTTTGTGTTTTATTACTCACAATATTAAAACTAAGAGATTGAATAATAAGTAGTATATTTAAGATTTATGTAGTATCTATTTAATTATAGCTTGCTCGGTAATTAATATTTAACTAAGCAAATATAGGCATGAGTATTAATTACACAGATATAACTAATTGACATAAAAAAATATAAGTACTTAATTCAATAATAACAAAAAGCAAAGCATGTAAACGATTAACAAATCGACAGTACCTACAGTAATATTTTTATAAGTAAATATTTTTACTATCTATGTGGTCATATGTACATGCGCACACTTCAACTATTCCGACCTAATCAAAAACTTAATCTTCCAGATCCGTCACCCGCGCGGAAAATCATTAGAAAGCCTCGAAGACCCGTCAGAACGGTCCTCGCACACGACATTCTCGCCCGAAGTCTACTACGGGGGACAATGGCGGCGTTCGTACGACGACGGAGACATCACTCCGACTAACGACAATTACGAAGGCGGGGGCACCTTACCCCGTCCTAGAGGCTTAGTCCGTCCCCGGCCCGTAGCTAAAATCCAAGCGACGCCAGCTTACAGAGAAAAATCTCCGGATTACGCTTACGACGAACTCGCGTACTCCGCGCGGCTGCAACGCGTAGCTTACGGCGCGAGTCCGCACGTAGCTCGAAAGCCTCCACCGGACCCGCCGAAGCGACAATCGTCCCAATACGCGCCGTTCTCCCGCTTCGGGCAGACGACTGTGGAAATTCACCCGGAAAAAAGCCTCCCGTTGAGTTTGCCGGCGTACCCGAGCTCCGATTCTTTGAGCGTGAGTTTGGATAGTACGGGGCTTCTGCCGCCGCCCCCTGCGCCCTCCAGTCCTCCGCGGAGGTACGAGGAGGACAAGCTTAGGACCGGATCCGATGCTAGCTTTAAGGTGAGCTAAAACAATTATTATAGTCTAGGTACTTATTTAGTTTAAATCCCTCACTTTGCTCTGAATTCAATATCCTGTCGTTTTAAATATATACAGCCTTAATCTTGTTTAAAATAAACTTTCTAAATGGACCAAAAATAAATATCTTTAGTTAGATTCCTACCTCGAATTTTCATCACGTAAAAGAATATTGACTTTTCGCAATCATCCAAACTAAGTGTCAGTGTTGCCAACTCAGCATATTTTCTGCTAAATCTAACATACTTTCGATTTGTTTAGCAGTAAAATTTTACTTTTAGTATATTTTTAGCACATTTTTCTCAAGTCATAAATCTTTGAAAATCCAATCCAGTCTTAATATTATCACAGGTACAAAATAATCTGATATTTGAGATTTTTTAGCAACAGTTGGTAAATAAATTGGATGATTAGAAATTTTGGTAGATTTCAAAAGAAATTATATATTTTTAGCACCTAACGAAATTTCGAGTTGGCAATACTGCTAAGGGTAGACTCTAGTGGGCCACTTCCGTTAAAGGTCACTTACACAATGCAACATTAAACTCTGCCAGTTCATATCCTTCGTTATTCGCCCGAATTATATATCGGTACGATTTAAGAACTCACAACAAACCAAATTACTTCCACAGTCAAGTTCGAGCACAGAATCGGACAGCATCCCATTTGCGAACGAGAACGCAGGCACGATAAAGCAGAACCGAGGTCAGATCGCCGGCCGCCCTCACACTGCGGACTATGGAAGGACCACTCTAGGCCTCGCTTCGCTCCCGCCAAGAAACCCAGACATCAAACCTACAACGCCACACACGCTCCCGGAAAAAGAAGAAAAAAGCACAGAGCCAGTAGACGTCTTGAACGATATTGGGAACATGTTAGCCAACCTCACAGATGAACTAGACGCAATGCTGGAAGAAGAGAAACGTCAAGGTCTGACGGATTCGTAAAAGTTGGAATAGGGATGTGTAGAAACCGGTAAATTTATTTTTGCATTTACATAATTACAAAATGATACTATTTCGATGGTTTCTAGATTTTCATTATTCTGAGCATTTATTAAATATGAATTGAATTTTAATGAAAACTTGATTGAGTTTAAATTTAATTCCAAAGATATTTGCGATGTGTTGCATTACGGGAGCGATGAATTAACTATATGATATTTCACATTGTCAATAATGAATAATGATTGTATCTTTTTAATGGATTATTTCTCATTATGCAAAATAGCATCTTGCCAATAATTATACATAATATAAACATTATGTTGACAAATCAATTATGTGCCTGTATTACAATACATGTTGTTACTTTTCTATTAAGCATTATATACAATGTGTTTCAAACGTTATCAATTATGTTAATAATCTCAAAATATTACGGAGGAGTAGATCCTAATAATTAGGCAACACATTTTATTATTCTTGGAGGCAACTTGGCTAATGGCTACAGTAGTCTAAATAGCCAGAAAATTACTTGTATATAAAAAGTATGAAATTAATTACTTCCCTCACCCAATTTTTATTTGTACTGTGTGTTTATATTGTTCTTTATTATATATAAAATTAATTAACGATAGTTCCTTGTTTAACATTTAAAAAAGCATATATGTGTTTCATTTCATAAAAAATTAGGTATAGACGAATCCAAAAACAGATGAAAGTGTCTATTTTTGTAAATATTGTTTTATTTAATTTATGACATAATAGATACAAATATTATCCAGTAGCTAGATTTCCATGTACAATAAAATTGTAGAGTACTTGGGTATGATGTAGGATTTACTAGTTAGAATTTATACAAAATATTAGCACTAGTTATAGTGACATTAGGGATTATTATAATGACAAAATGTATCATAGACATTCGTATAAAATAGCGATAGACCTCATAGTAATTGTATAACACAACCTCTGTATACATGGACATGCTCATTCGCTTTACAATTTCTACTTATTTTATAAAACCCGTGGCTTTGGCAACACTGTTCCAGCTTGCAATTTGACAATCAAGCTCTATGGTTAAAAGGACCTATATCCATACGTTTTTGTAACTCTTGAATACAAAATTAAAATACTACAACCAAAAAAATACGATCTCCTGTACTTTAACATGTCCACATAGAACGTGATATCTAGCGGCCATACAGTAAAATAAATAGGTAATCGAGAGGTAGTATTCGCAGAAATAGTGATGTGGCGACGGCGCCGGTTTACCGGTTTTTTTTTACAGTTCTCGCATCACTGCAGCTGTCGAAATAGCTATGTTTAACACTGCCTTACCTATTAGATACTCGTGATACTAACATCGTGTACGTTAAAAAAAATAACTTCCATACTAAAACGTAGCGCAATATGAAGTACGCATTAAGCTTAACTCTGTAAATATCTGTAATAGAAATCAGTGTTTCTACATTTATAATTCAGTCTTCTTTAATAACAGCTCGTATTTAGAAGTTTTGTATACCTGCCTATAATAAGATAGAAGTGTAACCTTTGTTAGCCGTCACATTATTCGTTAACGTGGCCAGATAATATGAAATCTTGAAAATCTTACGGTATCATTCTTGAAGACGTACAATCTCAATTATCAGGACTATGATAATAAGTCTTTTTGGTTATTTGGAACCAATACTCTCGTCATTTTATTTTATCCAAATCCTGTGTTATTCGGCATAGACAATTGTGATTTACCGGTCCTACCGTTATTAGTATAGGTATCTTGTCTCTGGTTTTTACATAATATACTTAGTTTAGCTACTGAAAGGTCAATATAATGTGTAGCTGTGCTGTACTAGCATTTTGTTTCGACAAATCTAACGAACTAACGCATGATACGTTCTGAAATCTCACTACATTTCTATAAATTGACAGTGGTAATGGAGCATTAAACTATGTTAAACCGTTATTTTATACGAAACCATATATGGCATATATGATTTACGATCTTATTGGCATGGGTGAAAGTTCAAATTTAAACAAAAAAAATACTTTATGCAATAAAGTGATGCCTCGAACTGTGTAAACCATGCCCCCGTGTAAGAGACACGTTTATATCTTCCATGAAAAATGAGATGCTATACTCTTCAAGAATATCTTATCCACAATATCTAACTTTGAGAAGTTTTATTCATATTTCCTCCTATGACATTTTAGGTGAAATATTGGAACTTTAATTGCCAATAGAATTTCCATGACCTTTTTTCTTAAAATCTTTCAGTAGCTAATCTACATATTTAATTAAATAGCTGGAAGGTGCTAGACCTATTGAGCAATTAGTTTACGAGGTTTACTTCCAACATGTTCTGCGTCGAACTAGTCAAAATTATATCGAGTGACGGCAACTGAACGCGAAGTTCTGAAGCAGCTTATTACATCCTTATTTATAATTGAGTTCTTATTTGAATAAATATATTTGTAATATTCTATAATGTGAGTATTCATTATAAGCGTTCTACACACTTTGCTGCGTCTGTAGATTGTTGTGGCAATTTGATAGGTGTGTAGGACGCTATACTTTCCTTTTCCCAGTCAATATGCAATAGAAACATGTTATTTTATTTGCTCTCCGTCGCACCAATTATGGTATGTAGATGGAATAGAGAGCGTAACAGATGTGTCCCTTTTACACTCTAATAATCTCGCGCTGCCTAATAGTAAACCAACAATGCGAGTTAGACTCGTAAGGCGAGCGCTCGACCTCATGCTAAGTTGAAACCGATACATAATCCATTCCATTACGAACCCGAGTAATTAAAAGTAAAAAATAGTCACGTAGGCCCTTTGTAAAATACAATTACCAAAGTATACATGCAGAAAACCATGATACGATAATATACTGCGTCAGGTATGGCAATCCAATACATCGGTTAGGAATGTGGGTGATACGAGTGTACGTTTTCAGCCAGCATCAACTTATCAATCGTGTGCGAGCGTAAGTTTAAACGACACGTACCGGTTGGTAACATAGAACCTGAGATTAGGACAAAAATCGGCCGCCATATTTATGACGTCTCAGCTATAGCTCCCCTCCATTTCTTAAAACCAGTAAAATCGTATTCTGGAGACAAAGAGGAACACATGCTTATCAGTTTTATGTATATAGAAGCAGTGCCGACGAAAATCTTGAAGGAGATACTTTGTACCTCCATACTATAAATTTGATCGGCTGAATCTCCGTTAATAGTGGGCCCGAAAATATGGTTCAGCAATGAACTTTTGGGAAATTTAATGGTCTTTAACTTTTTCATACAATGTGGAACCAAAATGTCCTTAGATTAAAAGATATAAGCGAAAATCCGAAAAATGACAGACATTTAGCCCCCTCCAATTCAGCACAGGGTCCTAAAGGTGGAAAACTTAGGATAGTCTTGCTAGTGTACCCCAAATAACCCATTAAGTTCCAAACAATTTCCAGGTATAGATAATGTACATAACAGCTGGATTATTAAGGAAAACCGGTAAGCAAAAATCCCACAAAACATACAGACTTCACTAATCTTGAAAAACTGAAAGTAGTACAATGGTTCCCCACTTCAGCCTACATTTTCATTGACCGCCGTTTTTCCGAAAACCTTTGTTTACCGGCCTACGATTGGGCGGTCAACTGACAGATGAGGTTTCGGCCAATGAGCGCGGCGCGTACCCGATCAATGTCAGAACGCAACCACAAAGAACAGAGTTGTAGATTTTCCTGTCATACGTCGGGCGAATGTTGTGGGCGCGATCGATAACACAAATTGGTTTTCGGAGTTTGCGGAGGTCATATCTGAGTCTTTAATGGACGTTGAGGCTTGTTGCTGTTGAAAAGTTATTTTAAGTGCTACAATGGATTCTACTGGAGCGTACGGCGGCGGAAAAGCGGGGGGTGCATTCGATCCCCAGCAATTCATTCAGAGACCGCCTGTAATAGTCAGGGCGGTTTGTTGGGTATGTAACATTTACGTTACTTCGCTAATGTAATCCATAAAGTGTGTAATTCGGACATTTCACGTGTAGAAACCGTTTGTTGCTTTTTTTTAACGATTTTGTGGTTATTCTTTTCGATATACATCAAAATCTTCAAAATGTCGTAGTGGAATAATCAATTTAACCATCTTATTTTATCGCGGTTTTTTGTAGCACGGAAAATATAAATATATCACTCTTTCCTTTGCCCTAGTAACAATTGACTCTTATCACAGTATATTAACTCTACATGCCTACTCTTACATCAGAATGCAATTCCACTGTTATTGGTGGTCACATGACCATCCTTGAACGTCAGTATTGAATAAGTAAACTTCACGGTAACTAAACACATAACGGCTATTATGTTCCTACGAACATAATTGTAACCATTGTTCTAGTTAAATCTGGATTAAAGTTTCGTAAACATTTAGTCAGTAAAATTTATGGTTTGTTGATACCATACCTTGCACCACGACATTTTAAACTAGTTCATATTCTTTAATGTCACACCTGGCATTAATCCCACTTCCTGGCCAGGGGGTGACATAAAATTTTGTACTTGCAACGGGTGGTCATAAAAAAAGCTTCAAATCGCATATTTATCGCCCTTGCCTTAGCCAAATACCTGCGATCTTTGACATTCTATGCTTTACCGCCCTTGGTAAGTAATGTACTATTATATTTATATAGCTAGTTTTTCTTTTACTTCATTAATTAGGTATTCGTAGGGACATGAAGAATTTTGATAAGAACGATTTTTTTATTAATTTGAGAGTTGTTCCTGTTTAGAACTTTTTATTACGATTTTTAAGCAACAGCACGCTGCTGTTTGGCCTCTTTGGTAGCCAAATAAGGGTACTTACACTTACGAAAAAAAAGAAGTGTAGTCTAAAGACACTGTTGTGAACATAGTGATGTGCATATACCGGTAATATTCCTGATTTGTAGGTTGAATATTCCCAAGCCCGTTATTCCCGATAAACGCACATCTCTACTTGTGAACATGTATTTTCCGTGAACAATGTATAAGCATCGCGGGAGACCTTAACCCAGTTTTGTACCCATCAGCACAGCTAGGGATTTATTTGATATTGTTCCTACTATGATACAAAAATGTTTATGAGCGTGGGAGACCATAAAGTATAGTACCTCTACGCAGACCATTAATAAAAACATCGATTAATTTCGAATATGAATAAATGTTATTATTAAGCAAAAAGGTACCTTTTGAAGACATAATTAAAGGCCATATTCCCGTAACAACGCAATTAGAAATTGACCTTATTGACATTGATATAAATATTTGAAGAATATTATGCCAGTAGGTACCTAACTGTGCTGGGAGATAAAAACATGAGTTAGTAACAAAATTATTAAATCGGTATCTACTCAAAATATGACTCATGAAAGTCATGAATATCAATCACAACCGGTTGTTGGTAGAAGATAAAGTATTTATTAAATAACAGTTGACTAAAATCATGGGGTATTTAGACGTCTGGGCATTTTCATTAAAAAAAACATACCTGTCAGTTGTATTTAAATCGCCTCATTCTGTCAGTTTTGTGACGAAACGTTTCGCTTCTAAGAACGATTTCCCGTCCTTTTTCTTTGGGTCCCCAATTTGACACGTAAAGGAAAAGAAAAAGAAAAACTGCGATTTCCAAATTTCCACTTTCGACAAAAGCGAATAGTGCTATTTGTAACAATTAGGGCAAAAGTTTAAGCCATGGTAATCCTCTTCTACTAACGAATGACTAATGCTGGGTTGCACCAAACCGTCTGTAATCGTAAGCGGTGTTCGTTAAAATCTGATTGTATGGAAAGTTTGACAAGCTTCTATGGGATGACAGCTACCGGCGCCATATTTGACGATGACCGGCCTGTGAGCGTATGTTGGTGCAACCGACCCTAAGCCTATAATGTTCCAAACACTGCATTTCCTTCGTATTAATATTTGAATCATAAAACAACTCACTTTTCAGCCATAAACTTATTTTATTTATTAATAACAACTCACAGCTACCAACAACTCACACCATTTTTTTATCTCTACTTTTTTTCTATTTTATTATGGACTATGAAACTACGAACATATAAAACCTATTTGGACAAAGTATGTAAATTATTGTTCTGATCTGAACATATCTAAGTAATCATCGTAGGTAATCATATCAAAAATGATAACTCTTAAAATCTAGATCTCAAATGCAAACTGATAGCAAATTGATTCTATTTTAACGCCATACATCGGACTGACCCCTATTGTAGCACTTGACCCCACAAATCAACTCTATACTAGGGCTATTATGCTAGGGCTCGTTCGCAATTGATATTATGCATCATACGCATGTAAAGTAACGCCTTAATAATCATTTAAGGGAAGTCCAATTCAGAGATCTAACGGGCTTTAATATTGAAGGGCTTACAGTGTGAAGAAATAATGTAGAATTATACTGTCATAAAAACCTAAATGTCATCGTAAATATAAACTTAAATGCTGCTGATTTCGTAATTGTCGCAGTTTATGTGGATTTTATTTCATCTACTTAAATAAAAAATTGATATTATTTCATGCCCAGATATACATAAGTCAACTGAAATTTTAAACGAAGACGTCTGCTACTTAGGTCGTGTGAATCAACAAATAAATTATATCGGGAATAACAGGGTCGTATGCGTAATTTCGATCGATGACCAACGATATTAAGTACCTTCAAATTTTGTAATCATTATACAACCCAAGTAATTAAAAAAAAAACAAAATTCACAATAAGTACAACCAAGTTTTTTGAGAAATCGTGCTTAGATGTATAAAAAAGTTCGGTCGTATTTGCCTTTTTTTGCGAATATCTTAACTTCAACTACACATGTCGATAGATTTAAAAATATTGAGTAATACTGCATCAAAAAGGCATTTTGGCCCTTTGAGCCTAAAGGAATCGATACATGTTTTGTTTTTACAAAAAGGATAGCTTTTTTATTATTCTAACACAATAACCAAATAGATTTTCATCTGTGATCCAGTATTCTAAAAATCAATTTAAATGTACCTACTAAATAGTTACGAAACTACTCGCAGAGCTTCAGCAGAGAGCAGGATGGCTAATTGCAAACTCACGCGTGTTAGAGCGAGACATTTACAATGAAATGGCCTCACCTTAAGTACCTTTTGCTTGCGACATCACCCGCGTAAACTATAGTATCAACTTTCCCCCATAATTTCATCCTTGCGTTCTGATTTTCAGGATAAAAAAATATCAATACATACCTACTATTATTTAATCAGTCCAGTACGTATTTGACATTATCGTATTTAAAAGTAAAATATGAATGTGATCGGGGGCGTGGAGCGATAGAACTCTGCCATTTTACGACATACTTATTCCGTAGGGTTAGATAAGTAAACAACGGAGAAAAGTACGAGGCCTTAAACCCGAAATAGGTCACTCAAATAGGCTAAAGCAAGGCCAAGGAGGCAAGATAAAGACTGCATGAGGGAAAAGAAAAGCTATAGGTAATGATTCACTTGCACAATGTATATTTTGTTCTTCGCTTCCGATCTCAATTGCATTCCAGTGTTTCATGTGTTAATTTGTTTCCACGTGCGCTGAGGCCCTACCGCGAACAAAAAACGAAGCATCTACCTATCTCTTTGTCGCTCCAATACGCAAGTGCGACAAAGAGGCAGATTCTTCGTATTAGGCCCTCTCAACTCATGTATCAGAATGAACGCACGTTGCACCTCGCGATTGGAATGTAAATGAGATGAAGCATTGAGGCCAAGTTCATAAGATATCTTATCTCCTAAACGCTAATTTTTTGCTTCAAACTTACTTCTGATTATAAACATCGAGTAAACTGTAGCGGCTGTCAAATCCAAAAACAGGCATTATTTTCATTGAATTATTAATTAGTTAACGGTGATGACACAAAACTGATCATTTCTATAAGATGTTTCGCCAAAAAACTGACAGCTTAGCATCATTTATTTAAATTTTTTAAAATTGTTAGTTTCGCGTTGCGTAGATACCTGCAAGTTAAATTTGTTTAAACAGCTCGTGTTACATAAAAATTATTCATTAAACCCGTCGTCTACCGGTCCCGGGGATCCCAGGGCGCATTACAAAAGAATGCTATTGTTTATTTTTTTCGTCGGGAGCCGACGGCTTACAGCTCATGTTAAATAAAGATGCCCATATATAAAAACCGGACTCTGCTTGTAGGTACGTGTTACCAGGATAAGAAAGTATAAAAGTTATCGCTTTTTTATTGATATATTGTGTTCGATTGAAGTGTAAGTGTAGTAAAAGCTCCTAGCTATAAAACATAAAAGCGCCATTATAAGCCGGTCGTGCCGGATCGTAGACACGTGTTTGTCAATATGACAAACCTAGCTTTCTAGATGACGCCCAATCCATCCGAATCTGTCATTTCATTCCTACTAAAAACAAGGACATAAGGGGACATATTCCCGTGACGCGGTGAATGGAAAATAATAAATTGCTACGCAGTGCTACGCGTTTTGGCGAAACCTTATACTAATCTATCTCCTTTTAATATATGAGCAATACATTTTTCTGAAAGCCGTTAAGGTAATAAAGGTATGGACACCACTTTGCAGTTGACTGTATCTAATGGTAGGTAATTAACGAGTGGGTAAATCGAGGTAACATTTAACAAAACACCGCCAACTCATCCCGAAATATTTATATTATTTTGTAGCCAGAGTTAGGCTAGCAATCATGGCCGCACTAGGTCGTTTAGGTATTGCCGGCCGGCCTTAATTTTCTTCATTTTACAACCTGGAATCACTCTAGCAGCAGATTGAACGTCGCTAATATCTGCCTATCTGTTAAAGATAGTTTGCCAATTAGTGTTTTGATTAGTG
Source organism: Epiblema foenella (assembly GCA_963556455.1). Taxonomy (NCBI): domain Eukaryota; kingdom Metazoa; phylum Arthropoda; class Insecta; order Lepidoptera; family Tortricidae; genus Epiblema; species Epiblema foenella. The sequence goes on from OY747106.1 coordinate 16,324,929, forward strand.
TTTTGTGCTAATCTTTATTTTCTAAGCATATATGAAGTAAAATCATTAGTGGTGTTATGGATGCGTATGGCAATAAACTCGGACAACTATAGATCAGTGCCTTTACCATGAGTTTACATGACCATACTCGCTAGCGACAGCGTAAACGATTTAGTATGCCGATTCTTAGTTCTATTGTGTAACCGTCAGAGGCGCTGTATTTTTGCCCATACAAATTTTTACGCAGTCGCTAGCGAGTACGGTCATGTAAACTCATGGTAAAGGCACTGGGCCAACGTGAAGTTTCCATTCGTTGAGGGAAATGGGATAATGAGCTTTATTGCGTTTCATTTTAAGCTTCGGTAACCAGTTTCTTTTAGAAGGTGGACTTCCAAGAAAGGGAACAAGAGTTCCCAAGAATTGATGTAGGTACTTTCCAACCAAGAGAGAAATCGCTAGCTCTTGTGTCTTTTCGTTCAGTGTTTTGGGAACTATTAATGATTTATTTAAAACTGAAGGCTTGCTCCGTGCTACGCACCGGAACGTATCTAAGGGTAATAGGTGAGCGAGGCCACACACGCTCCACGACGCGAGCGCAAGGATCGGATACCGGTATTTTCTCCATAGAAAAATACCGGTATTATTACGGTCACCGGTTCATTATTACGTTTTTAATGGGACAATCTAATAATACGACGTTGTTACCTAAATACATGATTCAGCCCTACGTAAAGAGCAAAAAATAATCCAAAATATTGGGCTAATTCAGGGTTTTTTAAAAATACCGGTATCGGTCCCTGCGCGAGCGTGACGTTATCACACATTCCGGTGCGCATGCAGCGGTCGCATTGCGCGACGCTGTGTGACCTTTACCCCTTATTTTCTCCACAGCTATTCAGCGTGATAGTAATGGGCTGCATATCGGCCAAAGGCTGGTACATCAACAAGAAGGACGGCAAGGAGTACTGCGCGTACAATGACGACACCAACGCGTGTAACTACGGCGTGGGGATATCGGTGATCGCTTTCATCGCGTGCATCGGATTCATCGTCGGCGAGTACCTCTTTGAGCAGATGTCGTCAGTCAAGACTAGGAAGCACTATGTGCTAGCGGACATGGGATTCTCGGGTATGTAAGTTAAGTTAACAGAGGTGGATTATCCCTAAGGCAAACTAGGCACGCGCCTATAGCGCAAAGGTAAAAAGGGGCGCGTACGCGGAATTCTTGAAAAATAACCAAAACCCGCTACTAGAGTGGCGTCGATAAGGTGCTTGCTTCTGCTATCTTGCTCAAATAATGCTTTCCCTATGCAAAAGCTCAAGACAAATTGAATATTGGGCTCCGCCAACACCGCCATTAAAGTCATTTAGTGGAGCATAACAAATGTTTTCCGCTGCTGGGATAAGTATGCATATACTTATCGCAACAGCGGAAAACATTTTTTAACCTTTATTACTTTTATTAGACTTTTCTATTCGGGGTTCTTTTACTGTGGTATGTTTCAGAATAAAGCAGAAGAAAAACATGTTACTTAGTTTAATATTGAAACATTGAACAAACTAAATAAGCCAGATAAATACCGACACACAACACGAGGTACATGACATAAAACAGGATATCCACTTAGTCCAATGTAAATAAGTATTTTGATGATATGATTAGCCTACATACCTAGTTGGTAATTAATGACCCTACTGACGAAGCTGGCGTGGCGGTTGTGGCTTCAAATCTCGGTGAGGGCACGCCGATAAATTTTGTACTGCGAACCGTGAAGATATTTTTCACTTCTCATGCTGAAAAGTGTGTCATATTAGGCTTGTCAAGCGGGGCTAAAGTCGTACATTTAGCACCTAGGGAAAATATGAATACATATTTAAGATTTACAAAACATTCTCATTTGACCAATAAGAATACTTCATCATCTTAAATCCACCAATCAGAAAACACATTGGCAGCCAATCGGAACGTTGGGTTCTTTTGGGTACATACTTTGTTCAATTAATTTAACTATTCAAAACATTTTTTTCGTCCTTATTTCAAGTACTATGTATCTGAGACAAAACAGTTTAAAAAAGATTCCGCCATATTCTCATTGAATTTTATTATTAATTGTGGGTGGATAATATTTGTTTATTTATTTTCTCGCAATCGAAGTGAAAATCAGAGTGTATAAATCTGGTGTAAAAGCCATATTTACCACTAAAACTTTTTTAAATAACCATTTCGCGGTGTTACGGTGTTACGGCTTACTTTAGAGCCTTGTCATACAATTTACTATTGAAAAATTAGGTCAATGGAAATTGACCGATTTTGATATAAAGTTGTATGATATCTAAGACTACATTAATTTCCGGAATAATCTCTCCCGTGCTTTAAAAGGCACGTTAAGCCATTGACACGGCTGCTAGTTATAACAACAGTCGTTAGAGGCCTTCGGGCGCCTTGATAACTTCTAAGTCGTGATAATCTTCCAGCTAAACCTATTAATTTCGGTTTAAATGGTTTTACAGGGTCAATCAACTTTTTCTTGTTGTTATTCTATCCCGCAGCAAGGAGACAACAGTAACCAAGTTTATTAGATAAATGTTTATAATATCAACTTCAAGCATGCTCAACGGATGACCAATGTTCAAATGGATTGTTGCTCATCGCTAAAACTCATGTTTAATAGATTTAAACCCTATACAATCACAGTTTTAAAGAGTGACTCAGGAGACGTAACCATGGTAACGGACAACAAAGAATAGTTGATACACCCTACAACTTTTACAAGATTCGATCTAGCCCTCGAATTCGATTCAGCTCACGCACCTGTATGGCTGCGAATTTTTTATACCGGTAGGTAATGACCAGTCTGTCTTAAACAAACACGAAAATCCTGGATAGTCCTAGCGCTTTTGCTCAGGCGCGGATACAGGGGGGGGGGGGGGGGGGGGGGCAACAGGGGCAATTGCCCCCCCCTGAAGCCTGTGTCAGGGGAGGGCAATTGCCTATGTCCTACCGTAGGAAATATGTTCTGACAATATAAACAGTTATGAAAAGTCAGTTTTATTTTCGGAAAGTTCGAAAGTGCCCCCCCCTGAACAAATTCCTGGATCCGCGCCTGCTTTTGCTAACGGGATAGTTCTAAACACACAGACATAAGGTGGGTAATGCTCATGTGACACCCCTGGATATAAACACATAAAGAATATATGGACAATAGAGCGTTCTTTTGCCTTGATTGTAATCAATAATGCTTTTAAATATTTTAATCCGTTGTCTACCGATCCCGGGCGCATAACAAAAGTATGCTATTGTTTATTTTTTTCGCCGGGAGAGGACTTGTAAACCCAAAATTACCCAACTCCGAAAAAAGTTAGGTAGGCCAGTTACGCGGCCTGCGTCAGTTTGTGGCCTTCTGAAGGACGAAGTTTTTTCAATTAAAGATATTTACATTTTACATGCCTAAAGAAACAGTGAGTCGTATGCGTTTTAATTAGTATCTATTGAATGGGAATATATAAAAAAAGCAAGAAAATATGCTTTCATCAACTCGTCCATGTGGCCGCAAACTGGCGCATCAAAATTAACAGGCCGTAAACCCTACCTAAACCTGAAAGTGAAATGCCCAAAGAGTAATGCAGCTGTAAAAGAGGCCAGTCAAATATAACTTGATATTGAAACAGTTTCCAGATAGCCTACTAGTAACTGACCCAACTGTACATTTTAAAATTAACACTGACACTGACGATGCGTTTATTCAGGACAGTGTTGCAAGTGTTATTAATAGATCTCTACTTGTATATGCGTACGCGCTAGTCATAGTTCTGTAACGACACAGGGTAAATAATGGCATGAGAAAGAAAAGGAAAAATATATTAATACTTGCGTATCAGACAAGGATGAAGTAAGTACCTACTTTACTGTGAACAAAGTGTAAACATTGTTATCGATCAAAAGGGCCTCGGATATTGAAGTTTTTAGACGAGATTTTGTGAATATATTACGTTATAAGATGTAAAGGTTCCTGAGACCCAATAGAATACGGTTTATCCATACAAGGTGACCTTACGTGTATTTTTTACTACGTAAGATCACCAAGGGGAAGGCGAGGGATCCAAAAGTGGCCCTAAAAACCTCGCGTCATTTCTGGATAAGTCCATACCTATGCATATACCGTCATATATTATGGTTAAATATTAATTCCCATTTTGAATCTTGAAAATAATTCAGCGGGAATTAAACTAACCATTAACGGTCAAATTAAAATTTAGCCATAATTTCATGTCTCTTGCACCTAGATTAAAATGAATTGCGTCGGAAAAAATACAAAAAAGTGACCGGCAAGGTTATATTTTTTGGTAGCAATTTTTTCCTAAAGATTGTGATCTTGGCCCTTACAGGGTTTTATTATGCTGGATTCACTACTTCATATATAGGTCGATATAAACTTACTTACTTCTAGGTATTAGTACTGCGCCTCATAAAAAATGATGCGATTTCTAGAGTTAAGATAGCTCTAATCGATTTACCACGATATGGTTAGCGACGAGTGCCATCCATAACTCGAGAAATCTGATATTGAAAATTGATTTCATCCATTGCTGTCGACATGGAACAAATTTGTACCTTTACTGGGCCTATAAGAATTCTGCATGTTACTGTTAGAGTACTTAATACTTCTTTCATGTTGTACTTTGCCATAAAGCGCGGATATCGGTAACGACGGTAACACTATAAAGGAATAGTTAAAATTTCATAGAGTGCCGAAACGTCTCTTACGTTATCACAGTCTCGTATTGTTTATGGCTTCCATTTAGTATCTGTTTCCTGCAGCGTCTACAGTAATAAAACACAGGGTTTGAGCGAAGTAGTAAAGTTTTATATCGGGCCATTTAAACAATTTATAATCAAAGGAAGAATTGAAAATGCCTACGGCACTTAGAGTAGGATTTGAACCTGTTACTCCGAGGAGGTTGCGCTGGTTAACCGAGATTCGTAAGGCCTGGTTTTATAAAAATCCGTTAGACCAAATGTCAAATCAAATTACAGTAACTCAGTACATTTTTTGACATAACAAACCGATATAAGGTCTAACGGATCTTTATAAAACCGAGCCTAACTATCTTTCATACCAATCGTAACGAAAGTAGTTATTTCATGTTTTTTTTTTTCAGCGTTCTGGGCGTTCCTGTACTTTGTTGGCTTTTGCTATTTGGCAAATGCGTGGGCCAAGACCGACGATCCGCCAAATGGTACCGCCAATAACATGCAGGGCGCCATAGCTTTCTGCTTTTTCTCCATCTTCGCCTGGGTGAGTCATGTACTAATATATAGTATCTTTTTTAACGTGGGGAAATGTATTCATCCCGCCCGGCCGGGGCAGGGCGGGTATGACGGACTACCGTATAAAATCCCACTGTGTTAGTCTCTCTGATTGTGGCGAGGCTACGGGAATGCTGCAGAACTCCACCGTGACTCCGCCAGCAGTTGCCCAATGGGCCCTACCTAAGAACATATGGGATAAGATCGACGCAGCCTTAACTTGCCCTTTAGGTATTGTGTTCCTGATGGTATGTAAGATCGCCAGAGCTCCCGAGGATGCGCTATGTCGAGTGATGAACTGAGGAGGTGTATTTGTCTCCATCTGTCAATACAACGAATCTACAGAACAAAAAAGGGTCGACAGCGCGCTAGTCGTCAGCGTTCTTAGATTGCGGTGTCTGCTTTACAATCAGACAGACCTTACGCGTGTCTGGCCCTGTCGTTATACAAAAATGGACTATTTCCTCCGCAGGTGGGCTGCGCATTCTTCGCGTTCCAGCGCTTCCGACTGGGCGCGGACTCGGCGTTCGCGCCGGCTTACGAGGTGGAGGGCGCCGTGGGCAGCCCGGGCGGCTTCCCCGCCTACCCCGGCGCGCCCGACCCGCAGCCCGCCTACAGCGAGCCGCCCTTCTCTCAGCGAGACCAAGGTAAAACTTCTAAAAGGCTCGGCAAGCCATACTACTTGGCTCAGGGGCGGGAGCGTCTTCAAAATACCGGCGGTCTTCTAGGTCTTCGTCACGTAGTCAGTATCCTCTGGGGAAATCTCGCACTTTTTAAGCTACATTCTAATTACGGCGCGCAAAGCTCATGGCTTTTTACACTCATATGTGGTATTTTAACACTGTCACCAGCTGATTTACAACCGTCAGTTTTTGTACCGAGTCAGTGGTAGTGTGCTTAGTAAATGTTTAAAATCCATATTTATAAATTGCTACGTGAAAAATAGAGGGCCGGAGGGGTCAAACATTGTAAAAAATGTGTCACGTAGTATCGGTACGTATACTAATTATCAGTTCATTGCATGGTCGAGTCCCGCAACGCACTGTGGTTAAGTTGGGTTCGGGACCACGCGAACTCTATTCCAATTTTGAAAGATACGTACTCTGTAGAAGTGAATTTGTTCTAGTATTAGTACTTAGAACCCCAGGAGGCTCTAGCGATTTCCCAGTAGTACCCTAAGGGGCCCGAGGGCCACTTTGACAATCTATAATCCCAACAAAAGCTAGACGTTGTTGGAATTATTAGAACCCTATCTCCAGATTGAAAGTCGCGTGTATCTATAGTGGCTCCAAGGGGACAAAAGCAGTGTACAGTCGCCATCAAATATATCTGTACTCTTCAGGGTGCTCAAAAATATCTGAACAAGCACTTTAACGCCTTGACAATAGAGTCGTGTTCAGATATTTGTGAGCACCTTGTTCGCTCTGATGTATCTGATGGCGACTGTACCAGAATTTTTCAATACAAATAGCGGCAACGTTTTCTACCCTTTAATCCTGAACGGATTTGCATGATTTTTGGAAATGTTGTAAATATCATTATATATACTATGTTTATAAGTTTTGATTTTTTGGAAAGAATGCATACAAGTGAAAATATTTAAAGATTTTTTTGGCTCGAAAACCTTTTCCTGTTTTTTGCTATCATTTCGTATACGAGGAAGAATTCGCAAAAAATTAAAACGTATTAACCTAGTTGCATATAAGGAATCGATCAAGGCCAATATTGTCTCATTCGAACTCACTGATTTTCTTATTTGGTATCAACATCTCGCAGGCACGTATCCAGAGGGGGGATAGTTGGGATTTATCCCCCCCCCCACCCCCAAAAACGTTTTTAGCCGTTTTTATAGTACAGTGATTATAGCGATTTTTACACGGTTCACATGATTGTTTCAATGTTTGTGTCCCCCCCCCCCCCATCCAAAAGTCTGGATACGTGCCTGACATCTCGTTTCGCGTGCCATACTCTGCTACAATAGTGAGGATTAACAGATGTTACGATAATACAAAATTGACCCATGCTGTGTTTATACTATTTAATTGTTACGTTCCAGGAAACATGGACTACACGGCCCCGACCTACTAAAGTCGCAGGATTCGCTTCACTCGTTTGTTTGTCGACGCAGCAAAATACTTCATTTTATCCACGTCATGACCCGATGGTATACAGGTTTTCTTTTTCCAAGCAAAATCGAAGAAGGAACAGATGTACTTATACTATTAAAATCACAGTTAATGGTGGACCTTATCTTGTTGCAATAAGGTATACGAATGGTCGGTTAACTGTGATGTACAAGTACAGTACTTTTATCTCACGAGCGAGAGAGTGAGCCAGGGAGGCTACCGCGAACCACAAACGAAGTTTTCCATCTCTGTCTCACTTAGCAAGTTTTGCAAGTGCGACTGAGAGGGAAAACTTCGTTTGCTGTTCGCGGTAGCGCTCCAGGATTGTGCGTTGAGATATAAATGCACATTGTCTATGTGTGCGTCAGCGTAAGCGCTATATGTTCACATTGTCTATGTTTTCGTATGTGTCACTATAGCTAAACCGCGCTCGTGAGACTTAAGCACTGCTTACTTATTAGCAAGTTAGCATAGATACATCATGTGTATCATTAATGCGTTGGAACATGCTTCGATATTTACGACAAATTGATGGCGGGTCTGAAGGCTTACTCCGGACTTCGAGATCCGAAAATCGTATCGTACCGTCCCTTTCACTCTCGTGTTATACACTATATGACTGAAAGGGACGACACGATACGAAGTTCGGGTTTCTAAGTTCGGAGTAGGACCTGTCTTTGTCACAGAGGGCCTACTCCGAACTTCGAAATCCGAACTTCGTACCTTGCCGTCCCTTTCACTCTCATGTTATACACCATATGAGTGAAAGGGGCGGCACGATACGAAGTTCAGATTTCGAAGTTCAGTGTAGGCCCTCAGATGCCTTGATCACACATGTTAGTGGGAAGACAGTACTCTCAGCCGATTTGAAAGTCTTATTCATATTGGGTCGTTAATGAAGTCGACATCGCTACTTGCTTCCCTAAACCTTTTCGACGTATATATGCGCACCATCGGTTCGACGCCAATGACGCATATAGTCGCCAATGGCGTCCAATGCTATATCAACCTACATGCATTTCGATAGGGTTCAACTTCGCGTCTGACATTCCCATGTCTGAAAAGGTTTAAGGGACAAACTTTTCGTATTTAAGGCCTAGGTACATGTGCAAATCATCATGTTCGACCATGTAATCGTACATGGTCGTACACACAGTCTAGAAAAAGTTAGGTTGAAATCATACTTTCGTGTATCATATTTTTACTAGACTATAGGATATTACGATGACGAAGTATTTCCCTCTCTGTCGCACTTACAAATTCGAACATTCGACAGAGGAGATACTACGTTTTCGGTTCGCGGTACTCAGATACGATCTAGGTAGTTAAAACTAGGCTAGTCGTGGCTGCCTCGGCGTTTTCAAATCGAGTAATCTAGAGCGAGTTACCAACTTACGATTATTGACCGATCAACGTTAAATATGGCGCCGGCAGCTGTCATCGTTAACGAACATCGCTTACGATTAAGTACATACGGTTTGGTGCAACCCACCCTTAGTGATGAGTGGTTATCCGAGAGTTTCGCCCACCTGTGGTTTCGCCACTATTATTCATCGTGTGACAAGGCATAGATAACGGTAAAAACATTCTAAAAAGAGTTCAAATTTGAATGTAAATTTCTCAAGCTACATTTCTATTTTTGTGGCAAAGTTTGTACTTACAATACAACCTGTATGAAGTAATTTCATTTGCGATCGTCCGAGACCTTTATATACGTCCATCTTATTTTTGTAACTTTCTGATTTAAGTATAATGTTTATAATGTTCTCAAATATTTTTTCCTCGACTATTAAAGTAATTATTTAACTTATTGATATGTATTTTTTTGTTTGGAATAAATATTGGATATATTAACCCTGTATCGCTTCACAGTACCTGCTAGTAGGTATATACCTATATGTATGTATGACAATATCAACCTATTATTTATGTATTGTAAAATACAAAATACCCTATACATATTTGTGTAAATAACATAACTTGAATCTAACCTAACCTAACAGATAATATATATCCCCGGCTTGTGAAATCATGGAGAATCCAAGCTAAGGGTGAACATCCACTAGACGTGTACGAAGCTCTGTTTTCATATATTTTAAACCTCTGTGCTTGACAGCTACGTGTAAAATGTATGAAACCACATCTTTGCGCATCTCTGCTGGATGCTCAACCTAATTGTAAAGTAAGTTTTTTGTTCATTCTAAATGTACCTATTTTCATTATTTTTCTGTCCTTACAACGCTTGCTCGAAAGGGACGTCGCTATTACCATTCCTTTCGCACAACGGCTGTTAATTTTAACCGAGTTATATTTAATTTAAACATTTTAGTAATTTTATGATGCATTGTGATACCTAGTATTGTTGTATGTTATTTTGTCGTGTTTATTACTTGATTAATACACCATCGTCATTTTACGTCGTGCCATGTCTATAAGCTTTATTGCTACAAAAATGCAAAATCTATTTCCTGTCATCATCATGACAAGTGACATACATAATCGAAATAAAGTAGAATAAATGACACCCAGTCAACGAAATTTTTTGGTTACATTTGAATTGTAATTTTTAGGTTTGTTAGGTGTAATGCAATCGTGCATTTTTGTAATTATTAAAATATTGCAATAAAATAATCAAGCTTGAAATTTATTATCACAAATGATATGCTCTTAAAACGTAGCTAAATTGGTCTTATAATGGCATATCCATGTACATCCTCTATTTATCTACCCATACATTTTAGATATGGAATATTATATTGTTTGAGATACAATTTATTCAAAATATACACTCACTATACTTATAAATAATTGGCAACTTGCTTGTATCATGTCATGGTGTATTTTCATCATTTTTAAATTTATTTGAATCAAGTCACAATTTGATCTGCATACAGTATTATATACACATATACATAAATGTTAAGCGCTTAATTCGAATACATAGTATTTTTTTAAAGACGATATTTTAGAATAATGCTATCTCAGTAGTGTTTCGAGATTAGGCAATTATATATCATTATTCTGGTATGAAACTAACATAGCGTAAGGGTACTATTTAATTGTAAGATATATATAATGGTTCTTTCGTGCACATAAATACGGATTTATTTAACCCTTTCAACGCCAGGGGCGTGTGTAAGCGCGTCGACGCAAAGAACCTCCATATTTTCTGGTTATTTAATGGTAAAGATCTTGTCACGTTTTCTGACGAATGGCAGTGAAAGGGTTGGACTGTATTAGAAATTAAATGGATATCATCAATTTCTTGATTCTTCTGTAGATGACAAATTGTGGTCTGTGTGAGTTAGATTCCCTGGCCGCCGCAGTATATGGTGGCGCTAGTATCGGAGTATATACGGGTTATGAATGTAATTGCTAAGTGTCTATATGTACTAGGACACCTAAAAGTCAAGATTGGCGTGAGCTAAGGGCTAGTACAAAAAATCCAGAATTTTGATTATAACTGTCCGTTGCATTGGCTTTTGGTTTACCAAAGTCTCAAATAACCAAAAAATCTATGATCTATGAATCAAACTTTTAAAAATTGGTGACTTTGGTATACTGGCAGCTGTTTTATCACTTCCATAGCTTGCACTGTTATTTGTAAAGAATTCTTAGCAATAAAGTATAAAATTGTCACTATAGCTTGGGTGTACTCGTTAGTGTTGCCATGTTTACCTTCCATGAGAATCGAGTACATCTAATCTATGTATAGAGTTTTAATCATATCAGTCAGGTATGTAAGGGCATAGGTTATTATAGACATATTCATAAGGTGAAAATTGGAGTCTTTAATACGTATATTCACTCCATTTTCTACCTTATTGCACAGGTAAACTTTAACGGTATTTATTACCTTGTGTTCCAGTGAAAGGACACTTGCATTTGAATTACCTACGATTTGTTTTTATTATATCACAACAGAGTGGGACAGGTGTTAAATGATAGTTGGACAATACTTTTGAAAAGGGCATCAAAGTGAAGGTAAAAGGTTAATAAGAATGTAAAAGTTTAAAAACTGGTGTAGAAAGTTTAATGTTCCTTTATAATGTGGGAGCAACACAATCTTTATTGAGTCATTAATGCAAAAAGGTCAAAGTAGAAAGAGAAAATTAAACACGTTAACTGGCAGAAAAAACTGGTGATTTCCGTTATATCACGATAAGCCAGTCTTCAGGGAAAGTAACTTCACAGAGCTATAAGTTAGTGAACATGCCCATACTAAGTGACCCTTTACCCCTGCCCCCATCGGTGACCACCCGTAGTATAGGCCAAGATAAAAGGTTTTGTGGCAATGGAAAGCGAGCATTGAACGCTTCGCCACGATATGAATGCTCGAAAAATCGCGAGGTCGCGTATTTTGAGGAACCACTTCCACCCCTAAACCGGTTACAACGACCACACTGGTCTGACAAAAAGGCCTCATTGGACAAGCGTTTCAATGTCACCAGAGCTTCGAACATCTCCCTTTCTGTCGCACGAATCAGCAAGTGCGACAGAGTGGGAGATATTCGAACTTCGTTCGTTTTTGGTTCTCTGCAGCCCCTCAGGTTTCGAATTTGCTCTTCTGTCTCTTTCACCAGTTACGTAGTATTTTTTCAATCAACTTTGGCCTTTTTATTAATGCAGCAATAAATATTTGTTAATTATTTTCAACGCATTATCTAAGGGTAGAATTGAATGAATGCCCTATTAATACATGATTGATAGTCGTTATAGTAATGCTTAATTGTAACAAATTCTTCTAAACTATAACGGCATTAGACAAGTACATGTAACTTAGTTGTAGATATGTAACACGTGTTGGTTAGAGGTCTGTTCTGACGATAATAAAAACTATTAAACGATTTAATAAACAAAAAAGAAATTGTAATAAGTGTTGAATATTATCGCTAAATCGTTCAGTGTTTGGTGAGTACTTAATGTTAAGATAGATATGTATAAAGGTGCGTTTACACTTGTGTTATTTTTTTTATACCAAAGAAAGGGGCTATACCGACTAGTCAGTACTGTACTACTGTCAGTAGTATTCTCAGTTATCTCCGCTGCAAACAGATGGAACGTGAATTTGTATTCAATGAATAAATTCCCAGTAGTCCGAATAGGGCCAACCGAATCAAAAACGAAGAATCTCCCTCTCTGTTGCACTTACTCATTCGAGTGACAGAGAGGAGGATACTTCGTTTTCGCGTCGCTTTAGGCCCTGTCAGACTTTGCAGACAAAGGCATGCGGACTAATCGTCAAGCCTAAAAGGAGTTACTAATCTGTAACAAAATATGACTAAATTGAACCAAGGAATGTTTGTTTAAAAGCATTAAGGGTCAACATTGTGCAATTTAGATCCTACTCTGATTAAGCATTCCTTAAATTTAGCAATGCCTAATGAAGGACATAATTATTATTTTTCCTAATATTTCAAACTTCCTAGATATTGTTGTGAGTGCACAATTTAAGTTTAAATATCATTTGACACACTACGAAATAAAGGCCAGGACACACCGGATGCGTGCGCATAGACGTGCGAGTTGTAAAGTATGAATCCTCATATTCAATGTCACACCGCTTGCGTGACGTGTGTACGGCGTACCTCACGCAAGCGGTGTGACAAATCCTATGAGGATCCATACTTTACAACGCGCACGTCTACGTGCACGTCACGCGCACGCATCTGGTGTGCCTTAAACCAATAATAAATAAAACCGACGTCAAAAAAACACTAAAAAGCAAAAAAATTGTTGCCTTACTTCTAATATGAGACTTCACGCTTCTTATTGAACAATGTAGACGTACCTGCCATCCAAAGAAATTGTCTAACGTTGACAAAATGGCACCGACTACAATAATTAAAATAAAAAGCGTAAAGTCTCATAGAAGTAAGGCAATTATTTTTTTTTCAGTGTTTTTATTTATTTCACACTTATTAATGAATCATCATCAGAGAGCATCTCATAACGATTCCAATAAGCTCAAACACGGCTAGGCTACACTGTTTTATTACGGAGTTCCGTTGCCTACCTTCCGGTTTCAATTACCAGATCAGGTTTATGACATTACTTCAATACCATTTAAATTGACTTCGTCTTAGTCGCTTCAGTATCTTAATCGAAATATCTTAATGCCACCCATGAAACACAAGGAGTTTTGTATGACCATCCGTGGTTTTCTTCATCGGTTCCCGTTCACCCAATGCTACTTTCTGAATGCACATCTTCGATTTATTACCGAAAGCACTAAAATCGTTTCTCTTGAATTTTTGAGGAGTTCCCTCAATTCCTCATGGATCCCATAATCAGAACTAAATTCTGGTGACAGTGGGACCAACCTTGAAGCATACCTATGCTTTCAAACGAAGAAAAAAAGTCCAAATCGGTTCGTAAACGAGGGAATTCTGAGGTAATACACATTAAAAAAAGAACATACAACCGTATGTGGGCTACCGTTTTTGTGCTCACCAGTTGGCGCCACTGTCGAGTAAGGTCCAGCTGTCAAAAATTGTTATTGGTTATTATGGGCATGAGAACAAAGTTTACATTTAAATCATATTTAGTACCTTAAAACCGTACCGTAAAAATATCGAACAACCCGCATTGTAGCGCAGTCCCGTTTTATTCGGAAAAAAATGAGGACAGTATAAGTTTCCGAAAGACAAAACTGTGTCTTAAAGCACTGACAGTCATTGACCCGTAACTCATATTTGCCATAATCCAGCTCAGATATTGCAAAATAGTCACCATATTGTTCCAATAGATTTTAACCCGCATAGCGCAACCACAAAGAGTGACATTTGACATTTCGGAGACCTCACGCTACACTAGCGTCTCCAGCGGCGAATTCATACGCGGTAGCCCTCATTGAGAACTTCCTCCTTTTTTTGAAGTCGGTTAAAAATCATCTAGCTATAATACCTGCGGAGGCAGGTAGAGGCGGAGACTTGCGATTTTTACGTTTTTAGCAAATATATTGCTCAAGTTAGAGCTTAGACTTCCACTAACAATAAAATCATGTTGTCAACACAAGGTTTACATATTATAAGCACTTAAACATAATTTGGTCTATATACTGGAGTTCATTGAACTCTTTTGTGTCACAGCGGTAAACCTGATAAGTACTTAGTCACAAACGTTCGATTAATCTTTGACCCAAATTGATTACACTGATATCTATTACATAAATCCTAGTTTGTTAAATATATCATGGAAATATAACCTCTATGAGACTTGATTTAAAAGATATTTGTTGTATAAATGTGTATTTCGGCAAAAAATAATTATTTCGTAGGTAGGTAAATAACACCGATGCAAATTTGACCTAGATCGAAGTGTTAAGAGCTATGGAAAGGAGTGTTGAAGCGTCGGGTTGCATCTCACTTAGGGTTGATTTTTCAATCGCCAGATAAGAAATATCGCTGTCACTTTCTAAACTGTATGTCATGTGAAAGAAAAGGACAGAGCTAACATTTATCTGGGGATTGAAACCCGGCCCTCAGTGTTAGTTGCACAACCTGACGAATTATTAGTCGTAATGACGCACAAATTGTGTCAAATGATGTTTAAACAATAAAATGTGTACCCTTCTTTATGTTAACATGTAAGAGTTCAGTAATGTGCATATGAAATAAATGGTAAATATATGAAAATAAATTGGAAAGCGATAGATAACGAGAATGTTTTTTTTTGTAACCTTTCACTAATATCCGGTTCGAAGGACGATATGTATAGCCACATAGCGATAGCATGTGTGTATGCGTTGATTGTGTAGGTAACCTGTCACGAGGGGCTACTCCGAAATTCGAACTTCGTATCGTGACGTCTCTTTCACTTATACTGGATAACATAACACGAGAGTGCGGCACGATAAGAAGTTCGGAGTAGGCCCTCTTGATCCTTTTAGAATGATAAATAAAATAACATGTAAAGATTTCTTTTTTAATCACCCAACCTTCGACACATTTTTTTACAATTAACAATTATCACAAAAACAGTGAAAACTGACGATTCACAGAATCTAATCAAATATGCAATGGGAAGATCTTTTGAATTTTAACAACTTGATCATTTCAAATTGATAACCGAAGATGTACAACATTGCTTACAATTAAACATTTAAGAGCTACACTAAAGGCCATTATAAGCTAAATTAAAAGCTAGTCTAATTGTTCAAAAGTATGCTCAAGTTTTAAATATACACTGGATTGTTTTGCTAATACTGGATCCGTATACCAGCTATGCTATTGGCAACTTGTTTAACCCGACCCCGACCGCTCACCATATCGCGACGACCGGATTCGTAATAACGAGGTCCGACTAAAAGCATACATTTTCCAAATTTAGTCCTGTGCCTTTACCATGAGTTTGCATGACCGTACTCGCTAGCGACTGCGTAAACGATTTAGTATGCCGATTCTTAGTTCTATTGTGTAACCACCAGAGGCGCTGTACTTTTGCCAATACAAATTTTTACGCAGTCGCTAGCGAGTACGGTCATGCAAACTCATGTTAAAGGCACTGGTCCGAGACACGCAGCAATTTTTAGGAGAAATGCATTACTACCCCTACATATGCTAAAATATGAAAGTATTTTCACGTTCTTTATCAGTTTGAGACAAATATTATAGGTATATGGCTGCCATCTACAGGAGTTCCTCCGCGTCACTTTTCTGGGGCGCCAATTTTAAACTTACCTTAGGAGCCAGTGTTAAACTTATTACAGATGAACATTTCTAACAACATAAGTGCTGAAATACAGACCTTACGTGCTACGCAAAAAGGATGAAATCGCAATAAAAGAGATAATTTCAATAGTATGAAGATGACGCAATTGTTCGCGATCTCACGCCAGACGCGGGATATTTTAAAGGAGTGACGTAAGAAGTCATTCACCTCATAGCTTATAAATGTGTATATTAACGTTTTGTTATGCCCAAGGTCATTCATACCATAAATAGTGGTTTACGAGTACGTAAAACTAATGATGTTGATACATATAACACTTATCTTCAACTTTAATACGATTGAATGAATGTCAGTTACGACATCGTAAATTATGCATTGTTTTTTGAAGTTTAGTAGTGACGTGAAATAGTTATAGATATTTGCAGTTGACTCGATTAATAAATTATACTTAAGTCTATCGACCATTTTCATTGAATATATACAGGGTGTCCAGTAAATAATGGACAAGCTTCTAACCACCGATAGAGCATCTGAGGCTGCTCCAGATAAATGACTTTCAGGTTTAGTAAAAGTCCCTTGGTTTTCGAGATAATCGAACTTTTCCATTTTCTTAATAATTGGCTACCACCTGCTGAATCTTCGAAAAAAGTTGTTAATGAAAAACAGAGAACTTTATGTAGGACCTTGTCTTTACTAGCTATCAGCACAAACATCCTCAAGTCAATAAGGGTATGCAGCAACGGGCTTGGGAATCTTCTAGAGTAGCAAGCGTCCATAGGCTAATTTTTAATTGTAATGAGTCCTGGCTACCCTATAGCTCTAATACCTGTCTATTAGTAACACTTAGAGAATATTTAGCAATAAAAAAAAACGAGAATTTCTCTTCATTTATGGCCTCGACGGTCATTAAAGTCAAAGAAGGTACCAATAATTAAGAAAATGGAAAAGTTCGATTATCTCGAAAACCAAGGGACTTTTACTAAACCTGAAAGTCCATTTTCTGGACCAGCCTCAGGTGCTCTATCGGTGGTTAGAAGCTTGTCCATTATTTACTGGACATCCTATATAAAGCCCATATCTCAACTTCACTTCAATGAGACTGATTAAAACTGTATGATTGTTAATTATAATTCTGTCTAGACATGGATAGCGCTGTGCATTCTTGTTGAAGGCCTATGTAAAAAATTAAATAATAATATGCTACATTTGATATACATCATGAATTTTGTGATCTAATAACAAAATTATACATATTTCAGTGTTTTAAAAGAGGTCATATTTTGTACATATCACTGAATCATTAAACTTAAAACTATCCTTTAATTAAAAACTTAAGATTAGTATCACTGTTACCAGTACAGGAACTGACTGAGATGTAAAAGCAGAATTGCTTCAGATCTAGATTTCAATAAAAAAAACTGGCAAAGATTAAATTAAAAAATGCACTTTTAGTGCCAAGTTATACAATCATGTAATAGGGCTTGGCTGTCACTATTTTCCTTATCTGATTATTAATTATGGCTTATATGAAGTACAATATTTACAGAAGACAGCCTTACTTATTACTGTGCACTGGAGTCAACAAGCAGTATTTTACTGTCACATTATACTTTAATGTTCTATATTGGTAGCCCAATGCTTAGACATTTTAAATTACTAACAGTGCTAACATTTTTTTGGGATTTTTTTGCCTTAAGGCTGCATCAATGGAATCACTTATCACATCTATTTAATACATAAATACACTGGGATCTTATCAATGCTATTAACAAATGCAGTGCAATAATACCCACCCTTCGGTCACATATTAGGTCATAGCAGTGTTATAGTATAGTACATACACAGTAATGTGTGCGCAACCTCATGAGTGCTCAGTTTCACATGGATGCTCATAACTATTTAGGCACTCATAATTTTTTTCAAACAATTATATACATAATCAACTTTCAGAATTATACCGCTAAGTCACAGTCAGGTAAATTGTGCAGTTTACTTCTAAAATTTAGCTAACATATCAAACTTTGAAAGTATGTACTTAATATCCATGTACAATTCCTGTTTACCAAATGGCAAGCGCAAAAAAATCTATTTTCCAGTACACAACTGTTTAATTTTGTATGAACTAGTACATAAGGGTTTTTTAAATCGTTGCATAAACTCGAAATTTTAAAAGGATGTCTTTGGCAACAGTTTGAGGCTCAGTATATTAGCTAAATAAATTTCAATCCAACATCTAAAAAGAATCAAATGCCTGTGATTAAACAGTATGATTTTGTAAGTCATTTTTGTATACAATTGTATGGTGAAAATTGTGGATGCCTAAATACTTTTGAGTGGTAGTGTATAAATGCCATACTAAGTATAAAGAATTATCTATTTTAAGATAAAACTGAGAATGAAGACTTGATCTTTAAATGTAAACATATCTTAGCACAACATTAAAATGTGGCCTAAGGGTCAGTATAACTGCATAATTACTTTTTATCATAATAAGCTAGTAATACTCTAGTCAAGTCTAATCAAAGTCCTCACTGCTTGATGTAAAATAAAACTAGATTTCAAACAGGCCTGTACCCAGAGAATGCTTTGGTTGTAACTAATGATGTAATTTTCTCTAGGCCCTGCCTGTTAGCCTGTACTACTTTTTAGCTTTAGCTGAATGCCCCTGCTTATTTGGAGGGACCCATCTCAATGCCGATGGATCTACACAGAGCCGGGGCTTCTTGAAATGAGAACTTGCTAGCTGCTCCGCAACAATCTTCGGGGTGACACAAATTACATGTTGACCTTTCCAATATTTCACCATGTTCATAGATTGTAGCGTGGATATAATATCCGTTTGTGATATTCCAGTCATCTGACTGAGGTCCTTTATGCTCAAAGTGCCTCGGCTTGCGCTCAGCACTTCCAATAACACATATGACCAGTAGGACCGGT
The DNA here is from genome assembly GCA_963556455.1 of Epiblema foenella. Taxonomy (NCBI): domain Eukaryota; kingdom Metazoa; phylum Arthropoda; class Insecta; order Lepidoptera; family Tortricidae; genus Epiblema; species Epiblema foenella. The sequence goes on from OY747106.1 coordinate 16,343,952, forward strand.
AGCTAAGCTTGCCAAGATCTGATAAAGGCTTCTCCGGGCTACCGACAACTTGCTCTAGCCTCGAGAGCTCATAGCTGAATGCAATAAGCAGCTTGCCATAGCCTTGTCTCTGGTAAGGAGGTAGAGTAAGTATACACGCAACATTGTTACCTTCGGGAGAGTCCTTCTCTTTAGAAAAATACCCAACTAAGTGCGCTCCCTGCTTGTCCACTTCACACAGTATGTAGAATAAGAACTGTTCTATATCAAAATACAATGTTTTATGGTCTAAAAATAACTTCGCTAGTAAACATAGATTTTGGCAATAAATCTTATGTTCTTTACCATCTGCTTCAAATATAGCAATGGTGCCTTTTCTGTAAATCTCACTGCCCTGTGGTTGTCTTGCTGTGCACTCACTGAGATGATACCTGTATGTTTTCTCCATTCGCATATATTTTAAGCAGTATTCGCATATCCATAGTTTAGACTGTTTGCCGTATTCGTCGGGGTAGGGACTAAAATACCAAGTATCGATCTCGTACTTTCCGATTTGTATTTTGTCGATGTATTTGACTTTCGTGATGGCTTCGTGCTCCTTCTCCAGGGCAGCGGTTGTGGGATCCATTTCCGCGTAAGACTTCTGGACATGGTTGATCTCGTCATGTTTACGTTTCTGATTACGCGTTATTTTCCGGCCGGACTTGTCGGTGAGCAGGTGGTCAGAATTCAAATTGTTATTCGTCTGTTCGCACATGTCAAACCTATCGGACATGACGCGATGGCGGGAAACCCACTCGTCGAGCCTCCGATCGTAGCCCACATAGTGCACATAGTATTCGAAGCCGGAGTCCGCGGCGTTGTATCGCGTTTGGATTATCTCCGCCGGGTGCCATGACTCATCTGAACGCCGCACTAAATAATGCTCTCCTATGTCAAGGGGTTGTTCTTGTGTCGACTCCGAGTCTTCCTGATCTGCACTACGACACTCTGGGTTAGGTAATTCATTATTCACGATGGGTTTTTCCAGTTCCTTATCACCTTTAGCCATAGTTATTGAAAACTCGACAGTATCACGCAATACCGCGCAACTACCGTTGTAGCTGCTGCAGCCATAGTACAACCATAGATTATAGAATATAATCAACGACGCGCAAAAAGCTGCCTAAAAAAAAACATGAAACGTGTATACAATTTTATTTACCTATTTTTAAACTTATTGTTTCATTAACGGCAGGCAGTAATTTGTATTCTGCGAACATGCAGTTAATTGCAAATATAAGCCCAATGCGCCACATTTTGATTTAAATATTGTGTCATCCAAAAATATTAAATGAAGTACATTTTCTTTATGGTACAGTAAAAAATAAAAGATTGTCTGTGGTCGCAGGTGTTACCCCTGTTAAATTTATCGCACAATTTTAGGGAAATTTACAATGAAAGGTAAACGTATCCCACTACAGTATCTAAGTGGTCGTGGAAAAGCGCTTAGCGTGTAATGCCCAGTAATGAAAATTTCCACGATCTTTAACTTCATTTTATATATTTCAATTCCAAAATAATTGGAATTTAAACTACCTACCTGGAAATATATACTACACATTTGTTTTTACCATCGTCATCCTATCTGTGTGGTGTATAAGTGTCAGTACCAAAAGTGTTTTCATCATACCTTATAAACGATAGAGCGAATTGAAATAATAAACACGAAAACTCTTAATCACTACATCGACTAAGTGGCACTTTCTTGGAAATATTAAACTCACATATGGCAACATTATCTTAATGCCGTTGCTGTAATCGTTGACGGCGAACGAGACGTCTCCGGGTGAACGGTGATTTCGTGAACAAATCGTTCTTATCGCTGGCATAGAGATATGAAATTAATATTGTTATCTAAAAACTGTGCTATTCATTTATACAAGTGTTCATTGTGTGCTTTTGTGTATTGATTGCATCTGGACGTGGTATTTTAGTGGAGTGCAGTAAGGAAGAATTTGGGATCGCTTGTGTAATTGTGCTTTATTAGTTCAAACGTCTCGGACCTCGGTAATCAGCAGAAATGCAGGCGATCAAATGTGTTGTGGTCGGCGACGGGTGAGTTATCGTCTTTACAACCTTATTTTCTACTCGTTTACAGCCCGACTTGCTATACAATTCACTTTACATTGGTACTGACGTCACTTTTAAATTGATGTTTAAATTTATGTTCCTTCTATTACTAGCTGTGTATGCTGAGGCGCATTGTATTAGCAATTTTAGAACATTCCATAGGTTGTGTTATTGGAATCCGGCATTTCATACAAATCCTACAAATGTTGTGTTGTAAGTAACAAACAAGCAAAAACAGTGGTTTTATGGTTAGTTGTTAGTGGTTTTATTACTCTTAATCAAACACCAGCTTCAAAAATTAACAAATATATTGATTATTACACATGTAGTCAATAGGTATCGTATTGTATCATATCAAAATTTGTAGTATATCAAAAATTAGAGAAATCATCAACAATTTAGTAACAGAAAAAATGAACAATATTATAGATCGTCTCCATGTCAACAAGAATAGAATTAAAGTGAAAAAAAAATGCTGTTTCATGGTTACCAGCGCAAGATAATAGTGAATATAGAATTGTAGAACTTAACAAAGAAGCATGCATACTGGAATGATTTCCTATATATACATTAGCTTATTTTGGATCAATCTGATGATATATTAGTCTTTTTTAAGCCATCGTCTCCCGACGAAAAAAAAAAACAATAGCACATTCTTTTGTTATGATCCTTGAGTTCCCAGGGACTGGTAGACAATGAGTTAAAATATATAAATGGCTTTTCTATTGTAACAGCTGGCATTGTAATTGTTTTAAGATTATGCTGCCGGTTTATGCTAGGAGCACACATTCATATTGGGAGTTATCTATAGATAAGCCCCTACACACCATGTTTCACTACTTAAAGCCTGTCACACGCTGCATCGGCCTGCGGTGGCGGCAAGCTGCCACTATAACATTTGTCATAGTGTATAACAGGCCACCACCACAGCCGCTGCAGTGTATGGCATGCTTAATACTATAATAGTTATCATACTGTAAAAGCCAAAACTATATCTAGATTCCAAACTCAGTTTCTTTGAAATGAGTATAACAGCTTGTGTTATCATGTTCTGATAATGATGTACAATGTTGAGATAAAAATGTGATAATGTAAAATGTTTTGTATGAGTATGAGTCATGTCTTTGTTTTTAACTAATGTTATAGTACATTCAAAACTGTAAGGCAAAATGCTGTCAAATGACGAATTGACGACCACTTTAGCCTAGTTGGTAGTGACCCTGCCTTTGAAGCTGGAGGTCCCGGGTTCGAATCCCGGTCAGGGCATTTATTTGTGTGATGAACACGAATATTTGTTCCCGAGTCTTGGATGTTTTCTATGTATTTTAGTATCTGTTTATTTATGTAAGTATGTATATCATCACTTGGTACCAATAGTACAAGCTTTTCTTAGTTTGGGACTAGGTTGATTTGTGTAAGATTGTCCACAAATATTTAAATGGACACTAGAATCTACCTGATAGACAGAGCTCTTAGCAATTTTTTTGCTTGCATTCATTTGACAGAATTTGGGCTTACAGTTTTGTACGAACCATACATACCTATATGTACAAAGTATGTTCCTGATTATCATATCCTTGAGTGACATTAGAGATTTGGGTAAATTCCATATGATGTAAAAAACTGGGACTACCTATAGATGAATCAGTCTCTATGTAAACAATCCGTGCATGGTGGGAGTAAGTTGACAACTTGAGTTGTTTTTTCTTCAATTTGTCACCTCGGCTTGTCAACTTATTCCATCTATGTACGGAATTATAGCCTTATTTGCAATGGACAAAGTGATTTAAGCCCCACACAGATGGAGCTATAATATACTATAGCTGCGTGTATGGACTCAACTAGTAGGCAAAACATATTGTAAGATGCCTTGCTATAATATATATTATAGCTCCATCTGTGACGGGCTTTAAAGAGGTACATTTTCTTAGGGTAAACTATGTGGTTGTCCAAATCAAAAGAGACCTTATTGAAGACGCCTGTAGTGCCAAATTGCCATTGGTTTAATGCAAAACTGAATATGTGTGTCATAAGTGCATAAAGTTGTGTTAGAACAGAGATTTCTACAAAACTGAAGATTAAAACTATCTGGAGTGAACGGATATTTACTTATTAATTGTAAACACAAGTCCATAGGTCACAAAGTTATCAGGGTACATCGTCTCATTCTCAAGCAAATGGGATCAATTGGCAGCGCCAATAGCTCACCATTTCCTTACTGACGCATTTAGAAATTGTAGTTATTGACATTGACAAAGAGGAAACTTTTGCTGTAGATTTTTTTTTATACAACACCAGTGACAAACAAGTTTACGGTCCACCTGATGGTAAGCGGCTACCGCAGCCTATAGACGCCCGCAACTTCAAAGGAGTCACGTACGCGTTGCCGACTCTCTATAACATTTGAGGATGCACTGTGTTGACAACAGAAGGGACAAATTTAGGTCCCCCACTCTCAACACAGTGCATCCTCGGGAGCTCTGGCAACCTTGCTCACCTCCAGGAACACAACACTACATACTTGTATAGCAGATAATGTTATTATGGCTGTGGTCTTCTGCAAGGTGGAGGTACTTCCCCAGTTGGGCTGCTCCAGATTTGAGCTAGAAAACATTTTGCTGTGCCCTACCTATCTTAGAGGAGCCTCTCTTAAGAATGACACATATATGCAGAAAATATTAGTGCATATTTGGCATAAATTAGTTTCCCCATATTCGAAATGAAAAGCAGTGTTTTTGACTCTGGTGAAACCATCCATTTCAGCCTTGAATTATTGTAGCTAGAATGAAGTGAGCTCACCAATAGCCTGAAGGCTGAAGATACAAAATATCTCATCTGAAATGGGTGGTTAATCATCTACTATTTATGAAGTCTTGTAAAATTCTAACTGCTTTATAATATAAACCCTTGCAATCTATGAAGCCATTCGACTAATTTGATAATTGATGTGGTTTTTGGTCAAGAGCTAAACATTATTTGTTTATTCTATTGATTACTAAATGACTTCATTGTCATTGCATTAAAGCTAATGTTTATATATGATTGGGTAGATTAGTATGGGTAGACATTTATGAAATTGAGTGTACTCAAGTGAATGAGTATGCACATACTCTTTCAAGTTCAACAAGTCTGATCTGACTTCATCTAGTAATATGAATCAGCTGACCTAGTGCTTAGGAATTATTACTAGTACAATCTATTAAACATAGTCAAGAACCACTTATGAATCTTAAAATACAAATTAGTTAAAAAGTGGTAGTGGTTTGCTTTCTCGAAATGCTTGGAATGCAAAGGTCGCAGGTTCAAAACCCAGGCCATGACGAAAACATTTTCAGTCTTTCAAGTTAATTGAAAATCTATTATGTTCGGTGTGTGAGTTTCTGTGCATTGCGCCTCTTATGTCAGATGGAGATGCGTTCAGTTTTAGAATGGCCACAGAATAAGTAATATTACTTACGTACAGAAGGTTTTCTGACTTATAAAACCGATGTTTGACAGCTAATCATGGCATTCCGCTCGCACGCGCTCGCCGCATTGCACTTGCTCTCTCGTTCTTAGCGAGATAGGCTATCTGGGCTCAGTGTTGCCAGATGTCGAAATACAAAAAGCGGGTGCGCTTTAAAAACGCGGATTTCTGAATGTAAACGCGGAATACATTCATTGTCAATTTTCTTTGTTTTTATGTTTCAAATGAAAAAATGTGCTCTACACCGTCACATGCACTATCACGGAAGTTATAAATGTTACTTGCATATTATAGCTAGTTCTAATCGTTCGATATTTTGAATTTACCGCCTTTTCACTGAGTAAATGCTAAAATTTCAAAAAAGAAGATCCGCGTTGGCTTAACGCGGATAGTGGGGACAGCGGGAAAAAAGCGGAAAAGCACACCTGGCAACACTGCCTGGAATGGACACCACGGAGGTGTGCCTGACCCAAGTTTAGCCGAAGCGGCAAGAGGAACATCCCTAGAATGGTTTTACTATACCTACTTACAAGCGTTTCTTTGTTATAGTCGATTGTCTGCTGTTTTGCATAGATAGTGTCGGACGCGTCATTTCCGCACCTACCTATCATTTCACAGTATAGGTGTCCCATCCCATAGACGTTGTAGAATATGTTCGCGGAAACCGCCTTCCTGAAAGGGGATGTACCATCCTGTATAGTTCTATTTAATCTATCTTCTACACTATGTATAACGCACCATTCAACGTCGACAGGCTGATGGGTTCAGGAATCAAAGGTTGAAATGAAGTTTACATTGAATGTTTGGTATTGAAATCCACCCCTCCGTTACTAAAGCACCGTTAATATCAAGTTGATTTGGCTACATATGAGTGTTGTATACAAATGAAAATGGAGGGGCTACTACGAACTTCGTATCGTGCCGTCCCTTTCACTCTCGTATTATCACTACATAGTATAAAACAAAGTCTCTTTCTCTGCCCCTATGTTCCTATATCCCTATGTATGCTTAAATCTTTAAAACTACGCAACGGATTTTGATGCGGTTTTTTTTAATAGATAGAGTGACTCAAGGGGAAGGTTTATATGTATAATAGATGCATCAGCATTGCACCCGTGCGAAGCCGGGGTGGGTCGCTAGTTCACTATATAAGTGACGGCACGCTATGAAGTTCGAATTTCGAAGTTCGGAGTAGACCCTCAGAAACCTATCCAATTTGTAATTTGGGCTCGGTGGAGTGTTTGATACAATATGTAGGAGACGACATGATATATTTATTATTTAATAAACTTAATTTGACGCACATTTGCAAAAAATCCGATAAAAATCATTGTTGCGGCACGCGACCTCGAATTCTGGTGCTTAGGCTAGGCTCGGCAACAGTAAACACTATGAACACTATTTTTAGGTTAACGGGTTTGCTGTCAAGGTTGCGATTCGTTTAATCTCCTAAACGTTTTGCGTGTGTGGCACAATAAAATCGATTTACACAAAATGTGAAATGTGTTTTGACAATTCGTCCATTACTTACTTTTACATCACTAATGATGTCATTTTGTATTTTTTACATGGCCTATCCTTCCTTTGGTCAAATTTAAATCTGAAGATAAACCTTCTCATGAACATTTGGTAGGTACCTTATGTTTAGATTGCGTCGGTACAAAATGTGCTGCGAATAAACGCTGACTGTAAATATCGCTGCGGTCTCAGGCATGGTCTAAGAAAACGAGGTCTGAGGGGCTACCGCGAAACGAAAACGAACGAAGTTCGAATATCTCCCTCTCTCACGCACGAATAAGCAAGTGCGACAGAGAGGGAGATATTCGAACTTCGTTCTTTTTCGGTTCGCGGTAGCCCCTCTGACAATCCGGATCGTGACACAATACGTCACTGTCGACGACACACTCACACTTACATCCGCATACCATCGATAGGCTGAGGGGCTACCGCGAACTGAAAACGAACGAAGTTCGAATATCTCCCTCTCTGTGGCACGTATTAGCAAGTGCGACAGAGAGGGAGATATTCGGTAGCCCGTCAAATGTTGGCTGATGACGAAATATCGTGTCACCCACACTACTAACCGATGTACCGGATTGCCATACCTGGCTCAGTATATTGTATCATGGTCGCAGAGACTGACGATTACTGCAAGAAAATCCTATTTTGGTGCTAATAAACCCTGTTTATATACCCATTAAATTTCAATTCCATATTAGCGACCTGCTTGTGGCTTTACCTTATTAGCCAAATTCCAAACGCCAACAGGTAACAGGGTTTCACTTTTTAACATTCAAACTATAGGAGAGTGAAAGTAGTAAGAACTCGTTTGATAATGTCACACCCTTGTTTGAGTGATGCGTGCTTAGCATATACTTGGTAGCGTTTTATTTTGTCGTATATTGAACGTCGTTTACGAGTCCACCTCGCTTAAAAGTCTCGTTTCATCCTCCTAGCGCTATCCCAGACAGTTGCATCCTGAAGGTATGCCCGGGATCGCCTCGGGTTGGAAGGTTAGATGGCAGTCGCTTCCGTAAAAACTAGTGCCTACATTTTGGGATACCGCTCAGGTAGCGGTATCGAGCGGTAACGAGACCTCATTCCAATAACACTTATCAAGTGAGTGGGCAACTTGATTGTTAGAAGTTCTCAAGCTGCCCGAAAGCTTCTAACAACTTAAAGCGGTCACCCGTCCAAGAACTGATCGGGGCCGACGTTGCTTAACCTCGCATACCGCACGCGGTACGCGGACGCTGCTAGACCATGAGCGCTCCTCCAAAGTCTCCTTTAATTCACCTAATTCTTAAAGAGACTTGCCGGTCAACTAATGGCTTCACTTTGAATATAACCTTAAAAGGCTGACCTATACAATTCCTTTTGACGCCGAGCTGGAATTCTCATTTCTTTTAAAACGCGCGGCAAGAAGCCTTCTGCTCGTATTTCTTTGAAACATGCAACGGAAAATATCCAGACAGTTTCGTTACAAAGTTGCCTGGATAAGTAAAACAGGATTTCAAAACGTCCAGTAATCAGAAAAGTCGTAATTTTGCGTTGTAACGCTAACGACCCTTTACTTACAATGTAACTTAATCTCAGAAACTGTAACAAAATTTTACGTAGCTCATTACACATGCAGTATCCTGTGGCACACATGTTCTCGGATGTCATAATCGTTTAAATGTCTCTCAACATGTTGTATTCCGTCTATCAAGATACAACTATTCTCCCACACGCCGTTCGTTGAAACTAGTCGAAGTTGACATAATTTATTCACATAGTATAAGCTGACCGAGAATTCGAAAGTAGATAATTCACACTATCCTTGAGAATAACTGTCAAAGAATTTTCTATATCACTTCGGCAAACAGTAGCCTGATGGTGATGGTAAGCAATCACCGTAACCTATGGACACTGCGCGTCCAGAGTTGTGTTACGACAGCTAGAGAGAGCTTTGACGAACTTATACTCAACACTAGGAAAACAATATAGGGCACCTACAAAACAAGTAATTGTGTTAAGTAAGGTTTTCTGTCAGTTGGATTTAACTTATTTATCGTATGGCAGTTATTTCAAACCGTGAGATCTTCGAGAAGACAGTTTCCAGTTCTGTTGCACTTTTGGCACCATCCAAGGATACGGTGGGTATTCCGTAAGGACGTGGTGCAAGTTCGATCCCCCTTTTTCAAGTGAGTGAGCAACTTGACTGTTAAAAGGTCTCAAGCCACGCGAAGGCCTCCAACTTGTCTTAACGACTACTGCCATAGACAGCAGCCGGGATCGCCGGCTTAACGTGCCTTCCAAAGCACGGGACCGCACAGTTAGTAACTACTCAAAGCGGCCACCCATCAAAGAACTGACCCCGGCCCATGTTGCTTAACGTCGCATGCCGCACGCGGCAAGCGGGCGGCGCTGGGCCATGACTGCCATGAGCGCTCCAGTTGGATTGATTTGGTCTGTCTTAAAATATACTTATTTTATTGTGTTAATATCACGCACAGAATAATGACTGAAAGCTGAATTGCAGTGACAAGCGCCCGCATGGCGGCTTTTATGTCATAATCAGATTACTCAATGAGTTGATAATAGGGTAAATTGAGTAATGCTCTAATGGGCCCTTCCTTTGTACAAAGTACATTGGACGGTATCCCATTGGGAATTCTTGGCAGGCTCCACTTATACCGACAGTTCAATGGTAATGTTTCGAGATAGAGCAAGTTACATCGAGCACACTTCTGATTGACCGACAGCTGTCATCTCAACTGTCAAAACTTCATACAAGCAGATTTCTACGGACGTATGTATGTAAGCACTTTATTGTACACAATAACAGGTTAAAACAACATACATGTCACATAAGATTAGAGTACAAAGGCGAACTTATCCCTATGAGGGATCTCTTCCAGCTAACCTTTGAGGGATTTAGTGGAGAGTGGGACAATGAGATAGACAAATTTACACAGTGTACTAAAACTTTTCAATAAGGAAACTTATAGCTGAAACCAAAACTAAATAAATATATAACAACTGAACATAATAAATACATATTATAAATATATACGTATTTAAATTAATATACATAAATAAATATATATAGTATTCAACCAAATCACAAGTCGTTGGAGAGCCACAATTTCAGTTCACAAGTTCAGGCGACAGACTGGGACTGTCTTATTGTCAAGGGTAACTCGTTCCAGAACTTCACAGCGCGTACCGCGGACGTAACTAACTTACCGACGTTTTGATATAACCAAGCCGTAGTCTTTTAGACTTCGTGGTACCGTGGCGTGCCTCCATATTTATGTCTGTGTCCAGAACCGAAACAAATCTATATGATAATATTCGCCTCCCATAATGTGATGGATTGTTTACTGACTACTCGCGGCCAACCAGCTTTAAGTCTAACCGCCTGTTATAATTTAAATGCTATAGGGAATTCTGGGTACCTAAAGTTATACCTGAGATGAGTTAATTGAGCTAAGTAAGTTATGATTATGAATCTAGCTGGCGTACCGATACTGCGCAAAATAAATTATTTTAGAAATGTTCAATAAAATGGCATTGTCTGCGTTCCATGCATTGTAAAGTCGAAATGCAACGAATTAAATTCTCGTAACTGGAACAGGCGCCAGCATTGCTGATAGCTCGACAGCCTTAAGAATATTCAATTACTCAACAGTTCTAACTAATCCACCTATTTATTCAATTAAAAGGGACTGCGGGCTCAATTAAGGATTCTAGAATTGAATACGCAGACACAGAATATGTAAACCGACAACTTGTTCTTGGTTTTTTTATGGTACGACTCTCGGAATTCGATCTCTTTAACCATATGTGTCTAATTATACTAAGAAGTTGCTATACATGACTACGGATCGCGACTGCTGCTAGCTTGTTTCAGTTAGCAGTGACTAGCTATGTAAATATTACATGGTATTCTCAGGACTCAATGTGGACACGCACTTTCAAATAATTTAGCCTGAATGTCCTCTAGACCAGTGGTTCCCAAAGTTAACAGGACCGCGAACACCTAACAAAAACTTCCAAATTCAGGACTCACGTCTTGGTTTTTATGAAGAAAGAAAGGACCATATACATTACAAAAAAGAAAAGTTTCGTCCGTTACTCGGGGTATCTTCCTATGTTTCAGGGCCCACCTAATATTCACGCGCGACCCACCAGTGGGCCGCGAACCATACTTGAGAAAATGCTGCTCTAGACTAATTTGATTTAGATTGCCCAAACCCTTTACTAGGAATTAGAGAACTTTCTTAGGTTTCCGTGTTCTTATTACACCAACCAAAATTAACGTAACGTTTCATGAATACCACGCAGTGTAACAATTTAACCGGTAAATTGAGTAGTTGAAACTGTATCTGTGACTCTGTGTTTGTTTGTGCTGATCATTGTCCTTCCTATGTAGGAAGTTAAAATTACGTAATTTTATTTTTCCTTAACTGTAAGGTTTTCGGTGCCTTTGTCATTTAAGAGTATTTATGTTTACGTATTGCATATTGTTTCCGTGTTCCCTTTGACATACTGACTTCGAATTCGATAAAAAGAGTAAACTCATCCCAAAAATACGAAACAATTCGTGACTCTGCTTCAGGTGTATTGGTATTGACGTCTCTTTTTTTGGCAAGGAAAATGACATTGACAACCGATGTACTTATTTCTAAAACCTTAGGTCTCTCTAACGCATGGTCTCTACATGTCACAATCCTTTAACAATTAATTAAAATCCGCATAATCATATACTTATGACACTATAGGTACACTACTTGGTAACCACGCCCCTAAACCTAGCTTCTATTCAATTCCAATAGCCAGTAATTGGTGTTTTACAGTGAATAGCTTCCCAACGCGATCCTCTGTGTAAATATCCGCTGATATCTATCTCATGCTTAAATGGCTGAGAGCAATGAACTTCTTGATAGTGTTCATGAAACTGGATATGAATGTTTATCATACATACCTTTATAAAAATAACATTTTTTTTGTATTCTTCATTACTTTTGACTGTAAACATTCTTTGATGTTTGAAGTAGGTAATTCTTTGAAGGTTGTATATTGCCGGATTTTTATTTCCACGAACTCGCTTGTGGCTTGACCACAATTGGTATAGGTTACACGTGTAGCAGGCGTTCCACGAAGGCGTGCCCTACTCAACCTTCGTTATAATCAAAACAATGAGGAATAGAGCATCAATTGAACGATTTACAGTTCGTAACTGGATTATAAACAAGAGAAAAGATGGCTGCATAAAAGCTTTAGTGTCTCCCATTTTCCCGGAAGTTTCCCGAAAACTCGTTCAAACTGTCATGCTAATAATGAAAAATTGGTACGTCACTTCCGTTTCAAAGTTCATATTTCGTTCGTCAGTTTGGTTCGAGTTAAATTGGCGAGTTCCCTCGAGTGTTGTCGGGACTCGTTTTCAGTCCTTTTCGGTCGTTCCACACGGTGCCTACACTCAGGTAAATTAGGTAAAAGACTAGACATGCGGTATGTGGTATGCGTGCGGTAGCAATAAATGTGGGATTGCTAATTTTTGATGGTTGATGTTAACCCTTTTCCAGGCATAGTACGATTTATGAACCACATACGTGTCAATAGAACTTAGTTCTGGGGTGAAAGGTTAAAATAAGATTGCATTTTCTTCAAAAGTGACTATTTTTAATATAATAAGGGGTAATGAATAAAATACGATAGGGTGAGGTTTGAATTATTTATATGATTCAGTATGAAAGGCGACTCGACCGTAGAAAGATGTTTAACATTATGAATGTAAATAAATCAGAAAAATTTGAAGTTATTTGCGTCGTTTTCCTGCGGATTGATGTGGATATCTAAGACTGATGAAGAACTCAAAACTTTTCTTCAGTCGAGGGAATAATGATGATTCGTGAGGCGACTTTGGCGAGGCAAGAGACAGAGCGGGCAGTTTAGTTATGTTAACCGCATTTGTTTTATCGCCAATTGTACAAAACTTATACCTAATTACCGTTCACGTTTTTACTAATGGTCCAAATAACTAAATTTAACGTCTATAAGTATCTTGAGGCATTTTATTTCGGCTAACATTTGTATGTCAATTATGTTTGTATTTCCTTCTTCGACTATAAATAAATCTTAGATAAAAAAACGGGACACGGGGCACGTCATAAATGTGTGTGAATATCAAGAAATGTCTAAATACCTAAATAAATATGCCGCAATGTACTCCCAAATTGTATCACGATACGACCGTTACGAGTTTAATGCTGGGTTGGTTATTGTTTGTATCAGTTTATATGTTATAATGACGAATATTTGTACCTACAGTTTATTAACTATTACTTGATTTGTAAATGAGGACCCTGGTTTTAAATGTTTTCTTCACAATTAATTACTCAACAATATTACGGTCGATAGTGCTTGGTGTACTGATTATTGTAATATATTACATGAGAGAAATAATAGGTAATGTATCATTACTTCATTCTTCATTACAATACCGCGTTCTTCGTACATCCGTTGAACTTGTCAACGGATGGATTAAACCGATCCTTATGTCGTGGCTCGATGCATCACAAATGCCACAGTAAGCTACTGTGGCCAGACGATTACCCTTCAAGTAGGTGCCGAGAACGTGGGAAACAAACCAGTGCGCGTCGGATATGAAGCGTATCAACAGTGCCGGCAGAAACAAATGAATTCAGTTTCATTTTTGGACCTGGATCGTCACGGGTTAAAAAAACAAACGAATTTCAGTTCATATTTAAATTCCGAACAACACGGAGCCGTGAAAAACAAATTTAATCCAATCGCAGTCTTGGATTCCACAAAAACAAACGAATGCGGTTGAAATTTTAAATGGGACGCCAGGGTTCGCTTCGCAGCCAGAATCGCGTCGCACGTGCTAAATGACGCGCAACCTTGCTCTCCCCTACGTCCTACGGGAACCGGTCGATCCGACACAAACCGGAATATTGCATGAAGACTATTGACGTCTCACGTGACCAGACGATTGTGACCTCTCAATCGTCGACCTTTGTCCACACTGACGGTTCACCAGTTAACAACTCGGTAAACAAAAGACCAAAAGTGCAACGGCAACGCTTCATTCCGAGGCGAACTGAAAACTGCTGTTCTTTATTTAAACGCGATTTTAAAATAAAGGCACTGGCGTGTAGCCGCGTAATTTGATGGAATTGCAGAATCTGCTGTAACGAACAGCGCTGACAAATGCGGTTTGTTCTTGCATAATTTCACGGAAAATCCGCTTATCTCAAAGATGAATTGCATTTCATGGCAATGGATAATTTGTAACTGGAAACTAGCCGGCATTCTTATTTAGAAACTTAGATACATAGTGGATACCGTTCTGATCCGATGCGAACACGTTTTGCATAATTATTGCCTATTGAATTTAGTAAACCTGATTCGATTTTCTTAGCTTTCGTAACACGAACTATGAAAGCCAATACGAAACCTGTAGATCGCGCGAGTTTTTTCCTGTTAATTTTATATGCAGAATATTCTATATGAATGTCATGCATGATACTTCGTATCAATGGGGAACTTGCGATAAGATTACATCGAGAAATTATTAGTAATCCAATAATGATAGCCATTACTGGAAGATTAATTCTGAAATTATCATTTTTTTGCGAAATATTGTAATTAAAAGTTACGTAAATTGAAACATTTTCAAAACGCGCAGTGAAGTAACTCCATCAGTAACTTCAGCTTAAAACATTGTCAAATATGTATAAAATGGAAAATGATGTATTTATGATGAATGATTTACTAAATGAAACTCAAAATATATTATTTTCGTGATGTAAATAATGTTGCCATGAATTTGACGTCAAGTTTACGCGCGAAGTTTGAACTGTCTGTTTTTGATTTGAATTAAACAAATGATTTGTGCATGTTTTAACTTTTTCGTGTTTGGTATCTTTACGTTATCCCTAAGGCGAGGCCCATTCAGAGATCTGACGAAAATACTGAAGTTTGAACTTCCAGTGTGAAGAAATGCCATAATAGTGGCAGCTTTGCTGGTCGATGTATCTATTGTAAGTTATAATTTTAAGTATTATTTGTACCGTTGTTTGCCCAAATAAACATTAAAACAGTAAAACAAATGATGTAAAATTACACTACACAAAAATTACTGTGGACTGAAAAATAAACAAAGAAACAAAATATTGAAAAATGCCTCGGTTACTCTGTCAAAAAATCCTAAATATTATCTTAAAAATAAGCTTTAATACTGCAGATTTCGTAAATTTTATCAACGCCAATGATATTTTATAGTTTTTTTATTGTTTTAACAAAATAACTGGATAGAGTTTTCATAAGTGATCCAGTGTTCCAAAATCAATTAAAATGTACTAAATGTATACGAAATTATGCGCAGAGCTTCCGTAGAGAGCGGGATGGTTAATTGCAAACTCTCGCGTGTTAGATTTGCAATGGAATGGCCTTAGCTTAAGGCTTAAATCGTTAAGATAGTCTAGATCAATGAAATAATGCAAGTTCTCTATTAGCTGTTAATAATTTTTTCAAATGTGGAACTTCAAAATAAGTCATTTCATTTCTCGGAACAGATTAGAGCAACTTTATTTTCAAAGGCGTTGTAGGCAAGACTATTACAATTTAACACTGACGTATTACGTCCTTGTATTATTTTTTTCATTAAGTATATCTGTGTCACAATCACAAGCCACATTTCCCACGTTTAATGTATGCAAAACACGCATGGCATGTAAACAACGTATACGAACTTTGCCGGGCACGGCACCTTCCCGGCCTAGTGCAGTAATTGCTGTTCCGCCCCAATTCCTTCCTGTTTAGATCCCGCCCGCTCACCCGACTGACCTGTTTGCTTGCATGCAAAATGCAGTTTTCCAGATAACAAATGCACCGGCTATTGTTTTGAAACGAGACTATTTCAGGATGTTGTGTTTACATGCTTCTTTAGATTAATTGTACCGAAAATTCTCACTAGGTGGCGCTGTTAGGTGTTCTGCAAATTCATAATCAAATCTGTAGTAGGTTCTTAACCAATTGCTTTCTGCTTTCTTACTAATCCAACCGATTAGTCATCGTAGGTAGATTATTTAATTGAATCATTAGCATCATTCCATACACACTGACGTCACTAACGCAAAGTACAAAAAACAATCGACACAAAGAAACTGCGTGGTGCACGGGACGCCGATTCTCATTACAAGTTTCCCTATTCCCGTAGTCGTAGTCGAATTCTGCTGTAGTCGTCTGCTGACTATGAATTTGAATTTCTCGCGTCTGTCTTGGTCTGAGATGACCTATATGTACCTTTAATCCCTCGCAAATAACCACTCTATTTATAGCTTATTTACCAGCTACATCAAAAGAGAAAAATTTGGCCTCGAAACATTTCAACAAATCTAATTTGAAACTGAAGCACGCGCCGAAACTGGATTGGATATTCCGTAACTTCCTTCCGAAAGAAAATTGAGTTACTAACGGAATAACTCAATTAAGCGGAATATTCTTTGATATATCCTCCAAAATGTACTAACTCAAAACGTAGCTGACGTGAGCTAACTTCTGTTTGGATATAGTTTCTTCGGACTGTCTTAAAGAGGCCAAAATCTTTCTTAAATGTCAGTCATTGTCAATAACTTTATGGGAATAAATGACGCCTGCAATTGACAACATTCATATTTTTGAGTGGTACTTTTTATTGTTCGGTTCGAACGAACGCAAAATTTTATATTATTTATATCTTTTTTATATTATTATTTCTATTTTATGTTATTATTTTTTTATATTATCTTATATTTTAATGCAAAAATCCACGAATATTGTAACTTTGATAAAGAAGGGCGTATGTAACAAATGTCAAACTGAGCTAAATGACGTCACTACTGTGTTTAATACACTAAAAAACGTTGGAAATAACTGATAAATAAATAAATATTTTTTGGACAATCTTACACAAATCAACCTAGTCCCAAACTAAGCAAAGCTTGTACTATGGGTACCAAGTGACGATATACATACTTATATAGATAAATAGATACTTAAATACATAGAAAACATCCAAGACTCAGGAACAAATATTCGTGTTCATCACACAAATACATGCCCTGACCGGGATTCGAACCCGGGACCTCCAGCTTCGAAGGCAGGGTCACTACCAACTAGGCTAAAGCGGTCGTCAACTAGGATAAATGCGGAGTGACATTTTACTGCACCCAAACTGTTTCAGTGAATGCAACACGTCAGTCTATTACATAATTCCCAATAAGTTACCGCGTCTGGTACAACCGTCCGCTTGGTTCACGGTGCGAGAGACGGGTGGGCTGTTAGAATCACTTCTTACAAGTTACGTAAAAATAAAATTTGCGTGCAAATTAAGGCTTCATTATAGCTCGCCTACTACCGCCTACGTTAACGCTACTACGCCACATAACACGCTAACAAGTGTTCAAATAACCATTGGTCTACTTTGAGCAAATAACACAGTCCACTTGGTTCGTTACCGGGCCAAGTTGGCAGATTCACGGGTTAACACGGGGCTCCGACACTTACTTCCGTGCGACCTGATTTTACGAAAGGGTGACCATGACATATTTACATCTGGACTTTCCTAGAGGTAATGATTTATTTGTATGATAATTGCGGCATCTGTTATATGATATAACTAACTGGCAGGCCGTATGCTTGCTTGGCGACGAAGTATAAAAATAAAAACCGATGAAGTACGAGTCGGACTCGCGCACCGAAGGTTCCGTACACAGATGTGTCCCGGATCCAACCTTATTAATTCAGGAAAATCTCGACAACACGGTGTTGAAATTGAACGCGATGGGTACAACGCTATCTATCGGCGAATTTTGTTACAAATTTGAGCGACTGAATAACTTAGCATGTATGGTGGTTTTTCAAGTATAATTCTTTACCACGTGAACCGATTTCAATTTTTTTTTCTATATTTGAAAGAAGGTACTTACCGCAGAATTTATAAAACGTGCAAAGGTAATAGGTGGTAAGGATTAAATTAAAAACTTAGTAAGTATAGAAATGTTTTTTGATGATAAAAAAACTAGATAGAGCTATAGTTATATTTTTCCTGTAAAATATACATTGAATGCATATTTTAAAAATATAAATTGATGAAAAAATATTCACAAAGTGCAACTCAAGCCCTTTCATATGAGACCACACTTGACATATTCACTGGACTTTCAAATTTTTAATCTGTCATTTTCATTTTTGACAGAAAATATAAAAAGAAACATGTTCTATCGTTATCATCTAGGTTATCGTTCTTTATAACTGTTCAAAATTTAAAATCGATAGCATAAGTAGTTCTTGAGATATTTAACGATGTGACAGACAGACAAACAAAGTGAAACCATAAGGGTTCCTTTTTTTTGGTACCGAACTCTAAAAACATCATACAACTACACGATATTTAATAATTCTTAACACTGCACCCAGGATGGCATCTTGATTAACTCGATATAGTATTAATAATGCAAGCATCTTGGCCATGGATACTAAGCTGGTACAGTCGCCATCAGATATATCGGAGCGAACAAGGTGCTCACAAATATCTGAACACGACTATTGTCAAGGCGTTAAAGTGCATGTTCAGAGTACAGATATATTTGATGGCGACTGTACATCATCCCTTAAAATAAACTTGGTACAACATAAATAACCCTAAAAGGGGTAGCGTACCTAGTAGACTACTGTTCGGTATAGTGGGCAAGCCAGTAGGTATAATACGATTTTATTTGGCTTTCGTTATAAATAACTCACGTAGGTTGTTTATCCTGTTGTGTTAATTAATGTCCGAAACTATTTTTATCCTTATCCGGTACAAACATCGGATTCACCTCATCTCTGTTTTCCTTGTTACCTCGCTTCGTGCACGCAAACTTATCCCTACTATTCACATGCTCTTACGTCAAGGGCATAAAGACTTTTTTAGAACGTCCCACGCACTATTTCAGTGTTTCGCCATTTCCCGCCTCTGCAAAATTAGTGCTCCCTTGAGAGCTACGTGCTTTTGTTTCAACCCTAAAAAGAGACGCGTTCCTACTTAGGTTCTTTGTAGTGGCCAATTAAAAATAATTGAACTTCCTTTTAGGATAGCTGTGGGAAGAGTGCAAACTGAATTATTGAACAAAAGTGGTACGAAGTGTCCTGACCTGTGAATTGTTTACGTTGAAGTGCTTTAAGTTACGCTGAGTATGCCAATAGTACTTATACAAACTAACTAAAATATGATAGTAAAAAGGCATGATTTCATTTAAATTAGGGATGTCACTTCCGTCTTGAAAATAGATTACTAAATAATCGATTATTTTCCTCCAAATTAAAATCTATTAAAAAACAATCGATTTCTTGAAGAATCAATAATCGATTTTTTGTTTTTTTTCCTATGAGGTCGGTTCCACGGTGATTATTATCATGCGGTACACTTATATCATGATCAGTATCACAAGAATGTTGACGTGTATTGCAGTATCGTGATAATATCTGAGAAAATCCGGATATTCTGAAATCCGCGATACTTAAGGGGCGTGGCTTCAATATTAGCTTCATTGCTAGAAAACTTGCAGTACGTACCCAAATGAAATCTAAAATCGAGCCTCACGCCACCCGTCTCACCCCTTGTATGTATGTATGTATGTATGTAAGCACTTTATTGTACACAATAACAGGTTAAAACAATATACATGTCACATAAGATTAGAGTACAAAGGCGAACTTATCCCTATGAGGGATCTCTTCCAGCTAACCTTTGAGGGATACATACAACCTTACCCACCCCTAACCTTATACCTTGTTTACATTGAAGTGCTTTAAGTTACGATTATGCCAGTAGTACTTATACAGACTAACTAAAATATGATAGTATACTTCACAAAAAACACAATTCCATTTAAATCTTGTTACGCCATTTCACGTCATCTGACTAAGCGCAGTAAGTCATAGCCAATTGAAGACCGTGAAATCGAACATAAAATGGAAACCCGAAGGAAAAGTATTCGAATAGTCACAGTTTGGTAACACTATTGTTCTTTGTTTCGACAATCGATAGTTAAACAAAGGCTGAATAAAAAATGATAAGCATGAGTTGCTTAGTTCGTGATATAACTGCCATTCACCTATCTGGGTTATATAAAGTCTGTCACGGCAGTCGAATGCAGTGTATAGGTCAGCTGGCCATACGTCACAGCTATTTTTGTGACTAGTTTTTTTCGGAATTTCGCCCGTATTCTCATATTCCTATACACCATCTGCTGTATGGTATGACACATCCGGACCGCCCGGTCGATACAATATCGGCCTACTTTTTTGCATAGGTACACCTGTTGTGTCAGTAGCACTGAGGTACTCCAAATCTCTATTTGATGAAGCAGTATAATCCTATTTGAATTTAATCTACAAAGTGCTTGCCGACGGATGCGAGCCTGTTTACTGGAGAGTAGACTAATCAAATCCTGTTATGTTTAAAAATATTCTCCGAATATGATATGACGGAAAGGAAGCTAAAGAGTTCGCCTTTGAAGAATGGTGTTACCGAGTTTATAGATGGAGCGTTTTTATTATTAGCACTCAACCAATTTACCGAACACTCCCGCTCTATTAGAGGCCCTTGTGGAGTGCAATTTGGTTTCTAAATAGATTTAAACCAGCCCGTATCGTAATACATGTCACGTAGTATGCAGCTTGGAGCGTAGGCGAGGAGATACGGATCTCATTAACGTTTCTGCAATTCTTTCCGCGGCAATTCCTGCAATTATCTCCCTTAGTGCTTTTATACGACTTCTCGTTTGAAATGAGTTGTCTTCATTTAAAATTATGATAGTTATTAATTTATACGTATTTTTCCCTTTTTTTATACTATGGATAATTAAATATAAAACTCCTTTTGTTGATTGAATTCAATCGTTACGTGTTTCTCTCCGAGATTTATTGTTTTCCTTGTTTTATTTTGAAACATCGTACAGTTACAGGCGTCCTTGCGTCACAAAGAATTTGAATACAATACCTTTACATTGATTATTTTGTTGTGTCACCACTTATTTATCTTCTAACTCACTTTGTCCCATTACCTGTGTAATAATTTTATGGCGTATTATGACTCACTCCTAACTAAATTAGGCTCGATCACTTATTTCTTACTGATTATTAAATATGTTTCTATTAGCGACCCACTGTTGTCAACTAGCTTGGCGTCGAAAACTATTAATAAGTACCTAATTAGAAAAATATTTCAGTGTACGCTCATTTGTCATTTGACATAGTTGATTTAACTCACGGTATAGTTCATGGGAATGTATGACGCATGCGTGCGGACTCACGCACCGGTCATATGTACCTACTAGCTCAACCAACATACCAAGACCGGCACAGTTGCTAAAGGTACACAAGTCAAGTCCTATTGATGAAGAGGTCGTCTTATAGTGGTCATTGTGATTAAGATTAAATCTCTATCGAACTCAACTGTATGAGGCATCGCCACCTTTTACTTTTCTTTGTTTTTCAGCTATAAAGTAGAGTAGCAGCTAGAAAGTCTAAGTATTATAGAAATATTAAATTCGAGAGGAGTTCTTTTCCGCAGAATTTTATAAACAACAAGAAAGGGTTTTTATTCTAACTTTGTTTCATTTGTCATATTTCGGCTCTATGATCTCCCCGAATAATCACCGATAACGAATGGATGTGACGATATATTTCTTCTATTGTATTATGGACCTGATACAGTGTTATCAATAAAACAGCAGCATAAAACGTCCTAAATTGACTTGGAGCCGGGATTTTTTTGGTTTTTTATTTGGATGATTCATTAATTGTGCCACTTGAATAATGTACGTGCATGCTACCATCTCCGTGCACATGTGCATGGTATTAATTTTCAGATACAATAATTATAATTTCTTAATTTTGTTTCTGTGTGCAAGACAATCAGTGTTGGTCATCATTTGCGAGAAGTTCATATTACTAATTCCCATTTTAAGGTACAAACAGAGCCAGCACCTCTTAAATTTTACAGAAAAAAAAAAGTCAAATTAGCTCTGACTTGTCGGCGAATATATTTTGCGCCATGCTATACTGGTACGTAGTTACAACAACAACAATTAGTCATATGAACAAAGTCGAGATTGTTCAAGTTATTAAACCAAATGGAAAGCAGAGTGTGATATGATAAACGGGGCGGATTAAACAAATGTCCATTACCAGCCATTGACCCCGGTGAATCATAGTTCAGTTACAGGTTACTGATTATTGTAACCAAAGCAGTTACTAGACTCCTCATTTTAGGGTTCCGTAACCAAAATGGCAAAAACAGAAACCTTATAGTTTTGTCATGATAATACTGGCCAGCTTAGCTAAGCCAACATTATTGTCATAATAAACTTTTTTGACTGTCATTTGTTTTTCTTTTATCGAGCCCATCATCAGTTTGTTACGTGGGAGCGAGTTGTCTAAAATGGGAAAACTTTAAGTTCGTGTAGTAGTTAAATAGTGCGCTAGTAAAAATTTACCACAGAACAAGTTCGTTGAGGTTTGTCATAATCGTTAGGGTCGTCTTTATTCTACGATTGCGCGGTGGTGCTTTTGAGTTCAAGGGAGGAATAACGTGCACTAATGATGCCCCATTCTTGGGACGACGACGCTCTGCTACAGCAGTAGCCAGCCAGTTACATAATTGTTAAAAAAATATATATATAAACGGATCGCCGTGTTATCTATCATCAATCCGTGTTATCTGTTGTGGATTAGGCTGCCAGTATTCACCTCGAATTTCACGCCCACTTTACTTGCGTGAAATATTATCCGACATTACTTACATATTTTAATGTAACCAAATACTTGAATATAACCCTCTCACATAGGTGACGTAGGCATATACCTGTAGGTACTACAGTATTGTGGGAATTTAACGTCCTTCATAATTCTTCTAAAATTGTAACCGTTATTTTTGATAGCTTTACTCGAAAATAATAACGTTTTACGTGTTCGGAATAATAATTTGCCACGTACTGTGCCAGTTATTTGCCAAGTTTGCGCGGGGTTCGTTTTATGGGCGCTTTCAGAGAATTTTAGGCGAAACACGTGCTTTGCTATATTAACAATTTGTACTGTCTCTCTGAAAAGTAATCGGTTAATTTATGGCATTGTTAGGTTAAAATTATAAAATGCTTATAAATCTGATAACTCGGCGATTAGATAACAAAATCTTCGTAAGATAGAACATTACCTATATGGGTGATTCTCCAAAATTTGTTTGCAACAATTTTCACATATTTATAATAATTTAATCCAATAAACACGACTCAAGCCGCAGCAGCCATTTTGTTATTAGTGCAGTCGCCGACTTTCCTGCGGAAACGCGTTCTGTGCCAGTCAAACTCTCAGGCCCTAGGTAAGTCGTTTTGAGGACAGTTGATTAATTATTCATTTTATAAATTTTTGTGAGTGTTCGAGTTTCAGGATTATATAATGACTAAATGGTTGGAGTATTTAAACCTATATGTAATTCGCTTTATCCGTTAGGCCCCACTTCGCATTAAAGTCGACATCCAGATATTTGTAACGCGTGACTTACACGACTACAGTCTAAGAGATTTAAGACTGTTTTATTGACAGCTGTCATACCGGTACAAGGAACGTCAAATATAACATAAATTGTACTTCGATGACAGCTGTCAAAAGAAGAGTTATATTTCGTGGGGTCCGGTCTGTTCATGTTTACAAGGACTATATAGTAACTTCGTACTAGTGTTCAGTGAAAGTGACATGATGAGAGACTTCGCTCTGTCCTCATTTGATTTTATTTTTAAACTGACGCTCGGAGACCTCATACATCTCTGAGGATATTTATTTATTAGATTTTATTATTTTCATGTTGACGCTTAGGAGATAATATATCTCACAATATTTTATTATGATTTGTGTACCTTATTACTTTTAATCTTGACGCTTAGAGACCTTATACATCTCTAACAAATCTGGATTGTTATTAGTTTCTTAGTCTTATTTTTGTCATGTTGCACTACATTTAATGAATGATATTTTTATTATTGTATTATTTTTAATTGATATAGATAGATTTTGCCTTGTAAAAGTGCCCTTGAGGCCTATTTGCAATATAAATGTTTTGGTTTTGTAGACTGTACATATTTACAGCAGAGTCAGTCGCATATTCAAAAGGTTCTAAACTGACGAACCATGATTCTATTCCGCGACTGTACCTGGTAGGCTAGCACAACTTGCCGCCAAGTCTCATCTCGCGCGACTCGTCGATTCCTGTCTCGCTCAAACTGTACGAATAAGAAAGAGGACCGTAGATTTCTCTCTGCTCGCGTCGCGTCGCAGCGGCAGTTGTGCTAGCCCCGCTGAGTAACTAGTTGAATAGTCTGTCACGCCACAGATATGCATCAACAGCCACGACCACGATATTATCAAACGGAAGTAACAACTTTAGATCCGCCGTTCAGATTTACTTCAAGAAGTAGGTATGAGTCAGTCGAGTGCGACGCAGTCGTGACGTCGCATGAGAATAGAATAGAAATAGTTCAAAGATAAGTGAGAGTGATAGAATACATCTAATGGTCGCATTTATCGCAATTGATAGAGCGTCTCTTTCCTACTAATGAGTGAAACTTATGGAAGAGTTCTAGTACCTGAAATCCCTCGTGTGGTCGCGGATTAGAATAACCCCACTATCTTTCCTTCCGTGGAATGTTGTGGCGTTAGGCTAGCAAAATATAACGCACACTTTCTCTAAATAAACTTAAAATTACTAAAAAAAACACTAAACATTCAATATCCATTAAATGTTTAGTACATTTAATGGTATGTGTTTCTTTTTCTTTTTTTGTGACAATATATATATTTGTACTTTAATATCATGTGTTCACCCTTTCCTTTTTCATAATACAAGCTAAAATTCATGTATTAACTATTGTGAAAAAGAAGCTACAGATCTCGATAAACATTCTACACCTTTTTACTGACGTAATTTTATAACCACACAGCAAAAAGTTAATAGATGTTACAATTAAATATTAACATTATTTGAATACGCCACTCTTTAACGATAAGACCGCCTGTTGTCTACCTCTGCTTATATCTCGTTATGTTGTTTCTGACCTGCTTTGTATTTTTATTGAGGTGTTCAATAAAGAGTATTTGTATTGTATTGTATTGTAATATTTGTAATACGTCGAAAATAGACGAGTGCTCGTCAAGGGCTTCTGCCTTATGCCACTTGTATTGATACCAATACAAGTGGCATAAGGCAGACTAAAAAGCCCCCAACTAAAAAGTGTATGAATTACAATATTTAATTGTAGCTAATGGATTTATTTACCATCGTTAAAAATAAGTGTATTTCCTTTACACTGTTAGCATGTGTTGTGTAGCATGACATGTAGACACATTCCGCACGCTGCAATTTTACCAGGAATCCGTCTGGAGAATTGCAACCTGTAGAACTGAACCGCCGATGTTCCACAGGGGTCAGTTATAGCGCCACTCCTGTAGAACGGGTGGTTGACGGACGCGCTGCAATTCTACCGTAAGAATTCTCGTTGCAACTCATGCACGTTCAACTGCCAAGTTAATAATGAACCACGCCGTCCACAAGTCAACATGCTCTGAAGCCCGCTCGTTATTTTTATCGCCACCACTAACTCTCCCGCTGCGTAATTCACTGTTCCCGCTCAAATGCGTAACGTGTTTTAGTTTTCACATCGCTTTGATATGGAATTAGTTAATGGGTTTTCGTGTTTAATGGGATTTACAAGTGGTTTATTAATAGGTTAATAATTGTATGTAAGTTCATATTTTCAGTAATATGACTACACTTTACTGTAAATACTGTAATATAGTCACCATCAAATGAGTGATAGTTTAATCTAACGCGTAAGATTTGTATAATTAAACTAACCTAACAATCAGTTGACTATCTCACTGGATAGGTTCGTGGCCTGTAAATAATGGCCAAGCTTCTAACGGGCGACAGGGGCCGGTTCAGAAAATAGACTCGTAGGTTGTGTAAGTCCCGTGATTTTCGCGTTAATCAAACTTTTTATTTCAATAATTGCTGCCTTATTAGGAAAGCCGTTTTATACCATGGTAACTTTTTTTTTATTCCACTTTGGTGACAATCAAGCGTGCAACCCACCTGATGGTAAGCAGTGAAAATATTTGAATGTCTATTAAATTTTCGTTTCCACACATGTCCGCATATTGTAATAATGACGCAGCGGTAAAATTATCTGATGTTTATAGTATGATTACCCTCTATAACTTGCAAGGCTGCTCGGAAATATCATGCTGTAACATCTCGACAATAAGGTGGTAATTTGATATTTGTTTTTATGATCCTGTTCGGTTAGATGTCTTTGATAGCGTCTGTGCAAAATACCAAATTGTGGGTATAAATTGACAGTTTATATTCCTCGATTGTTTTATGTAATGAAATTCAGTATGTAAATATCCTTACATAATTGAACAGACGTTCAAATATTTTCTTTCATCTGTATTTGTACTTTTCGTACTGTTTCCCCTTACTTCCCTCATATATAATACGAGTGCGTTACTGGACTTCAAGCCGTCTCCGGCTCAAACGGAATTGAGCCGGCGTTCAAATGAGATACAATTCTTGCAGCTTTGCTAACAACATATTAGCCTCCTGACGACTAGATATCAAAACTTGGCAGAATAAATGTTACTCTGTCAAATTGACACAGAGTCAAAACTTGATTGGGGCCTATGCACTATGTATAGGATGCCGGTCGTCAGGAGGTTAGAGCGTTAAGATGTAAGACTGTTGGCTTTTGTCTACAAATCAATCTGAATTTGTGGGCAACAAGATGAATTTTCGTTTTCACACATGTCCACATTCCACATATTGCAATAATGACACAGCGGTATAATTATCTCATATTTATAGCATGACAACCCTCTATAACTTAAAATTAGATTTCGTTATTTGAACGTTATGTTGATTGTTCCATCAACGCAAACAGCGAACAAGTTCCAGTCATATCATTCAAGGTTTTCAATCATGGTCGTGATTCATGCACCACCACGCTGTTTCCATCGGCCATGGTTCATTGATGATGCGTCCCATTACAACTGTAAACTGATATCGATCGGCGAACGAACAAACCGAGGTATAATAACTTAATAACATTATATCTATTTCTTTTTAGGGTTCCGTAGCCAAAATGGCAAATAGATTCGTCATGTCTGTCTGTCCGTCCGTCCGTATGTCACAGCCGATTTACTCGGAGACTAAGCATTACAATTATGAAATTTGGTAGGAAGGTGTATTCTATGAACCGCTACATAAAAGTGATGTGAAATTACAAAAACATTAAATTAGGGGTTGCACTTCATACATGTAACCGGTGGATGAAAAAAATAATTTAACACATATAGTCGTGTGGGGTATCTATGGATAGGCCTTTAAAAATTATATGGAGGTTTCTAAATAACTTGTCCATTTAAGTCAACCGTTGGTGAGATATTAGCTATCAAAGTCATATAAAGTGTGTCCCCCCCTCTAATTTCCAAACTATAAAGTTTAAGTCTTAAAAAAAATTGAGGTGATGTGCATTAGTAAATAATTTCAACAATTTTTGGTTTGAACAATATAGGTTTTACGGTTTTTGAGTTTTCGCTTAAAAACTGTCTTGCCCAAACAAAAGGTCGTAAGTGCCGTGAGTTCCCTATGAAGATACGACTTTTTAGATTCAATGTATTGGATGGTTATTTTAAATGTGGACTAGTAGGTGTTGGTACGGAACCCTTCACTGTGCGTGGTCAGACACGCACTTGGCCGGTTTTTTTTTTTTACTTAGTTCTGTTATTATGACGGAACGTAACGAAAATACTGAAGCTTGGTACTTGAGCTTGTTAACATGACGAAAATACTGAAGCTTGGTACCTGAGCTTCCAGTGTGAAGAAATAATGTAGAATTTACACTACACAAAAATAAACTGAAAAAGAAACAAAGAAATTAAATAACCGAACTAAATATTGAAAAATGCCTTCGTAACTCTGTCAAAAAATCCGTATTATATATTTATATTTTTTTTTACAAAAATACGATAGCTTTTTATTGTTCTAGTGCAATAACCGGGCAGATTTTTCAAAAGTGTTCCAGTGTTCCAAAAAACAATTAAAATGTGGTAAACGTTTATGAAATTACGCCCAGAGCTTCCGTAGAGAGCGGGATAGTTAATTACCAGAGCTCGGAATAGGTAGTGCCTATTTACCTAAACTTCGCGGGAGGACGTAACTAAGAGTGGTTACAAGCACCAAAAATAATTATTTCTTTTTAATGAATGCGGGATTTCCCGGGATTTACTGTATTATTCTAGAGGCTTAATACATTTCGCTTTACTTATAAATCTTGTTATATTGCATATTATTTGTTTAATTACCTTGAAATAACAATCAGTCATTAAAAATATAATATGAATCAAATTTAATCAAAAGGATTCCGAAATTTGATAGTTTTTAGTTGACTTAGACAGAATTATACTCCTTTCTTCCATGAGAGGGGACCTGTGTCCAGCATTAGGGCGTATATAGATTAGTGATGAGACAGAACTATGATATGGCATAGAAAATATCGTACAGATGTATTCTAATTTATTTCTAATATGATGGTATACATGTACTTATATATTAAATAAAACTATTTTTCAACCGATTATATCGCGTATAATCAATTTAAAATACGTTCCGTGACCACGAGTGCTGTAAAGGATTCGAAACGTCGGAATGAATGTCGGAATTTTCTATACGATATCATAGTTCTGTCTCATCACCAATACGCCCTAATGCTGGACACAGGTCCCCTCTCATGGAAGAAAGGAGTATAATTCTATCTAAGTCAACTAAAAGTATAAAATTTCGGAATCCTTTTGATTCAATTTGATCCATATTAAATTTTTAATGACTGATTGTTATTTAAAGGTAATTAAACAAATAATATGCAATATTACAAGATTTATAAGTAAAGCCAAATGTATTAAGCCTCTAGAATAACACAGTAAATCCCGGGAAATCCCGCATTCATTAAAAAGAAATAATTATTTTCGGTGCTTGTAACCACTCTTAGTTACGTCCTCCCGCGAAGTTTAGGTAAATAGGCACTACCTATTCCGAGCTCTGTTAATTACTTGCAAATTCACGCGCGTTAGAGGGGGTTATTTGCACTGGAATGGCCTTCCCATATATCTTTTCGACGTGAATCTAACAACTTCAAAACGGCTTACGCCACTCCTAATTCCGAATGTTCGCGGACTATGTCCGTCCCAACACGGTCACTTTCGTAAAACTAGTGCCTAGGCCAAATCTTGCGATTAGGTGCCAAAGCCTAATCTTAGATAGAATCTTAATCTCTTAATATTAGAAATAAGTATAGCACTACAAAATAGTGCTACCGGTTGTCTTCAGACAACCCTAAGATTTAAGTCAAGCATACAAAATTGTGCTCGTGTTGGTTCCTTGTTAGCTCGGTTCCCTGCACCTGTATGTCGTCCTTTGACCTCGCCTGAACTATTTCAGCTGATACATACGAGACGAGATCCAATTTAACTTGAACGGAGTTCTTATCGGCTTTCACAGATTGCCAAATATTGTTGTCTATGTAAGTTGTGCGTGGCAAAGTCAGGTATTCAAACTCATTGTGCGTATAGGTATCGAAGTTAATCAATTATTGGACTCAAATTAAGTTAGCCAATAAGAGGTAATATTAAACAAATAAGACGTATTCTGTGAAACGAAGTACATATCCTTGTTTTATGTCTGTTCTGCAAAACAATAAAGACCTTGTTCACGGACTAGAAACTAGGCTATGTTTTGTATTGCAAGATAGACTAGCCCTAACGATTACCATGTGTATGTGAACCATACAACAACGGTGCTAAGATACGCTAAATATGACTCATTATCGGCGGCCAACGGCCGGGTTAAGTAGAAAACTACATAATAAACCCAAGGACAGTATTTCTGAAACAAACCCTAGGAATAACGTTATTTTCCCCTACCTAATAACTATCGTAATATACATGAAATATCGAGATAGAACGAAGGAGTTCGTAGATTCGTACGGGAACCGAGCGTGTAACATTTTGCGTAGGTACCTGTGACGTTACGAGTGTAATTTAGTGACGGGAAACATAAGCCGCGCAACATCGATTAGCACGCGGCAATTACAATTACATGTAGGTATATTTCGTATCGATACAAAATATCGATAAGAACAGACAGAGGAAATGATAATTAGATCCAACAGAGGAAATGAAAAATAATCATAAAAAGGTCTTGGTTTCTCCTTACGGGGTTGAAGGAAAGAGTTCGTCAATTAGTATGGGACCCGCGTCAGGGGCGGCACACTCCATGTTTACGTAGAAAAAAAAATTAAAATACCAAATAAAAGCTTAATAAAGTTTTCTGCAACTTGTATATAAATGGGGAGATAATCTTCAAGGGACGTTGTTATTTTAGGATCATCCGAAAGGTCACATGAGCTTTGCTTTCCTTTGAGATACGTATTGAGTTTAAGTGTATTTTATTTTACCTAATACATTTGAGGAATAAATACACAGGTCAAAAGACGTTGCTTTTTGAGTTCGATTAAACTAAACTTTGTTTATTTTAGGTATTTCTGCACGACCGATTCTTACTGACCAGCGTTGACGAATCAGACTGTATCTACATACAGCTTGCATATATTTACTGGTGACGCGTTATAATTTCAGTATATTGATACATTTCTGCGTCTACCAAGATTTTTTTTTATATATATTGTCACAAGACTGACAAATTATAACTAAAAATAACATGAGAATATATAAATACATACACTTTTTCAAATTCATAACCGTTTTTGAACTAGGTACACGCCTCGTGTGAATTCATTGAGCTCAAATACGACGGGTTTATCTTGTGTATATTAGGTGTTGCTACGTTTATGAGTTGCCACCTTCCGGTTCCAAAATTAGATCAGCTCGGTGGAACCACATTACCGCATTGTCACCGAAGATATGCAAGTCCTAAATTTGTCCCTGCTGTTGTCAACACAGTTCATCCTCAATTTTTAAGGGACGGCAACGCGTGTGAGACTCCTTTTGAGTTGCGGGCGTCTATAGGCTGGGGTGGCCGCTTACCATCAGATGGACCGTAAGTTTGTTTGCCACCGGCGTTGTATAAAAAAAGTATCCCAAATTTGAGCTTAATCGAAGGTCAGGACGTGGTTTTAATTTAGCTTCCAAGATCTACAGTTTTTTTTTAATTTGATTTAAATTTTCTCGCTAAAACGTAATCCATTGCTTGTATGGACATCGCACTGCTATAAATGAACGAACCCCTTTGCATGACCATTCGAAGATTTATATATCAACTAGCAAAAACTGTTTTGACAGCAAAGCAACTGTTTGTAGAGATATGACGTCACTAGCAACATGGCGACGTTTCGATCATTTGAGTCACAGATAAGAAAAATTATACTTATTATAATTAATTATATTATGAAATTAAATGTTTTCATTGAATTGTAACTAGTTATTTAGCTTCTAGGAATTGTAAGCTATATTTAACAATACGTTTTATATTTTGTTTCATTACTCTCTGTTAAGTTCCCTATTCAAGACATACTTTTAGTTCCTTATCCAGTCTGCTAACTGGCCACATTCAAATTGTTATATTATTGTTGTGTTACTGCGGTAAAGTAAGTTGAATTTTGTTATAATTGTAAACTCGAAATTATTATTCCTTCTTGAACTGTAAATTAATATTTTGTCATTAAAAATGTATTACTTATTATAGTTAGACTTTCTTAAATTGTAAATTAATACTTTGATATGTATAAGTGCCCTTGTGGCCTATTTGCAGAATAAATGTTTGATTATGATTATGACGACTTCAACATTCAACCAGTGTAACTTGATCTCCAAAACTAGACAACTATTGTGCAGGTCAGAGTTATACTGGATGTTAGTTGTCGGCAAGCATTGTGATTGCCCAGGTCATCGCTCCACCTGACCCTTCGCTGTAGAAATGGCGGCCGTTTGCGCCGTGGCCTACTTTGGCAGACCCTGCGCCAGTGCACCCGCGCCGCACGAACAGTCGATGATCCTTCGCTCAGGAGATAGCTGATAGGGTTGCCTTTGCCTACTAGACTCAAGAGCAAATAAGAACTGGTACACTGAGTCTAAGGAATTCTCTCCATTCTCGAAAATCCAGAGTGATGAAACTAATGAATCTATAGAGAGAAATAACTAGCGCTTTGCATATACCTGCTGTCCTTTAATTGAAAGTCTGTAAGTGCGAGATGGATGTTTTACGTTACGTCCGACATAAGGACATAAAGATTAATTTAAAAGACTTTCTGAAAAAACCGCAATTAAATAATGGAAATAATTTTAGCGTCACATTTTTCACTAGGCTAAAACAATAACCAGTCGGGTGCGATATAATATGACGCAACGCAGAATCTAGTTCACGCCGCCGCATTTATCCCGTGCTCACTATAGACCAACTCCCAAAAATCTGCGTTCAAATTTAAACTTTAACCTTAATGATTTACGGTTGACAACAAAAATTTCGAAATCGGTCACCGTAAGCTTGCGAAATAACGCGTCAATGGCTAATAAAACGGCAATAATACGTTTACACCAAGGGTCATAAAAATATATGCTCCAAATATACTTTTACGATTCCGGATAAATATGTCGGCGATAAGGAGTGGCAACCCTGCGTGACGACAGGATGCGTCGGAGCCGGCGATACGAGGGTAGAATATTACAGTGTGCACTACGTGGTCCTTCGATGCGGACACGTCGCGCCACCCTTGGCAATTGAGTATGTTAACACTTGATGACATCCCATTTAGGTATGAATAAAATAGAATGATTTTTATAATATTTTCAATGATTACCTCGAGTTCTATGTATCGTATTTCACTGGGATTCTGATTTGATTTATCGATGGGATGAGCAACAGAGAACATTGGAATCAAGTACGATCTCAACAAGCTATACGATTCATTAAGCACCGTTCTCACCAGTCACCTCAAAGCTCACCCGTTTTTATATGGAAACTGTCAAATATCATTTGTCACGTTTTGACAGTTCCATATAAGAACGGGTGGGGGGGAGGACGAGTCGGTTTGTGAATAACAGAGGTTGCGTTTAGTCTCAATTTATACGGCAAAAAATAGTTACCGCCAAAGGCCACCAGACCAGAGGCGGTGCTCGCGTTGGCATACATATTGAGACTAAACTTAAACGCGTTCGTTTGTGTTTTGTTTCAAAAAAACTTTAGACACACTGGCGACGTTACTCACCACTTATTTGACATTTGATAAAACATTTTAGTCAACTATCATAACCACAAGTGAATCAACTACAAAAATGATTTACAAAATAGTAATCTCGATACGAAATAACGCTCGGCGGAACGTTAACACGACACGAAACATGATAAAATGCCGTGATTTCTGAGAATCTGCCGGTATCATTTTGTACGTCAGTTTAAACATCTATCTGTCGGTTTAAATTACCCGACCTTAACACCAGTAGCTGCACTGCAAAGAATGCACCGTCTATGAGTAAAATAACACTTAAGACTGAATGAATTGCCCCCCCATCGAGTTTGGCGGTCGCAAACGCTAATTTTAGACACCACTGGAGCTGTTTATCAATGATACATTCCTCCTGTCTTTTACTCATAAAATCCCCATCGATTTTGATGACGCTGACCATGAAATTTTGGTTTCAAGCAAGACGAAGCTGCTCCTTAAATAAAGAAAAAAAAATTGAAAAAAGTGAAGTGAGTGTGTGTGAGTGAGTGTATTTTGAATAAAGTGTTTATCTATCTATCTATCTATCTATCTATCTATCTATCTTAATTACTGACTAATTGACTTCATGAAAGGTGAATGTATCAAGATGATCAAGAGTCCACCTAAGACACCTGTTAAAATAAACTGACTATCAAAGCTATAATCTATTTTTATAGTCGCATTATGAACGATCGATTGCCCTCGTATCATTTAACACAAACACTGAACTATAGCAGGCAATTCGTGTTCGATACATGCTAAATCATCATATAAATACACAACAAGTGAAGCAGACCGGCTTGACTGGGTGATACCAGAAAAGTTGGTAATATTGATCGTATAGTGTCTTTATACTTTGTAGTAATATCGTGTACAATACTCTTATCTCACAAGCGCGGGTTAGCCATATGTAGTTATAGTTTTAACACATACGAACACATAGGAAATGTGAACTCACAGCTCCTACGCTGACGCGAATATACGTGCAAGTATATCACAACACGCCACCTGATTTTGGATTTTAATCAATATAAGTACATAACGATTACGCGTGTTCTTTAGCCAGAACGCAGCCATAGGTACTTGAAATTCACCTGACCTCAGACGCGCATAGAGAAAGTTCGCCAATAAATAATTGTCTTATTATGATATTCATAATCATTAATCACAACTGCAGCTAGATCCTAACGCTGTTTTCGTAAATAAATAAGCATCTTTTTTGTATTTAGGACGGGTTGCACCAACTTACGAATACAGATTGTTTGTTGCAACCTCCCTAAAGGTATAATAATTTCGGAGCCAACTGCATGTCGCAGCGACACTACTGGTTTGTTGGATAATTCTATGAAATAACTTTCGTAGCGAACAACATGTTGTCCAGCGGCAGACGGCATGTCCGCCGACTGTATCAGTAGTTCTGCCTACGCTGAGTGACAATACGTTTTTTTTTGCCAAATTGTATTAAATAGCTTCGTAATACGACTGCTGCCATCTGCTGCTGCTGTCTGCAGTTGGGTTTGAACTCACGACAGCAGACGGCAGCAGCAAGCGACGTGTCGCTAGGACATGTCGTCTGCTGTTGCTGTACGTAGTCGGTTGCGAACTTATACCTGGGTAACCTCCGAATGTAAGCGATGTTCGTTAAAATCTGGTTCAAATTGAAACTTGTCAATATTGCTGTATAATTTTTTTTTTATTGAAACTTTCAATGTTATACAGCTGCTGGAGCTACATTTAACGTTGATCTGTCTGTTATCGCTAGTAGGTGAAACCCGCCATTAATCACTTACTTAATTAGTCTTATCACTTACTACTGGTTTCACAATTACATAAGTATGTCTGTTCTACAGTTTTTTCGGCTGGGATCATCTCAACTGTACAAAAGATAACTTTGTGCAGCTAACTTGTAATTTAATAACATTATATTAACAGCGTCCCCCATCATATATCTGTAGGTATGTTTTATTCTACACTTGTAAATAATTGCGAAGCAGTGTTGCCAGGGCCGTTGGGACGAAAGTTACATTTCTTTTCTTGAAAAGTTACATTTCTAATGCAAAAGTTACATTCTATATATTTTTCATAATTACTTATCAAAACATTCGATTCTAAGAAATGAGTCGCCATATACAGCTACAATTCGGCGAGTTCGGCGACAGAATTACGCCGAGCTGATGGGCGGTGTCTCAAATGTCAGACCAAGTTGCAAGAGACGGACAGACAGAGTCGTACTGTGTAGGTTGTTTTGTCACCTTTTCTGTATGGAAGCCTATAAATTGTGTCGCTTGATCCCGGTTAGATAAAATTACCTTTCTTTTTAAACAGTCTCATTATCCTCAAAAGTTACAAAAAAATCCTTTACAAAAGAAGTTATTTACATGTTACGCGAGCCGGACAAAAGTTACGAAATTATGTAAGAAATGTAACCATCTGGCAACACTGTTGCGAAGTTAGTTGTTAATGTTATTATATATAGATGACCACTTAAATTGAATAAAGTAAACGTGCCGTCCGTTGCTCTCAGTATCTTTAGTTATTTACTGTTCACTTTCTTTTCCTGTTGTATAATGACGTGATCGATATTGTCACTACTTGCTTTGTGAAACTTTCATAACATAAAACTCAATTATGTCACGATTATACGAGTATTGTGTAGCCAGTAAGAGAGTGTTGCTTCTATACTAAACTATGTGCTATATCTACTGACATTTAATCTATTATGTTTTTTATACATCATTATGTCATTAATGAAGTGTAATTAAATAACGTAACTTTTAAACGAACATTAGGATTAGGACATGTCAACAGTTAATTTTTAAAGGTAAAAAAACGTACAGGCGCATTGAGAACCTCCACCTTTCTTTGAAGTCGGTTAAAAATGAGTGGCTCCGAAAGTTGTGTTATGAAATTACCCGGCTGGTGGACGCTAGCTGAATATCAGTTTTATAATACGAACTTTAATTAAAGTGGTTAATGAACTTTTCCAAAGACGTGTTTTTTTAAGAACTATATTATTACTTGGAATATTTCATTACTATTTTAAACTAGTCTGCTCTTCACGCTTAAACCGCTGAACCGATTTAGATGAAATTTGATATGAAGATAATATGAGTCACGAGGACTTTTTATCCCAGAAATCATCCCTTACGGGGGTGGAAAGTCGTATAGAAGAGCAATGACCAGGTAAGCGCTATACAAATAATAGCAATAAAATTCTATCGCGATGAACGAGTTTTACGCAGACGAAGTCGCTAGTAAAAGCTAGTAACTCTATATACTGTCTATAGCGAGTCGGGCATTTCCTTTGTGAAGCTACACTGCATAATATTGCATCTCGGCAGACCCCCTCGTTGTTGGTTGCTGGTCGTATAAAAAGATCACGTTTATCTCAGAACTTGGTTACCTTAATAGAGTTCCTCTTTATAACATAACAAATATAATAATGAATATTTGTTTAAATTTAACTAATGTGTACCTACTTGTTAAGTACAGTCGACGGCAAAAATATGTTTACACTTTTGTAATAAGGCAAAAAATGTAAACATATTTTTACCGTGGACTGTACATTCCAGTATTGAAACCAGGAAGCTAATTATAAATTATTATGTTGATCAATATTCTGCATGTACTTTCGTAAATTTATATGATACATATTAAGAAGCGAATGCGATAACTCCCTTTAATATTCGTTTTAACGACTTACTTTTTCTAAGATCTCTAGTTATTTCATTTGTGGATAAGTAGGATGTGCTCCTATAAAGAATAATGTACAGAGGGTTGTATATATACAGGAAACGGAGCATCTACAAATTATATACATATATACAACTAGCGAGCCGCCCCGGCTTCGCACGGGTGCACTATTTAATGGATGTTATTATACATGTAAACCTTCCTCTTCAATCACTCTATCTATTAATAAAAAACCGCATCAAAATCCGTTGCGTAGTTTTAAAGATTTAAGCGTACATAGGGATATAGGGACAGAGAAAGCGACTTTGTTTTATACTATGTAGTGATAGACAGGAGACCATGAAGAAACGAAAATAGAGAGATCTCTCAGGGACCGAAGTCCAACGAGAGTCGGTTGGAAGTTACATTTATGCAACTGACTTAAGAAACTTCGATAGCGCGATGCAGAACATGTCAGATTTGACAGTTGACGGGGGTGACGACACAAATTTAAGAAATTTTAATTTTTAAGAGAAGGTGTAGTTGTATTTAATGTAAGCGTTTTTTAGATAAGACGAGCGTTTTTAACTAGAAAAGTACCTACTTACCTTTAACGAGACCGCGCGGTGCATGGATACGCCTCAACTCAGTGACTTTACCATGAGTTTACATGACCGTACTCGCTAGCGACTGCGTAAACAATTTAGTATGCCGATTCTTAGTTCTATTGCGTAATCGCCAGAGGCGCTGTACTTTTTCCCATACCATTGTTTACGCAGTCGTTAGCGAGTACGGTCATGTAAACTCATGGTAAAGGCACTGTTTCCCAAACGCTTGGTGTATCTCTCATCCTTTACTTTGCGACGTGCTCTAGTGTTTTTCACCAGGTCAACCACTGAACTTAATATTATTCAACGCTCTAGTTGCAGGCGAAGTTTTCCCCGTTTTTAATATATTCCTTTGTCCACAGAGCCGTCGGTAAAACATGCTTGCTCATCAGTTACACGACAAATGCCTTCCCCGGAGAATACATACCTACAGTGTAAGTACAAAGTATTTATTAAACGAGTAA
Source organism: Epiblema foenella (assembly GCA_963556455.1). Taxonomy (NCBI): domain Eukaryota; kingdom Metazoa; phylum Arthropoda; class Insecta; order Lepidoptera; family Tortricidae; genus Epiblema; species Epiblema foenella. Next base: position 16,382,116 of record OY747106.1, read on the forward strand.
TTCTTGTATATATTTAAGTACCTATTTATTTATTTCGGACATCACGGAAACTACTCTAACGATTTTAATGAAATTTGTTATTTGGGAGTTTTCGGGGGCAAGCCAGGTCTCAATCTCGGGTAAACGCCGAACATAGCTCGGTCTCCCAGGTAGGTACTCGTGTATGCCTTGTTGTCATGTTGTGGACTGAACACAGCTTAAAATATTACACAAATAATCCTTGAAAATAGTTTTATAGATATAAAGTTATGAGAATTAGAGCGAGAAAAATAATTTCGAAATGTTTTTAATTTTCTCGCTCGTTCTTGTCTCGTTGTTCTTTTTTTGAACCTGACTGTGGCTTTATAGGCCGGGCCCAATAAAGCGATAGGAGTGCGCGGTTGGAGAGTAGCCTGGGGAAAATCCAGGAGAAAACCTCCGGCACGACCACGCGTGTGGTGCGTTATGTTCTCGTTATGAACTATTCAGTTATATTCCCATGTCATTTAAAAAACTGTGACTATTAAGAGTATGCTAAACGCTTTTTCCGTGTACGAAATAGACTTTTTGTACGTAACAGAAACGGGTATGAGATTTATCGACCCAACTTATCATTTCATAATTGTAGTTACTTATTTAAGCAATGACAAAAAAAACATATTCGTAGCCGGCGTCTATTTTTGAATGCAAAAATGACATAATTTTCGTCAGTGGCGCCGAATGTGTTAAGTCATCGATCTTTGGCTATCTTCGTAGCGAACTCTTAAGAAATGGCATACGACATACATTTGGAGGTGATAGTGATCTAGCCTCCTGACGACCAGCATCCTATACATAGTACATAGGCCCCAATTAAGTTTTGATTCTGTGTCAATTTGACAGAGTAACATTTATTCTGCCAAGTTTTGATACCTAGTCGTCAGGAGGCTAGACCAGTCCACGACAAACAAGCATACAGCCTGCCTGCTGGAAAGCGAACACCATATCCTATGGACGCTTACCGATCCTTTATTAATCCGAGTGTTCGCTGTGTTGGCAACTAAAGACAAATGCAGGTCGCTCATTCCCAGCGTGTACCCAACATGTAGTCATGGGCAAAATGTGTCAAATGTGTCAGTAAAAAGAAAAGATTGATATACTTCATTCCTTCACTTTGAAGTATATCACTCATTTAGTTCACTAGTTCAGGTTAGTTCAGTAGCTCAGCAGATCCATCTACGATATAGGTAATGATATCACTCATTCATTCAATCATGGCGTCTATGTCACGCTCGGAGCGAATGAGTGGGTAAACGATATGATTCATGAACTGGTCTGACTGAAGTATTGAAGTATATTAATCCGAACTGAACTAATGAATGAAAGAGTGATATGAAGTGAAGTTCATGTCTCTCTTTCATTCACTAGTTCATTTAAATCATTCATTCGTGAACTACCCATGTCTACAGCACAGCCGCCTCTTTGGGAAACTATAGTACAATACCGAACGAAAATACTCTGGTTGTACAGTCAAGGAATTTAATTCCCTGCCCATTTCCTTAGACATTCGCAATGCATTAAGGTCGAAAATTCTGTTGCAGTAATAGTACCTATAGAAATGTCCATACGTATTATTTGTCACTTCACATTACAGATAATCTCTTTGCGAAAAGTTATTATTTGTTTTTCTAATTATGAACATGTGTCAGATAATTTTCTACGTCATTAATTTTAAAAATAAAATGCTTGCCGCTAACCGTTAACTATTAAAGAGCTCAAATACTGAAGTTACACCAGGAAGGATAGGGATTCATGAGATAACTTCAGTTCACTATGTCAACGTGGTTAATCTGTTGCTAGTCACTAACATAAAACAATGCATGCGACATGTTTAAGTAACGTCGTGCTCTAGCTTGCTCTTATGGTGACAGTTTGCTATAAGATATTGAACCTTAGGTGGGTTGGAAATCAATCCTTGACTTTACACCTAAATCTGTGGTATGACCCAATCGTATTTTATAAAGTGATAACCCGTGTTAATAGCACAGAATAATTAAAAGTAGTTACGTACATAAGGTTTTCTGACCAGCTAGTCATTGCATCCCGCTCACACGCGCTAGCCGCATAGCACGTGCTCTTTCGTTCCTAGCGCGATAGGGTATCTTGACACCGCAGAGGTGTGCCAGAGCCGAGTTTAGCTGAAGCGGCTAGAACAGGCCTCTTAATAGTATTGTAACCACCAGGTTACAGTATTTTTCTTCGGCACACCATATTTAACCCGTATTTATAATAATTATAGCCTATATAGTAAACCGATCCATTGTTCGCTGAGTACTTATTAGCCTGATTAAAAGGTGAACAATGACTAACTGTAAATGATAACAACCGGCAATCGATCTTTAAAATTTGATACATACATACCATAAATAATGACTGATGCAACATTAGTCCTTGAATTTTTATTCATAAACGAAACTACTAGATGTTTTATTTATAAAAGGCAGAGGTCATAGGATTCCTCGGAGATAATTTGGGTTCCTTTTTCTACAAGAGCTGTAAGATTTGTCTTTGCGAGGATTGAGTTGTTTGTAACTCTACAGAGTTGCCGACTACTACTTCGCGAAAAACGACATATGTGTCATTCTCAGACAAACTCATGGAAGCGACAATAACCGGCTTATGACATGGCCAGTGACAAAGAAGGAACTTTTGCTTGAGGATCTTGTATGTGAATCCTATTCGCAATTATATTCATGGTAGTCATAATAGATTGTACTAGAAAATTGCCCGTACAATTCCTAATCAATAACCGTATAATTTCAGATTCGACAATTACTCAGCCAACGTGATGGTGGACGGCAAGCCCATCAACCTGGGCCTTTGGGATACGGCGGGCCAGGAGGACTACGACAGACTGCGGCCGCTCTCGTACCCACAGACCGACGTGTTCCTCATATGCTTCTCGCTCGTTAACCCCGCCTCCTTCGAGAACGTGCGCGCTAAGGTAATAACTCACAACCCGGGTCTGCGGCGGGCCAGGAAGACTACGACAGACTGCGGCCGCTCTCGTACCCACAGACCGACGTGTTCCTCATATGCTTCTCGCTCGTTAACCCCGCCTCCTTCGAGAACGTGCGCGCTAAGGTAATAACTCACAACCCGGGTCTGCGGCGGACCAGGAAGACTACGACAGACTGCGGCCGCTCTCCTACTTATATACATGCACTATAATAGATTCCCGTGTCGTTTGACAATGTTCTACAAACAGATTTTAAAACTTACGCACCAATACTCAACCGCACGCCAAAACATGAATTTTAAACCAAAATTTGCATATTTCAGAGTTCACTACCATCGCAACAAGTTTCTGGAATTACGTTTGCAAAATTAGTCATTTATATTATCGTAAGCACTATTTTAGTACCTAAACGGTAAATGCACCATGAAATTGATATTATGTGGTTAAAGCATTGACGTTGTCTTATTGGCTTTTAATAAAAGAAGTGTACAGTGTCAGCGAGTTTATGAATCATTGCCCTTCCTCGTTGACGGAATGATTCATATCATCTGGAGTAGAATGAGGTCCGATGAGGCACAAATCAGATGGCGATCTTAATGGCAGTTCTGTTGAGACACTTAACACGTTAAATTCTTGGTCCGTAGTTTTATGACATAACATAAAACACTACAGTTATCTTCTTAAGTCGTAATTTACGGAACGTTAACTAACATGCGGTATAGGTTTATAACTGTCGTTTGATGACTAAAACTCACTATACTAACCGATGTACCGGATTGCCATACGTGGAGCTGTAAATTGTTGTATCATGGTTGTCTCTTACACAAAACTAACGGACCCACAAACAAAGCGCACAAATAAATGACACTATATCTACGCCACTACGCACTATAGCTACTAGTAGCGCCTTTAGGTCATGTCAGGTTTCGCCCATCATAATTAATATACTGCGCCAGGTATGGCAATCCGGTACATCGGTTAGTAGTGTCAGTGACACGACCTACGGCATCAGCTTAACGATGATATGCGGACGTAAGTGTGAGTGTGTCGTCGACAGTGACGTCACGGTGTCACGAAACCGGATTGTTAGACCTTATTTTCTTAGAACGTGGTTTCTCCCGCCCGTACGTGAACTATGCTGTATTTTCTATTTAAATACGGCTATATGTATAAAATTGGTGTGGCCGATCGTGGAGCCGCTCTCGTTAAGGACAGACACATGACAGATAAGGCAGCTGGTTGATGTTTCTAGCAGTGAATAAATGAGACTAAGACACTCAAGTAACTGCTACTATAGCTTTATGATTAACAACTTCCCGTAAGGTGATTCATTCGCTCGTTTTTCAATTGGCATAATAAAAGATACGGTTTCAGAGGAATTCCCTGCCTCGGACGCCCCGGTTGTTGAATGAACTTCCTTTCGAGTTTTCCCCGAGGGACTTGAGTCTGGGGCTCTTCAAGAAAGGAGTGTATAAATTTTGAAATGGTCGGCACATGTGACACCCCTGGAGTTGCAAGCGTCTATAGGCTGCCGTGACCGCTTACCATCAGACGGGCCGTACGCTTGTTTACCACCGACGGTATATAAAAAAACCGGCCAAGTGCTAGTCGGACTCGCGCACGAAGGGTTCCGTACCATTATTTATAAAAACGGCAAAAAAATCCGTTTGTTGTATGGGAGCCCCTTTAAAAAAATATTTTATTCTATTTTTTTAGTATTTGTTGTTATAGCGGCAACAGAAATACATCATCTGTGAAAATTTCAACTGTCTAACTATCACGGTTCGTGAGATACAGCCTGGTGACAGACGCATGGACAGCGGAGTCTTAGTAATAGGGTCCCGTTTTACCCTTTGGGTACGGAACCCTAAGAAGATACTAACTTAACTGTTTGTTCCAGTGGTTCCCCGAGGTGAGGCATCACTGCCCGTCCACGCCCATCATCCTTGTCGGCACCAAGCTGGACCTCCGCGAAGACAAGGACACCATTGAGAAGCTTAAGGACAAGAAACTCGCGCCCATCACCTACCCGCAGGTGCGTATCGTGACGATGATGCGGGGAACGCCCGGCGGGAAAGTCGGCCTGTCGACAGCTTTGCTCTCTTTATCTGCCGAAATTTCACCATTTGAGCTGCCAATGATATATTATGATTTATTTATCTGACAATATATAAATATCACTTAAAATTAAACAGTCAATTTTTATGGAACTGAAATTGTGATCGTCAGTTATATAACATTTTCAAATTGCGTTAAGAGGCCTTATAAGTTTTAAAATGTTTTGATTTCAAATTATGGCAAAGGTATTGATAATACCAATAAAATTATTAAAGGCTACGATGATTTTATTAAAACTTTAGATGGTAACATAGCCATTATTTTATTTTATTGTGTGTAGTAGAATTTAAGCGCAAAAATTAAGTTTTTAGCTTGAAAATGGTCGATTTGGAGTGATGTTTGAAACGATATTTCTAAATGAAAAATCCAAAATTTAGATTTAATTTATGACATAAGGTTGAAATAGTCCCGGTCTAGATAGTAACACTGAGAAAATGTCAAGATACGTATCAATTCAAACAGAAAGTGGCGTAAATAGATTAGCGTTTTTTAACTGATAAGGACCCTTAAAATTATCAATATTTTACAAGTAGGTAAGTATATAATAAGTCAACAAGTTACAAAATAAAGATTCAAGATTAAGATGTCAATACGTTAAAATGATGACCACCATTCACCATCTCTGGATCGTCATTAATCCTAAGACTACCCACATAATTCAAATAACCAATTCTGTCCAGTTGAGTTCTAAAGTCTTCTAGCGAAAAGTGCAATATCGTTTCCATTCAACCTTCTAAAACCCAGCGTTTACCGCAAAGAAACCAAACGATAACATAACAATACAATACTTTTATCTCACGAACTCGGGTGAGCCATGGTTGTGTGAGATATACATGCACATTGTCTATGTGTGCGTCAGCGTAGGAGCTATGCGTTCACATTGTCTATGTCTTCGTATGTGTCACAACTACAACTATGGCTAACCCAGGCTCGTGAGATAAAAGTACTGTACCATATGGACGAATTAGCAGCTCTCGTGGCCCAGCGGCGCCCGCGTGCCGCGTGCGGTATGCGAGGTTAAGCAACGTGAGCCGGGGTCAGTTCTTGATGGGTGACCGTGTTTTGGAAGGCAAGTTAAGCCATTGATCCCGGCTGCTGTCTGTGGCAGCAGTCGTTAAGCTAAGTTGGAGGCCTTCGGGCGGCTTGAAAACTTGACAACCACGTCCTTAGGAGTATCCATCGATAACCCACCGTTACCCTACACGTGATCCCTGGGTGGTGCTAAAAGTGAAACAAAACTGGCAACCGTACTTTCTTCTCGAAGAACCTTAAGAGTTTCGGTTCGAAATAATTGCCTTATTTATTTATTTAAACTTTATTGCACAAAAAGAATATAAGTACAAAGGGCGGACTTAATGCCATGAGGCATTCTCTACCAGTCGACCATAGGACCAAACAGAAACTAGCAAATGTGGGCGCAATGAGAAAATATAATATATAAATAAACATACATATAATCGTAACTAATACCATACGATAAATAATAAATGTGGACGGATTTAACGGCTTTAAACCTCTACTAAAACTGTTGCGGTCTACATTTGATCCTGTATGTTCTCGTTTGCAGGGCCTAAGTATGTCTAAGGAGATCAACGCAGTGAAGTACCTGGAGTGCAGCGCGCTCACACAGAAAGGCCTGAAGACAGTGTTCGACGAGGCGATCCGCGCCGTTCTCTGCCCCGTGCCGCCCGTCAAAAAGAGGCGCGCTTGTCGCCTGCTGTAAACCAGCCGCTACAGGTATGTACAAATTAATCAACTTATACGTTATAAAAAACCTCCAACACAAAAAACAGCTACATTCCCCAGCAGATAAGAAGTCAATCCTGACACTCCATACATTTAGTAACCTAAAAGTGAGTTTTTAGGTTATAAAATTTAAACCTGCCAACTGTAGAAAGAGAATTAAATAGAAGGAGGATTCTCCCAGTAGCTCGATTCCACTCACATCTCACATTCGGTTGAAACCGCTCAACCAATCTCACTGGAGCGCAAACTCTTAGAGTATTCCGGTGTTCCAAACCACACGCGTGGTCGTGCCGGAGGTTTATCGCTTTATTGGGCCCGGCCTATAAAGCCACAGTCAGGTTCAAATAAAAAAAAAAAGGAGGATTAGCGAATCACCAATGGGGACGGACTAATGATAGGCTGACTAAATTAAGATGTAACAGAAGACTGATATGGATGTAGCACAATTCTGACATCTCATAATTACTTAATTAGTCGTGCCGTATATACATTGGCGCCAAATTTATATTAAGCCAATAGGCTTGAATACATTGATGACGTTTCGGTGACACAGGCCGGTGACACTTTGTATCTCGTTCCCACATGTGTTGGTGTCTATGCTTGCATCTCTTTCGCACATCTTTTTATGTGTGTATTGCCGGCTCCAGTCTTATCCTTACGTCTCCAATACAAAACGTAGCTACAGCCAGCCTTAAAGTCACTTTTAGGTTATAAAATGTATGGAAATGACAGGTGTCAGGATTGATTTCTTATCTGCCGGGGACTGTAAGAAACATCTCCGACATCTCCGTTTTATCAAGACTTAAAAAATGCACTCAAATCGGTTCATCTGTTAGGGAGCTACGATGCTACAGACAGACACATATACACGGAAACATAACATCCCCACATTTGCGTTGCGTGTCGGGGGTTAATAAGCACGTTGTTGTAGAGACTAAGAAAGTAATAGAGCGATGAGTGAGTTGGAGGGCCGAGCTCGAAGTGAGGCACTCTAAAAAATACGAGTCCTAATGACGATATTGTTGTTATTAATAGCAATTTCGACCCGCCCTCTACAAATTAGTGTAACTACAAATCCATGTCACTTTTGCAACAGAGCTTTGTTATTGAGGTGGAGGTGCTGTTTGTCACTGTAGTCAATCAATGGGTCCAATCGATGTGATTGTGACGTCATGATAACCTTCTTTACCAAGCCATAACATAATTTTAAATTTCTCGGCCTTAAATAATTAACCTTGAGTCTTCAGATTGAGGGTTTGGTTAGTAGTAGTTCTTTAAACCCAAAGTGATAATTTTTGTTATGGTCAAGTGTCTCCCCCTCCGCCAGCTAAACGATGGGTACGGGGCGTGTGAAAATAATCATGGTAGTAGTATAAATAATGAATTTAAAAGGAAAACTATCCAGAGTAAGTAGACATTTATAAATAGCCGAACTTAAAGAAATAAACTTAGGTCGGGTTTTATAAAGATCCGTTAGACCAAATGTTAGATCAAATTTCAGTAAGTCAGTACATATTTTGACATAACAAACCGACGTAAGGTCTAACGGATCTTTATAAAACCGAACCTTAGAAAACATTCGTACAATTTCCATTAGTTACTTAGATAATGTTATTAGTAGAGTCAAAAACATAGTGAATATTCGTTTCCGAACTTCGAAGTGTGCATAATCTAACGGTTGGACAACTACAGAACCTTATATCGCGTAGCACGACACGCACTTGGCTGGTTTTCATGGTAACTAGGGTTTACTTTCCAAACAGTGACATCTTCTTACTGTTTATTCCGCATGTATTATTTTTTGATGTATTTTTTGTTCCAGATTAGCATAGACAGCGGTGGAAGCCAGTGTGCAAACAGCATAGCTTTCTTATATAGCGCCACAGACCGTCGCTAGACGCAACCGATGTGTGCTGTATAAAATGGACTACAATATGCATACATAGATGTTAATTTACTGTTAATACGCATTAATAATGTAACGTGGGTCGGTGTGTGTGATCCGTATACTATATAACGGTTTTTTATAAATTTGGAACTACCGTCGCCTTGCACAAGGTCGTGATTCCTTCGCAACTCACTATTGGGTGCTTACTCTTAACGCGTTCTTTGCTTTACATTAAAAGTTACATTCCTACATTTGTTAATAAACAACCTTGTTCGGTACAAATTGTTTCATGAATTTACGTTTTTCGAAAATGGAATTGTTGAAAGTTTTTATTAGGCAGAGATTATATTTTTCGATTGTGATTCGTTTATTTTTTGTTCTCGCCTGTTTCATCGTAGTGTGTATAAGTACAGTATTCGTTAAGAAGTTAACATTTGTATTCATTGTGTATTAAACTAGTTGAAATTTAATCAAATGACTTCCATTAAAGCTAATCTAACTTTTTGTCTTGTCTTTTGACTGGAGGCAGTTCAATGAAAGTATCATAGTTTATGAGACCACAGACAGAAACATTCAAACTAAACAGTGATTTTTGCAATTAAGGTGATGGAGTGGACAAGCGCTCTTCATACAAACTTTGTGCAAGTTTTTCTTCGTTTGTGTTTGCACTACAGTTATGATTTTAAGTCAGTATCCTTATTTTTCTGTTAGCTTATAACCTGAAGAGAAACAAAAATATATTTTTTTGTTTTTCATTTTTTTTAATATTAATATTTTTTTTCTTCAGGGTCTTCGCATATCCAATATTTACAAGCAAAAAAATAATTCAGGAGTGCCAAAACCGACGAATAAAAATTGCACAGAATTTGTATGGAGAAGGCCTTGCCCTACCCTGCGCCTTAATGTGTTCCAGTAACTAGACCTCTACACTGTATTATACAAATGTTCACTATACAATTTGTCATACATTTTAGGTGGCCATGTAAGGATGAGTACTATCGTTATTTTCCTACCCTGAATTGAAATTGGCACTCAGGTGACAATTGTAAAGTTATCAATAGGTGCCTGGTCACAAACACTGTGGCTATTGCCACCTGACTGACAATTAACCCTTCGACCGCCGTCGTCTGATATATGAGACAGTGACAGCGTAAATGATACCTTCTTTATTTATGACAAGAGTTGAAAATTGAGAATCTTTTTTGACTTTCGGCAGTTAAAAGGTTAAGTGGGTCATTGTCAGTTGTAAAAACAAAAGTTGTCCACCCGGTGGTCAATAGTTAACGGTTTATGTACATGTAAGTTATGTTTTTATTACATGGATTTATAGTTACGGAAACACCGTTTATGCGGGTTACTAGGCCAATCCAAAATTAAGCTTTGTGGCCCTTAACTTTTGATATGTCCACTGAAAAGACGCAAACCTAAATCTGACAATGACCCAAGTAACGTAGGTCACTAAATATCATCTCTACTTCCTAAGCCACAGATCTACAGCGAATTATCACTGGCAATTTGACAAATGTAGAGTTATTGAAAATATTGTGTACTGTTTCTATATGGACATGTTAAGTTAGTTTGGATGGAAGTCAATCTGTGTCATTTCGAAGCACCCTTGCTGAGTGACTAATGGGTGAAAACTACATTTTTTGTACGTAATTAAGACCTTAATTACACCTACATTTTAATTCATATGTAGGTATAATAAAGGCTTTCACTATGTACAAAATAGTTTTTTACTCTAATACGATAGGTACATATCGTTCGAACTGTGTAGCTAGCTGTAAGTATGTCCCACTGTCGCCTTATAAATACTATATAATCTAGTATTGATTAATTAGGTATCTTTTTATGTGTATTTTATACACGTACGATCCAAGATGCTGATGAAATAGAAATTTAAATGTAGTTGTGTAAAATCGTTTTTTCTCTCTCAATGATATAAAAATGCTGCTTCTTTTACACATATAAACATATCAACATGTATAGTCTTGCTAATGTAAGTTGAGACTAGAAAAGAGCGGAAATTTAAAAAAATAAAGGTGGTGCAACGCTGTGTATACTGTGAGAACCAATTATGATACTTGGGCAACAAAATAAAATGTTCGCACTACATAGTTCAGTACATACTGTGCTATATTATTACCAAAACGAAGATTTATTATATTTAAATGTTCCGAGTCTGTTATGGAAGTAGCAATTGAAGCGGAATAATGTACTGATACGATTTGTTGTATCCTGTTTCTGACCCGTAAAGGATCAAGCAATGTCTGTCTCCATTGACACGGAAATTAAGTGACGTCTGTCACATTTGACGTAGATATTATAGTTGCCATTTAAAAAGCTTTAAATCAATCTCAGTCTCAGCTTTCATTAGACTCTATATGCAGTGATGGTTGATGATTGCCATTATATATTTTTCCGGACATGAATAATTTATTTTAATGCTCACCTCAATAATATATCTCAAAATGTCAGTACAAGTTACCAAGGGACCTTGAAATGTAAGATTCGAGGCTATAGAAGTTGATAAAACCTTATCTTTTAGTATGATAAACACTCGTACAGAAATAAATGGTTTACAATTTAACCATTATTATGGCTATAAGGCGTCAGTGGGACCGATTGTATGATCGAGGATAGTTTATATTATATAGGCATATTGAAAAAGGTTAACATTTTGTATGTTGCCATAATTTGACCCTTAATTTTATGTCCAGGACTGTTATGGCAAAGCGTACAGTCAACATCAAAAATGTGTAATGTGATGCGAATAGATCGTATTATCATACAATATATTTGTGTCAGTTTGGTAACATACATATATTTATGTCTGTTTAACCGACTTGTATTTTTCCTGACCAGAGCCGTTTGGACTTTTAAGGGTTAAATTTTGTAGCGATTATTATTTAATATCAACATATATGTGAACTCAACTGATAAGCTTGATAACCTTTATGATGGAATCACAGAACTAGAGAAATTTGATTACTTATATGGATGAAGTAAAAATATATTTACATTACAAACAATGTTATTATTGTATAATACAGCATTGTATAACATTTTGGTCTTATCTAATCAGGCTAAGATACTACTAAAGATATGTTTTTATTAATTTACTTATCATTTAATGATATTCCTGTTATTTTTGCAGCATCATCGTAAAGCTATAGAGACATCGTTTAGGTTATAAAATGTGCCAATAAATATAAACTATCGTCAAAATAATAAATGTCAACGTGTTAAAGAGCGCAGCCGGTTCTGTTACGCACAAATAATTTAGCATCTCACTTACAATACGCCATAATTTAGGCGATCATTGTTTCAATGGGGTGTTTCACTCACTGTTTTAACAGTCAAAATGTAAACATAATGCTTCCAGTGAATAATAAATGTTCATCATAAACCACCGTAAAATGCTACAGCCTATGAAGTTTTGATATCTAATCTCAGATTTTTAATTCGACATAATGCTTCCAGTGAATAATAAACTTTCATCATAAACCACCGTATAATGCTACAGCCTATGAAGTTTTAGGTTTGATATCTAATCTCAGATTTTAAATTCGAGTTAGTAAACTAACGTTTACGGGAGCACATCGGGCGTATTTATTCCATAGCATATTACTTATCTAGGGCGGTAACTCGAAGAATGTCTCAGATCGCTGGTATTTGACGCCCGAGTCAAACGCAAGAGCTATAAATATGCGATCTGAGGCATTCTTTATTACCGCCCGTGGTAAGTACGAAACTTTATGTGGAGACATAAGGTTTTGTGATGCCTACTCGAAGGTACCCTTTTCCGGAGAATGCCGGATTACAGTGATTTACAGCATTGACATTGTTAGCCTAGTTTATATTTGTACTAACGCACTAACTTCCGTCATTAAAATGGCTTAAGGCATTCTGCGCCGGCAACAATTATCCATACAAAAATGTGTTAAACTGCAAGCGTTATGTTTACATTTTCCCTATTTTATTTTTCATAAATGTATTCGGAAAACCTCTACATGGTTTTCAAAATGTGATGGTGGATTTAGGCTTTAATTGAAGTTTTAGTCACGGCTTATCTTACTACACACTACTCGCCTAATTTCACGTACTAGGTGTGAATGACACTAGGTTAATTACTGCCTGTATCCACCCCAGAACATGTCGGTTAAGTAGAAGTAAGGCGTTTAATATGTGCAATTGTTAATGCTTATTAACATGGTGGTAAGGGTCATTTTACGTTACTTTGGTTATGTCGCCTACTGAGAATATGTTGACAAAAATTGAGATTTTTTGTCCTTGTCAACGACTATATAAGATTGAATTTCATCTGATCTGGGTTGATTATTTCACTAAACGGAAACTTTGTGCATCGATAATGTGATCAAAAATATCTAAACACGTCTTTATTGTTAAGTGCATAAGGTTGCTTTGATATTTTGGATCCTTTGGGTCCTATTTGGGAACATACATATGTTTTATGAACTGTATTGTAAGGAGATAAGGCCTAGTCAGCAGTAATGTAATTGGCCATAGTGTCAAAGGTTTTCTAATCTTTTCGGTCATGGCAGCATGGCAGGCACCAACAATTGCACAAAAAATGCAATATAGCTGTAAGATTTTAATGTATTGTTCAGATGCAAATATTTAGAAGAATCAGCATATGTAAATAACGTAATTTAGCAAGAAAAAATTTTAAGCAAAGCACCAATGGTGGCGCATTTTTATAACAAGTATAATTGTGTAGAATCATTTTTAGACGGGCTTTGTCGCATTTTTATGTAATATTTAAGTAACTAAATTTTAAGAAGAACTTGCAAATAAATACTGTCGCTTTGTTTATATTAGTGATTTTAATATATAATTATGACGTGAATATCATGTTACACAGATACAATGTTTAATGTTTTATTTTCAATGTCATTTCTTTTTAAACATTATACGGAATAAAACACGGTAAGGGATTTTTTCACTAGCTGGGCGAGGCGACATTTGTATGTTATTTCAATTCAATCCTAGCCTGGCCGATGATTTTATAAACTCAACTTTAATTGTAAGGCAGTAACAGTAACGACAGAAACAATTTGTTGTACCTAAAACGATTACTAAGCATACATCCTTTTCAATCTAAAATCAATGGAAAAGGATTGTTGTCTATAGGTGAATATCCACCAAAGATGTGTAACTGTAAAGCAGTGTTTTCATTTATTTGACACCCCACCAGTATTGCCAGATGCCGAAACACAAAAAGCGGGAGGTGAGGATTTCTGAATGAAAACGCGGAATATATTATTTTTTAATAATTTTCTTTATTTTTATGTTCCAATGAAAGAAATGTGCTCTACGCCGTCAAATGCACTATAACTGTAGTTATGCGGATCCGCGTTATAGCGGGGACAATGCCAAAAACGCGGGGAAAAAGCGGAAAAGCGGGGTATATCTGGCAACACTGCAGCCCACGCAATTGACAGGTTGTATGGAAACACATCTTCAAACATCTCTTATGGATATTCACCCAAGTCCAGTGCTGTCTTTCTCACATCAGCCTTATAGTTATTTTTTCTATGAAATAATAAACAAACTAGCAATTTTACAAATCAGTGTTATGTAGTTAATTTTGATGTTTGACTTTTTTATTGGTGTTAGGTATATTGGTACATTACGAGACCTAATGTGTAAATGATTTGTATAACCCAGTCCATGTAAGTGTATGTATAACTTGTATCTTCAGCTTTTATTCGGGTAACGACTTATAATAATTATTTTTATATACAAATGAACTGTATGGATTGGTTAGGTAACGCTGTCGGAGTAATTCTTCCAAATATTGTAAAGCCTCTGAATAATTCAAAATATATTTATATTAACTGTTCAGATGTTTGTTTCATTTTGTGCCTTGACGTTTGACGAGGTGGAGAAATGAGTCATACCTATACAGTTGAAAACAAGTCTCCTGTGGTCAATAAAACAGCTTAATAATAATATTGAGCCTGGTGTTTTTATTACCTAGCAGAGACTCTTTATGCGGATTTTGAGTCCAACTACAGAATAATTAATATTAACTACAAGGTACAGATACCTATCAGCCTTAGTGATGAACTGATGACGTTAGCTGTCAAATTTTAGCCATTAACAAATTAACAATACAAGAGTATCTTCGTAAAGATAAATCCACTGAGATAATCCTACTGTCTTCATAAAAGCAATAGGTTTTTAGTTGGTTTTAAATAGAAAACTAGGTAACGTCACTCACATCTTTAAGGTCGAATATCGCTCGTCATTGTATTTCAATATTTAGTTTGTAACAATAAAATTTAAGTCATCCATGCAGCAGAAGATCATAATTACATTTTTGGCATGTCACAAATTATCGGTACTTGCTACGAAATGAAAAAAACATAACCATACTTACCTACCGTAGGAAATAGAGTTAGCCACGACAATCGAATGGATGTTAGTTTTCATTTTCATATTCGTCTCTTGACCTATATATCATTATCAATGCGGTGTGACGTAGGTATTTGGGTCATTCTACTTTTTCATGACCAGTTTTCTATTACATTATTATATTAAGTACATATATTGAATTAGTGTACAAAAATAGGATTTCGAAATAGTACCTGAACCTAATAAAAGGGATTTGTAGGTAAAAATACTTAAATATTAACATATTGCTGTAAAAGGTGGGTATTAACACAGTGGTAAAAACCATTTTTTCATACAAATGGTGATACATCCAAGGACCACTGAGTTACTCGATTTATGGATAAAATAGCTGTGGTTCGTTAATTACCAAAACTATCGTAAACAATACTGCAATTAATCCTCTTTCTAAATAACAATACAAAAATATGAAGTGAGTACCAAGTATTCCAAAATCTGCATTAAAAAAAAGTGTCGGAAAATTATGTACCTACATGAAAAAGTTAAATGGCCCTTTAATGAAAATTAGACCTTAAAAGTAAATACGTAGAAGCCTAAACGCGTCCATAAATACCCGTTGACAACATGCCCACTGTCGTCATTCGACGTAATCCACTGTTGATAAATACTGCCACTTACAAATAACCGCATGCCACTATATGATAACCTTCGTTTAACAAGGCAATCGAACCGAACGAGCTCACTATAAACCAGTCGGTAATCAAATAATTCTCGAAAAAAAACTGAAAAGGCGTAAGAGCCCTGAAATCTAATACTTATATGCTCTTTCGACATAGCACAATAGAATCTAAGATAGTTGGCTACAAAATACGATCAGTCGTGTCTGAGGCGCTGCCAGTGTGTGGTCCTCTATGACAAAATCGGATTTGAATTTTACGCGTTTAAAATTGTTTTTACTGTTGCAATAAAGTGCAATTTGGCATCATGGCTAAATTATTGAGCAGAGAACTGCCGGACATCGAGGTCAGTATTCGATTGTCATTAATAACGATATACAGATGTATATAGTAAATACGTAGATGGCCACATAGCAACGTGATAGTGATATTATTTATCAATTATAATATCAATATCACCGGCTTGCTATTTTTTCAAGTAAAATTAGTATTGTGACTTGGTTGGTTGGTTGTCTTAGAGTTATTCCGGTTGTATCCTAAACCAGCCCGACGATCGCCTGCGACTATGACCTAATAAGAATATCTAAGATAATAGATTCGAGACTTTTAGTCTTTTCTACTTTCCCCTGCGACTGTGACCTACTCGTACTTAATAAGAATAAATTCAAGACTTATTTGCAACGTTTTATGTTATAGCAACGACGTATTGCATGTAGAAGACAGAAACTTTCCTTTCTCCCGTCTCGTTGTTTCTTTACTAGTCTGATAAATAGTCTGATAAAGTAGGTACCGTAAACCGGGGTTACTTTCAAATTGAGGGGCGACTTTAAAACATCAGTTTTTATGCCGTATTTTATTTTTTATTTAGTTAACCTTGCGTCAAGTTATACCTTCGTTAATTTCCTAACTATTTACTAAATTGAATCAAACTAGAAATACTTAGTGATGAATATATAAATGTTTTATATGTTTCAATGTAGCCCCGTTTTTTCTTAAAGTAACCCCATGCAGTTTACGGTACCCTAGTCGGTTGAATAAGTTTTAAAATGTTTTAAAATAAAGTAGGTACCCTAGTCGGTTAAATAAGTTCAAGTAAAATGAAGAAAGAAGAAAAAAAAATGATTTATTCAATAAAACACACAAAACAAGACTTTTATGTATAAAAATGTTTTGATTTCAAATTATTGATAATACCAGTAAAGTGATTAAAGGCTACGATAATTTTATTAAAGTTTCAGATAGTAACATAGTCATTTTATGATTTTATTGTGTGTAGTAGAATTCAAGCGGAAAAAAAGTTTTTAGCTTAAAATGGTCGATTTGGAGTGATGTTTAAAAAGATATTTCTTAATGAAAATTCCAAAAAATACATTTAAAGTTTGTCGTAATATCCTGTTATAGATAATAACACTGAGAAAATGGCAGGATATGTGTTAATTCAAACAGAAAAGACCTAAATAAATGAGTGTTTTTTAAGTGATAAAGACTCTTAATGTAAACTGGTACCTAGTTACTTACTATTAACTTATACGTACTCACGCAGGTACAAATTTATAAGTAGCTGGACTTTGGTACTTTGTCGTTTTCACACGTTGGAAATGTTAGTATGACGGTTTAAACAACACGTTAAAGCGACAAGGTACAAAGGTGTTGTTAAGCCTCTTGTGAGTTCCACTGTACTTAAATGCCGAAGGAAATATTATCTTAATATTATAAAGCTGATCTAATATTCAATTATCTCCTTGTTTAAATTTGAGACCTTATACATCTCTAACTTAATATTATAATTAATAACTTGAAACAAACATAAAAAACACAATTAAAATATAAAGTTAAATAATATATCACTAACCTAATTAAACTAACTAAACCTATAACTAAACTATAAAAAGAAGATGCCCCCCAAGTCCCCATGATCTAATTGGTACCTAATTAAGTATAATAAGAACAACTTAACCAAAACTCAAATTAAGCAGGTAAATGCATTAAAAAAAAAACTCGGAGCATATGCTGTCCAAAATGAGCTGTTACGGTGAATCTTGACAAAAAATAGCCAGGCAATTATAAAATAGGATTATAATACGTAAGAGAGTAAGTAAGGTAAGTAAGTTGACATTTTATCAATTGATTGTACATTGTACCATAGGTACTTACTAGGGGGCGAAGGATTAAGATAAAAATGTCTTACCTATCTAGGTAGTCTCGTAGTAAATTCTTCGTTGTAATTCATATTTGGGTATCTTAGGTAGGGACATACATGAACTCTAAACTCAATTCTCATCTTGAATTTATTAATCATTCGAACCGCCTTAAAATATGATCGATAGGTACTTTTACAGATCCACCAATAGGTAAATTCTTAACACTAAGTAATCTTTACACGTACCCGATAACATGCCCCGTTTGGGTTCAACCCCCAGGCCCCTGCTTACATTTATAATACTACGACGGTGACAAACAAGTACCTGTACGGCTTTACTGGTGGTAAACATACATCGTAGTTCGTAGCAAGGGCTCAACGCGTTGCTGCCGACCCTTTTTTAAAATGTGAGAATCGATTGTATTGAGAGCTATCCAACTAAGCTACTACGCGCTAATTAATATATTAATGGCTTCTCTTTTGTGCCATTTAAGCGATAACTTAGTTACGATCCGTTTCACACCATTCGAGACGTTTACTAATTACCTACATAAACAAGTTTCTACTCAAGGCTTATTGTTGTTCCGTCGTTCTAATACTACGACAAAACGTACAAAATAATACGCACTGTAGGTATTTGAATTAATTTACACCCAAAATGGGAGTCGGTTGACATTTTGTACCGATTTTACATTGTTACCTACTTCTCCATGCCAACATAACTACCTATATATGTACCCATGATACAACAATATACTGCACCAGGTATAGTAATCCGGTACATCGGTTAGTAATGTGGGTGACAGGAGCTACGTCATCAGCCAGCCTCAGCCTATCGATGGTATGCGGACGTAAGTGTGAGTGTGTCGTCGACAATGACCACATACGTCATTGTCGACGACACAGTGACACCATTGTCACTGTCTGGATTGTAAGACCTTGTTTTCTTTAGACCATGTACCTAATAATACATTTCAAATAAGTGTTTTCCATTTCACCACATGAACTGCCTTCAAATAGAAAATGAGGTGGTTAGGTCCTACTGAATAGTAAAGTCGCTAGATGGGCCGATGCCTAGTTAATGAGAGCAGTGCCTTTACCATGAGTTTACATGAACGTACTCGCTAGCGACTGCGTACAAAATTGTATAGGCAAAAGAACAGCGCCTCTGGCGTTTACGCAATAGAACTAAGAATCGGCATACTAAATCGTTTACGCAGTCGCTAGCGAGTACGGTCATGCAAACTCATGGTAAAGACACAATGCTTTTAACCATGAGTTTACATGACCGTACTCTTTAGCAACTGCGAATGACGAATTTTCGTTACAGAACCTGCTGAGACTGAACCCAACGGTGAAGCCGTACACCAACCTGGTGCCCTCCGCTCAGACCAAGAAGAATAAACAACATTGGAAGAGAAATGCTGACAGAAAATGCACGGTAACTATATCAGGTTTTATTTAACTTGCCCCGTTAGTAGATAGGTAATAGTAGGTATATGTACCTAACTACCTGTGTAATACATATGTATGTGAGGGACAAATCTTCCAACTGAATTTTAGACTAGTTATCTTCAACCGATTAATCTAAAATTTGGGATACTTCTATGTTAGTTCGGTGACAAAGCTAATTAGTATGGTAGGATTGAGCTATTCGTCACCTTGCATATCGTTTCCACACGGCTCAATACAAACTCAGTTGAACACTGTACGTTCGACATACGGTCATCTTACCCTTCGGCATGCATCCGAGTTCAGTCTTAGGCCGACGGGTGTGCACAACTTGCATATACATAGCTTCAGTTCTTAAGGCATCCAGTTAATGTATCCTAATCAAGTATCAGATAAAATAATGTACCTACCTAAATACTGCATACAGTGGCGGATTAAATGTTGAGATCGTTCTAGGCAAGGACCTCATCGGTGTCCCTCTAGCGAGGTTTTTAGGTAGAAAAATTCCGCGCGGGCGCCCCTTTGTGGTTAGCCCTGGGCAAGTGCCTAGTTTGCCTTAAAGATAATCCGCCTCTAACTGCATCTACTTATATGCACACCGTCTATCGATAATCGCTTACCAATTAGGACCTTATTCCAGGCCTGTCCAACCCTGGAGAAGAACTTTGATGATATCAAGCACACGACGCTGTCAGAGCGCGGTGCGCTGAAGGAAGCCGCCCGCTGCCTCAAGTGCGCCGACGCACCGTGCCAGAAGAGCTGTCCCACGCAGATTGATGTTAAGAGCTTCATCTCTAGCATTGCTACTAAAGTACGTACTGGAGACTTTGAGAACCATAGCTCAATACATCTGTATTGAGCAATGGCTCTCAAAGTCCTGTCTAGATGTCCATAGTCCATAAGATTAGGCAAGTACCCAATAGTGGAATTTAAGGAAGCGTTCACGTAAATAGAGGCTTGTCTTAAAAAGCACTTGTTTACAATCCTTTTAATAATTCTAATAAATTCTATATATAGATAGATGGTTGATAGAAAAATAGTAGTTGAATATAAAATACAGATTTTTATGAAAACAGGTTTTTATGGATATCAATTTTATTGTTATACTCGTATATAAGTAGAATGTTAATCTTTTGCAACAATTGGCAGTTACTAGATAGTTGATGGTACCTGGGAATGTGCCCATTCCGCCGATTGAATTGTCGAAACGACCAGGTATTTTCACGGGATAACCTTTGACTTGGGCGTTCTCTTTAGCGATGCATTGTTTTCCAGAACTACTACGGCGCCGCTAAAGCGATCCTGTCCGACAATCCGCTAGGTCTGACCTGCGGCATGGTGTGTCCCACGAGCGACCTCTGCGTGGGGGGCTGCAACCTCCACGCCAGCGAGGAAGGCGCCATAAATATCGGAGGGCTGCAGCACTTTGCTGTCGATGTGAGTATCAATTTCAATGTCATTTACTATCACCATTGTTCATCATGAAGGTAGCCAAGAAACGTCCTGATAATCAATGCCTTGCCGGCCTCATCCAGCAGACTTTACGTCCAAACCTTCAACATTTCGTCGGTTCAGCTTGTTGCTAACTAATAATTATGTTGTTCAATACAATGATCTTAGAGGGAGCTATTTAAGTTAACTACAATTACAAGATTCCACCTACGTATAACCCAATCTAATACAAAATAACACGTTCATGATTTCTTGTTGCCTTCAGATCTTCATGAAGATGGGAATACCACAAACCCTGGACCCCAACACCAAGCCTCTTCCGCGTGGTGGTGATCAGAGGATAGCGCTTATCGGCGGGGGGCCGGCCAGCATTAGCTGTGCCTGCTTTCTGGCTCGTCTGGGCTATAAAGACCTTACTGTTTATGAGAAGGAGTCTTATTTGGGTGGTCTGAGGTGAGACATTTAATGAGTCATTGGAACATCTAATTTCACAAGAAAATTCTGCCTCGTAATAATTTAAGAAATCTCTTAGTCAATTTTCTCTTTCTCAGATATGAAGTCATGATCTTTTAATGATGATTGAAATATCACGAAGAATTAGTTTAAAAGCGGTAGGTACCTATCATGATCCGACAACTTACTATCTATTAGTTTTTGTTGAAGTCACATATAAATCCAAAAATTCAGAAGGAAATTACATGGGTACCCATACACACAAAGATATCCACGTCAGTTTCTTGGAATGATGTGATGGATTGTTTGGGTGTGTTACAGGGCTAAACCACTAATGCCTTTTGCAGTTCTGCTGAAATTCCGCAATACCGTCTCGGCTACGACGTAGTCCAGTTCGAAATTGACCTGGTGAAGAACCTCGGAGTCAAGTTCGTGACTGGCAGGGCACTCTCCACCAAGGACATCACGGTCGAAGTAAGTTTCATCAGCAGTCAAGTACTCAAAAGTCGTGACCCAACACGTCTCGTTGGATTAGGTACTGACCGTTCTTGACACAATGACCTATTATCATAGCCATATAACTACTCTACATTCCAACAGTCTATCGGGACCAATTCATTTTAACGAATGTTTCCAGGGTCTGCTCAAAGACGGCCATAAGGCCGTATTCCTCGGCATAGGCCTGCCGGAGCCGACCACAGTACCCATCTTCAAGGGTCTCACTCCAGACATGGGTTTTTACACTAGCAAGAGCTTTTTGCCTCTCGTTTCTAAGGGAAGCAAGAAAGGTAACGAGAATAATGAATTATTGTTAATTTATGTTGTAGTTAACACGTTCACTGTCCGAATCCGAATTGTAAACCTTACGACTTTGTAATAGAGGTTTGCAGTGACCCTTATCTGGGTCACGGACTGTGAATGTGTTAAGATAGGGTGCCGTTTGTAGTTAAGTAGTTAAGATTAAGTCTTTTGTCTCCTTCAGTGATTTTGCCCCAAAACCTGCTTCTTACACAATATTACTGAGATGTTATTGATTGTTGGGGCAAAATTACTGTGACGAAATGGCTATAAACAACTGTCTCAGGCAGCATAAATACTTTCTTTAACCGACTCATCTTCTGCTGCTTGAAGATTTTTGTATTCTGTTACCCAAATTATGATCATTTTAAGATGCATAATATTTTTCAAAATTATCCCCAGGAATGTGCGCCTGCAAATCAGCACTGCCAGAGTTGCACGGAAACGTAATAGTCCTAGGCGCCGGAGACACGGCCTTCGACTGCGCGACGTCGGCGCTGCGGTGCGGCGCGCGACGCGTCTACGTCGTCTTCAGGAAGGGCTTTGGAAACATAAGAGCAGTTCCCGAAGAGGTGGAGTATTTTAATATTTTATTTATAACTTAAATCTTGAATGTATCCCAGAAACTGATGCAGCGACTTATAGCGACAGCCCACCTAGCAAGCGCTATAGGGTGGTCTGGCATCTGAGAAAAGTTGCAGCACGCGCTAGGCGGGTTCCTAGCAGTGAGTGTTAATTGGTTTTGTTTGACTCCTTGCCGACTTGAGCAAGGGGTGTTTAGAATAAGTTAGTGTGACGACAGCTCGGCGCAGCTAAATAATTATGTATAGGTACTACTTATTCTTTAGCTGCGGACTGAGCTGGTCTTTAAATTAATATTTGACACTTCCCCGTCTTATTGTCCCCAGGTTGATTTAGCAAAAGAAGAGAAATGCGAGTTTGTACCGTTCATGTCACCTCAAGAAGTCATTATCAAGGACGGCAAGGTTGGTACTAACGCAGAGCAGACGTATCTTTATATGTTGATGAAGAATTTTCTAGGTACCTATATGGATGTTTGTACTGTTATTTCTCAACGTGATTGACTATTTCTCCAGGTAGCAGGTCTGAAGTTCTGCCGCACCGAGCAACTGGATGATGGTGAATGGATTGAGGACCGGGATCAAGTTCTGCAGCTGAAGGCCAATTTCATCATCTCAGCCTTCGGCTCCGGATTGTATGATAGTGATGGTATGGTTTTGACTTTTTCGGTTGTTAGCCGGAGTTCCAAATCAGTCATCAATTTTTTTTTAGTCTTGTCCAATTTAGATTGAATAAAAGTGCGTGCAAAACTATCTTTTTAAAAACGAAAATACTGCTGTTAATGTATATAATCAGCAGCAGAAAGTGTTTAATTAGCGTAAGCGTCGTATACTTACTGAAATTTTTTAGCACTGTTTTGACTTCGTAATCTTCTGTTGCTGACTGCACCTAATTTTTTAACAGCGCCTTTTGATTATTTCAATCAGTACTACCTTTTTTATCTGCGGGTTCCAAAGATATGTCTTCTAAAGATGAAATTCAATATTGAGTTCAGATCTAACGTTTATGCATCTTATAACAGTAAAAGAAGCCATGTCCGGCGTTAAACTGAACCGCTGGGGTCTACCAGAAGTAGACAGCAGCACGATGCAGAGCGTCAGTAGCCCCCAGGTGTTCGTGGGGGGAGACCTGGCTGGCGTCGCGGAGACCACGGTGGAGTCTGTCAATGATGGGAAGACTGCTGCGTGGTACATACACTGTTATCTTCAGGTGAGTCCTTAGGTTTCATTTAGGCCTACTGTACACGGCTAAAGGCTGCTGCTCATGCAGGCTCACGCCTAGAACGTAGCATACTCCATGTAGGTGGTAGGTATTTTGTGCTAAATACTATAATACATGTATGCCTGCAGGAACCTTTTATTTGGGCTAAATGGAGAGACGTGCTGCAGTGTACTGTACTGGTCGCATTTCTTTCTTTTTACACAAGCGACACCTAGTTTTCTTGCGAAGTTAACTGTTTTCACAACTCTACACTCTGAGATATTCATACGAGGTTGTTTATCACATCTCTGGTATCGTCATCCATCGACATCGTCTTTATTCCAGGGCATCCCGTTCGAATCCCCGGTGGAACTCCCTAAGTTCCACTGCCCCATCGATGACGTAGACCTCTCAGTGCATGTGTGCGGCATTAAGTTCCCGAACCCGTTCGGGTTGGCGAGCGCGCCGCCCACAACCAGCGCTGCGATGATCCGCCGCGCCTTCCAGCAGGGCTGGGGCTTCGCCGTCACCAAGACCTTTGGACTTGATAAGGTGGAGATTCAACCATTCAGTATTTTAGAAGTATACATAGAAAGAGAAACGTAGGTAATCGTTGACGCCTCTCAGCAAGACTTGGGCTGGAGAAGGAGCTTTGAACGCTTCATTTCATCAGCTCATCACGTTCTGGATCTGTCTCAAGGCTAATACTAAACTTTTCGTCTTCTACATTGAAACCTCGAGACAAAGTTCGTGCTCTCCAAAGCTCCATAATCTCCATATGAACAGAATACGTGTTCGTATGGAGAATCTATATATCTTTATAATTATGTCTATCTATCCTTTTGAAACGTTCATGGACAAGTAAGTGTTTATTTGTCAAGATGAATAAAGCAATTTCATTCTCTTCCTTAGGATCTGGTAACAAATGTGTCACCCCGCATCGTGCGTGGGGTAACATCGGGCGAGAACTACGGCCCGGGTCAAGGTTGCTTCCTTAATATCGAGCTCATCTCCGAGAAGTGTGAGGCTTACTGGTGCCAGAGTATTCGCGAGCTGAAGCGAGACTTTCCTGAGAAAGTGAGTATTTTAAGTATGACAAGTCACAAAAAATCCACATTGTCACATACACGGGGTGCAGTGCCGGACTTCCCCGAGGCCTACAAGGTCCCGATCTAGGTAGTGGAAAATTTGTAATATGGAATGGCATTGAGATGGAAAGGGGACTCTTAGTGCCAAGTGCCTAGGGGCTCTGAGTCTCTAAGTCCGGGCCTGAGCCACCAGCACCAGCAATAACAAAGATCTGCCACAACAAAGAGCCCATAAATATCTGACACGTCGTGACGCTCGTGGCCCAGCGGCGCCCGCGTACTGCGCGCGATATGCGAGGTTAAGCAACGTCGTCCCAGGTCAGTTCTTAGATGGGTGACCGCTTTGAGTGGTCATTAACTGAGCGCTCCCGTGCTTTGGAAGGCACGTTAAACCGTTGATCCCGGCTGCTTTATATGATAGAGGCCTTCAGGTGGCTTGAGAACTTCTAACAATCAAGTTGCCCACTCACTTGATAAGGGGGGTTGAAGTTGCACCACGTCCGTGGGGTGTACCCACCGTTACCCTACACGTGACCCCTGGGTGGTGCTAAACGGTGCAACAAAACTGGCAACCAATTTGCCATACGATAAATAAATAAATACGGCCCTCAAAACAGAGACGTCAGAGATTTATACACACCGTGATGTGGTAGAATATCTGGTAACTGCACTGTTGCTTGCTTCGGCCATCATATTTGACATGTCACATTTGCCTTGCAGGTGATCATAGCTTCGATAATGTGCTCGTACAACGAGGCGGACTGGACGGAGCTCGCGCAGAAGGCCGAGGCGGCGGGCTCTGATGCCCTCGAGCTGAACCTCTCGTGTCCGCACGGGATGGGCGAGTCCGGCATGGGGCTTGCTTGTGGACAGGTAAATCAAACTTAACCAGTTCAGATACCTTAAGGATAGCTTTGGGTCGATAATGAAAAGTAACAGTAGTTTCATATTTACGTAAGACTAAATATTCTACAATGAGCTGAGGGCAAACGGCCGGAGATCACTTCGTTGGATAGGTTATTCTTATCTTAGATAAATATTTTAGGCAGACTAGCCAGAATATGAAATAAGTAAGCTAAAACACAGGTGAGCCCTTGAGGCTATATATTTTTAGTCGAGCACAACTTATTTTATATGACAGTTGTGCCCAAATACGTCACACAAGCGATTACCCGCCCAAGTTAAAGAAGTAATTTAATGGTAAACCGGCTTTTCGGAACGAACGTCAGGTTTTTCCGTTCAGAAAATTGAAGAACGTGTGCGCCTTGTCAAACATTTTTTTATTAATAATACGCATTCAGGTTTCCGGATCTACATTCCGTATTCGTAAACCTAATCAGGAAACCGTGCGTCGCAGCCAGCCTACGTCTTAGCGTACCTATATAACGTGCGCATATTATTATTAGTCACATGTAATTTATTTAATGTAATTTCGCAGGACCCAGTTCTAGTGAAGGGAATATCGCAATGGGTGAAGAAAGCCGTTAAGATCCCGGTGTTCATCAAACTGACTCCGAACATCACGGACATCGTCAGCATAGCCATGGCGGCTCATGAGGGTAAGATGCCTTATAAGTTTTAAAATGTTTTGATTTCAATTTATGCCAAAAATATTTATAATACCAATGAAGTGATTAAAGGATACGATGACTTTATAGATATTTTAGATAGTGACATAGCCATTTCCTAATTTTATTGTGCGTAGTTGAATTTAAGCGGAAAAAAGACGTTTTTAGTTTGAAAATGGTCGTTTTGAAGTGATGTTTGAAACGATATTTTTTAATAAAAACTCTAAAAAATACATTTAAAATTAGGTCGCAATAGTCCTATTCTAAATAGTAACATTAAGAAAATGTCAAGATACGTGTCAATTCAACAGAAAATAGCCTAAATAGATAAGCGTTTTTTAACTTATAAGGGCTCTTAAGTGCGTTGACTGTTGAGAATGACTTATAAGCCAATCACCGTTGTCACCTTGGCGGTGACTACATTTATTTGGAGCTCTCATACCTGATCCACATTGGCCGTGATGGCCCAACGTACCAGTACGTAGTTATGCATTAAAGAGAGAAAGACATATTATCATTTCACTGCATAACATCTGCCTGTATGTTCAGTCATCATGGCCCATTGTGTGTATCCGGAATCAGATTTTATCCTTGAGTTAACTATTGAATAAGGGAATTACAATTGTATGGTTGTGAGTCAGCAGTAGATAGATAGAAATCGTTTATTCATGTAAAAACAATTACATAATACAGTTCACAAAATGCGCCAAACTGTAGCGAACAGTTTGTTAGCGCGTCGCGCTCAGTTTACTTTTTAACATAAGGTAATTGTTGTTTACAAATGTGAGTTATCTTATTCTATTTTATTAGGTACTAATGAATTTACGAGGGCATGCAAGTTACAAGACGTTGGGAACTTTAAATATTTTTGCTACTGTATAATTCTAATAATGTATTTTTTAATCTCTTTTTAATTTTTTTTTTCTCTTGTCAAATTCTATTTCAGGTGGCGCGGACGGGGTGTCTGCCATCAACACTGTGTCTGGTCTCATGTCTGTGAAAGCGGACGCTACCCCTTGGCCGGCAGTAGGTATGTGAAACTTCCAGTATTTACTAAAGGTATTCTTATGTAGGTACTTATGTAAGTTAGCGACGCGTTCGAGTCTCGTGAGCTCGTGACTATTACTAAAGACCGCGGCACCTAGGGTTGCCAACTTGTGAGCGCAGATTTGCGGTACATTCGTGATAAATTTGCGGGACGTGGCAAAAAAAAGCGGGACTCACGCTGCCGGGTTTACCAAAATGCAAATGATTAAATTTTTAAAGGGTCGGCGCGCAAGAGTCACCCCTTGAGTTGCAAGCATCCATAGGCTGCGGTGACCGCTTAGCGTCAGGAGAACTGTACGCTTGTTTTTAGAAAAACAACGCCAGAAATCCGTTTCTAACACTTTTTCTTTACCACGAACGAAAAAATCTTGAAAATTCTGACCAAACCTGAAAACGGGACAATCGGCGTCCCGCACGCATCCTTTGCGGGACACATCCACTAGGGTGCTGGAAACGGGATGTCCCGCCTGAAGCGGGATGGTTGGCGACCCTAGTGGCAGCCCTATCTGGTCCCTAGGATCCCAGGGATCATAACAAAAGAATGCTATTGTTTATTTTTTTCGACAGGAGACGACGGCTTAACCTATACCACTAAACTTTCTTTCCGGCCGACAGCCATGCCATGATTATCAATGTGCTCAGCCCTGACCATGACTAGCACGCTAATTTTTATTAGAGACCCGGAAGCGACCTAATCTATACTTTTATATGGCTGATTTTCGTGTTACAACCGAATTAAAATGTAGGCGAAATAAATGATCTCATTATGTTCCAAAAATTTAGTCCTCACTCCTCACCCACGTTTGTCAGGTCGCGAGAAACACACGACATACGGCGGGGTATCAGGCAACGCCACGCGGCCCATGGGCCTCCGCGCCGTCTCCGCCATCGGCAACAAGCTGCCCGGGTTCCCCATACTCGGCATCGGCGGCATCGACTCGGCGGACTCCGCGCTGCAGTTCATACTGTGCGGCGCGCCCGTTGTGCAGGTACAGTTGAGGGCCTCTTTTCTTTTGGACTTTATTTCAATGGAATAAAGTTCAAATATGTATGTATGTCGAGTATTTGTAGAGGACCTATCTGGATATCTAGATTTTTTTCCTACGTTAAATTACATCCAGTGACTGAAATGTCATCGGCGTTATCGACTCAGCGGCACCAAGCTGCCCGGGTTCCCCATACTCGGCATCGGCGGCATCGACTTTGCGGACTGTGTGACTGAATACTTAGTATGTAAGAGTGGCAACACTCAGGTTTGGAAGAAAAATAAAGTAATTTATGATCGCAACACACGGACTCCGCGCTGCAGTTCATACTGTGCGGCGCGCCCGTTGTGCAGGTACAGTTGAGGGCCTCTTTTCTTTTGGACTTTATTTCAATGGAATAAAGTTCAAATATGTATGTCGAGTAGTTGAAGAGGACCAATCTAGATATCTAGATTCTTTTTCCTACCTTAAATTACATCCAGTGACTGAAATGCCATACGATGTCATCGGCGTCATCGACTCACCGGACTCGACACTGCAGTTCATACTGTGCGGCGCGCCTTTTGTGTAGGTACAGCCAAGGGCATATAATGTATACATTTTTAGACCTTATTTCAATGGAATGAGATCCATAAAATTATGTAGGGTACTTGAAGAGGACTAATCTCAATCTCTAGGTTTTTTCTGGTTACCTACCTTAAATAACGTCCAGTGACTGAAATGCCATAAGGCAAAAATCATTCTCAAAAAAAGGTGTACCAGGCTACCCACCCCTCTTTCCCCTATCTGTTTTAATCCCGGTATTGCAATATCTTATAAATCGGTCCAATATCCCGGTATTTCGGGGTCCCGGGATCCCGGTTCGCATGCCCTATGCATGAGTAAGGTATGGTATCAACAGTCAGTCCTTTCGAGGTATAAAGTAAGTAAGGTAGAATACCACTGAGAAAGATAATCGAATTATGGTTTAAGAATGGTCAATAAACTGTGCCTTCCATAGAACTTCCTTCTTGAAAGTTGAAACTATCCCATTCAAATTTACAGATCTGCAGCGCCGTCCAGAATCAGGACTTCACCGTAGTGGAAGACTACATCACGGGTCTGAAGGCACTTCTATACCTGCGCTCCAAGGGGCTCCCGGGCTGGACCGGCCAATCGCCGCCTACATTCAAGCACCAGAAGGGCAAGCCAGTGCAGACATTGTATGACGAGAACGGAAAGGTATAATGTGTGGACTTCGGGTTTGGCTTCGTTAGATTCAAAATTATTTTAATTTTAAGACTTGCACAGTACGAACAGAAGCTTACGTTTTACTATATTATGAATTTTCGGTTGCAATATCTGTACTACGTACAAATCTGTACCACTTTTTAAGCAAAAATAAATGTATTTGCATTTGTAATACTTACCTATAAACTGGAGGTGCCTTTATCCAAATTTTTGATTTAGCGGGGAAAGTATACATGGAATGTTGAACTTTGATATCCGTTAGGACACCTCACGGAGCGTTAAATATATGATTAAAGTGAACTGTATAGGATTTTGAAAATGTCTTCGCAAACGCTTGTTTTAGCTACTAATTTTGGAACTAACGGCGCGGTCAAGGAAACGTGCACGTACCTTTTATCCAGGGTTTGATTGGATGTCCTCAAGCCGGCAATTTCTCCAGCTTTCCAGCGCGCGCGCAAAACACTATATGTACTATCTATATGTATATACTATCCAAGTGAGAAAGCTCATAATGTCAATTTAATACTGTTGTCTTCCAGGTCCTTGCCCACTTCGGCCCATACAATAAGAAGCGTGAAGACATCCTGGACAAAATCAGGCTAAACTCAGACTTGTTGACCGACAACAAGGTCGAAACTTATCTGACAAATGGGACCAACGGCACCAACGGACACGTACCGCGCGTACGGGATTTGGTGGGAGAGGCACTACCTAGGATCGGGACTTACAAGCATCTGGACAACACTAAACAAGTCGTGGCATTGATAGATGATGTAAGTGATGACTTACGGGGTTTACAGACGTAACAATCAGACTACTCGTATCAATATGTCAAACGCTCGTGGATATGATGCGATATTATGTACAAAGTTTTATTCCTTTATGTCCGATCAAGGAAACGCATTATAATTGTGTTACTTTAGTACCTAAGAGACCGAGATTTGCTCGGCGTTGCGCCGGGAGTGAACTTTTTAAGAGATTTTGGAAAACTCAAATAACAAGCAGTTGAAAATGGCTTGTTATGCTCTTTACCTATCTTTTTTTACTTATTTACAACACTACTTTCAGGATATGTGCATAAACTGTGGGAAATGCTACATGGCATGTGCAGACTCGGGATATCAGGCAATAGAGTGAGTATTTGTTCATTCATGACATACCTACTTACATAGATATAAAGTTAGCTTTTTTTTATTTTTCGACAATCGATAGACAACCAAGTCTTTCTCAGTCCTGCCCCCTATTTCTCCTGCCAAGTGGCACTTATATATATACACATCAACAGCCGTGATTATTATGATTATTTACATACATTTTCTTTGTATCTTCTTATCTAATTACCTTCCATTGTAGGGTCGGTAGGTGGGTTTACGACCTGTTAATTTGATGCGCCAGTTTGCGGCCACTTGGATGAGTTGATGAACTGAAAGGATATGTTCTTGCTTTTTTAATATATTCCCATTCAATAGCTACTAATTAAAACGCATACGACTCACTATTTCTTTAGGGCGTATAAAAATGTAAACATCTTTAATTGAAAGAACTTCGTTCTTCAAAAGGCCGCAAACTGACGCAGGCCGCGTAACTGGCCTAGCGACCCGATATTATGGGAAAAACTCGACAGTTATGAACCATCATCTAACAACTAGCATGATCCGATTAAGTCAGACATAGAGCATTCGACCCTTACTAACATGTATGTAAGTGCGAGAGGGACGAATGCTAGGTATACGTCCGACATAAAAGCGTTAATGCAGATGGCGATTCAATGTACTTTTTAACTATTGAATGTTTTTTAACCATCAATCTACCTAATAACGTTCCGATAGAATGTTGAAAGCTACTTTTTATCTCTCCTGTTTAGAAAGTTTAATTTCCATAAGTAGACAGCCGGGTTGAAAGTCGCTTTTTCCGACCTTGAGGTGTAGTGGAAAGTATTTTTTTTTAAGTTGTTTAGGCCGCGGGCGCGTGCCGGCCGGCCGCACGCACGGGCCGCGGCGGCGCCGACTACTGGTTGCTGCAGCGCTTAGAGTATAAATATTTCTAAAGAGCTGCTAAACGCGTGCCGCAACGAGGGACGACAACAGAGTACATACCTCCCGTGGGGTGACCATGTCACTAAAATTACCCCATGGCTTCTGTTTATTTTGTATAATTCGACTCATTATAGGCATTATGTAATTGATCTGGTATGAGCGATAGAAGAAGTAAGTTGTTTGTTTGAAATAATTGAACTGAAAAAAAACAACATTCTGGGAAAGTCAACATTTCGGGATTTCAACATTTTAGGAATTCAACTTTGTGGTCCTGGAGGTGAATAAAGTATAATTACATGTATAACGACAATATGACCGGTAAGTTAAGAGAATCGCTCGACACCCAGTGTTACTTAACGGTATTCCATGCTAAATAACTTCGTTAAAGTGTATAAGTTAATTATTA
Source organism: Epiblema foenella (assembly GCA_963556455.1). NCBI lineage: Eukaryota > Metazoa > Arthropoda > Insecta > Lepidoptera > Tortricidae > Epiblema > Epiblema foenella. Next base: position 16,414,338 of record OY747106.1, read on the forward strand.
CGTGGAAGTTATTGTTGGTATAATGCTCCGAAATTGGGTACAAGTTATTGTCACTAATAGGTATAACCGTCGTGTCCCGGCGAAAAAATAAACAATATTATAGCATTTTTTTGATATGATCCCTGGGATCCCAGGGACCGGTAGACGACGAGTTAACAAAACATGTACCTACTTTATTTATGGTGCTTGTCATGCTTGTGCAAGCGAGATAGCTTTCCATACCTTTCTGACATTTGAGTGGTTTGGCGTGTAAGTATAGGTTTAAAGTGTATAGATGCAATTTTAATTAGAATATTGCCGTGAGTCTCAGATATATTGAAATATAATAAACGGACCCTCGCTACAGCCGCCGCCAACATTTATTTAGCAGGCAGTGCTAGACGAGCTGCCATCGCGACTGGTTCTTATTGACTAAGGACGACGTATTGGTCTGAAACATGTTGAGTATTTCAATATGTCCGACTCACGGAAGTTCTCTAATTAAAATTGATGATGCACTTTCTTAACTACTCAATTACATATATGTAAGGCGAAAAAAATAATTACACTAAGGAACGAAATGGCAAACAAATACACATTCATACATTTATTATACATATAAGATTTTATTAAAGAGTGGACGGTAGATTCAGGAACCTGATCGGGGCACTTACTGACCTTTGAATAATATTAATTTTGTGTATACTTTTCTAATACTTTCATAAGTGATTAAACCACCACGCCAAACAGAAAAGAAAGTATTAGAAGAAGAAGAGTTTATACTCTTGATAGTGTTTTGCGGAAGCAATGCAATTCGAAATTCTTTGAACACAATCAGCTGTTTTAGACGGCTTCCAGTTTTGCCGACCTGCCGCTGCTATCCACTTATTTCGGGTAGAATCATTTAGTGGAAACCTAGAAAAGAAAATTATATATTTGCTTGTTCATTTCTAAGAAATTATACAATTTTGCTGCTACATAATAAAATTGACAAGTGTTATTTTTATAGAACTCTAAATTACCATATAATTGGGCTACTTTTAAATCGTATTAGCTGGTATCCCTAAATGAATTGCAGGGAAGCTAAATTAAGAACAGATTTAAACATTTCTGACAGCTTCCAATAAACAACCTACGTAATTTAGGCGGATAATAACGTCGACAAAAATTTTCTAACCTAAAATCACCAATGTAAACAATGTTATTATTTCAATATTAATCGCTTTATTTTACAAGATTTTGAATGAAACATAATTGTACCAATAAAATAACACATATTGCGCTTAGATAAAGGTATAAAATAGTATAATTACGTGTGAAAGGTTACATTTTCTTCGCATCTTTCTCTGCGGCTTTTACAGCCGATCACGCTGCAAACTACCATTGTTTTATAGAAACTGTACCACAAAAACCCTGATCTATATCATTTGTTGCCCAAAGCACTATTTTATGCACAAAAACATTAATTAATTCAGTTAGTTTTTGAGATGACACTTCTGACTACCTTTTGTTGAGCCCAACGATGCTAATTTTGACATTGTGCCCAATAACAAAAAGTGGAACTATGACAAAGACAGCAAATGATACACATCTCTCTGCCGCACTTAGCGAGATTTGTATATGACCTTCTCGCTTGGAACTGGTATTATTATTACCGAGTCACGTCTGTATTTATTATAAGTCTGTGCTGCAGCGCATGTTTTTATTACTGAATCCACTTTTATTTCTCATTTATTTTCTCATAGTCGAAATGAAAAGTAGAGTGTTTAACCGGGTGAAAGCACCAATTAATGTCCACCTGGGGTTTGCAATTCAGATCAAAATTATGTGGATGTTTATTCGGATCCGGATAAGTCTAAATCCCATTCAAGTTGATCATTACAAACTCCATACCCACCTGTTCGTCTGTTGACAGATTCGACCCGCAAACCCACATTCCTCACGTGACGGACGACTGCACTGGATGCACGCTGTGTCTCTCTGTGTGCCCCATCATCGACTGCATATCGTAAGTATCTCTTAATACTAAACTACACTATAAACGATGCAATTTGTCACAGCAACCGATAGAGATGCAGCTACAGTACATTTGGAATGAGACCTCTATAAGTAGGTACATACCTTTCATTCTAACCATAGCTGCATTTCTGTTGGTTATTGCGATAAATTCCTACATTGCGACCACGCACACTATAAAAAACGGATTCTCGTACAGAACACAAACAAACGGCACCATAAAATCGTTCGCCTATCGGATCCTACACCAATATCGGATCGGATAGTCTGGACACGCCTTAAGTACATTATCCGATACCGATTCTTTTTTTTTTATTTTGAACCCGACTGTGACTTTATAGGCCGGGCCCAATAAAGCGATAGGAGTGCGCGGTTGGAGAGTATCCTGGGGAAAATCCAGGGGAAAACCTCCGACACGATCACGCGGGCGGTTTGGAACACTGGAATACTCGAGAGTTTGCGCTCCAGTGAGATTGGTTGAGCAGTTTCAACCCAATCTGAGGTGTGAGTGGAATCGAGCTACTGGAAGTTTTGTCATTGGTTCACTAAACCTAGCCTAGCTGAGAAGAGTCCAGCAAGAAACTCAGCTAGGCCCGACCTGGGTCGGACTGACTACCCGGTGTACCGGGACGAATAGGGACTATATGATGTGTCAGTGTTGTCGCGATCGCGCGGTGGACGTCCCCGCCGGCGGGAATGCCTAAGTGTACGCGTGGTGTCTGAGTTGGACGCCGTAAGCGCAGCGTTCCCTCTTTCGATGGACGCTGTGATTACGTGGTCCGGGTCCGTGAGTGTGTGCCTAGGACGCCGGACCGCGCGGCCCCTAATCAGTGATCGCCGTGTTACGACAGAGGGAGGAGGAATAGGAACGTAGTCGCCAGCCTTCCTAACTAACGGATTCCTATAATGGGGAGCGTTGTCAAAATAATGTCTGGTCTTAAAGAAACCACACATGGTGCTAATTCCCATGTCGGGGTACAGGCTGATGCTCGACTACCACGGGACACCAGTCGCCCTACGGAGAAAACGATTCTGAATGACCTGAAGTGGCTTGAGCGATGTCATAGGCACGTGAGAAAAAGCTATACTTGCATAAGACATGATTGGACGAACACAAATTTTGTATGATGTCAGCTTATATCTAAGTGACATTTTACTAAACGGATCCGATACCGATAAAAAATGTACGGGAATGTGACCGACATTGGATGGGATAATATAATAATAATATTTTTTATTGCACCACTAATACAGGAGTACATTTATAGATTCGGTAACATTAATAATGGTAACAACAGGCGGTCTTATCGCTTTAAAGCGATCTCTTCCAGACAACCTAGTAGTGAGATAGTGTGAACACTAAGCGGTTTTCCATGTATTTTTATCGGTGACGGATCCTACACCAATACCATATCGAATAGTGGGAACAGGCCCTCACGTGTAAAAAATTAATTGAATATGCTGTTTTATTTACAGAATGGTGCCTAAGACAATCCCACATATAATCAAGAGGGGTCTCCGTACGGAAGTTCATCCGGTGCATCCTCTAGATGGAGTCTGTCAATAAAACCAATATAAAAATATACAAATATATTAAGTAAAAAAATATATTAGTTCTTTGGTTTTCAAACTTATGAATAAAGATGTTCATTAATTTCAACTTAGTCTATATTTGTGACTTTTTTATGTATATCTTGTGCTCTCTTTTTGGCTAGTTCCCATGAGAATACCCAATCGTTTTGCGGATTAACAGCTAATGATAAAGCTGATAGGGGCTTTGGGCAGTTGTAATGACTTTTGTTTACAATTTTCTTTTCAAATATCCCTTTCTTTCGTTTATGTAATTTGTCACATACGAAGCATTCAAATTCTTCAACTGTCTTTAATGAATCCATTTGATTGGGCCTTTCTCTGTATTCGGCTATCAAACGTTCATTTTCTATTGTTGGATATACTTCATTTTTATGATCCAAATATTGCTCATACAGCATATCATTTTCTATCAAGTTTTTTAGATGCTCACTCAAAATCTGAGGTGTGGGGAAGTCTTCCAGCAAGATTGCAGATTGCTTATTAGGAAACCAGTCTTTAATTGAAGGAGACCCAAAGTAAATAGGTACAGTACCAACTCTTATAGCTCTCCAAAACTTTTCTGTCACATAGTCATCACAAACTCCATTTTCTATAGCTATAACAAATTTGTATCTTGCAATAAACGTCAGAAGCTCATCATCATTCAAATGGTTCAAGTAGTCTTCAGTAAACTGTGGCGGCAGTTGTTTGTTGTTTAGGCAGCGCCCGTAAGAATCCACTTTTATGTACTTCATTAATTCTATCACATAGTCGTCCCGTTCAGTGGATGTCTCACAATCACTCTGTAAATACAATACTGGAGCTATTTCCTTCAAATAAAAGTTCTTTTCTGGTGTCGGTACAAAGTATTCTTTGTTAGTAATATGCTCAACGGATTCCAAGTGTTGCAATGGAAATGGTATATCACTATACCTGCTCATGGTAGAGGAATAATTAAACAAATTCAGTATTTCTTCATGCATAAGCTCCTCAACATTTCTTGGTGATTCTTCATGATACAAGCCCCAAATAAAGTCAGGTTTTCTTGGCAATGGTAAATTATTAAAATCAATATTACTTCCATAGAATAAATACGCATCTACATTATTTTCGTTTGCAGCACTTCCATTGCTGTAAATAGTGCATATTATGTCACCCGGACATTGTTTTGTTTCCACAGTGCCAGGAAACCCTTTGGTCCACCATAATATCACTGGGTTTTCTGACTGTCTATAATTATTATTTGTTTTTCTATGACCTTTAAAAGTCCAAGTTATGAAACAAACACACACAAGTAGTGATGCACACAGTATTTCATTTAATGTAATTCTTGAGAGTCTTTTGATTATTTTTACACACATTTTTATGATAAACCGAATAACAAATGTCACACACTTTTGAGTTCGGTATACACATTTATTAATACTCATGTCTTATCAGCATGAGTATACTGATAGTTTATCAATGGCTAACTTCCTATACCTACCATATATATCAAGAGCTATGAAAAAAAAAACTAAATTGATGTAAATAATTTAATTAAAAATTCCAGCCTCTTTCCTTATGCATATAATGAATATCAATCACAAGAATTATAATTAAGTCAATGTAGAAAACTATGTAGAGACTAAAAACCAATTTATGTAATATTATAACATACATGAGGCTGAGAGTGGTGAATGTGACTTGAAAAATTGCATAATACATTTCCGCTTCATATGGAACCTGGTCCACAAGGTACAATATAATGAATATTACAGATAGAACTAGGGTAGGCCCGGCTGCAAGGCAGTGCAAGGTGCCTGGTGAATCCAACAATAGTGGCATTATATTTAGTAGGAATGCCAGTACCTAAAAGAAGATGACTTTTACTGTACAATTTAACATATTTGTTGCCACACATAACATATATGCTAGTTGGGTTCTCTGGTCATAGCACAATGAAAAAACATGTATTATGTTAGTGCTAAGAAAAGGTTGGCAGTGAATGTGATCATAGAATTAAGGTATTTAAAATAATTATTCTGATCACAACACAATTACCTATATGATTTTATAATAATGCTTAATTATTCACAGTTAACTTCTATAAAGTTTCAGTCATCACTTAACTTGCGAAATGCGAACCCTCTTTCTCTAATGATGAAAAAGAGATCTACAGCCAGGATAAGTATTAAATGACAGTAGAACAGTCCAATTAATGCCAAGCATGCACTGGTAGACATAAAACCACGAATTACGGCTAACACATTACATGTTATTTGTATTATTAAGTATGATTGTTCGGCCAGGTCATGTACTTGATCCACTATATACAACACGATGAATAAGAGAGACAGGATGAGAGTAGGGGCTACGGCTAAGCAGTGCAACGTTGTAGTGCCGTGCAGTACGAATGGCACTAGCATAAGAGCCAGTGATATTACCTAAAAGGAAACACCGATCATTTTCGAAATTACGATATACCGAGTTAAATATGTGTTTTTACTAAAAATATGAACATAAACGAATTAGAAAACTTTCACTAAACTTTTATGACAATAACAAAAGTCAACAAGACGCAGTGTTGCCAGGGCCCTTTGGACGTAAATTACGTTTAGTTCCTTCTAAAGTTAAATTTTTGATGCAAAAGCTATATTTTTCGTTTTTACTAATCAAAAAGTTCGATTTTAAGAAATGAATCGCTACATGCAGCCTTAATTCGGGAGTTCTGCGACAGAATTACGTCGGGCTGATGGGCGGTATCTCAAATGTCATACATAGTTGCAACAGACGCACATGTGGATTTTTTTGTCACCTTTTCTGTATGGAAGCCTATAAATTGTCGCGCTTGGTCCCGTTTAGATACAATTGACCTTTCTTTTTAAATAGTTTCATTATTCTCAAAAGTTACGAAAGGACGATGACCATTTCTGCCTAGGTATTTTTTAACGATTCCTGTAAATTCATAAAAGAGGCATCCTTAATTATTAGAATTACGATTTTTGGCATAAATATAGGACTAATTAAAGCTAACGTTTATTTTTTAATATTAAATCATAATTAACACGTTTCCGGTTTACAATTAATGGTGACATTTTCAAACATTTTTATTTTGTGGAGTATTAATATTGGTTAACCTACTTACATGAAAGAGTGAAAGAAATGGGTAGATATTTTTTTCTCTGTCTATCCTGTGTACAAATGAGCTAATCCGGTAGTCTACCTACTTAGATCATTGACAAAAGGGTGTACTTTGGACAACACAGACGGTGAGAAACTTCACTCGGCTGTCAGCCTTGCATTTCTCTACTTATCCATAAAACATGCATATTCTACTACTTTAGCTATATCTGAGGCAATAGTTATGAAATACGAATAATAGAATTCGTATTTCATTGCTTGGGAGCATCAAAATGCCTTTCATTCATACTAAAAAAAAAAATATTTTAATGAAGACAGTTTTCATAGTGACGCCTTTAAAAAGTATAGGAGCAAGCATGCGGGGCTAGCACAACTGTCGCTGCGACGCGACGCGAGTAGAGAAAAATCTCCCTCCTTTTTCTAATTCGCACAGTTCGAGTGAGACAGGAATCGCTGAGTCGCGCGAATTACAACTTGGCAGCAAGTTGTTGTAGCCCACATGATTTGATTGATTTGACGTGCGAGTGCTAATTAATTCATCAAGGGGTATTTTTTCAATTGAAAAATACACAATACTCCCAACTTAGAATGAAATAAAAAATAAACAGGCTAAATCTACGATTGATGAACTATAAAATCGACTTTAAATTAACTTGGTTTTTGACTAGGCACGCGTCCATACTAATTTGGTCATCGTCCTTTCCTTTTCAACAGAAGTTACATGTTACGCGAGCCGTTCAAAAGTTAGGAAAATGTAATAAATGTAACCACCTGGCAACACTTACAAGACGTCAACGTCAACCCGCAATACCCACATGAATTTAATGACATTGACGGTACTATAGAACTACGACCGTTCAAAACATATGCATTCCGATATCACGCTGTCCGCAATGAATATTTTTTATTTTGTCCTGATCAAGCCATATTAAACTAGAAACTGACTTTGAAGGGACCAAAAGATTCCTTCTATCTCTTTCTCATTATAGCATTGCTACTTTAAAAAGAAGAGTTATATTTTCAGCATTTTTGCAACTGACTCGATAGGCTGGTAGACTATATTTTATTAAAGTTATGTATTTTTACCATACAATATTTTACCTACAACTTGCATAAAGCCTGTCACACACTGCAGTGGCCTGTGGCGGCCGCGGTGGCCAGCTGTCACTATGACAATCAAGGCCGCGGGGGTCTGAAATTCAGACTGAATGAATGTTAGGATTGTCATAGTGTACAACAGGCCGTCACCGCAGACTGCTGCAATGTGTGGCACGCTAGAAGTTTCACAAGAGACCATGCTGTATAATGTCATGATTATCAATCACAAATTGATAGGTGTATAGAACGCTTCAATTCCAATTACCTACTACCCGGTCGAGTTAACTCTGTATCTGGCGCATGTTCCTACATTTCAATGAGCGCCAGAGGGGCTAAGATGGTCCCTTACTGTCAGTGTCAGTGACGAATGCTATATCTCCGACATAATTATATAAGTAAGCGACCATCTTGGCCCCTCTGGTGCAGAGTTAACTAGACCGGGCTTATACACACCTCTCCTTTCCTCTCAGAGGTAACTTCAATCAAAAATCCCTTTCACGATGGAGCAACGAGCGTCTCACATGTTAAGGAACTTATGGTCCACCTGTACTCTTGTTCTCAAATGTCTTTTTTGGTCCACCCTCTACTCTTATTCTCAAATGTCTTGTTTTAGATCTTTAATAATTTAATTTTAACTCAAAAATGTGATTCATCTAGCAACAATTTATAAATTAAACATAATGAGAAATTCTCCGTCTAAATTAACATGTGGGCGTGTGTTTTTTGTTAAAATATATTCAGGCGATACTGAAAGTACAACCCCTTTCTCTAGCAACAAAAAATAGATCTAAAGACAAAACTAACAGTAAAGTAAAGTAGAAAATGCAAAATGTCAACCATAGCCAAACTTTAACGAGATTTAAAATAAAGCACTGCATAAAGGCGCCAAAGACAAAAGAAATTTGAAAACACAAGTATAGTTTTTCCATGAATAGAGGCACTTTTTTCCGGACATACAATATAACAAGTAGCAGTGATATGACCAATGTAGGTCCAGTTGCAACACAATACATGTGCCCGTGTGGTCTTCGTATAAAAGTATGTAAAATCTCAATGATTAGCGAAACAGCCTACGACAAAATGATTATAAGTCATTAAATTGTTTTAAAAGAATCTGATTGATAGAATTAATCTCCCTAATAAAAATTAAGAGCCAAGTTTCATTTAGATATTTTCTTACGCGATGCTGAATTTCGATAATATGTACTAAAAATATTTGATCAGACTTTATATAGACCAGTTAAAGGGTATCATTATATAACTGATTATGATTCGTGATCAATGAATACTTACAAATTCCACCAGCTTCATAATAAATATATTGTATCTGATAAGTTCATTCCATTTTTTATCCACGGGCACAGAATCTAAAAAAAATATTAACACCGTTCCAGATAATATGTATACGTATAAGAACAACATATCCATCATCGACGTTTGTTGTTTATTTACCGTTTATTATCATATCCGACATCTTGTGGCTTTGTTCTGTAGGTTTACCTTATATCAATACACGCAAATTTCAATACACTATTTAAAATAATATTTTTTAGAAAATGTATAGTATTTTCTGTGTAAAAAACCTATAAAAAGTGAAAAATATAAATTAAAAAATTATATAATGACGCTGTCAACGTTTTTCGTTTAATGTCCTTTATTATTACTCTAGTTTTGTCTATACTACATATTCATACTTTTATAGGGTAACTCATCTCAGCAGAAGAAATTAGAAAGATGTAGGTACAAGGACTTTAATTGTTGAGCCATTTAGAGCTCACTTTATACTGGACACTTCAAAGCTTTACTATGAAAAGTCATTATGAAATGAGCTCTAAATAGGTAAACAATAGTCTGTGACTGTACCTACACATACGTTGGTAAATTCATTACCGACAGTAGGTTTGACGGCTCCTATTTTTTTACCGCATCTAAGAGCTTGTTGATATTGTCTATGTCCAGCAGTGGACGTCTTCCGACTGATATGATGATGATGAGGATGCCCATTTCACTTAAGACGAGTTGGTTAAGCCGTGATCTCCCGGCGAAAAAATTAAATAATAGCATTCTCTTATAATGAGCCCGGGGATACCCGGGACCGGTAGACGACGGGATAACCGTAAGTCGTTGTCAGTACGTAAAGTTATGTAACAGTAAAGGAAAAAGAAAGCCGCTAATTTAATTACCAAATTCATTTATTTACATATATATTTATTTAATTTGTATGTCAATAATATAATGCTCATGTTACGTATACGAACATGAGATTAAACATGAGGTTAGGGAGTTGAGCGTCATCCTCACTCAATGAGGGCTACCGTGTATGAATTCGCCGCTAGAGGTGCTAGTGTAGCGTGAGCTCTCCGAAAAGTCAAATGTCACTCTTTGTGGTTGCGCTACGCGGGTTTATATCTAATTGGAACAATATGGTGACTATTTTGCAATACCTAAGCTTAATTATGGCAAATATGAGTTACGGGTCAAAGACTGTCAGTGCTTTGAGCAGCACAAAACGGTAGCCCTCATTCCAAAGTTCCTTCTATACTCCTCCAGCTTCATGATTCGCGTTATTCCCACTTGTTACCACCAATTTGTCACCTGGTATCAGCAGGGATTTCCCCCCAACATTACCAGTGGTAGCTGTCTACTGGGAAAAACACTTTTTTCTTAATGTTTTTGGTGAAGTCAGGTGGGAGTAATCCATCTTCGAGTCCCGTTCCCCTTATAGCTATATAGCCACATAACTGCTGCTGTTAGAGTGATAGAGTCCGACCACGCTAACTCTGCATTGAAATAACTTGGCAACACTACCTCAAACGTCACATTCTCATACAAATATGACGTATAATTCACAGTGTTGCCAAATTATTCCTTGCAGAGTTAGTGTGGTCGGACTCTAGATACATTACGCAACATTGATCGTACATCCCCTTTCATTGGCAATTAAGAAAAGATCAAAAGCTAAAGCTGCCATTAAAAGAAAATAACATGGTCCATATATCATCCATACGGTAAAATGCGAAAGGTTCAAAATAAAACATTGAACAAATGCACCAAAAGTAAACCACATTTGAAAGAACAGGTACATTTTTTCCATAAATAAAGGTACTCGTTTAAAAATGTAAAGTTCTATAAATAGAAGAGATATAATTATCGTTGGACCAGTAGATATGCAGTACATGTGACCTCTTGGTGGATCTTTTATATCAGGTAAAACCACTAATATGAAAAATGATAGCACCTAAAAAAGAAAAAAAATAATACGTTAGATACTCTGGTCCTCTCATTACACTCTTAAGTTGGTAATTATTTTATTCTGAATTTCTAATAATGATTTCAAAACGATAGGTCCGTCCTAAATTCAAAGAAATGTCTAACTTCTACACAGTAGTTAAGTACATGTTATATTTAAATGAAAGCGCCGTGCCGCGCTGCCACTTAAATATGAAATCTGACTCCTGGTTCTAATTCCTGTAAGTCCATTTTCGTACCAATGGTACCAAATCACCCCACGCCCAGTCATGCCCACGCCTTGCCCCCAAATATTATAGCACGCGTATGGCCTGTCTTTTAGTATAGTTAATATAAATGTTCTAATATCTTTTCGTGTAGGCGCATTAAGTACTTACAAACTGAATAATCTTCAAAATAAAAATTTTGTATTTTATAAGTTGATTAAAATTCATATTCTGGGAAATTCCTGAAAATAGTAACGTAGTAAGTATACATGTAAGTAGGTAGTTTTTTAAGACGTCGTCTCTCGGCGAAAAAAATAAACAATAGCATTCTTTTGTTATGAACCCTGGGATCCCAGGGACCGGTAGACGACGGGTTTATTATGAAAATAGATTACACTTAATGAAATTATGCTATTTAAAATACCATACCGTGCATTATGGCCGACGTTTAAATTTATTTTAGTTTATTTACTCCAAGATTATTATATCGTGCTATAACATTGTGTATTCATTTTTACAGCTGAGATATCATTAAGATATAAATAATCCTTTCATAACAGAAGTAACCCTTGCTTATCAGAAATAATCCTTTCATAACAGAGCAATGACATGTGATTCCTTATTCATTTCATTGTTGTTCATCAAAGAGAATATAATCACTACGTGTTGTTCATTGTAACGGTGTGACAAAGTCAAATATTTACATCATATAGTTTGATGTAAATATTTGACTTTGTATGATGAACTCTTTTATGTGAACCTGCATATTCGTTTCTCGGTGATAATATTTATATCTTTTTAGGTTTAGGAGTCCAATGCTTGTCCAATGGGATGTTGTTGCCTCAGGTACGCAGCATAGTGTTATATAAGTATGTTGATTTTATAAATTTAAATATAGATACATATATAATGTTTAGGTGAGTTTTAGTTTATAAGTATGGTCTATGTCTGTCTGTACTGGTAAGCTTAAGAACAGCCTGTATATTTACAGCAACCAATAAATGTAGGTATATGAATATATATTTTATTTGGTACGCAGTTTTAGTCGTTGCCATGGTAGGTATAACACGGAAAGATATAGCAGTCATTCAATTTATTACAATATTTATTTACATTCAAGGCTCTTGTAATTGATGTGTGTGGAACGCTTTACAGGTACATATTTATTTTTCTAACTATAGTTATTTAAGGTTTGAAGTGGGTTTGAATTCTGACGTCTAGATAAACACTTGACTCAAACAAGCCCGAAACAAAAATTCTTCCGTCTACCTTCTGAACCTATCAGTGTTGCCAGAACGGACTTATTAGCACGGTTTTACTTATTTTTTAGACATGTATGTGCTTTTACGGCTTTTTTCGCTTTTTTCCCCGCGATTTTACCGCGCGTTAACCTAACGCGGAACCGTTTTTTTTAAATGTTACCATTTGCTCAGTGGAAACGGCGGTAAATTCAAAACATCGAACGAATACAAATAGCTAAAATGACTGTAAGTAACATGTATAACTTCACTGGTAGTGTATGTGACAGCATAGAGAACATTTTTTTTTGGAACATAAAAATAAAGAACTTTATAAACTTTTGAATGTATACCGCATTATTATTAAAAAAACCGCGTTTTTAAAGCGCACCTTTCGCTTTTTGCATTTAGGCATCTGGCAACACTGAACCGAACCGAAGTGAAACGAAACGTCGGATCTAGATTGGGATGTTTCTCTGATATTAATTTAATTTCATGAAATGTTTTTAGTATCTGCGAATGTAACATATTATTAACTATGGAAGAGGAAGATCCTGTAATTCAAGAGGTAAAATTCCTTCAAATTCAGCATAATACAACGTGGTATGCGGTTAGGTTATGTTATTGTGCGAAAACTCTGTTCTGAATTGATTGCATGGGCTATTTCTCGTTACAGATCCCAGTGTTCTTGTCTCAGGCGCTGGCTAGTAACCTGTACATATACCAATACCCTGTAAGGCCTGCTAATAGAGAGTGGAAGGATGTGAATGTGATCAATGCATTCATTAAGCCTAAGAACCAACTGGTGCGGCTAGAGGTTGGTCTGGACACGTATAGCGACAAATATTGCTCGTCTAAAGGCGAGCAGATTGCTTTAAACACTGATGGACAACAGGTAAGCCATATATCTGATGGGAGTATTTCTCTTTTTTCACTCATTACAATGTTGAGAGAGCTCTACTTAGCATGATATGTTTTACTACTCTATTTTAGTTTGTTCACTATGGTTAATAAAACCTATTACTGTTTCGTGGATCGTAATTTTACATTTAATAGACTCTTCGTGTTAGTTGTTTCAGTTAGAACTATAAAAGTTTTAGTTGTTAGGTACAATTTAAATATTTACCAACACATTAGATTCATATTAAATCAATTTATAATAGCATTATTATGTTGCATGTTTACAATGCATAATATTCACATTGACCCCCTTCCTAAGATTGGTTTGGAATAACATCTTTCGAAGACAAAAACATGTGATAAAGCTAATATTATTTCACCTTATTGCATAACTTCTTGCAACTTGTATTACAGTAGAGTCCGTTTATAATGACTTCGTATATAATGTTTTACCGCTTTTAACAACTTCAAAATCACCTCTCGTTAGATTTCATACCAAACATTTTCAAAGTAAATCAGTCCGTTTTGTGAGACATTCTGTTGGTGCGACGTAATATCACCAGTCCCTTGACTGGCGCTTTATCCGGAGTCCACTGTATTGTCTTTTATAGCAGGCTAATAATCTCTTTTAATACAAGTATGCAACAGGCCGTATTGTTAAATCAGTGTACCATGAATTGCTCTAATCTAGGAATCAAGATACATTAAGGATAAGGAGCGTGAGAAAGCTCAATACTTTAACAGTGGGATCATGGATAAGCTGGTGTATGAGAGCAGCTCACCTTGCCTGGACACACAGCATTATGCCGTGGCCATCCTTCAGGACAAAGAGTTGCACTGCACACCCATCAAAGGTAATTTATGACTAGGTAGGAATATGCACAGAAATGCCCTTTAACTAAAAACCATTTTCAATTGATGTCTGACCCCTTATTCGTAAAACTTAATAAACCTACAAATGTAACTTTAGCGGCTAGTTAACTAATATAGATTTGATAGATGTTTATGAATAAGAGGGTGAGTCTATAATCCAATACTCGGATCACAGCTCACAATTGAAGTAGAGTACATTTAAAAAAACATCAGTCGTGCATTATATTTCGAAGTTACACTTTTTTAGTTTTGTTTGATTTCAAAATTAAACAAACCACATTATTCTACAACTATACTATTAATCAGACATCGATACAATAAAGACTACAGTCAATGCAATTTACATAGGGCCTAACAAATAATAAATATGTTTATTATTAGGTATTGTGCAAATGAGACCATCCTGCTCATATTATGACAGGCAAGACAAGCGGAAACACGACAAAAACAAGGCTGAAAACTCGGATGATGAAGAGAAAGAACCAGAGGCGCAGCAGGTATGTAAATGGATGATGCTGCTATTTGAAGTAATATCAAATTAAATCTTGAACTTTGTGTGTGAACACTTCACGTATTGTAACCAAATACGTGAATGATGATGTGCAAGTCTAAGTTAGAATGCACCACTCTACAAGCCCAATTTCATTTCGAATACTTCAGTCTAGCTAGCAGAATACACTTAGGTCGGATAATCCTACATATCCAACCTAAGTGTATCACTACATAGTATAAAACAAAGTCGCTTTCTCTGTCCCTATATCCCTATGCTTAAATCTTTAAAACTACGCAACGGATTTTGATGCGGTTGTTTTTAATAGATAGAGTGATTGAAGAGGAAGGTTTATATGTATAATAACACCCATTAAATAGTGCACCCGTGCGAAGCCGGGGCGGGTCGCTAGTCCCCAATAATAAAGTAATGTGTTTTCCCTCACATACTTACATAAATATGTAAGTGACTAGCAAATGGTAGTCAAGGATACTATTCATATAAAATGTCGTAGGCTGAAGTGTGTTCCCGATTAAGGCCTGAGTAGAGTCAGAAGTATTGATGTATTATTGCAGGTGACTGTGAAATTCGCGCGGCAAGAAACAGAGGTGTCGAAGAAGGCGCGAGAGAAATCGTACGAGTCTGTATCTCAGCGCATTGCGGAGGAGCCCTGGTACCATACGATGTGGAAACACTCTGACACCGACTATGGGGATGTGAGTAATGTGTTTACATCAGTAGAGCTAGCACTGGGGATCAGGGATCGGATACCGGTATTTTCTCCATAGAAAAATACCGGTATTATCACGGTCACCGGTTCATTATTACGTTTTTAATGGGACAATAATAATACGACGTTGTTACCTAAATACATGATTCAGCCCTACGTAAAGAGCAAAAAATAATCCAAAATATTAGGCTAATTCAGGGTTTTTTAAAAATACTGGTATCTGTCCCTGCTGGGGATGCGCCGAGTATATTATTATTTTTATCGAATGTATTATTAGGTAGTCAGCATGTTTTTGAATGTTCGGTATACTAGCTATTAGCTATAGCTCATAGCTAGTACAACTGTTACTGCAATGCGAGATGAGAAATATTACAGTCCTCTTTCTAACTTGCACAGTATGAATGAGACAGATCAATCTCCCCAGAAAATTTGTTTAAATAGACTCGCCTAGTGATTAAGTTTTTGACGTTTTAAGGTCTTATCTTTAACAAAACCAATTTAAATTTTGTCTTATGTCCCCCGTTTTTAAGAAAAACACTATTCAGGGTGTTCGGCACATGGACCGTCAAAATTTTTCGTCATTTGCTACCTTCCACCCTTGGACCCTAGGTCCTAAGAGTCACGGTCATGGAGGTATGATTTTATTATTGTTTTTTTCTTAAATTACCCAAGATCTTACATTCGAAGCCTGATAACTTTTTTGTGCATGCTTTTAAAGCAGTTATTTATTTAATTGTCTTTCGTGTACGTACGTGTGCGTAAAAATACTATTACTGGATACTAAATAAGATTACGAAATTAACACATGGGCCTTTTTATTAACAAACTAAATGAATTTACGAAAACATTTCCACGAGCTTCATTTTATTTTAAAAACTTCTTTGGTTTATGAATTTTCTAACAGTTATACTACACACTTCAAAAAATTAAAAAAAAAGTTCCAAATAGGGTTTAGTCAGAAAGTCGCACTTATCTAACAAAGGATTTGTCGAGGTGCTCTCGAACTACTGGAAATCACAAAATCGTACCTCCAGGACCGTGACTCTAAGGACCTAGGGTCCAAGAATGGAAAGATAGCAAAGGACCACCTACCACCACCCGTAAAAAATTTGACGGTCCATGGGTGACACCTTGGCCGGAATGGCAATTGCAGGCGTCTTATTAGTTAAACGGACTCCGAAGATCGTCCGTTCAAAACTCATACTCAGCCTGCGATTGCCTTCTTCTCTATGTATGTGTAATGCGTATTAGCATTATATTGGTCTAGTTCGGCTTGGCCGGGTAGTAAGATGGGTAGTTATTTGTCGAAGCCTGCTGCCGGTCTCCGCTTCAGCTTCGACAAAAATGTTTTCGTATGTCCGGATTTCCGGTTGTTCTCCTCCACAGGTCACATTTCTCAACCGATTCTCATGAAATTTTGTGAGCACGTTCGATAATTCGAAAGGTATTTTTTGTCGATTCTGATTTGGATTTTTTTCTAACTACTTAATACGTAAATTACTCGCGATGTCTACAGATCACAGAACCACTAGTGATTAGCATTTTGTTAGTCTAGTTCACTTGGTGTAAGAGTGGTATAGTTAGGGTTGCTATATGAACAAATTAAACATCCTGTTAAAAGTCCTGACATGGCCCAAAATTTTCTGACACTTCCCGTACTTTAAAAAAATACGGTACTTAGTCACGTTACGCTTAAAGCATCAAACGTTGTTTAAGGCCCTTTCTTGTTTTGGGTGAGGAAAAAGCGTTTTTGGACGTTTTAATTGTAAGTAACCAAAAAGTTATAATGAATTTTGATTGCTTTTGGCTTAAATCAATTCCATATTTTGATAGACAGAGCCTCAAATTTGCGTAGCACTAAATAATATTTTAAATAAATTTACCACCGACAGTAGTTTTCTGAAGAGCGCTCGGCATCTTAAATTTGAGGGCCTATAACTTTTAGAAGTTATACGAAAATCCAATCGGTTCAATATTTTTTCACAACCGCAATATTTCCTTTTTCTTATTTTCAGCCTTAATCTTTGTTATTTTGTAAATCGTTCTTACTTATACCATATTTTTCAAGAAACCTTACTGAGAACATAAGGTTTTTTCGTCATTGTTGAATTATTATACATTGTACATTACAACTAAACTCATGCATAACAAAATCGTAACCTTTAGATTAATAATTACCTATCAATTACAATAAATAAATAAATATATATCCGATTGCGCGTGTGTATATTTCGACTTTCTATGAAGAGCCGGTGTTAGTGAAAAGGCCTCTTAAACGCCGGTCCGCACACCGCAACCCATTGCCCCCGCAAGTATTTCGATAGAGCTTTGGTCAATCGTGTCTCGCGCGACGTGTGCTTCCAGAGTTCTTAAAATTCCTGACACTTACAAATTCCGGCCACATTCCTGACAAAGGCTCAAAAATCCTGACATGTCAGGAAAAATCCTGACGTATGCCAACCCTTAGGTACAGATAAATTGCTAATGTTAATATGGCAAAGATTATTTGTATGAGAGATTATTTTCTTGTTTGATGAAATGTACCTATTAATAATTGGGCGAATCAACTTTTTAGTGCCACTCGTTGCCGTGGTTACGTCTAGTTGTCCAGGGGACAAAATTCGAATACAATCATGATTTTATGCTATTTAAGTTTATCAAACATATGTATTTGTAGTACTTATAAGCTATTTCCATAATGGTCCATCTACTAAGCATGTTAGTAGTAACTTAATACAACATTATTTGAACAAACTGCGCCACTAGTGTCCCTTGGACAACGGGTCAAGATAACAACACAAAAAAAGTTGATCCACCCAATTACTTAACTCTGATTATTCATGATTATTCAAATGTAATGGATTTTAATATGTATACTCTATTTATTCGGACTGAAGGACTTGTATCCAGGGTCATGAAATAAAATAAAAAATACAAGGTACACTGCAATGCCCACAGCTGGAGCGACTGAAGTTGTTCAGCGCGTCCACGGGGCAGGGCTCGGCGCTGTCGCTCCGCGGCGCGGAGTACGTGCGCGCGCTCGTGCCGCCGCCGCGCGGCGAGCGCCCGCGCCGGGACCCCGGCGACCAGCTCACGGACATACTTAACAATGGTAAGTGGCTCCCTAACTGTTAAAATTTTTGTAGCACAGTTTTACAGTAGGATATTTATTTATTAGATTTTATTATTTTCATGTTGACGTGTTATAGATATAGCTCAAAACATTTTATTATGATTAGTGTACCTACTTTATTACCTTTTATCTTGACGCTTAGAGACCTTATACATCTCTAACAAATCTCGATTGTTATTAGTTTCTTAGTCTTATTTTTGACATGTAACACTACATTTAATAATTAATGATACTTTGATTATTGTATTATTTTTATTTGATGTACCTAGATAGATTTTGACTTGTAAAAGTGCCCTTGAGGCCTATTTGCAGAATAAATGTTTTGATTTTGATTTTACAATAAACTACCTAAAACTATTGTAAAAAATTTAATATTTATAAACGCCAACTGATGGATTATGTAATACAAAACATCTAAATCCGGCCCTGGCAATAATGGCAAGTTTCTGCATGCACGCGATAACGCATAGGCAAGGAACCGATGATGAACCAAATCTGTATAGACTCAAAGTCGTAAATGTATTGGCACCTTAGCTGTTAAATTGATTAGCAACATTGTAGTACTGAACAATACTGTGTTTAAAATATACCCGACAAAATGGGAACGATAATTTTAATTTTCCTTTATAATTATGTTTCTAAATATTGTGGCACAAAATATATGTTCATTTTGTAATTAGTCTCTACCTTAGAGACTCCGTGCTTACCCAGTTTTTACTTTATAATTAATGTATGTATATCTCTAGTTTAAGTGAAATGTAAAATTTCTTTGAGATAAAATAAATTCTTTAACCACAAAATAGTTAAAGTCAAAAATACTCACTCAAAAGTCGTTAGTGTAAGACCGTGGTTTTTCAAATTGAAATTAAAAAAAGTGTAACTAGCTGTTGTATAATTCGTCTTAGGCTCGGTTATGCGTGTTCTCCAGAATTCCTACATAAAATGAGGATAAAAATAGCCCGGAATGTATGTGCGGACATGAGGTTGGTTCTATCAATCACATGTTCTTGAATGTCCCTTAATTTTTTTCTGTCTCAATGACCTATTAATTAATTTTTAAGTTCATCTCCATGCTAATGTTAAAACTCTGTTGACTAATTTAGATCCTTGTGCCTTTAGGGCGTTAGCTTATTTTATTGTTAAAAATAATATTAGATTATAATTATTTTTCCTTTCCTAAGACTAAACTACGGTATTGACTATTTGTAAATATCATTATGAAACAATATAAAGTAAATATTATAAAGTCCCCTGGGCAAAATTATTAGGTGCACCCCACAGATTCGTAAAGCTAATCGCCCCACTTGACCATTGGCAAAGTGCCTAAAAAAAACTCGTTAACACTCTGGGCCTGGTAATGACAAATTAAGAAAATGTAAATTTTTAGAATGAGCATCAATTACCCAAATACTGATTGAAATGAAATGAAATGAAAATAATTTATTTGTGACATAGATACTACAAGCTAATACATTTTTACCTATTAACTAATAAAATTGCCACGAAATGGTCCCGCCTCAGCATAATGCTGACTCACAAGCCAGCGCTTTTTGATTCTGTTTTCAGCGAAGCTGATGACATTCGACGATCTACGCTCCCTGATTCGGAGCGAGTCCGGTCCGCTCAGCGAGCCCGCGCTGTTGTCGCTGCTGAGCGGGCACGCGTGCCTGGTGCGCGGGCTGTGGACCGCGCGCTCGGCCGCGCTGGCCGCCGGCGCCGGCGCCGGCGCCGCGCTGTGGCGCGCCGCCAGGGACCACGTGGTGAGCATACAAACTTCCGCCCCTTTAAGGGATGATTTCCGGGATAAAAAGTGTCCTATGTCCTTTCTTGGGACTCAAAACTATCTCCTTACCAAATTTCATCCAAATTTTAAGCGTGAAAAGATAACAAACAGGCAGACAGACTCGCTTTTGAATTTATAATATTAGTATAGAAGTAAGGATTAGTAAGGATAAATATTTAACATTGTTTCAGCTATACCTTTTCACGCAACACTCGTACATCGACCGACGGAAGGTGGCGGCGGCAGTCCGCCTCCCGCCCCAAGAAGTTCTCGACATCATCCGTTCCGTCGCCAAATTCAACCCCAAAACTGGTTGGGAACTCCTCATACCGCCAGATGTCGCTTTCGAGGCCAAATACCCAGAACTAGTCCAGCGACAAAACCTATACTGGGAGGCGAGGCAGAGATTGTTCAACGAAATGCTTATGGGTGAGACAGCACCCAAGCGGCAGAGAAAGAAATCCCAAAGGGACTCTATAGGCTCGGACATCATGAGTCCGAAGGCAAGAACCAATAGTGTGAGTGAAGAGGAGAGTGGGAAAAGAAAGAAGTCGGTGACAGGTGGGAAAAGGACTAGAAATGTGAGCTCCAGTAGTGTGCAGGATACGTGATTGTGTGTGTAGGTAGGTTATCAAATTGTGTGACGTTTGTTGGAGATCTGTGAACTGAATACTGGTTTTATATATACGTGTAAATGAAAAATGCTTCGAGTCCTGAATTTAAATGACGCTTATATAGGTTACGATCTCAGTGTAAGATTCTACATTCTATCTATTTTTTCTTCTCAAATGAAGATCAAATAGATTAGATAAAATGTAGAAAACGAACCATCATAAGAGTGAATTTTCATTGACATCACATTTCATCGAAACGGGATCTTACAATATCGATACTATAATATGAGTAAAAGCGCAATGTTAAAGCAACTATTCACAGCATGAGCCACGTTTGTGGTGAAAAATTATGTCAGATTGTGTATAGAAGTCTAGAGGAATTGAATTGTGTGATGTTCGTTTTAAGACTATTTTTGCCCTAAAACGATTGATATGTTAATAATAACAACTAGCTGTATAGCTAAGATAGCTAATGTTACACTGGTAAAACCATGGTATAAGCCGAAATAATAAAATTGGATAATTTATATCTTGTGCATTTTTTACGTTTTATATTTAATATAAATATGAGCTTCATTGTTGAGCACTGAATATATAATATATATGGTAAAATAAAGTGCGATAATTAAAACCAATACATGATTAGTCATTGAAAAGATTTTTTTTATTTCAATATTAGTATTCAAATCATGGTCATATTATTTCCGATGTTACTTGCACCCTATAATCCTTATAATAGCGCATAGTATTTAAATTAGAGGTGAGCCGAGTATGGATTTTGCCGACTAATCGGAGATGGCCGACTAGTCCCCAATTAATCGCCGAATATAAATGTGGCCGGATAGCAGGGACCGATACCGGTATTTTTAAAAAGCCCTGAATTAGCCCAATATTTTGGATTATTTTTTACTCTTTACGTAGGGCTGAATCATGTATTTAGGTAACAACGTCGTATTATTAGATTGTCTCATTAAAAACGAAATAATGAACCGGTGACCGTAATAATACCGGTATTTTTCTATGGAAAAAATACCGGTATCCGATCGCTGCCGGATAGTCGGCTTTCCCGATTAGTTGGGGCATCTCTAGTCAATTTTTTTTTGATTAGTCTATGATCATCAAAATAAAAAGTTCCTATTCCTAAGATGATTATTTGTTGTATTTAAGAAAGATACTTAAAATATGAAACTTGGTAGTTTTTTATTATTTTGCAGTAAATCATTAAGTGCCGCATAGTCGGTCTCTTTTACCGACTAGTCGGTATATCTCTAATTTAAATACTTTTTCTCAAACATGCAATGAAAAATTTGACGTTATGTTCATTATAGCAGGCTGCGAAGTAGGTATTACGTTTCAGGTGCGGCGCAACGAACGGCCCGTAATGGAATTTCATACAACATTGAAGGCCTAGGCCGGCAAAGCGATCGTCTTTTGTTTTTCGCCGGGCCGCGCGCACTGGAAACAAAACACTTGTTTTTATTACCGAGTTCTTAGAATTCCATTTCGAGTTTTCCCATAATTTTCAAATTTCTTTGCAATCATTGAGAAAAGCACTATACAAACCTCGGCGCGAACAGGGATTGTCAATCCCTGGCAAGCTGCAGTAATGTACTATTTTAACCCTTTGACCGCCACACTCTGCTATTCACGCCAACGACGGCTACAGCCGACAAGATGGCCAAAGCAGTAGCGATCTATGCGCGATTGCGTAAGGTTTAATTTCGCGTTTTACGGGTGGCGTCGGCGATGTGTCATTTGTGTCTGATACTAGAATAGTTTAGCATTGAAAAGTTTTTTCGATGGCTCTGGTATTTAATTATAAAATCGTCCGAACTGTAAATAGAACAATGGAATGTATTCTTTCCTATATTAGATCACAGAAATATTTTTATCCAATGTAATGTTTCGCGTGAAATCGTTAAGTTTATTTTACTGATACTGATTTTTTTATTTATTTGGAAATAAATCTGTATTATAATATCCTATTAAGAGCCCTTATGAGTTAAAAAACGCTCATCTATTTAGGCCATTTTCTGTTTAAATTTACAAGCATCTTGACATTTCCTCAGTGTTACTATCTAGAACAGGACTATGGACTTATGTCATAAATTTTAAATATATTTTTTGGATTTGGATTTTTCATTAAGAAATATCGTTTCAAACATCACTTCAAAACGACCATTTTCTAACTAAAAACGGCTTTTTTTCGCTTAAATTCTACTACGCACAATAAAATCAAGAAATAGCTATGTTACTATCTAAAACTTTTATAAAGTCATCATATCCTTTAATCACTTTATTGGTTTTATCAATACTTTTGTCACAATGTGAAATCAAAACATTAAAAAACTTATAAGGCCTCTTAAGGTGCAGCGGGGCAATCTAGACTGCGGGAAGTTCAAAGTAATCGAAAATATTTTCCGTGTTTTACATCATTTACTAGAGTGGGTGAAATTGGGCCATACTTAGTTGAAAAAACAAAAGTCGTCCCTCCTGTGGTCAATAGTTAACGGCTTATGTGCATGTTAGCTATGTTTTTATTGCAGGGATTTATAGAAACGGAGACACTGTTTATGCGAGTTACTGGTCCAATCCAAAATTAAGAGTCTTTATCAGTTAAAAACGCTCATCTATTTACGCCATTTTCTGTTTGAATTGACACATATCTTGACATTTTCTCAATGTTGCTATCTAGAACAGGACTATTGCGACCTTATGTCTTTAAATGTATTTTTTCGAGTAGTTTTAATTTCCCGCAGTACTGATTGCTCCGCTGCATCTTATAAAATTTGAACAGTTTATTTCCTTTAATATTAACTGACGGAAAAGCGAGAAATATCGGCTAAGCATTATGGGAAGAAATATTATTTGGTATTACCTAAGTAATTGAGGTACTACCTAAGTATTGTGTAGTCGACTTTACACTGACAAATATGTGATTTAAAATGTTTAGGTTGTTACTTTTTAAACTAAATAAACTATAATTATTTAATTTCTGTGTTATTTCTGTATAAAAATAGCCCTTTGTTTCTGCTCGCAACTGAAAGACTGAGATAGGAAAGGATTGAAACAAGGAAAAATGAGTAACGAACAGTTATTTATTCTTGCACTGAACAAAAAAATTGCTTACAAAACAATAAGAAAGGCTCTTGTCCAATACTACAAGTGGCGCGACCTAAATACAGCAAACAATTAGCATGAAATAACAGCGCCGAAAGTATCGATTTTTTTCGATATAGGTATGGGTGGGGTGGAGTTAAACTTTTTGGACCATAGGGCTTTTTAAATCGATAATTTAATTGATTGGGTTGTGTCACGAATATTACCCATATAATTGTATGGCAAACATTCGTGTAAGGAGCCTTAAACTTAATTATGGTGTATAAATTTGAACTCCACCCATAAATGATCACAACGGCTGGTACAATCTATCTGATGCTGAATATACGTAGGTAATGGCTCAGTTACACAACTAGGTCTTAAGCTGGTCTCTATGTGGGAGTTAAGTTAGTGCTAATGCACGATTTCCTAATCGTGCTAATGCACTAAGTTAACTTCGTTTATATCCTTTTAGGAAAAACGGATAGCATAAACTCTCGGGAGCGAGTAACAATTGACCAATGTAAATGAGCCATATTTGCTTCTTATTGGTTAGATGGAAGGAATCGGGTCCTACGGATGCCACGCAATTACTAGTTAGCTTGCATCATAACTCGAGGTTTTAACAAAATAGACTACAGCAAAAAAAGGGTACTTATGCTTTTGTATGGAAATTCAATAATAGTGTGCAGTTCTGCACCCGTTTCTTACTATAGTGTGTTTAGAATCTTTATAAGCTATACGAAACGAGAGTTACATGTCAAAACTATTATTTCAATCAATTATACAGTATACATCCATTGTTAAGCGTAACTTCAAATCTACACTAATTAAGTAGGTATAGGTGAAATCTATAGACATGGCATATAATAATCTCATTAAGCCGCGAGTCTCGAAATAGCCTTGTATAGAAGGAATTGTTATATAATGTCAATAAAAGTCTATAATAATATACCTTTAGAATTTAGGACTTTACCGTACAAATTGTTCATATTCAAACTTCGCTCAAGGCTTCAGGATAAATGTTTTTATAGAAATAGGGAATTTTTTGACATGACCACTTTAACATAACTAGAAATAATTTACACTATTTTTTCTTATGTAGTGACATCGTTATATAAATTTATTATTTTCTTTAAAATTATAATTTTAAATTTGCATGCCATTGTAATGGTGAATTGTGCAGTTCTTTATTTAATGAATATATATTATGTCGTCTCTTATGTACCATAATTCTCGCAAATAAAAACTTTGACTTAGAATTTCAAACTTGCATTATGCATCGGTAGCTCTTAGATACTGGAAATGTTATTGTGATTATAATTAGTCAAACACTACCTACTCAAAGCTTTGACATTCTTTATTTTCATATTTCTTACAATCAGAGGTGGGCATTAACGCGTTAACCCGTTAATCGTTAATTAACGAAGTTAACCATCCGTGTATCCGATTAACTTTTAAGTTAACTTGCAAAATTGTTAACGGACTCATTAACTTCCGCTAACTGTCCAAAGTTCCGTTAATCCGTTAACTAAGTACCTATTTTATCAAAGGATCACTACGCCGCGAATCAAAGAAACGCCGAGCCGCGAAAAGCTATGCTTACAATACTTTAATCTATTTGGTGCAACAGTATTATAAAATATGGAGGAATATAACATTACTGGTAAAGATAACATTAGTAGCAAAATATCATTCATATTTTCTGTTTAATATCTTATATATATAACAATTTTTGTTATTATTATACAAATAGGTAGTATAGAAATGATTGTTAAAGAGTGATCATTTAACATCGAAAAACTATATAAATAAGTGGGCCCAATTGTGATTTATCATATAGGTACGTACACGACATAATTAAATTAATGCTTAAAATTAGTCTCCCAACTATTACAATAGTAATAATAGAGGAAGCTTAACATGATAAAACATTTACAGCCAGCTCGTATTCCGGATGTTTTTGAACCTTGTTGTTGTTCCATCTTGAACCTTGTAGGAGCCACAATAGAGTTGTCATTGTTACTACAAACTACAAATTGTACCAAATATTTTATGACATGCTGCGAAAAATGCAAATAATAAAATATGTAAGTAGACATAAACAGTACCTAAAAAATATTAAAAAAAACTAAATTGGATACCATCGATAGAATAAACATATAAACATGTCAGTCAGTCAGTCAGTCAACAACTAAAAGATGTATCTTATCTTTGATCTTTATCTGGCAATGAGATGAAAAAATACATATACTCAGGCGCGGATCCAGGGGGGGGGGCAACAGGGGCAATTGCCCCCCCCCTGAAGCCTGTGTCAGGGGAGGGCAATTGCCTATGTCCTGACGTAGGAAATATGTTCTGACAACAGTTATCAAAAGTCAGTTTTATTTTCGGAAAGTTCGAAAGTGCCCCCCCCTGAACATAATCCTGGATCCGCGCCTGCATATACTATACATACGTCTTTTTGTAGTCGACAGTACCTCGTTCCATAGAAATAACAATATAGAATAGACTAAACTACTTATATAAATATTTATGACCACGACTGACTTTATTTACAAAAGACAACGTTAATAAACTTAAACGAAATTAAAAACGCTTACTCCCTATTAAGAATAACAGTTATAAAGACTATTCGATTGCATTGCAAACGATCTCCAATTACACAGAAACACTTGAAATGCGTGATATAATAAAAAAAAAACTCACAGCAAAAGTATCTATAAGTACTAAAGCGACATTTATAAACATATTGCCTAGGGCACCTAATCAAATATTAATAGCCACCAGTGTTTACCAAATAAAATATTTATAACGTTACTACCGTTATTAATCATATCGTTAACACTTTCAATGTCAAGCTATCCGATCCTGAATTAAGGCAGTGCAACGAGTAATATCGCGTTCTTTGAAACGCTGTTCTGCCCAGACGAGGAAACAATAAGGATTGATTTTCAGATATATGATTCTTGACTATATGACTGTGTTTCTGACAATAGCCGAAACATGATTGCTTAAAATTTGCTCGATAGAAAAAAAATCCAAACAACACAATTAAGTTAAAATTATGGTATCTATTTTACCCCATCATAAACTCTGTCAAGAGGAAATTGAATAAAACTGCAGACAGTCAGATATTTATCGAGATTTGTTTAAAAAAGCCATTCCCGAAGAGTGTTGCATCCCGTTTTGTGTTGCGCGAAAGACAAGCGTGTCATCAGTGTGTTCATGGCAGCAAAAGTGTTAACGTACTGTCTTTATACCATACGGTAAGAATGTTTTAGAGATTCCATTCATAAAATACCTGAAAAAGGTAGTATAATATAATATCTAAAACAATATATCTTAATAAGGTGTCTTAAAATATATTTTACCTATAAAATAAAATTATTTTAGTTATGGCTTTAAAACTGTGTTCTTTAAAAATAATAAAATATAACCAAAGTAGCGTCGGCTCAAGCAAAAAGGCTTAGTTAAATAATAAATTTGATAACAACACCTTAGCCAGGCCTCGCCAAGGCGTTCTCCATTCGACACCCTTTATTGCATAACGTAAAAAAATATTTGTTTAAATTTGAACCTTGACCCATGTCAATAAGGCCATCAACTATATCTGCCATATTTGGCTTTGTATGAAATAACGGTAATAAGACTGCACGATATGTTGTGAAGTGGCAGTGGCTTCATAGGGGCTACTCCGAAATTCGAAATCCGTATCGTGCCGTCCCTTTCACTCATCCGAGTGAAAGGAACGGTACGATACGAAGTTCGGAGTAGGTCCTCAGCAAATAAAATAAAATAACAACGTATAGTTTGGAACGTGTTTCTTAAGAACTTATTACAGGTACTATTTTGGAAATGTTTGTGTTTGGAGACTACATGGACTCAAAATGGTCACATAAACTGATTGCTTAGTAACTAGATCGTAAAACGAACAAGGTAAACGTCCCTGTGTTCGACACTGACTCAATATATGGCACCATGATTACAGAGGTGTCAATAGGTGTCCATTGGGCACTAAGGTGTCGAGCATTGAGACCTTTACCTTACTGTCGTACTATAGCTTCTAAAATGCGTATTTGGTGTACTTGTATGTAAGTGCCTGCTTTCGATTTTAGGCGCCGACAGAATACTTAGATTAAACCTATAGTTTTCATATCAGGTAAAACCAACAAAATATTCATTTGAAACATTGTAACCTAACGACGGCTTTCCTTCTTAATGGCTGCTGACTTGAGTGCGTTATTTACTTGAGTACAGTCGCCATCACATACATCTGTAGGTATACTTCAGGGTGTTCAAAAATAACTTAGCATACACTCTATCGCCTTGACAGTAAAGTTCAGATGTTTGTGACCTTCTTCGGCGGCCAGCTGGGTAGAGTGAAATTAGCGTTCGGCGGCCTTTGGTGTAGTAAACAGTGTTGATACTTGTGTTATATTGTGCTTTGACGCGAATGTACTGAATCTGTAGAGATTTCCCGACTAGACGGGATACTGACAGTAGTATGCGCTTGCGCAGTAGTATCTAATATCATGCGCAGAAGCGGGGCAGTACTGCATTCGTATCGACTAATAATAAACTATATATAAATACTATACTACTGCCTGGTGAAAACGGGGTATCTAAGATTTTTAAACGTTCCTTTTAACCCATTTGACTGCGTTTGCGACTGTACCTACCATTAAAACGTAGATTTAAACCAGATACCTAACAAAGAACGCAAGTAAACCAACACTCAGAGCCGTAAACCTGTTTATCGCTGTCGCTCCATTGCAGAACTCCAAGTTACACGTGTTAGCGATGTCTCCGAGTCGGGCTTGCACTTCGGGCCACTCGCAGAGACCAACCTTGCAGCCTTCGATTTCCATGGTCTGCTCGTTTTGGAGAAAGAGGACTTGGTGGCGGTTCCTGTAGCCGAAGTTGCCGTTGGGGTCGCATCTGAAAAATAAGGTTTTTAAATCATTTGATGGAAATAGAACTGGTTGTTTGGTATTCTATTGTGTGATCGGATTTCGGAAGTTTTGAAACGCAAAGCTATAAATAGACTGGTTTCGCTAAGAAAACCCACTCGTTACGTGGTAGGAACGGAAGGCAGACCTTCGACTCCTTCTCTGAGGTCCGTAGTTGAGCATCGCCATGAAGAGCACTCGCAAACCCTGTTGAGCCGTTCCAGTCAATTTTTAGACAATAAATAAAATTGTAGGGTAGGGTATTACACGGTCCAAGGGCATGCTCTGCAAAAGAAAGCAGGGATCCAAGTAAAACCAGCGTCAGTCCAGCAACATGATGCGTCGATGACGACCTGGAAGTCGCTTCTCACTTGAGTAGGAGTCGCGTACAGTAAGCCAAGAAATTGGTCTACCACGTTTCGACTCTATTGCTTGCACATTAATGTTCAAAAGTGGTAGACCATACAGGGCGTCCCACGGCTATGCCATATGGAGGGAAAGTACCTTGAGTATTGTAGATGGAACATTTTACTGAAAGAAGACATTATTTGAATTTAAAAAATAATTTAAACTGAATTTACAGATATTTAAGTAAATTTGTGGTTGAACCGGGAATCAAACCCTTTACACATGATCAATTGATTAATTTTGTATTAAAAATGTTAAAATTCATGGTCTTCCTTTTATTTCTGATACTATGTTATTTAGCAAAAAATAATCCATATGATGAAGCCTTTCGATTGGTATGATAAAGCTACAGGCTAATTATTTTTCTTGTGTAACGGGTTCGATTCCCGGTTCACGGTTTAATTATTTAAATATCTGTGAATGCAGTTTAAATTGTTTTTAAAATTAAAATAATGTCTTCTTTCAGTAAAATGTATCTACAATATTCAAGGTACTTTCCCCCCATGTGGCATAGCCGTGGGACACCCTGTATATGATGAGAAGCTTGTGGTTAATAGTGGTTGATACTTGTAGAACACAGCGGTCGTCGTAGGGCGTCGGATGTGATCTATACTTGGTAGTTGTATGTGGAAATCGCTCCTGTGTCTACTTAGTTTAGGGGCCCACTCCACAAAGGCTTGCAATTTCCAGTACAAGCAGAAGTATTTTTCTAATAAAAGGAGTTCTAAGTATCCCACAACTCCTCCATATCTCAAAGAGCGATTTAGACGTCTCACTTCGGTCAGATCTTCACAAAACCATCTTGCTCCACCACCATCATCCACAAAATTCTATAATAACTCATTCACCTTCCGGGCTGTTCGGCTGTGGAATGATTTGCCATTATCTATCAGATGTGCTAAATCTCTTCCCATCTTCAAAAATCAGCTGAAACAATATTACTTGTCGCTTCCTTGAGTTGCCTTTTAGTATATATATGTATGTATATATGTAAGTATAATTATGTATGTATAAATATATATTTTATCTACTTATATATGTGTTTACGTGTTTTTATTGTATACTTTAATTATCTTTAATTTAGATGTATGTGTTATTTTCGATCCTCTAGCTGTATTCCTGCACTGCCTGTTTTAATTCTTATAAAAATATTTCCTGCTACCCAAAGGTTGTCTGGAAGAGATCGCTTTAAAGCGATAAGACCGCCTGTTGTTACCATTATTAATGTTACCGAATCTATAAATGTACTCCTGTATTAGTGGTGCAATAAAGAATATTATTATTATTATTATACGTCTTTTTTCATATCTCGGGACCATGGGGTCCCGGACCTTTGGAAGGCATGCGTGGGGCCGAAGCCAACAGCGCAGAGGCCCCTTTAAGACAAAAATAATCTAAAAGCAAGGGATACACATGGCGGATACCATCTCCGAACGCACAACATGATACATCCGGAGATGGTCCCCGCCAGGTGCAAAGACTATTGGAGTGCAGCTCTTTGGCTGCGATGGGAACTAAGGTCATTGGGATATTGAGTTGAATGTTGGATGGACTGGATAATGGGTTATGGGAGGAGACTAGCGGACACCTGCCGTGACAATTAGTCTCGGAATTGTAAAAAGGCAGGCGGTGACTTGCCTGCTCGCTGAGTGGGCCCCACATAACAGTCGCACGTACAGTGCGACAATGAGGCAACATCCCTTTGAGCGGCTGTAAGGTTGTCGAGAGGTGAGTCTGCGGTAGCCAGATCCCGGTAGTCCGTTCAGCAGGCCGCCGGCGTTATGACATTTTACACTTCCAACCTGGAGCATAGGTTCCGCTCTTGCGAATCCACTCTGACCAGCCGGTTAAGGCAAGCACAGAGGCGAGGGCCGGATACACGGGCCCTCTGGAATAGGGGTCCGCGGTGTCGCCACTCACCGTCAGCTCGCCACAAGCTGCCCCCGCGGGTTATTATTATTATTATTATATTTTTATTATCTTACGTGTACAGCACGGCGGCGAGATTCCCGTTGTAGGGCGCGGCGGCGGAGGTGCTCCAGCGCCGGCTCTGCGCGCCGCTCGTGTGGTAGTTGTCTCCTGTTAGTGGGGCAGAGTCGCGCCGGGCTCCGAGAGCGCTCGTCAGTAGGAGCAGAGCAGGCGCTTCCGCGAATAGGATCTCGGCGCACGGCTGTTGGGGGACGCCTGTCAACACATCAGCGAAATTGTGACTGTTGTACTATAACGATACAAATGATCAGTAAACTGTGATCCTGGGAATGGGTCATTGTCAGATTTAGATTGACGTCTTTTCGGTGGACATATCAAAAGTTAAGGGCTACAAAGCTTAATTTTGGATTGGTCTAGTAATCCGCACAAACGGTGTCTCCGTAACTATAAATCCATGTAATAAAAAAATAACTTATATGTAGGTACATGAGCCGTTAACTATTGACCACCGAGTGGACAACTTTTGTTTTTACAACTGACAATAACCCGAATATGACCTCGGCGCACGGCTGTTGGGCGACGTCTGTCAACGTACATGTGATTAGCGAGATTCTGAATCCGTTGTGCGTTAAAGGAAACTGAAACACGTATCAACCTTCTTAACCGCTGTTGTGACATTGAGAAACCTTTTAGTATAAAGACAGAATCCTTTTGTGACACATTGTAACTTGTTTCAATTCGTTTAACAGCCAGCACCGTCTGGCCACTCTCGTGGCCCAGCGGCGCCTGCGTACCGCGTGCGGTAAGTATGCGAGGTTAAGCAACTCAAACTCAAACTCAAACTCAAAATATTCTTTATTCAAATAGGCCTAGCAACAAGCACTTTTGAATCGTCAGTTACATATTACATAAATTGAATCTAATTATTCAGAACAATTTATTGATGCATATGAAATTTAAAAAAAGACATGAATCACTATAATGTATGTCAAAAGAGAGTATGATAAATTCACAAAAAGATCGTCAATATGTAAAATAAAAACATAAAAAATTGTATAATCTAGACAGTTTCTAGAATAAAATCTGAATGTCAAGAGGAAAATTCAACGTCAACATCTAATGTCATAGTTATGAAAATAGTCATTAAGATGTAATGTCATAATTATTAAAATATAATCAGTATTTCAACCACAATTACACCCACGGTGCTTCATCATTCATGTAGTCTTTTGTGCTATAATATGCTTTCGATATGAGTTTATGCTTTACATAAGTCTTGAATTTATTAATAGATAAATTAGTCACGTTTGTAGGTAGTTTATTATAAAACTTTACACAATTACACATGAATGATTTTCTTATTTTTTGGAGCCGAGTGGAGGGTACTGCAAGCTTATATTTGTTTCTAGTATTAATAGTATGTATGTCACAGTTCTGTCTAAAATTTACAATATTTTTGTGTACATACACAATATTGTCATAGATGTATTGACAATGCATTGTCATTATATTAATGTCCTTGAACTTATCTCTAAGTGAGTCTCTATGTTTCATCTTATATATTGCTCGAATAGCCCTCTTCTGCAGAATAAAGACAGTATTTATCTCTGCAGCACTGCCCCAGAGTAAAATACCATACGACATAATACTATGAAAGTAACTAAAATATACTAATCGAGCTGTCTTCACGTCTGTTAAAGCTGTAAGCAACGTCGGCCCAGGTCAGTTCTTGGTTGGGTGACCGCTTTGGGTGGTTATTAACTGAGCGCTCCCTTGCTTTAGAAGGCACGTTAAGCCGGTGATCCCGGTTGCTGTCTATAATAGCAGTCGTTAAGCCAAATTAGAGGCCTCCCTGCGGCCTCCTCATCTTATCGTAGCGTTATTTCAGCTGCATCATTATTAGGGTCCGAGAGTCCAACAAAATCCCTAGCATTTATAAGCCTTACCATTTTAGATCACCCGAATTTCAGTGTAATATTAATAAGCATGACTGAAAGATAGTATCTTACTTGCGTTAACGTGCTTGTTGAAGAAGTCCACCATATCCTTGATGAGCGGGCAGGCGAGCGGCAAGTTACTGGACTGCGAGCCGTAACCGTACTTGTAGTACGTCTCCAGATCTTCAGAGTACTCGAAGCGACGCAGGTCTTCGCGGGAGAATGCCTGGAACAGCACATTATTAGAAAAGATAAAGTAGGTAAGGGAGTTCGAGGGCCGAGCCGTCCATTCCGGTGTAGGCCTTGGAACCGCCGAAACACGGCCTTCGGCCCAGAAGCAGGAATCGGATACCGGTATTTTCTCCATAGAAAAATGGATTCAGATTCATTTATTTCATAGATGTAAATTACAATATAAATTTGCATTCATGTCAAAAGTATACGAATACCGGTATTATTACGGTCACCGGTTCATTATTTCGTTTTTAATGGTACAATCTAATAATACGACGTTGTTACCTAAATACATGATTCAACCCTACACAAAGAGCAAAAAATAATCCAATATATTGGGCTAATTCAGGGTTTTTTAAAATACCGGTGTGGCGAATTGCGAACGCAGCCGATTCGTAGGAAGATATTTATGAGGGCTGGCAACACACACCCACTGAACAAGAGTCAATTAAAAAAAAAAAGAACAAGAGTCATGGAGAGAAGCATAGGTACAGAGTGAGAAATGTTTCCTAAGAGATATAACAAAAATACAGAAATCCGTATTGTACGACTAAGAGTAAGGTGCAATAAATTAGTGTGACGCAAGACGACTGTGTATCATTCGCATCGACGTGTGCGCCACCTAAAATGGTGACCCCGTAACTCCGAACAGAAATCGGAGTCGAGTTCCGCGAATACGGCTAGAAGTCAGCACACGCAATGGTCCCCTGCAGTGGTAAGCGCACCACAAACGAGTTGAAGTGAAGTGCTTTTCTTTAATCTGGCTGTGGTTATAGGTCGGGCCCGATAGGAGTGCGCGGTTGGAGAGTCATCAACACTGAAAGATGAAACAAGTGACGAAAAATTTTAAAGTCGCCTGAGAATTTTTTTATTGGAAAATCCACTTTATTTTATAAATGAGTATTATGACATAACTAGTTAGATTTATTGTATTCTATTTTTTATTGACATGTATTTTTTAGATTATTGACGACCCGTAAGGTGATATTTAAAATTATTGACAAATCTTAATTTTGTATTTCATTGACATGTATTGGTAAATATTTATTTTTTATTGTAATTTTAATGTATCTACCTAATTTGTACATATTTCAAAACTGACGCTCACAATATAAATTCCTCAAAATTGACAATGTGTAATTTTAAGTGACATTGTATATTGTGAAATAAATAAATCAATCAATCATTAAACTTAAGAGCTACGTTCTTGTCGGTGGAGTAGTTGCCAGTCTTCCCTGTTCTCTGACAGTCTTTTGACCTCCTGATACGAAGCGGCACCAATTTTTTCCTTCACATGGTTGAAGTATCAATCTGAGTTTAACTTCTTCCGTCAATTGGCTATTTGACTAAACATTTTTTTTAGGGTGCCATTCGAACTAATTTTTATAGACGATTAAATGTTTGTATGTGACGTGAGAAACTTCAGAATTCTATTGGTAACTTTTAATTTACATTTCACTTTTAAAATAAAAAACAACTTTTTGCGAATCTTTGAAATTCCATAACTTTTTATGATTTTGATTAATATGTCTAATATACTATTTATTGTGATAATTTGATGGTTTTCTATCTTAATAACCACACTATTGTATAAATTTTAACATGTGTCAAATTACCCAAAAATTCTGCCCTACAAAATGTTTACAAACCTATGCTGCATCAGGTGCCCAATTATTCTTCCTCTAATGTTCTGTATTGATTACATGATTGGTTGGAGAGTAACCTGTGGAAAATCCAGGTGAAACGTCCGACGCGACCACGTATGCTGTTTATACACTGGAATACTCAGAGTATCCGCTCCAGTGACATTGTTTTAGCGGCTTCAACCGAATCTGAAGTGTGAGGACGTATGCACGTAGAACTAATTGATTGAATGTGTAATCCCTTACCGAGCACCAGGGCGAGATCTGGATGATATCCCACGCCTTGTTGTAGCGGCACATCTGGTAGACAAGCCTTATGATGCTGCGGTCCAGGTCGTACGTGAAACCGAGTCGGGACGATACGTTGGTCACCATCTGAATAAAACACACAATACAAGTTAGTTAAATAAAATACAGTGTATGTGTCCCCGACACAACAACTCAGAACCATTTCCACTATCAAGACTTCCGATTTAAAAAATCCGCACTCAAATCGGTTCATCCGTTAGGGAGCTACGATGCTACAGACAGACACACATATACACAGATATACATGTTAAACTTATAAAACTACTCTTTTACGTTGCGCGTCGGGCGGGAGTTATAAAGTAAGTTCTTAATACGTTTGTTTTTTGTGATGATATTTCCTGTATCTACAATAGGTACCATCGCGAACAGGGATTGTTAAGCTACTCGCCAATCTTCGCAACTTGGACGTGTAACGCAAATCGGGACTGGTCTCGCAAATCGGTACTCCGAAATTCGAAATCCGAACTTCGTATCGTGCCGTTTCTCTCACTCTTATGTTATTTACTATACGAGTGAAAGGGACGGCACGACTCGAAGTTCGAATTTCA
Organism: Epiblema foenella; assembly: GCA_963556455.1. Classification (NCBI taxonomy): domain Eukaryota; kingdom Metazoa; phylum Arthropoda; class Insecta; order Lepidoptera; family Tortricidae; genus Epiblema; species Epiblema foenella. Next base: position 16,450,401 of record OY747106.1, read on the forward strand.
AAGTTCGGAGTAGCCCCTCTGACACGTCATCGGAGAACATCGGTTATTCATTACACGGCTAAATTACGGACTATGGCAAGTGGCTCCATAATCCCGGTTCGCGACTGTACATTCGGTACCAACCTATAGACAATATATGCATTATGCCGTCTTGACGTTAATCACAACGGCGTGAAAGCGTACAGATATTTTTGCCACTGTTTGGAACCTAATTTTATCTTTATGACTTCGACTGTAAATGTACTGATTCTGTTTATAAATACGTCTACACGTGACCTCTGGGTGGTACTAAAAAAGTGCAACAAAAACTGGCAGAAACCGTACTGGCTTCTCGAAGACCTCACGGTTCGAAATAATTGCCATACGATAAATAAATATACTGTTTATCACAATAAAAACCCATTTGTTAAAAAATACTATCTTAAGAGTCCTTATCAGTTTAAAACGCTCATTTATTTACGCCATTTTCTATTTGAATTGACACGTATCTTGACATTTTCTCAATGTTACTATCTAGAACAGGACTATTGCGACCGTATGTCACAAACCTTAAATGTGATTTTTGGATGTTTCATTATGAAATATCGTTTCAAACATCACTCCAGCAGGCGAATCACGTAACTTTATGTACTAACGGTAGATAGATTTTACTGTCAATTTTGAAGTATAAATGTATGAGATGACAATTACAATTTGACATTAAAATCTACCTAACGGTAGAAAAAAAGTTACGTGATTACCCCGCAGATCGACCATTTCTAAGCTCAAAACTTGTTTTTTCCGCTTAAATTCTACTACACACAATAAAATCAAAAAATAGCCTGTTACTAAGTATCTAAAACTTTGATGAAACTATCGTAGCCTTTAATAACTTTATTGGTATAATTAATATTTTTGTCATAAATTGAAATCAAAATATTTTGAAACTAATAAGGCCTCGCTATTTATTACGCCTATGCTTTTAGCATTGGAAAAATCAATGATTTCCGGAAAAAATCGGACAAATTGATCGGCAAACAAGTGACTAATTTTGAAACGAAAAACTTAGAACATCGATATGTTCCTCCCAGTCTGTCCATATTAATCGTAGCTTTTAGAGATATTCCCATAGCTGTCACTCTTGACTTTGCCAGTACGTAAATACGTAGTTAGGTCCTGAAAGGTTAAAGAGTTGAACCGATTATTTGAAAAGGTCACGTCACGCACATTACTTTACCGTAAACAGTAAATAAATCGATTCTCCTGATCCTGGTCCGTTTAAATGAATAATTGGTTTTATTTTATACTAGCAAAGACCGCGGCTTCGCCCACGTATTTCACAGACATCATAAAATACTAACACAACTAAAGGCGGGCTGCATCAACTTACGGATTATAGTATACCGCTAGTATAAGTTTTGACGAGACAAAACACGAATGCCTTTGCGTTTAATCTTATTTTGTATGGCAACGTGAACAGCGCCTCTGATAGCCTTTGGTGGTACTTTATTTGCTATACGATTGCGTCATACACGGATTTAGGTTCGCGTCTTTTCTGTGGACATACCAAAAGTTAAGGGCTACAAAGCTTAATTTGGGATTGGACCAGTAACTCGCATAAACAATAATTATGTACAGTTGCATACACTACTTTATCTACATCTGTATATTAAATCCTCTTTCATGTGTTCAGGAACCATTGCGTTGCAAGTGTAGTGAGGTCGAGCGTGAGCCCGTTGAAGTCTTTTGAGCACGAGCCTGTATCGTTATGGGCGGAGATGGCCATAACGATACCATTTTTGATGCTGTTATGGCCATCTTCGCCCCGGACCGGCGCGATATTGTAAAGTTGGTCCTTACCTACACTTTTTGAGCACATAAAAGAGGATTTACTGTATGGGTGTAGATAAACTATATTGACCACCGATTGCGACTAAACGCAATCGCGTTCGTTTGTGTTTTGTTTCGCAATAACTTATACTACAGGCACTGATCGATTGACATTAATATGGCGCCGGCAGCCGTAATCGTCATCCAAAAGAGACTTGGCAAAGTAACGTTTTTAATCGTACGTAAGTTTGATCTAAATGTCATTTTCCATGTTAAAAATGTCAGTGTGGTGCCGGGTTAGAATAGCACTACCCTCTTCCTTCCCGTGGGTGTCGTACGAGCCGACTATGGTAACCGTGTTGTAGTGTGTTGTGGGCGATGGACTACCAACCTATCACTGCAATATCACATTTTCTACATCTTTAAACCTACAATGAATTGTATTGTATCATTATTCGGTCGAGTTAATTATTATTTTTCAATTAAAGCCTGCGCTACAAACTTTTCTGTTTAGCCCTTCGGTTGACTGGTAGAGAATGCTTTAAGCATTGCTACAAGCGTGAGTTTATGTATGTATGTAAGAATCACTGTTATCTAGCGTACCTGAGTTCGACATGTTACGTATAATCAGCCAGCTGCATTGTCTGTGTGACCAGTCAAACTTTTGTGTAAAAGATGAGATCAGCTTATTGTTGGATTTTTTTTCTACACATACTTAAGAGAGGTAAGATAATTTTTCTACTCGTCGACTTTAATGTTTGAATTACGATATAGTAGACAAAACTAAAATCACATACATTTCTTTATTGGTTCCCTTCAAGTGAACTCTTATGGAATAGACCAATCACGTATCGCCTTTTACTGTACTCTTATGAAATTGGCTAATCACGTGACGTCGCGGACATAGAACAAAAGACCAACGAGCGCCCGACCCATGTGCCTAATGTTCATTGCCGCAGGACTAGTTTGTTTGATAGTTTCGGTTTGTTTAATTAAGTCTCGAACCTTAATTAGACCACTCGGCAAGCCTCGTGGTCTAAACGCAGTTCTCGACTAAAAAAGCATACATTATATAACGATTGCATAAACTACTATTATATGCAAAATGTATTGATACAGTTGGATTTGTCATTTTAAAATCTTACATTTTACTTAATGAAAATTTAAAATTACAAGCTTCTTCTTTAGTTGCCACGACCTTAACGGACGTCGGCGACCATCATTGCCATTTCTCTTCTATGCTTAGCCATTCTAGCTAGAGTGACTGCGTTCTTTATTTTAGTCCTTACGAGCTATGAGTTATTAATTAATACCTACAACTACACATTGTAAATACCTATTGTTATTTTTCCTCGTTTTTCTTTCAATTCTCTTTTGTTGTTTACCACTTACATTTACTTAAGTAGCTTAAGTAGTATCATTGAAATAAGCATATTTTGGAGAAAATGACTGACTGTCGAGTTTCTTTCGGCGTTTCTTCTCGGCAGTGGTCTCATGAGAAACGCTAGTAGTTTTTGACTTGTAAAAGTGACTTTGCGGCCTACTTGCAGAATAAGGTTCATTTATTTCATTAATACATTAGGCGGCGCATTATTATTACATTATTAATTAAATATTATACATGTCATTCATTATCAAAACATTAATACCATTATAAGCTAATACTGCAATATTACAATATTCTGTAATAACTTTTATCTAAGCAAAATTTATGTAATTGACGACCGGTTTAGCCTAGTGGGTAGTGCACCTGCCTGTGAAGCTGACGGTCCTGGGTTCGAATCCCGGTCAGGGCAAATATTTGTGTGATGAGCATATGAATATTTGTTTCTGAGTCTTGGGTGTTGTCTATGTATTTAAGTATTTATATCTATTAAATATATCGTCGTCTAGTACCCATAACACAAGCCTTCTTGAGCTTACTGTGGGGCTAGTTCGATTTGTGTAAGATTGTCCTCTAATATTTATTATTTTATAAAAAAAAAATGTATTTAAATTCGGGCATGTCAGAGTTTTTTTATTTCTACAGGTAAATTGTTAAATATTTTTATCGTCATACGTTATACTTATATATATTAGAGATGATAGACGCGTTCCAATTAAGCCAATTAAATTACAGCCCAACTACTTATCCCGCATACCAGAACAATTAATTGGCTTCATTAATTTTGTTTTCGTTCTGTTTGTACTAATGACCAAACTTTGACCCATTACCCTAAATAAAACGAGGACGGACAATGTCATTATATAATTATGACTACAAATTAATCTTGGGAGCGTCATTGGTCACGTAAATCATGATATCCGCAGTGAGGTACGGCTTATAGCAAGAAAAGTTATAAAGTAAATGTTTGCTTCAGTATTTATGAGCCTTTCATAATTTGACTGCCTGAAAAAACCTTTTCAACACATATTCAGAAAAGAGTCATTGTTGCCTACGAATGGCGGATCAAAGTAGTACTTTTCTTCCCTCATTTGAGGGCAACAATGACTCTTTTTCCTCATAGAAGGTGTGAAACGCAGTAAGTGCCACTCGGTAGCAAAATAATTTGTAAGACATGTCATGTTTTTAGCAGCGGGCCTCATAGGCGGTGTGAAAAGCAGTATGTGTCACACGGTAGCAAAAGCTCGCTAAGGTCAAGATTCTACTTTAGAATTCCTCGCTGCGCTCAGGATTCTATTGTAGAATCTTTCGCTTCACTCAGGATTCAATATACCGCCCTCGCCGGAAATATATAATTTTCCTCCCTTGAGATACAATCTACTATTTCCCCCATTTCAGTTCATATTTAATATTTAGGTATACGTCCATAGATAGAGTTCCCGCTGTTTTGTTCATGTTGTCTTGTGGTTTTTGCTGGTGTGTAAAATAGTATTTTTGGGGGTATTCGTAGTGTTCAGGAGCTTCAGATTCAGTGACATTATGTCTGTTGGGCAGGAAATACTTAAATCAATAAAAGAGCTGCAAGCTTTCATAGGTTACGGCTTCAGGCTTGTTATATATTGGCGTGCCACCATCAAGGTGAAAAAAACCATTTACACTTTGCCTGCCAGACTTAAATCTTAAATATACACCGGAATACCTTGTTTTTTTTTAAGACACGACAGATCAGAATAAAGTGACAGTTAGTGACAATGACAAATTACTTTTTTAAAACCAGAACTGAGTTCTTACAATCTCTGCCTCTTTGGGTTTTTTATTGTACAAGATTGAGATGAATCAACCGAAACAAAATTTAAGAAATGATTGATGTCCTATCATTAAAAAATCTCTATATAAGTAAATAAGAAAGTCATGTTTTCTTCGTTTTTAAAAACAATACCTATATAGGTAATGCAAGGCATGAAATAACGGTTTTAATATTCATTAGACTGACGCTCAGAGACCTTATACATCTCTGAGGATATTTATTTATTTTATTAGATTTTATTATTTCCATGTTGACGTGTTATAGATATAGCTCAAAATATTTTATTATGATTAGTGTACCTACTTTATTACCTTTTTTCTACTCGTCGACTTCAATGTTTGAATTACGATATAGTAGACAAAACTAAAATCACATACATTTCTCTATTGGTTCCCTTCAAGTGAACTCTTATGAAATAGACCAATCACGTGTCGCCTTTTACTGTACTCTTGTGAAATTGGCCAATCACGTGTCACCATTACAGTACTCTTCTGAAATTGACAAATCACGTGACGTCGCGGACATAGAACAAAAGGCCAACGAGCGCCCGACCCATGTGCCTAATGTTCATTGCCGCAGGACTAGTTTGTTTGATAGTTTCGGTTTGTTTAATTAATTTCCGTTGACTCGTACAAAAAGTAGTATATGCAATAGTTATATAATTAGCTTTTTAAGTCTCGAACCTTTATTAGACCACTCGGCAAGCCTCGTGGTCTAAACGCAGTTCTCGACTAAAAAAGCATACATTCTATAACGATTGCATAAACTACTATTATCTTGACGCTTAGAAATCTCTAACAAATCTCGATTGTTATTAGTTTCTTAGTCTTATTATTATACCGCAGAACGTGCCGGATAAAATACTCTTCAGTCGTCAGTCATTCTTTCTAACGCTAAATAAAGTAGGTTTTCTGGCAGTGATTGTGTAGCACTCACGTCTCTCCACTCCTGTTTGGACTCAAAGATGTCCCTCTGCCTGAGGGTCTCGGTGTTGTTTCCGACTTTCGCGCTCCACGCTGGGCACGATTTGTCCGGCTGCAACAAAACACATTAAAATTGTGAGTGTGGGGGGGTGGGGGGTGTAAAGAGACTGTCTGACGTTCTAGGCTTTCTTTTCTATTCGGTGATACGGATGACTGACGCTATCGATCGAACCTATACACACACATAACATACCATACTACAGTTGTAAGTAGTAGACTTACAAATATGGAAGTTGTTTCAGAAATCAGCGGTACGTTAATGGTTTCGGCTGTAACTAAAATTTATCGCAAATGCTTTACGATCGCTGGCGATTTCATCATAACCCTCCTAGCGTTATCCCAATATAGTTGCATCCTGTAAAATGCCTGGGGTCCGCTACCTAATCCCAAGATTTGGCGTAGGCACTAGTTTTTACGGAAGCGACTGCCCTCTGATCTCCCAACCCGAAGAGAAACCAGTACTTATTGAAATTAGGCTTGTCAAGAGAATGGGCAACTTAGGTACTGTTAGAAGTTCTCAAGCCGCCGAAGGTCTCTAACTTGGCTAAACGACTGCTATCATAGACAGCAGCCGGGGTTAATGGCTTAACGTGCCTTCCAAAGCACGGGAGCGCTCAGTTAATAACCACTCCATGCGGTCACCCATCCAAGAACTGACCTCGACCGACGTTGCTTAACCTCGCATACGCACTCGCACGAGCACTGGCGATTTGATACGGCCAATTATAAAAACACTGTTCTATTACTACAACTAGCTTACCATACTATTTTTTTCTACGTTCATATAATACGGTAATTAAATAAATGTGTATTTTACTGTACCTTAAGCAGTTTCTCATCGTTTTCTTGCGGCAAGTCGATGTTTTCAGCGCGCGGCCCGAACAAGCCCTCCGTGAATGCATGGAATGTGTCTGAAGAAAGCTTGTCTTCTGCAAACTTAATCTGAAACAAAGCATAAGCTTATATATTTTCACTTCTCCTATTCGAAAAAAAGGCTTTTTTAGCCAGTTTAGAGGGAACAAAACTCGTTTTTGCTCCATCTTAATATTTTATTTAATTCTTTAATTTCTGCCCTGCTGACAGAAAAACCTTTTTGTCCCTGTGCCTGTGCCTTTACCATGAGTTTGCACTCTCACCTCACTACGCTTAGGATTCTTATATGAGATGTCTTATATCAGACATACCCCAAGATCTCTTTTGAGATTTGTGTGGTAACAATAATATATGTGAATATATGTAAGTACCAACTCAAAATGCACCCAAGCCCTGGGCTTTGAGAAGAATTACGATTGTCGTGAAACGCAGAAGTCTATCACGATCAGAGTGGGTGTCGAAGAGCTAACGCGCGAATGAATAAGACATTTCTAAGTTACTTATCTAGTAGTCATGTCTGTTGTCAGTAAGCAGACCAGGAGAGCGGTTGCGCCATTTCTGCCCCAGCTCCTGTGTGTTCATATAACCAGTTAACGTGATGCGGGACCGGCGAAGGTCAGGTTGCGGCGTGGGTTGCACGTCCAGCGGTTGATACATGCTCAACCTCACATAACTCAGTTTCATAGCTTACTTTACGAGAAGTCTACCCACGTTGCGATTACAGGTAATTAGGTCCGTGGTCATCATTTTAGAGTCGCGCCCCACGGATGGTACATTTACCACTTAAACTTTACCATTTATGAGTAGAGCAAACCAGAACACCAAGACTAGCTCATTCCATTGTGACGCTAACACATTCCTTGTTCGAGTTTGATAAAACCTGGCCTCTCAGGGCAGTCTTACCAAGTAGTCATGTTTGTTGTCAGTGAGCAGAGCAGGGTAGTTGCTACGCCATTTCCGCCCCAGATCCTGTGTGACCATGTAGCCAGTTGACGTGAGCTCTCCGGCGAAGGTCTTATTGTGACGAGGGTTCCACGCCCAGCGGTTGAGCAGCGTCTGGTCGCCAAGGCACATCCTGGGCTGGAATGGAGATACGAATCAGAATAAACAAGTACAAATACTTAATAAAAATCGGAAAAGTGCGAGTCGGACTCGCCCACCGAGGGTTCTGTACAAAATTGTATGTATTGATTACGTAGGTTTTAGAGTAAAAGGTAGATGCTAATTAATTAACCTAATTTCCAAACTATGAAGTTTAAAGTTCTGAAAAAAAAATGAGGTGTTGAACACTAATAAATATTTTCAACGATTTTTGGTTTGAACACGATTGGTCTAATGGTTTTTGAAAAATCGCTGAAAAACTGTCGTACCCAAACAAACGGATGTAAGTTTCCATGTTATGTGAGTTAGTGTTAGTTGTATGTGAGTTTCCTATGGAGATACAACCTTTTTTGATTCAATGTATTGGATAGTGGCTTTAAATGTGGACTAGTAGGTTAGGTACGAAACCCTTCATTGTGCGTGATCCGTCATGCACTTGGCCTGTTTTCCTTATGAAATCATATTCAGTTCTGATTTCCGTGCTCATGCTTATGATTTTTGTGTCCCCTGACTTTTATGCATCAGATATTTTTCTTCCTGCTGGATATCCAGATGCGCCTCAAATCAATTAGCGTATTCTTAAAGGCATTATTAGCAGAGTACTAAGTAAGAATCGTCTAGGTTTAAAAAAAGTCGTACATGGAACTCAGACAAGTAAATCAGCCTGTCTCCGGAGCAATGCTCATTGGTGGTCGGAGGAAATTTCAGATCTTCAAGCAGCGTGTAATAGCGCCCGGAGAGCCTATCTATGCTCGATGCCGTCGCTGCTTTGGTTATGCACCTGACAGGGAAGCGCTACTTCATGAGAACTATCACCAGACGGAAAAGTCTCTTCAACAGGCGATACATTTAGCGAAAACCCAGGCAAGGGACGCCCCACGGATCTGCCGGCCTCAGTAGAGATCCGTGGGCGCGACCTTATTGCATGGCGCGAAAGAAACTTTTCGCTCAGGGTGTCCCGATTACGGAAACTATGGAACCAGATCTCCTCGAAAGAGTGGTAGGGATTCAGTTCCCAGATCATCACCACTACACTGAATAGAGATGGAAACACTACGTTTTTAAATGTTTTCATTGAAAGACGAAAGGTGTTCTTTCAAGCAAAATGTGAGAGGCTTTTTACCGCTTGGGGATTGCCAGAATTCGCTGAGCTGCCACTTTAGGTAAGCTAGATTATAGCATGAAGCACTTCACATTACCAAATAGGTATATATCGTGTTGTAAGAAAATGGTAAATTTACCATGCTCTTGATAACGTTGTCTAAGTAAAATTATTCGGAAATCGGTGTTAGTCAATTTTATTGAAAAGTGGTAACCACCACCGGTCAAGGAAAATAAATTTGTAACTGTTGTGGGTTTGATGCGCCGAACCCGAGATTCTTGTTTCACTCACGCCTGCTTCGATAGCTCTATACTATTTAATGGATGAGTAGCCCATAGCTTTCAGTGTATCGGATGGAAAAATGAATACGGAATTGTCTCGTTTTCGGGGCAAGAAAACGGCTCCCCGCTCCGATGGTATCCCAGGCCGCGTATTGTGTTTAGCGACGGCGTACATGAAAGAGCATGTCCGACAGCTGTTTAATGCATGCGTCAACAGCAGACCGTTTCCAAAGGTGTTCATCACTACATAGTATAAAACAAAGTCGCTTTCCGCTGTGTGTCTGTCCCTATGTTATGCTTAGATCTTTAAACTACGCAAAGAATTTTGATGCGGTTTTTTAATAGATAGAGTGATTCAAGAGGAAGGTAATTTATAATACATACATCAGCATTGCACCCGTGCGAAGCCGGGGCGGGTCGCTAGTGTAATTACAAAGCCTTGTTTCCACAAAAGTGAGATACCTACCTCCTTATTGTAACCATCGACGTTGTAGTTTTTCCTCACATTATCTTTCAATTTGGTGAGGTCCTGCAGCTCCTGTATCTCGTCCGCCTCGGGGTTGGTCGCTCCGTGCCGATTTATCAGCCAGATGGCTTTGGGTCGGCATCCTGGTGACAATAGGGGTCATTTAGAAACATACTTAAGTGAAATTGCGAGGTCTGGGAGATTGCGGAGGTGATTTACTTGGGAGTTTTTTATATTTGATGGCGGAGAATTCAACCAAGTCGCCAGCGCTCCCGAGGGTGCACTATGTTGAGAGCGAGGGACCTGCATATGCTACTTAAGCTGGCAACACAACTAATCCTCAAGTATAAGCTTAAAGGATTGGCAACGCGTTTGTGATTAAGAAACGTCGGCCGAGGGCGGTTCTAGGATGGGTGATCTCTTTGAGTGGTTATTAACTGAGTGCTTTGGAAGGCAAGTCAAGCCGTTGATTCCGGCTGCTGTCTATGATTGTAGTCGTTAAGCCAAGTTAGAGGCCTTCAGGCAGCTTGCGACCTAACTGTCAAGTTGCCCACTCACTTGACAAGCCTAATTCAAATAAGGTCTGGTTTCCCCTCGGGTTGAAGGTCAGATGGCAGTCGCTTCCGTAAAATGTAGTGCCTAAGCCAAATCTTGGGATCCTTCAGGATGCAACTGTATTGTGATAAAGTTAGGTGGATGATGTTTGTATAAAAGAAACGGAATCAAACCGCTTCATGAATGCGACCGTAAAATCATGAGATAGGTCAGAATAAAAAAAAAAAAAAAAATTCAGCATTCAGCTCTTATTGAAAATTTTCATAGTTCCGGATCCGGAGTCCGGACAGTGGAGAAGGTAAACAGGAAACCGCACCCTGGCATAAGCGGGGAGGAGTCGGAAGTTCTGAATTAATCGGAGGCAGGGTCGAAGCTCGGTAACATCCCTATAAAGTGATCCACATTAACGCGGCGCGTCTTGCGTCACCAATGAGACGGGGTGCCATGTTGGCGCCATTAACCTAGATTATTACTCAGTAAATTGCGAATAAATATACTTAATATTAGAGTGGTAGGGACAGTGTAAGTTTTTTTTTTGATTTATTTATCAAAAAAGTACATAACAGTTACAACCTTTTAATTGCTCGCCAAACTGCCATAACAGTTTGTTGGCGAGATCGCGCTCATTTAACTAATGTGATGTGTAAGTGATCTCGCTGATGAAAGGAAAAACACCTTCACCTAAAAGAAGACTGCAACCGCAATAATATTATAATCATAATGTGGTGTCGTCGCGTTTCTGATGGCAAGTACAATCTCTGGATGCGTTGTGTTGAGAGCAGTTAAGGGTGAGGCCAGACGAGCGTAATATTGTGAGTCGTGAGCTGTGTAATTTCAGGCGAGGTCATACTTGTGACATTAACGAATTTAGGCAATAATCACAAGACTCGGCTGACATTACGCAGCTAACGACTCACAGAATTACGGCGCTTGTCTGGCCTCACCCTAAGGGACACAACGAATCTACAAATCAATGAAGGGCCACACACAAAGCACGCGGTTGTGACCGTTTGGGGGTTTCAAGGGCATAGGCTACGGTGTTAGCGGCATGGGCAAAACTTGTTTACTAAGGTTACAGCTAACTACCTCTTATACACTCAGATTTTTTTAAGATTAGAAAAATCGTGCATTATCCACGGTGCGATTTTAAAGAAAACCATTTTGAAACGGGAAAATAGGCGGTGTGCTGTCTTTGACACGTGATAAACTACTGAAAGATGCGAAATTAGTACAATATGATCCTCAGATTAGTCTTAAAAAAATGGGGTTATAGTATAGTCCAAACTTCTGTTTAAAGTAAGTCAGACGTTCGGCGGCTTGTAAAATTCCTTCGGTGTACAGATGATATATCTGACACTTTTCGCCTTATTACAATGAGATAAGGTGCAAAACTACATATATTTGATGTCGACCGTACATACAGGTTTACTTCCTCAAGATGTTTGTTTCACCCAAAACCTATAAGTAAATATCTGTGCCTTTACCATGAGTTTACATGACCGTACACGCTAGTGACTGCGTAAAAATTTGTATGGGCAAAAGTACAGCGCCTCTGGCGGTTACGCAATAGAACTAAGAATCGGCATACTAAATCGTTTACGCAGTCGCTAGCGAGTACGGTCATGCAAACTCATGGTAAAGGCACTGTTGTGAACATGTGTTCCTAAGGGTTATGTAATAGCTCAGCTAAGTGGGTCAAAGTCATTATTTACAAAATAAGGTACTTAACCTATGTCAATATGTACCTATTTACATAAATATTTAGGTTCCACCTATACGCAAGTTGTATTTATCCACGTACATAAGTAGGTACCTAAATATTGACATAATTTTATTACTTTACCTACCGTAGGGAAATTCATACTTCAGTGGAAAATAAGGAAGGTACTATCAGACTGTCATGGGACTATATACCTGTCATATTAAAGTGGAGTTCGCAAGTATGTATACCTACGGAAAAAGTGATATAAAATATGTAAACTCTATGAGCTTGCTCAGATATTTTTGAACCTTTCGGGATGTACATATTATGAACTCGACTGCACATTTCATGTAGCAAGTAGAATCACCATTTGAGCTACATCTACCTAGTAACGTAAATGCGTCGCTAAGTGAAAATTTATATTAAATAAAAAAATGTGTAATTAATTATCACTCATATCTATTAACGTAAATATAAGTTATAATGTTACTAACATAAAATATGGGTTGATAAAGACCTGAAATAAAAGTTAATTTCATTTAATTTCAAATATCCTGTGCTTGACACTAACCCAATACATATTGGCACTTTCAATCTTATGGCAATCAAAAAAAAACGAAGTCAATACATTTATTCTGCAAATAGGCCTCAAGGGCACTTTTACAAGAAAATCTATCTATACCAATTAAAAATAATACAATACTCAAAATATAATTAATTAAATGTGAAAAATAAAACTAAGAAACTATAACAATCCAGATTTGTTACACAGAATAATGACAGAGGTGATCAATGGAGCATTAGGACGTTTACCTTATACTAATATCTAAAAGGAACGAACAACGGAATATTTAAAAAGCTGGGAATGGCACGTAGTTAGTGAATGAATCTAAACGTAGTTTTACTTTCAAATCGTTAGAGCACAAGCAATAAACCTCAAGAAAAGTTCACAGGGAAAAAACATCACTGTTCGTACTCACAAACAGATCGTAACTAGTAATACACATAACGTAACGTCCGTTGGTAATTAAACTGAGGTATAAATAGATCATGCAATCTGCCATCATAAATAAAGACTAAACGGTGACCTCACGGCACACGGTACGGAAATACTGAGCTCGGGCCGTATCCGAGACGAGTCCGGTATATACGCCGCACACGGTCAACCAATTTGATTTCTGTGCCACTTCCTAAAGTTCTTGTCACAGCGACATTAATATGAGATTCTGGTTTTCATATTGATTATCACTGTGACAAAGCACGAAGTGGAGCAGAAATCAAACTGGTTGACTGTTACATACAGAAAGCCAAGAAACCGTAAAAAAGTTACCGGTTTCAGACAACAAGGCTCAAAAATGGCAAATCACTTTCTTGGCTGACTGTAGGTACACCATCGAACCTTTAAGGTATTAAGTCACCCTGAGACCATCAACTGCAATTATCAATGTGTTTACGTTATTAAAAGATAATACTACACTCGGCAGGACAATGTTTCTAACTCATTTGCTTTTCTCTTCTTCTATCACTTATAGTTTGAGAGAAGAAGATATATTATTGCGTGCCTTATCATGCTCACTGTCATTTATAATAATCCAAACCAAATGTCAAAATACTAAAACGATTATCAATGATTGCGCGAGACTATCAATAGGTCAGTCAACCGGTCTGTCAGTCGAATCCGTCAATTGTTATCGTTTATTAACTCCATGTATTTCATGGTTTAATATTGGCATTCGGTTTTTACACTATTTTGACATGTGTCACCATTCGCCGACGGCCGCGGCTCTTATGGAAAACTCGCGCGTGGGCCGGCGCACGGGCCGGCCTCGGCATGGTGAACAGTGAATCATTATTTTAACGGTGACCTCATGACGTGCATTTGACGTTGCTAAATGTCCATTTAGCAACTTTTTTGTAGTAGCTGTTTTGTTAGAATTGATGTCGTAATAAGTCCAACTATGCGATTCACTAGACACCGTTCTCACCAGTCACCTCATAGCTCACCCGTTTTTATGTGGAAATTAACTGTCAAATGTCATTTTTTGACAGTTTCCGTATAATAACGGGCGAGGGGTGAGGTGACAGGTGAGGACGAGTCGGTTTGTGAACAGCCCAGGGATGATTCTAATGGTTTATTCAAACGACAGGCTATGGAGCAAAGTAGCAAAACAAACCACTGCCAAATTAGAAGCATGACATGCAATGGAAAGAAGTACCTATATTGGGAATTCGGAAAGCACACAGAGTAAAGAACTCCACTATTAAGTCAAAAACAAAAACAGAGGACATTACAACTAAAATAAAACGACAAAAGTGGAAGTGGTCTGGCCACATGATCAGGGGAGATGATAAATGGAGTAAGCGTGTAAGTCAATGGTGGTGGTATGGTAATGGTAATATAATAAATAATAAAATATAAATGACGACATCCGCCAAGTCGCCGGACCATCATGGAGCAAGGTTGCACGCGACCGGCACGAATGAAGAAGGCTGGAGGAGGCCTTTGTCGACTGGCAAACAGATGCACAAAAAATTAGGAAAAAAGACATACTACAACACTGACACAGAGAACTTAGCACCTGTCGATAAGGCTATAATAATAATAATAACAGGCTATGGAGGATTGCCATTCAGTTTTTAGGGTTCCGTACCCAAAGGGTAAAACGGGACCCTATTACTGAGACTTCGCTGTTCGTCCGTCTGTCCGTCTGTCACCAGGCTGTATCTCTTGAACCGTGAGTTAGACAGTTGAAACTTTCACAGATTTTGTATTTCTGTTGCCGCTAAATTTCTAGATTAGCTAAATCTTTAAGATAAATATTTAAGGCGGCTCCCATAGAACAAACGTGATTTTTTTGCCATTTTAATAGATAATGGTATGGAACCCTTCGTACGCGAGTCCGATTCGCACTTGGCCGGTTTTTTACGTTATGCTTTACCATAGGACTATGAATGGGACCAATGTTTCTACTTTATTATACATTATATTATGTAACTATGTTTATAATTGCTGCTTCTTACAGGGCGAGTGCATAATGCTATATTTTTTAAGTTATTTCCACCCTTTAAGTTATGTCAGTTTACAGAAGAGTATGAAAACTCAATTCATCATTCGTCCCTATTTAAGAAAATTCACAACTTAACTTAATATAGTCCTAGAGAAATCGACTAGCCTTAGTTAAAAATACCCTGCTGATTATCCCTATTATCTGATACCTACACATTATCCGCTCTCACCCTTCCAGAGGGTGGGATTTCAAGCGGGGTGTAACATCTGGGTCAAGCAAAAATACATGAGTACGCAGTGACCTAGACTGAACACTCACGCGTGGGATGTTATTCACAACGCAACGGATCATCTCGATCTTAATCGAACCAGTTAAGTCAGACATCCGAAACGCGTTGTTATTACGAATCCCGGATGGTCGTGTGATGAAAAATTTCGCTAATTTCGAAAGGCATTTCTGACCAGATTAGGAAACAATAAGGACTGATTTTCAGATAACGGTGATTCAAAGAAACTATAATTTTTTTAGGGCATCTAGTTAATCGAGCGAGAAAAATATGAATTAGATGGCTGGTTAATACGTATTTTTTACGTACTAACTATGTACGTACTTGACACGTAGTTAATTACGTCTACATTTTAATTGATTCAAGTGTGTAATGAAAGCTAATTTATCTAAAACTCATTTTTCGTTACACATTTGATTCAAACTGTTGAAATAATTACTTAAATATGTAAAAAAAAATACGAATATGTAAAAATCTATACTGTTCCCGACAGAACTAAGAACTCAATCCTTAAAGTCACTTTTAGGTTATAAAATGTATGGAAATGACAATGACAGATGTCGGGTGCGCTTTAAAAACGCGGATTTTACTGAATACATTCATTAATATAAATTTTGTACTGTAATGTTCCAAATGAAAAAGCTACGCCGTCACATACAGGGATACTGTCAGGGAAATTATAAATGTTACTTGCATTCTAGCTCATTCTATTCGTTTCGATGTTTTGAATTTACCGCTTTTTTCATGGTTTTTTTTAAAAGCGGACCCGCGTTATCTTAACGCGGATAGCGGGGTCAGTAGCAAAAACGCAGGGAAAAAAGCGGAAAAGCGGGGTATCTGTCAAGACTGTGTAGATGTGAGCGGTGAGATGAGACGAAGCAAGTTGTGAATAGAATAGATGGGGGTGAACTCACGCCTGATTTGTTTACGGGGTAAATAACTGAGTCACAAATATGTACTTAGTGACGTTTATTGAGGGGTGACACAATTTCCACAATCAGTTCCTGAAAATTTTCCGGAGTTCTGTATCCAATTTGGTTCGGAGATTGTTTAAATCCCGAATCATGGAAATGGTGCTTTTAATACTGGGAATCTTCGCGACAGGAGGTCAAATGTGGGATTTAAGTTTTTTAGTTCTGTTCCTCAAGTATAATAAGGTTTTTCGGTACAAAACAACGCGTTTGCGTTTAGTCTCAATATGTATGGCAATGCGAACAGCGCCTCTCGTGGCCTATGGTGGTAACTATTTTTCGCCATACGAATTTAATCTAAATGCAAACGCGTTCGTTTGTGTTGTTTCGAAAAAATAAATATGGCATAAGGCATCGTGACATTACTACTATATCGCAGATCGGAAGGAGTAGAAAGTCCCTTTGCCCCTCGAGGAGTTAAACGACAAAGCCAGTAGGAACGCGTACACTTAGGCATTCCCGTCGGCGGGGACGTCCACCGCGCGATCGCGACAACACAGGCACATATAGTCCTTATTCCTACCGGTACCGCCGCATACCGGATAGAGTCAGTCCGACCCAAGTCGGGCCTAGCTAAGTTTCTTGCTCTTCTCAGCTAGGCTAGGTTTAGTGAACCAGCGACAAAACTCCCAGTAGCTCGATTCCACTCACACCTCAGATTTGATTGAAGCCGCTCAACCAACTTCGCTGGAGCGCAAACTCTTAGAGTATTCCAGTGTTTAAACCGCTCGCGTGGTCGAGTTGGAGGTTTCCCCTGGATTTTCCTCAGGCCACTCTCCAACCACGTACTCCTATCACTTTATTGGGCCTGGCCTATAAAGCCACAGTCAGGTTAAAAAAAAGCCAGTAGGAATGATAGCCATATGGATGTATGGTCTGTTTATGCTGTGCAAGGGTCATACATAGATGAAAAAGAACAGCTAATGAGCACGTAATGTATGTTTTTCATTGCAAAGATTTAATACAAACGGAGATGCCGTTTATGCGGAATCATGAGTCCAACTAAAAATTACAGGACTGTCCAAAAGAAGAATGCCTAAGTATATTTGTGTATGAGCTACAAATGAAATCGCTAACACAAAACCATAGGCTACGTGTATATATACCACGCGTGGGGAGCACGTCCCATCAAGGTTTACGACGTACACATGGTGTACTTATATGTCGGGATGGCATCAGACGTCTCATGTTGCCCGTAATAGATTTTTTTTGTATACTACGACGGTTGCAAACAAGCCTGCCTGGTTACGGACGCGATTCTAGAACAATCTGATCCACTTCAGTAAACCTTAAGTTGTCACTATGACAGTCATACTTTCCAAGAAACTGTGAGTATGAGCCGGGATCCGAACCCACCGCCGCCGCTCATGATTATTGGCTATTTGACTAAACATTTTTTTATGGTGTTTAGTCAAATACCCAAGTTTGTATGGGAGCAACAACAATTAGAGCAACACAAAAGACGAAAATTAGAGGTAATGTACAGTATGGTTGACGAGCACTAAAAACGCTGTATACCGATAGGCAGTGAAATGTGACGTCACAGTGTAATCCGTCCGGTCTCGTAATCCCGTTGTATGGAAACGAGTAATTTGCACTTTTAGTAGTGAAATATTGCGTTTAAGGACATAGTTGACGTACAATTTCTTTTTTATTGAAACATTCTAATGGTAACTTTCAATTTACATGTGGACTATTAAAAAAATATTTTTGAGAATTTTTAAAGTCCCATATATTTTTATGATTTTGATTATTTTTTCTAATTTACTATTTATTGTGATAAGTTGATGATTTTCTATACATATAACTACACTATGGTATACATTTTAACATGTGACCCAATACCATACATGATACCCAATTTTGTACTTTAGCACACTTTAGTAGATTTTTCTACGTCCGTACACACCTTACTGCAGATAAAGGGCTTGCCGCGGTAGCCTTTGTCACGTATACTTAGCTCATAAAACGTTTTATAACCACGCAGCATGACATTATAAATCCGGATAAAAGGATTGCGTGGGGACTATACAGGTTGTCCCATGGGTGCCCCTGAAAATGCGGATGTAAATAGATAATACCTACTTGATAAAGTGGCTACAATTTTAGCAAACAGGAAAAGAAAAAGAGTTTTTGAATATATCCAAAAACTGACTCCACAACTAAATTCTATATAATTATCGCACCTACTCACAAAATTTCAGAAGAATCGGTTGAGAAATGCGACCTGTAGAGGAAAACAAACAATCGGAAATCCGGACAACTGGACATAGGAAAGCATTTTTGTCGAAACTGAAGCACAGGCCTTCTGTCACTCTGTCAACTATTCCGTTTTGGTGCCCTACCATACATAATGTAGTAAATATATAGTATAAAGAGTATTACACCTATATCTACTATGAAACGAATAAAATTCGAATGTTTATTTTTATCAGATTTACTTTCTATGTTGGAGGCTTCTGCACGATACCGTTATGTATTATGGCCGATGTGTACTAAAACGTCATATAAACCATGACGGTAGGTATAACCTATGGTGCTCACATCGTGATAGAGGGGCTGGGGATTAAAAATGGATTAAAAAGCAAGTTTATTTCCGAAGAAACTCGTTTTCTTCGTGTGTCAAACGCAACGTCGAGCAAAGCTCAGTGTCCCAGGAACTACTACATACTTATATTTAAAGCAGTTTATGGGACAGCCTGTATGTTAATCAAACGTACGTTAAACTCGTTATAGTTAGTAAAACACGGCCCGTGGAATTTCACTCTGTATATTATCATCATAACTTTTAATTATGTTCACATGAATATAAATGATATTAAAAAAATCTGCCAAGTGCGTGTCGGACTACGCAAAATTAAGGGTTCCGTGCCTACTACTATTATTAGTCCACATTTAAAACTAAACTCTATCCTATGCTGTGAAATAATAAAGGTCCATTTATTTGGGTAAGGCAGTTTTTTAGCGATAACTTAAAAACCGTTGGGCGCTCGTATCGTCGGATAGCTCGTTCAAAAATATTGTGGGGTTTCTAAAACCGTTTTATAATTCAGAAATCCGTTTGCGTGATGACCATTTTTGTTATGGTCAAGAGTTCCCATCTCCCCCCAGGCCCCCACTGCCAGCTAAACGGTGCCTACTGGGCATATGAATAAATCGTGGTACACAGTAGCATATATAACGAATTTAAAAGGATAAAAGCATAGTTCTTGTAATAACTTGCAAAGCAAACTTTCGTCATCGAAATATAATAACTTTCGTACAATTTCCATTCATTACTTAGATGTTATAAGTTGTGTCAAAAAACATTTACTACAAATGCAAGTTTGCAAACATTCAAGTCTGCATAATCTAAAAGGTGGACAAAGACGAAACTGTACATTGCGCGTGGCCCGAGATGCACTTGGCAGATTTTTTAACATCAAGTACCTATATGTTATTACCTAATTATTAAGCTGGATGTATCTCGTGCCCCAAAGCTGACGCCATATCGTCCGCCCGTGGATCGATTCTCCGATGACTTCAAAGGAATCTATTACAGTATAGCTACTTCTAGTTGACTAGATATAATGTAGAGTTGCTCCAGTTTTCCTACCTATGAAAACTGTGCCAAATACCCTCCATTGTTTTGCTCAGATGCGCTGTTGCCAAGTCAATGTCAGTATCCGAGTTGTTGCAGTTTGGTTTGAATATGCATCTGTGTACGCCAAATCAAAGCTTGCGGTTGGATTCTTCAAATTTGACTAGAAAATACTGACTTTTTCTAGAATAGCTGTTGAAGCTGTGGTCTTTTTAGACTTCGTCTATCCAGCGATGCCTTTGTCGGCCATTACTATGATCGTACTGGTGAGGAACAGAGGGCCTACTCCGAACTTCGAAATCCGAAGTTCGCATTGTGTCGTCCCTCTCACTCTCGTGTTTCATACACTATATGAGTGAAGGGGATGGCACGATACGAAAGTTCGATTTCGACGTTCGGAGTAGGCCCTCCGGACACAGGTGGCGTGTCGTATTATCGGAGGTCAAACAAAGACCGTTTTCGTCTCCCTGAGTCTGAGTATTTTTATTAAGTAA
The DNA here is from genome assembly GCA_963556455.1 of Epiblema foenella. Classification (NCBI taxonomy): domain Eukaryota; kingdom Metazoa; phylum Arthropoda; class Insecta; order Lepidoptera; family Tortricidae; genus Epiblema; species Epiblema foenella. The sequence goes on from OY747106.1 coordinate 16,470,803, forward strand.
CCACAAAACATAGTAGTTAATTCATTATTTTTTGTCATATGCAGTTAGGCGGATTGATAATGTCCTTTTTGTGATTACCTCAAATAAGTCTTGTTATATTTTAATTTGTGTATTGTAAATTTTATGCTTTTCATCCGACAAGGTTAATTGCATGGTAACTGTTACCATATGTAATAATCAACGACGTTAAATGTGATGATAGACTTAGAATAGACTCCATCAATCACGATATTTCTGGTTGTATTCCAATTTTTTATCAATATTCCTGAAACAATTATTCATGTTTATCTGTACATGTCTCTTTTTCACTTTGTTTGTTTTGGAAATTAATAGATGATGCAGTTCCTTCTCACTTCTTATTTGAAATGATTTTAAATATTTTATGTCTACTATAAAATCTGAGCACTCTAACTATACACCTACCCTTCTAATATATGTTTACCTCTACTCTTGACTATATATGTTTAACTGTTTGTGAGCATCATGTTCACTCAGATATAATGTAAGTATTGGAGAATCGTTCTCCAAAAATTATTCCACAGGTATGGAATTTACAACTAGATGTTATTTTATAAATTTATTTATTTATTAAAGTTCCAACTAATTTAGCGCAGAGTTTGAAATTGCTGCTAAAGCCATGAATGGCTTATTTACAGCTAGAGTTCGGATTAAGACTTATATTACATTCAGTTCATTGGTAAACAACAAGAAAGTACTTATCACAAGGCGTAGTCATAATTATTACATGACATAAAATATTTGTTAACATCTATAGTTAGGGAGGCGAGGTAGCTAAATGGCGTAATTCAACGGCGTCGTCGAGACCTATCAAAATCGAAAGATAAAATAATTTCGAAAAGAAAAGCTCGTATGGTAAAAACCATTTTAGCGGTGGGTTTGGCGTGTACGGTGTTTCAAAACCGTTAAAAAAATCAGTTACTTGGGCATTCTCGAGCGCGTCAGATATTCATACTACGTATACCCCAAGTGCCTCTGATAACAACGGTATACTAATCTGCCGGTTTGCGTGGTGGGGGTAGGAATATAAAGTAGTCAAAAATGCAAAAAAAAAAAATTTACTCGAACGCGTCAGATTTTCAGAAGGGGTGTTAAGTAGGCCCCAAGGAAGCTCCTTTTAAAAAAACTGACGATTTCGGCGTGACGATAAGTTACGATGAATTTTTGAAAATGCAAAAAAATAAAGTTTTTTTGAAATACTCGAGCGCGTCAGATTTTCATAGGGGAGGTTTATCTCGGTATCCTGAAAGCATATTTTCTTAATCTGACAAAAATGTTGGTGGGTTCTCTTAATCTGACCGAAAAAGGTTTTTTGGGTCTTTTTTTTCCTTTCTTTCTCCTTGATAAAACGGGGAATTTAAGAATGACAATAAAGCGATAGATACAACCAACGTAAATGTGGGGCCAGAAACTGCTTGAGTGGCGTCCACGCACCGGAAGACGAGCTGTCGGTAGGCCTCCGACAAGGCGGAGTGATGACCTGGTGAAGGTCGCGGGAATCCGGTGGAAACGAACGGCACAGGACCGGTCTAAATGGCGAGCCTTGGGGGAGGCCTATGTTCAGCAGTGGACGTCTTTCGGCTGAAATGATGATGATGATGATGATGAAATGTAGATGAAATGTAGAGCGAATTGTATTATCTAAATATATAAAAGAAGAAACTGACTGACTGACTGACTGACTGACAAGGATTTTACAAAATTTACCCCCTAAAGGGGTGAAACGAGGGTCCAAAGTTTGTATGAAAACCCGTATTTATTAAAGCGAGAGACATGAAACTTTGTATATAGAGTATGTGTTTAAATATATTAATGGCGTATTTCAGCGTTTTTCTAAATTGCTCCACTAAAGGGGTGAAAAGGGGGTTCAAAGTTTGTACGGGGAGAGAATCTTTTTTAAAGTGAGATATTTGAAACTTCGTATATAGACTCTCTGTTTAAATACAACAAAACATATATAAGCGTCTTTCGAAATTGCTCCCCTAATAGGGTGAAAACGGGGTTTCAAGTATGTACGGGGAGCAAATCTTTTTTGAAGTGAGAGATTTAAAACTTCGTACATAGACTCTGTTTAAATACAACAAAACATATTTAAGCGTTTTTCGAAATTGCTCCCCTAAAGGGTTCAAAAGGGGGCTCCCAGTTTGTACGGGGAGCAAATCTTTTTTGAAGTGAGAGATTTAAAACTTTGTATATAGACTCTTTGTTTGAATACAACAAAACATGTTTCAGCGTTTTTCGAAATTGCTCCCTTTAAGGGGTGAGAAGAGGGTTCCAAGTTTGAGCCGATTACGAAAATGGCATGCATTTTCTAATCAAAGATGGCGGAGATTTATTTTTCTTAATTATCAATTTGGGTGTCATCTTCGAGGTTGCTCTGGGTGCCGATTACGAAAATGACATCCAGTTTCAAATCAAAAATGGCAGACATTTATTTTTCTTAAAAATCGATATGGGTTTCATCTTTGTGGTTCCTCGGGGTGCCGATTACGAAAATGACATGCAATACATATCTACATGCAGGTCAAACTGAGAACCTCCTTTTTTGTAGATCGTTAAAAATTACTCTTAGTACGCGGGCGAAGCCGCGGGCAAAAGCTAGTTTATTGTATAAAAAAATGAAATGATATAAAAGTTGTATTATAATTGTATTGTTATGTATGACCTTTACATTTACTTCAATTCTTCACTTCGTTTTGCAATTTGAGGATCAACAGGCTATTGAATAATATACATACATGAAACTGTACATGTTAATAATACTTTTGTATACAGATACGCGCAACTTTTTCCGAGTCCACGAAAATTGTCGAGAAGCTTTAGAAAAATAAAATTTCGAGATATAATAAAAGTCACATAATTTAATCATCGTTATTTCATATCAAATTTTTTTAACACCCTCAGTCTTCGAGATATACTCAAAAAACCGGGAGTTTGAGTTTTTATGATGCTTCAAGTCAAAAAGTTTTAACTTTGGACAAAAATGTAAAGAGACCTTTTTTGTGTAAAATAAATTTACCTTTTTTGTAAACTTTTTGTAAAATGTATCGTTCGCGACTTATATGCCGCGACGCGTTTTTCGGAAGACGAAATGGCTCCTCCACACTTCCGGTCATACGGAAACCGGCAGATTTTGTATTTTTAGTAAGTTTTACATTATATTCTTCAAAATAAATAAAATAAAAATCGCGCTCGAGAATGCCGGATTAACGTTTTTTTTTTACAAGTTCGCGACCCTATTACTCAGCGGCGTCAAGGACTTATCGTCAGATTAGTTAAATTTAGTCTTAAAACACTAAAATCAACCCCCAATATCTTAATCTGACGCGCTCGAGTATTTCAGACTATCAATTTTTTTTTACTAATCTGATCGTCATTCCTAGGCGCGCGTCACTACATATAGAGCTAAATACTTTACAAGGTTGTTCTATTAGGTCTAAGGTATCTCTCATGTCTTAAACTGCCACGCTCGAGTATTACCGAAAATTCCCCTATTCGCCTCCCTAACTACTAGGGTTGGATAGGTATGAACCTTGTATGTGCGTTGGGAGGCTATTTATAATTTTAGGAAGCAAATAGAGATTGGTCCTCATGCCGTAAACATTTTTCATTTGTGGTAGTAAGAATCTGTGTGTATTGGATAAACGCCTTAACTTACTATTACAGTGGTATTCATTTAATTGAGTTACATTATTATATTCTTGTTTGAGTATGGACAGTTTTACTAAGTTTTGCACGGGAAGTATCTTGCAAATATTGGAAAAGGTGTGAATAGTCATTACTGTATTTCATCATTTTCATCATCATTTCAGCCGAAAGACGTCCACTACCACTACTTACTGTATTTATTTTTTGGAACAATATTTAAATGACTCACTGTTTTTCTATATTCATGACAGTTGACAGTGTAAAATGTCAAAAGAAAATCAGCCACGTTTATAAACATGCTGCTAATCTTACTCGTCTGCCCACGAAAAATCTACTGTGAAGATTATAGAATGTGGATTGCGTTTTTATGGGGGTCAGATTTCCAGCGTCGTCACTACCGGAATTAACAACTGGAAATGTGCCAAAATCAGATTTTCCATCGTTCAATAGAAACTGTTTAAAATAGCATGGTGATGTCCCAGGGGCTCATTATAGGTCTGTAGGTTAACATGTTGATATTAGTTCGTTTAATTATAATTATATTTTGATTAGTTTTGGCTCACCTTCTAGAATGCTGTTTATGGATCGAATAAATTCATTCGTGTCTCTCAGACTAGGGTAGGTACTTATACTAGATATAATCATGTGTTGTATAGTAAAAGTATGCTTTATTGTCTGGTATTTAATATATTAAAGAGACGTTTTAGCATCAGTATACGCTAGAAGTTTATGACTTGTAAAAGTGTCATTGCGGAATAAAGTTTATTTATTTCATTTATTTTTATTTATACCTACCCTGCATGTATAATTAACATGGTTTAAGTTGTATTGTAGGATTCATAGCGGTTTTAATGTATTGTATTACTGATTCTAGTTAAATTGTACAATTTTTCAATTTCAGTGTATTTAGCTGTAAGACTGTTGTCTCAGGTGTTAGATTTCAGACTTTGTACCACTTAGATACCCATACTCATTTATAATATTAAAAATATTACATGTCCATTTATTATTACCTACATTGAATTCAATTGATTTACATTCGATTATTATTATTTATTATTGAATAACATGATTATATTTACAATTAGGGTTATTATATTAGTATTTTAATGTCATAAAATTCTCTTAAATTATAAAATGCTTGGCCGAAAGCACACAGACAGGGATGCTACTTGAAGCAAAAGTAAATCATATTAGCTCCGGCTTGCTTTCTTAATATATTTGGATCGTTGATTGCGTTCGTGTTGGACTTATACCAGTTATAGTATTTGTCCTTATCTAACAAGTATTATATAAGTGCGAAAGGGACATGTACCTAAACGCGATCATGCTAATAGCTATGCCGGTACGATAGTATGTGGTAATTCTACGAAAATATTATTACATGACCGATTGACCGTACTCGCTAGCGACTGCGAAAAAATTTGTATGGGTAAAAGTACAGCGCCTCTGGCGGTTACGCAATAGAACTAAGAATCGGAATACTAAATTGTTTACGCAGTCGCTAGCGAGTACGGTCATGCAAACTCATGGTAAAGGCGCTGGTTAGCTTCTAGCTCATTTAGTATGTAAAAGCGCATTTAAATTTAATTTGGCTGTTTCTATTGATTTTTACAGTAACGTTGGATTGGATCTTAACTGAGTGATTTAAGTTCCCTGCATTCCATTTCATCTTCTATCGTAATAGGAAAATATAAGTAGGAAAAAGTAATGTCTCTTCGGGCTGTTAAAGGAAAGGCTCAAGAACAGAAAAACACATGGAAATTGCTCTACCGACAAGAGTCCAGCTCTTAAATTAATGATGATGATGATTAATATCCGCACGGCCTAGACGTACCTCGTAGGTCGTTTTGGGTTCGTTGTTACTGTTTGCAGTATTGCCCGCTCTAGGCCCCATGCCATGTAGATGATAAGTACCAGCCGCTCCATTCTCAGCACCCGTGTCATGATTGGCCGCCCCTAATACCTGGTGCCCTAGACCAGGACCTACTGGGCCTTATGGCAAATCCGCCACTGTAGTCAATAAAATGTCAAACTAGAACCTCTAATGTGATGTGAGTTTTATATTTATAGTCCATAATAGTCATGCGCAAAATTAAAAGTGTAAAGTAAGGTATATAAATATGAAGTTTAGTCCTTTAAATAGGAATAAATGATAAGATTTACAAATCATTTTCATTTGACACACTCAGAGCATATTGGATTGAGAGAAACACTACTAATTTCTATTTTTGATGTTCTCGGCAAGCACTTGGGAGTACCCGATAAATTGCGCCGAGAGATCGGCGAGTAAGGCCATACTGTGGAAACATTTGTGATAATCCATATTGAAAGGAACCTTATGGCGGCTGGCACTTACGCCTTTATTGCCGCTGTTCCAATACAATAGTGAATAGGTGTAACGTAAGCGCCTGCCGCAATTAAGGTACCTTTCGATGTGGATTATCACATTTGTGCATTTTAACTTGTCAAACAACTTCGCCTAATGGTGGACTTTAGTGTAGTATAAGTTTTTCCGAAAAAAAATCGACTCCTTAAAAACACTAAGAAGTAAAAAAAAATACACTAGAGGTACACACTATTCAAATTTAACCTTGTATTTAACTGCATTCAAATAAAACTATCCCAGGGGTCGACAAACCGCGGCTCGCGAGCCACATGCAGCTCTTTGAAGGGCCAGTGCCGGCTCTTCGAGGTCTCCTCAAATGTATAGTGAAAAACTTGAAAAACGTGCCTATTTTCGGATTTCTGTGGTTCCGAAAAATTTGTATTTTCACTAAATGGCTCTTTGGTTAAAAAGTATGGCGACCACTGCCCTATCCAAATCGTATTGCTTTTTTTAGTTCTGAGCGCTCCTCCATGGTCGTGTCAAGGTTTTTACTAAACACTGTTGAGATCGAAATGCGATATCATTTGTTGCTGGCAATCTCGCCGGAAGTGTTATCAAAATATTGTTTTGACAGTGTCCATGCGGATTAAATTGCAAATGCATTCTATAAGTGTGATATTACACACGTTTGCTGAATTGTTTCCGGTAGGTACTATCTCATGCCTTCACAGAGGGGTCAAAGTTAGTTTAGGTACGTACCAACAGTGTAAGATATATATTTAGAAGGCATTTATATATATAGATTATTACAAAGAGAGCGGAGTGACCGCGCACATAATCTCAAATATTAGAGATTTCGCAACAAAAAGAAAAAAATTTTATATGTAATTTTTTTATGAAATAAATAGTTCTAAAGTGCTGGTAAACGAAAACTCGCATCTAAAATGATTCTAATTTGACGTTTCAGTGGCTAACAGTAACAAGTAACCCAAAACGATCTCAGACCCCATTACTATCATCCTTTAAAGGTCAAAATTAAAATTAGTCCATAATTCAGGCTCTTGCCCAAATATAGATGAAAAAAAGAAAAGGTTATTTATAGGGTTCCATACCCAAAGGGTAAACGGGACCCTATTACTAAGACTTCGCTGTCCGTCCGTCTGTCTGTCCGTCTGTCACCAGGCTGTATCTCATGAACCGTGATAGTTAGACAGTTGATATTTTCACAGATGATGTATTTCTGCTGCTGAATAGAATAAAATAAATATTTAACGGGGCTCCCATACAACAAACGTAATTTTTTTGCCGTTTTTATAGAAAATGGAACTCTTCGTGCGCAAGTCCGACTTGCTTGGCCGGTTTTTATTCTTCAACGTTTTGATCTTTCATTTAAGTGCTAGGCTCTTGTTGGTGGAGTAATCTCCATGTACCTCTTTTTTCAGGTTCTCGTTTAACAGCCTGATAGATAGATAGATAGAAATCGTTTATTCATGTAAAAACAATTACATAATACAGTTCACAAAATGCGCCAAACTGTAGCGAACAGTTTGTTGGCGCGTCGCGTAGCGGCTCAGTTTGCTTTGATACGACACGACATGGACTTTTTCCTACTGCGTATGGGATATGGGGTACTTCATGTAGCTACTGACATGGTATTACTATAAGTATAATCAGTTCAGTTCATTTATTCAATAAACAATATACATTGCATTTGAAATATTTGTACATAAAAACATATTAAAAATAAACAAAATACACTAAAAAGACAGAACAATTTTAAATGTCAGTTATTATAATGGTTCATTTTCCTAATTTCAAAATAATATATATATACCAATTCTCGCATTTTTTTTAAATAGTATTTTTTTTTAAATAATATATGTCCATTGAAAATTTGCACAGAAAAAAGAACAATTTTAAATGTCAGTTATTATAATCTATAGTTAATTTTCCTAATGTCAAAGTAATAAATATATATGAATCGCATTTTTTACAACAACATCTCATTTTTTTATAATATTGTCCAATTACCTCTTAAATATTCCTCAACTGTATAGAAACACTTCCGCAGCAAAAATGATTTTAACTTGTTTTTGGATAAGTTTGTACTGGAAAGTAACTTCAACTCTATCGGCAACTTATTTTAGAGGTTGACTGCTTGGTAAAGGGCCGAGTGCCGGACCACTTTAAGTTTAGCCTGGGTAGCCTATCTTCTAGTGGCCAGACGCTTTTGTCTTTCACTAAGTGTTTCAAGTTGCGTGAGGTGCTTAATTAAGTCAGTTAAGGCAGTTCAACGGCCAAAGTTAGTGAACACAAGTAAGTCCGACCCAGGTTGGGCCCAGCTGAGTTTCTTGCTGGACTCTTCTCAGCTAGGCTCCCAGTAGCTCCATTCCATTCACACCTTAGATTTGCTTGAAGCCGCTCAACCAACCTCACTGGACCGCAAACTCTTACTCCCTTATTCATAAAACTTAACAAACCTCTGCTAACTAAAATGTCTGTTGTCACTGTCACACAAGCACATGTGTCAAAGTGACAGATAAGGACAAACGAACTTTAGCGGACAGTTAACTAATGTAGGTTTGATAGACGTTTATGAATAATGGGGTTAGAGTATTCGAGCGTGTCGGATGTTTCCCTGGATTTTACCCAGCCACTCTCCAACCACGAACTCTTATTGCTTTATTGGACCCAGCCTGTGAAGCCACAGTCAGTAAAAAAAAAACACAAGTACGCTGATTTTGGCCGTTGAACTGCAAGTTGAATAGACGGTTAAGCTGCTTTGATTTTGATGACAATGCGGTATTGTGTGATAGTTACTCAGCATAAACGAGCAGACTACTATAAACCAGCTTTATAATAGTCAGAGAGCCTACTCCGAACTTCGTATCGTGCCGTCCTTTTGACACTCGTGTTATACACTATATGAGTGAAAGGGACGGCACGATATGAAGTTCAGATTTCGAAGTAGGCCCTCTGAATTGTATTCTTCGTGGTTCATCATAGAAAGTGGTTCTAACATTTTTTATTTTCTTTATTGGGGAAAAAAACAGATACAGGCCGACGTAATAAATAGGACAAATCAGTATAGATGAAGTATGTACAGTCTGTATCCTAAGACAATTCCCACTAACATGCGGAGTGCCCGTGAAAGTGTAGTAAGATTCAGTCATTTTTAGGGTTCCGTACCCGAAGGGTCCAAACAGAACCCTATTGTTATCACTCACACGTCCGTCCGTCCGTCCGTCCGTCGTCTGTCACACTGGTTCTATAACCAAACGGCTGGAACTACAGTCTTCAAATTTTCAATGTATAAGAATCTTGTTGACTCAAAGCCATAGAAATAGTCAAGGTTTAGTTTTATTTGTTTTTATGTGGGACTCTCATACAGAGAGCGCGATAAAAATGTAACCTGATAATACTACCCCATATCCTGATAATATTACATTGGCACCGAACTTACATAAGTAAGTATCTATCCCAATTTCAGCTCAATCGGATATAGGCAAGTGGCCGAAAAAAGGATTTCTGAGGACAACTTAGATACATACTAACAGTGCAAGTTAAATAACTGCTTGTACAAATAGGCTCTTCATAAAATATCAATTGTGTAAACAGTTTATAAATGAAATAAATGAACTTTATTCTGCAAGTAGGCCGCAGTGGCACTTGTACAAGTCATAAACTACTAGCGTTTCTCAAGAGATCTCTGCCGAGAAGAAACTCGACAATCAGTCTTTTCTCCAAGAATATGCTTAATATTTAAGTAAATATGAGTGGTAAACAACAAAAAAAAACTAGGAAGAAAATAACAATACGTATTTATAATTTGCTGTTCCACAAGAAAACATGTCGAAACTGTATAGTGCCAAATACGAGACAAGGAAAATAATAACAATGGAAAATACTTCCCCTAGACATTAAGTTAAAAAATTGTTTGGCTTTCCTGCAGCTTTTCTCCTAAAAAAACAGAAGGATAGAATATATCAATACCTACGAGCCTGTTAATTCTGAGGCGAATCTAGGGCTTACTCCGAACTTCGAAATACTAACTTCGTATCGTGCCGTCCCTTTCACTCATATAGTGTAAATACGAGAGTGAAAGGGATGGCACGATACGCAGTTCGGATTTCGAAGTTCGGAGTACATGATCGCCGTGCATCAAAAAGTTTCACATTTATTTTTAACCGACTTCAAAAAAAGGAGGCGTTTCGTATTTTTTTATGTGTGTTACCTCAGAACTCCGTCGTTTATGATCCGATTTGTGTTTTTTTGTTAGAAAGCATATACTTCAAGGTTGGTCTCGTTGTTACCAGAATTTAGTTCTGATGATGGGAATTGAGGGAACTCCTCAAAATTTAACGGAAATGCAGCGATTTTAGTATTTTCGGTAATAAATCGAGCATTTGCATTCAGAAAGTAGCATCTCGTGAACGGGAACGGGTGAAGACGACCACGGATGGTCATCCAAAACTCATAGTGTTTCATGGGTGGCATTGAGATATTTCGATCAAGATGCTGAAGCGACTATGACGAAGTCAATTTAAATGGTCCTGATGTAATGTTACCATCGACCTGATCTGGTAATTGAAGCCGGAAGGTAGGCAATGGAACTCAGTCATAAAACAGTGTAGCTTATCCGTGTTTGAGCTTATTGGAATCGTTATGAGATGCACTCATGTAATGATTCACTAAAAAGTGTAATATAAATATAATTTCTACATAGTATAAAACAAAGTCGCTTTCTCTGTCCCTATATCCCTATGTATGCTTAAATCTTTAAAACTACGCAACGGATTTTGATGCGGTTTTTTTTAATAGATAGAGTGATTGAAGAGGAAGGTTTATATGTATAATAACATCCATCAAATAGTGCACCCGTGCGAAGCCGGGGCGGGTCGCGTTTTTAATAAAAAAATAAAACCGACTACAAAAAAATACTAAAAATTAGGAAATAATTTCCTAACTTCTAATATGAGACTTTACGTTTCTTATTGAACAATGTCTAGACTTAGCTTTTTAAGTATCGAATCTTACTTAGACCTCTCGGTAGATAAGCCTCGTGGTCTACACGCGGTGCTCGACTAAAAAGCATACATTATAAAACGATGTCATAAACTACTATAATCTTAACGGGTACAGTAAAATCTGCTCTATTTATTAATATGTGGTATATCTCGTACCACATATTAATAAATAGAGCAGATTTTACCCGCGATTTTATCCATGTTGAACTCGTTCATCGCCTTAGAATTTACTTTTTTCAGGCGCTTACCTAGTCGCTCTTCTATACAATCTTCCACCCCCTTTATGGATGATTTCCGGGATAAAAACTATCCTATGCCCTTCCCCGCGATTGAAACTACCTCCATACCAAATTTCATCCAAATCGGTTCAGCGGTTTAAGCGTCAAGAGGTAACAAACAGGCACCTACAGACACACTTTCGCATTTATAATATTAGTAGGTATAGTATAGATAGATATACCTAGTATAGATTACTAAACTTTGTAGTTGCTCTTGTAATAATCATATATTCGTGACGCCAAAAGTAATTACCTATACACTCTTCAAAACGAAACATAAACGAAATGACAATAACAATGTAAACGTTTCGGCTCCTTTGAAATTAAGTAATGGCGTGATTTGGTTTGGGGTGAAAGACCCGGAAAACAGAGTAGTATTTCGAATTGATTTTAAATTCCTTTGTACATATTGTCTATGGTTTTTTTCCCTCGTTATGTTGGCACACTCACAGGAATTTTATTTACTACGCGGCGTTCACGCATATTGCAATTTTATTCAATTAAAAATATATAATGTCGAGAGCTATGAAAATAGGTAAGTAGGTACACTTTTCTCAAAGATCGGCTGAGAGGGGCATGCTGGGACTAAGGTTAAAAGACAGGAAAAGAAAGAAAATTAGAGGATAGACCAAACTCATAGATGCCTAACTAAAATGGCGCTAGGCCGGGCACCTAGCGAGAACAACTGATGGACGATGGAGTGACAAAGTGCTCCACTGGAGACCGCGCGTGGACGTGCGCCCAAGCGGCCGGCCGCGACGCTCTGGCCCCTATTTCACCAAGTTGACAATTGACATATGTATTGAAAATTTTCATGTGAAAACTATTTCAACAACTACAATTGTAATGTTTTTGCACAATTGTCGCACCTGTCAGCTGGTGCGACGACCTCGAGGAGGCAGCTGGTGCTTCATGAACACGGAAGCCCAATGATAGGGAAAAGTGGAAAGACATGAAGGAGGCCTTTGCCCGCACTTGCATACATTGGCAAATAATAGTATAATAACAGTTAAAATGAATGTTAATCTGCACATACTTCAGAACTGCTAGAAATAAAGGCGATTCTATTATATTATTATTTACACTTAATATCGAATTTCTAACAAAATTGGTTCGTTTTCTTTGTTATGGAATCTATATTTCACAGCGGAGAGGAACATAGAGTGGAAGAAAAGCTGTTAGTTTCGTTTAACAATTCCTAATTATTATATTTTGTTTTTACTAGCTGTCAAATTTCAATGAATTCTTAAAGGAATAAAAGGTCAAACCACACTACTGTGACTTAACCCGGAGTTGTTACCGTCTATAGACTAAGGTGTCTGCTTACCATCAAGCATCCCGTACGGTTGTCTGTCATCATCATAGTTACCTATTAAAACTTTCAAAGCCAGGTACTCCAATGAACGCTGCGTAACTTTTCTCAGATGCTGAACTTGCTAGCGCTAGCGCTCGCTAGTCGGGCTATCGCTATGGGTAGGTCGCTACATCGGTTTCTGGAGTACATTCAAGAGTTACGGCTGTGCAACGAGAAATATTGTTTCCTTTGAAACGCTGTTCTGCCCAAACGAGGTAACAATAAGGATTGATTTTCAGATATATAATTCTTGAATACATGACTGTATTTCTGACAATAACCGAAATATTGTTGCTTAAATTTTCTCGATAGAAGAAAAATCCAAAGTTGAGTTTTTATTTTCCTTTTACCCACGACGGAACGGAGAAGGTATATGCGTTTAGGGTGAGAGGTTGTTTGTTTGTTTGTGTGTGTACATCATTTTACTCAGGCTACTAAAACAACGCATTATTAAACTACACAATTAAATTAAAATAAAGGATTTTAGGTACTTCATCTAGACTCTGTCAAGAGGAAATTTAATAAAACTGCACACAGTCAGATATTTATCGAGATTTGTCTAAAAAAGCCATTTCCGAAGAGTGTTACATCCCGTTTTGTCGTGCGCGAAAGACATAAACGTATCTCTTTCGCGAGGGGCGTGGCTGTCCGAATCGAGGCATCCCCGTAAGACTGGCAGTTAAAATGTTACAAACTCACCTGGAACGTTGAGATTGGCCACATTTCTGTTGACAAAGTTGTATGCTGTCTTCGCCCCGAATTGTAGGTACGGTGTGTCGTTATTGGCGAGGCACGTGTCCTGCCCACGTGCAGAGCCCAAAGCCAGCAGCAGGATACACCACCACATCTTTAACAATATGGATGATGATATTATACGACTACGGCGACTAATGATTACAAACGACGTAGATTAACGACTAATGATTACAAAAGTACCTTAGATAGGCTTTAAAGGTAGGTAACGTGCAATATTCGGAAGAAATTTGAAGCGATAGTCCTAAAAAAGCGTAAAATACAGATCGCATAGTTTCTATTTTAGCGAATTATTAATATATCTAATTTCTTGTAACCCGTCATCTACCGGTCCCGGGGATCCCCGGGCTTATTACAAAAGAATTGTTTATTTTTTTCGCCGGGAGACCACGGCTTGTTAGAGTTTCGGCTGCCAACATTACGCATTGTATTTTGTGAATGAAACTTTGCCAGGAAGCCGGGATGGAAGATATCCCTGCTTTTACAACCAATAAAACTATGTTTTGACGATCTGTGTGCTGTCAGGAAGCCAATAAATTGTACCTTGCCGGAAATCGCGGTTTCCCGCGAACTATTTGTTGTGATTTAACGTATTTGATAGTTTAAACCACCGGTCGGCAACAGGCGGCCCGCGAGCCTCCTTATTTACAACCGATAATGTCGTACCTTTTGTCTGATAGAGTCACAAATTGACACGTTCGACCCGTGACAATTTTGTAAGCTACTATGTGGCCCTTGGCTACTGAAAGGTTGCCGACCCCTGGCTTAAACGGTTATTGCTAGAGGCGGATTCCTTTTTATAATTTCTAATAAATATTTTATAGATCTTGTATAAATATTCTTAATGTTTTTTATTAGTAATTATCAATATTTATTTATGTATTAGGTACCACGTAGTAGGTACCTCATAAATAAATTACATGTAAGGAATTTCCTTAAATAAAATGCTACATGAAACTGATGTGAATTAAATTACGAAAAAATATTACATTAGGCGGGGGACATATAACCAGTGGATAAATAAAAATTAACGCACATAGGCCTTTAAAAATTATACAGAGGTCTCAAAAAACTTTTTAACCTTTTTATTCGGTTCGTACAGAACCCTTCATTGCGCGTGCTCCGACACGCACTTGGTCGGTTTCAGTTTTTGCGATTTCTAAGTTTATTTTTAATACAGTAGTTTAGTTTCCATTTTAAAAATCAACAGAAACCGGCAGGTACTGGTACCCAAAAATCATTTAAAAAATCATTCTACTTGAATAGACAAACAGCTTGAAAACTCGAATGTTACTAGTAATGAGGCCATCGAAATTCCTATGAGGCAATAGTAGACGTATCAATAATAATTTGCAATTAGGCTTGCCTAACCTTAACACCCACGTAGGTACACAGGTAGAGAACTTCATGGATGATTCATTGTCATCTTTACATACACGACTTCGAAAACTTTACTTAAATAAATATGTTTATTATTATCTAAATCCAATAATCATAGCGAGTTAAGAACACGTGCGATGTAAGTAGGTAAGATATATTAATTTTAAAATTATCAATATTATCATACTTCAGAATTTTATTAATCTGCAAAATATAAAGAACACTTTGCAGTTACAACTTTCAGTTTAATTACATCTGTTACTTAAGCTAAGTATTGTGTGAGACACACGAAAGAAATAACAAAAGCGTCACAACATTAAGAAATAGGTAACATGCCGTCGCAATAACTTCACAAGCTACTTAACAACACTTTAAAAAGTTAAAAACAAAACAGATACACTTCGAACGAATTCCAATTTCAAAACAGTGCAGGTAACTTCACGAAAATTACCTTAAAAGCGGGAATCAGGAATAGCGTACCCGAATTGTCTATGACACACGAGACGCGGCGTCACAGGGACGCGATGGCGGGCAAACTGGCTGGCGAAGGCATGGCGTGTGCCGAGAGGTAGAACACTCCCATGGAAGAACGAGATGCTAATACTATTACGGTATCAGGCGGTTACCACGATAGAAAAAATGTTCTACTCACGCGGATGAAGGTGACATAACAATAAACATTTAAACAGCTGAACTAAGGTTACTTAAAAGTTAATCTCGGATCAACTGAGATTTTCTACAAGAAAAAAGTTTTTTTAATGTTAAATCAAGACGCTTATTGTAGCCAGTACTACCTTGTCCACAGAATTCGATTTCCACCTACTTGCATAGGCACTATGACATAGTGCCTATGCAAGTAGGTGGAAATAGTGACTATGTAAACTCCGTATTTGAAATAACTCTAAGTGTTGTGAACATCACATTAATACTAATTAGGTATCAGTATTTCGTTGCGTTATTATCCAATAGGCAGTATTAAACGTACAATAAGCAATATTAAAATGTGCACCAAATGCCAAAACAAATTCAGGATTCTATTATTACTGTCATAAAGGTGTATAATGTGGCCGACCTATTGGTTTCAAGTAATTTCTTGGACACTAAGCTAAATCTAACAATTTTCCTTCGGTATTCCACCCCATCCACTGAGCTATGATTTTGAGATATTTGTCAGTTGACTTAACCCGTGGAACGTCCTATTGCCTAATTAATCCGTAAGTTTTTCTTTCAAATTGTACAGATGAAAGGTATATATGTATACATAGAATTAAATTTTTATTGCATATCTCTGATGTTAATAACGTTGCACGGGTTAACCTTATAGGTAAAGATAAAAACGGTATCAATTCAATAAGTTTTTTGTCTTTTAAAAGTCTAATAAGTGAACTAAACGTATTTTTAAAATGCCGTTTTGGGAAACAAACTGATTATCAAGATTTTCATACTAGTACTTGAGGTAGGCAGAGACCAAACAATAAAAACTCTACGAGGTAAAATAGGTGAATTCCTATCGTATCCTACCTTACCTCATCGGCTTATATTAATTAATGCTTTGTTTTGTTTAGTGGCTAAATATAAATATTACACTATTCGTGTCCCTACTATAATTTACACTACTGTGTCTATTATGAAAATGACGTAAACCGTTCTATTTTGCGCTTCTGCCACCTTCTGCTCTCATTACCACGAGCTCTGTTAATATAGCGGCTCATTAACTCTTAATGAAACAGCATTATCTTCAAAAACTAGTTACAAATTGAAACCTTTGCATTCATTTATTTTTTCTATGTTTGAGGTACAGTCCCCATCATTATAAATGTATACATTTGAGGACTTTACTGTTCGGAGATAAGGGTCAAAAGTGTATACATATTTACGATGATGTTTGTACAAGTTGAAAACAGCAATTTTTGTGTGCCAGTCTTTATAAAATTGACATATATGAGGTTTGATTTGACCTGCGCCTATTTCAGTAACTCGACAGGTTCAAAAACATTATATACACATTTTGGGACCTTAAATATCTAAAGAGTCTTCGACGTGAGGTCTAGCTTATTGTCATGCTTTTCCACGTCATGCGTAATCTACGTGATTATAGGTACGATTATGATAATGCCCGTGCGCAGCTTACAGCGGTCACTGCACTGCGCGGGTACCTCTCAAGCCTATCGGAATTAAATGAGCATTAGAGGAGAGAATTTGTTTTTTGATATTTTAGTTACTATAGATTTAGCTAGAACAGGGCTATTTTTGTAGTGATTTACATTTTTCATTTTTTTTAACCTGACTGTGAGACTAGAGGCCGGGCCCAACAAAGCGATAGGAGTGCGCGGTTGGAGAGTAGCCTGGGGAAAATTCAGGGGAAACCGTTGACACGACCACGCGGGCGGTTTAAACACTGAAATACTATCTGCTTGCGCTCCAGTGAGATTGGTTGAGCGGCTTCAGCCGAATTTGAGGTGTGAGTGGAATAGAGCTACTGGGAGTTTTGTCGCTGGTTCACTAAACCTAGCCTAGGTGAGAAGAGTCCAGCAAGAAACTCAGCTAGGGGTAGCCTGGGTCGGACGGACTCTAGTTACAAGATATGCGGCGGTACACCAGGACGAATAGGGAACACATTTTTCATTTCTCTCGCCATACAGAGAGATAAGGCGGCCAGTATGTTGGGCACCATGCCACAGGCGATTATTATTTTAGCTTTTAATAGGTATATCATAAGTACTTAGTTATTTATTTCGTTCGTTTTTCTTGTACATGTTTTTACATTAATAAGTAATATCGTAAAATACATAGGCACTATGGAAACCCCCTCCTTTTACGAAGTCAGGTTTTAAGGTTTTTTTGACTGCTTAATTCACAATAAAAGTAAAAAATGGCTGCGTTACTATCTATAAAATTAAATATAAAATTGGATTGGAATTATAAATACTTACTGAAAAGCTTTATAAAGGCTTTGTCGTCTGGGCTGATCCACGCATCGAGGGATTCCATGGATGGCGGATACCTTTGGCATCCTTTGCCATCGCGCCCTCGGGACCCAAAGGGCCAGGTAATATACCAGTAGTGTCCTGGGGTCCATGCCACACACACAGGGGGGGTCTGGACTGGTCCAGTTAAATACTACTTAGTTTACTATTTAAAAAAATACAGTACGTTGATGCCAAAAAAAACATAGAATGAAAAAAAAAACTATTTTTTTATCAATGATTTTGTAAGTTTCTGCGGGCGAATTTCGGTTTGTTCTCCTCTACAGGTCGCATTTCTCAACCGATTCTCTTGAAATTTTGTGAGCAGGTTGGATAAATAAACGGATTTTTTTGTCGAATCGAGTTTTTGGAAACTAAAAAAAAATTATATTTGTTCAACGGTTTGTTCTCCTCTACAGGTCGCATTTCGCAAAACGATTCTCGTGAAATTTTGTGAGCAAGTCCGGTAATTATGTAGAATTTTTTTGTCCAGTCAGTTTTTGGAAATTTTCAAAAACAATTTTTATTTCAATGATTTTGTAAGTTTCTGCGTCCGAATTTCGGTTTGTTGTCCTCTACAGGTCGCATTTCTCAACCACTTCTCGTGAAATTTTGTTAGCAGGTTAGATATTCATGATTGATCTTTTTTATTATGTCAGATTTTGGAAATGATAAAAAAACTCACTCACGAAGTCTACAGCTCACAGAGCCACTAGTATATATTTATAACAACTTACTAAACCAAAGTTATTTTAGGTACTGATAGTTTTTAACTTTTCTATGTAGACTGTAGTCTTTGTGATTCGTAGTTCGTAGGTAGGTATTGTAATCGTTCAATCAGCAATATTGACAATGTGCGTGCGCATACTCTTAGTACACTGTAGGTAAGTACTAGCGCTTTTGTACTTCATGCTGGTGACGATTGATGATCTTTGACACCGGGTAATTGATCAATCAAGTCAATGTTATATTAACTAAAAGCTATGAAACCTAGGCTAATTGTAGATCGACAATTAAGTAGATCATATACTCCGTAGGAACACAAAGCACAATTGCTCTGGCACTATTAATTGTTGCGCCTCTATAGCCAGTCATTTCATTTCATTTATTCATTTTGTTAAACACAGGTTACAATTATTGTTGGTATGTACAAAGTATAAGACAACTATGTTTTACCCACTAAGTAGGTGTACAAAATATTCCTTCAACCAGCTATTGTTTAAATTGAGGACGACAACACAAAAAAAAACTGGTTAACTCAATGCAATAATGATTACAGTACACATAGGTATAAGTATTATATATTATACAATGTCAAAAAAATCCTGATTTTCTCAATACAATAATGATTATAAATAGGTATATTACTATGTCAAAAACTATAACTAAATGCCTAGAATCGAAAAACCATGTCACTAGTATCAATGAAGTAATCTTTAAGAGAATAATAACATTTTTCTATTAAATATGTGGTCAATTTCCGTTTAAATATATTAATTTCTAGGGTCTTAAATCGATCTGGAATTTTATTGAAAATCTTCGGTGCCATTCCCAAGATTCCACTTCTCATTAGGGCTGTCTTGCTTGCTACCCTGCAAAGTTTTCAATTTATGTTTGTATTGTTCTCGTGTCGGGAATCTGCGGCCTTGCGAAACGTTGTCAGTAACATATTAGAATTGTGGTTCAATGGATAAAGTAGGAATTTTTTTATATAATTGGAAACCATAAAATACAAAACATACAATAAAGGTATGGCTTGCAATACCGGTAACGGTTTCCCGGGAAATCTGAGCCAGGCCCCGGGAAATCCCGAGATTTTGCCGGGAATTCTCGAGAAATTGCATTCTCGAAATAAAAGGCCTATGGTGTAAGAACTTGCATGCGATTTTTATTACATTGCAGGGTTTGATTTTGATTGTCTCTGTCTCTCTCTCTCTCTCTCTCTCTCTCTCTCCCTCTTATCTCGGTAGCCAGCGGAGGCGATACAGCGAGGAAATGCCGCCAGCATCCTCGGTACAATGCCCCAAAGGCCTGTTTTAGATTTAAGTTAATAGTTTTAATATGATTTAATTTATTCTTATTTAATCATTATTACCGCTCGTAAATAAAAAATAAACTCCGCGGAGCCCCGCAATGTAATGAAAAGCGCATAAATCTTGCATCATGTAAATAGGCAAACTAAGTAAAAACAAAAAAACTTTAAAATATTGCTAAAATGTATAATTTAAAACTTAATTAGAAAAAAAAGGTATAAATGATCTTTTGATTCGGATTGTTTTTGATAAGTATTATAGAATCATCAGTGCCTTTACCATGAGTTTGCATGACCGTGCTCGTTAGCGACTGCGTAAACTATTTAGTATGCCGATTATTTCTATTGCGTAACCGCCAGAGGCGCTGTACTTTAGCCCAAACAAATTTTTACGCAGTCGCTAGCGAGTACGGTCATGCAAACTAAAGGCACAGAGGCTGTTTCCGCGCAGCTTAATCACTGACCGTGCTCCTTTAAATACAACCGGGAAAATTCTAAGGAGTCACCATTTCTCACGAATACTATAACTTCGAGTAATTTCCATGACCACACACGTACCTGGGTCATTGTCAGTTGCAAAAACAAAAGTTGTCCCTTCGGTGGTCAATAGTTATCGGTTTATGTGCATGTAAGCTAAGTTTTTACTACATGGATTTATAGCAACGGAGACACTAGACCAATCCAAAATTAAGCTTTGTAGCCCTTAACTTTTGATATGTCCACCGAAAAGACGCGAACCTAAATCTGACAATGACCCACCTAAGGTATTTTAATAGTTTGGGAAGATTTGGGAATGACCTGTAAAGTAGTAAAAACCGCGTAGTCGCGGTAGCTAGTGTGGCCCCATTGTAAGCTCAGCTCCGTATCTGGACCGGTGAGATTATGTTGCGCCGATAATATACTAGATTACGTTATACTTTACAGGATTTTTGGTCCATGGGCTACGGCGTCCGCTTTAAGAGCCTGCCGTTCCGTGTTTTAGTATTTGTTGTTATAGCGGCAACAGAAACATTATAATCTGTAAAAAATTCAACTGTCTAACTATGACAGTTCATGAGATATAGCCTGGTGATCGACGGACAGACAGACGGACGGACAGCGGAGTCTCAGTAATAGGGTCCCGTTTTACCCTTTTCGTACGGAACTCTAAAATATAAAAGTTATTAAAATTATATTAATTGATTGAATGATTGTCATTGAAGTGTAGCTATACTTAGTTATTTATTAGCTTCTAGGAATTATAAGCTACGTTTAACAATACGTTTTATAATCGTTAATTTCGTCTGTCAAGTACCCTATTATTGTTGGAGCTATCCCCAAGTTTTTTTTACCAAAACGTATTATTCGTTATTAACATTTTCATTTCTCATACTCTGAGGGGCTACCGCGAACCGAAAACGAACGAAGTTCGAATATCTCCCTCTCTGTGGCACGTATTAGCAAGTGCGACAGAGAGGGAGATATTCGAACTTCGTTCGTTTTCAGTTCGCGGTAGCCCCTCTGAAAGTGGGTCATTGTTCATTTAGGTGGCGTGCTGAAAGTGGCACATTTCTGCTCTAGAACAGTAAAGTATTAAGAAGAAAAAGTACAATTGAATCGTAGTTAGATTGGGCAAAGGCAGTAAACCTATACAAATATAAGTATGAGTAATTTTTAATTAAAAAATAAATAAATAAAATGTCCATACACAAACACTGTTAACGTCACACAACAGTTCCCACCAAAATCCTTTCACTGATTAAGTAAATGTTTGAGCATATTTTGGCATTTTTTTTTAGTTTCCTCGTATTCAAAATGAAAAGCAGTGTTCAACTCTGGTGAAACCACCCATTTCAGCCTCGAAGTATTAGCGCCAAAATATCTCGTCTGAATTGGGTGGCTTTCAACCCCTGGTTAACAATCTACTATTCCCGTCATCGCGGTCGAACAAGGAAGTACACTAACATAATAACAATACCCGCAACGCTCATAGCATTTTTAAATTTAAAGCAGTTATCACCATTAGTATTCTAGTACATGTGCCTGTCCATTCATAAAGCGTTTCTGCCGGGTCAGTTTGTCCCTAAGTACCTACATAATTTGACCCCTATATTCTTATTAACTGCGCTTAATCCGAAGTTTAACTTATATTGGTTCATCTGTAGCACCGTGCACACCTACACACTGCGATAGTGTTTACGTAGTAGTCACCATAAAATATATTTGTACTCAATTACTCATACTCATACTCTTGATTGATAATATTGTTAAATATTACATGTAATATTGAATACTCTTCAGGGTGCTCAAGAATATCTGAACATGGACTTAACAATAGAATCGTGTTCAGATTCTATGTACACCTTGTGAGTTTCGACACTTTCGACATATCTGATGGCAAGTGTACGTAGGACAGAATAACGTATTTTAACCTTAACACCATAAAAATAAAAAGCATCAACTCCCTAATCCCGTATTACCAATTTAGGCACAGAGGAAACCTATTAAAATCGAAATTCGAACGGACTTGATTCGCCACTTTAATGCATTACATCAATAAAAAAACGTGTCTATGGTCTATGGTACAGTGTAAGAATGCACGTGCATTGCAATCTGGACTTTCTTGATATAAAAGCAAGGTCCAAGATCAGTGGACTGTTGATGTGCAACGTGTTCAGGAAAGTATTGGTTGGGCATGCAGTGTACCGCAGCACACACGGCCTCAATTTTCGTGTGCAGTGACCCGACGATGCAACCCACTTCAATGGTCCCGACGTCAGCGTTGGTTTGTGATGTGGAAAATTAAAAATGCTGACCTGACTCGATGTCTGTTTTGTTAATCTCATATATTATGTAGTATGCTTATTGCGAGATTAGCCCAAATAATATTGAATTTAATGTGTTATGGACATAACTTATGTCATATTTTAGGAAAACTTAGCTCATTTTTTGTAAACATGCTGTGTGCATGCATGTTTTTGGCGGCATTCCCAATCAGGATTCCAAATTCTCATTCTAAAATTTAACATTTTCTTAATTTGTCCTTACCGGGCCCGGATTTTTAACGACTTGTGAGTGATTATTTTTGACTTTAACTATTTCAACAGTTAGGGATCCAGGTATTGAGTAAACTGGAGTCAACAATAAGTTCAAATTGCACTCTAATTTCTTTAACTTTCACTTAACGTTCGGACCGGTAATGACATCAATTAACTTTAACGATGAGAATCACGCGTCAGAACCTTCGAATTATCTATTTTCCATGTCATTTGTTTTGTGTGCCTATAAATAAATAAATATAGTAACCTTCCAGCACTTTCAGGGATGCATTCCAATATAAATATGTCCTTTCCTGGATCTCAAACTATCTCCATCCCTCGGCCTCATCTAAATCGGTTCAGGTAATAGATAGACGGAGGATTTACGGTAAGGAAGAACCCAATACTGAAGATAGGAGAGTATACCTGCAGGTTTTGAATGGTCGATGCCCCTACGGTTAGTTATTTATTAATCTAATGCAGCAGTTGACAACAGGTGGTCCGCGAGCCTCCTGATTGACAACCGACAATGTGTGGTACCTTTTAAAGATAAAGATAAAGATAAATTTATTGTCAGAAACTGTGTAGGTACAATTAAGTCGAATGTCAAAAGTATAGAAAGTCCAACAGTTTGCCTGTTTCGGGCGTACAATAATACATTAACATTAAATACAATCTTAAACATTAAAACATCTAAAATATTCATTAAAATTATAAAAATATTTTATTGACAGCCACTCCTTGAGCTTCCTTTTAAACCTATTCCCATCCTGTGACTTAATATGTTCAGGCAAGTGATTAAATATTTTAATTCCGTAGACATATGCACTCTTGCTTAGTATAAAGGTCTTACCGTATATACATCATAATTATTTGTATTGTGACCGGATGTTTATTTTAGGGTCACTTTTTTTGATAAAAATATAATTTCGATCCTTAATAAATAAACAAATTTGAAATATATATATACATGTCAGAGTTAATATTTCATTATCCTTGAACACCTTTACATCCTTTAGTCTGATAGAGCCACAAATTATTACACGTGCGGCCCGCGACAATTTTGTTATCTTATATGTGATCCTTGGCTGCTAAAAGATTAACGACCCCTGATCTAATGTAAACGGCTATATACTATCGGGAGACGTACGCCTGTCTGTCACCCAGTTGGCATAAGTAAAAATGGTAATAGGTCTAATTATAAAGAGCTCCATCCAATCCAGTCCAATCACACCCAATTAATAAATGTCAGCAAGTGATGTAACGAGTAAAATAATTTTAAAATAAAATTCCCGTGTTTAGATGAACATTAGACATCTAGTACTTGGCTAGGGCATGCTGAATAAAGTTTGAGTAATAGCAATTCGCAAATGTTAACACCTCTTATCAGCAATAATCTCCATAATGTGTGAGTAAAGGCTATTAATATAGCCAAATTTTGAATAATATTCTCTTTATATCTTTAATACCTCTTTAAGCATAGTAAAAGTTGAATTAAGGTGGGTATCATACCACAATATTACTAAGCTATTAGTGCTATTACCCAGACTTTACATCGCTGTTATACAGGCTAAAGCATTTAAAAATGTGCCCAAATTGCTTGAATAACAGCTGAATAGACATTTTACTCAAATTTTATTCAACACGACTGTGTTACTTGGGTATTACAAACATAGGGCAATTAAATAATGCCGCTAGAGCCGTAACGTAGGCAAAGTGATTAAATATTCGATCTACTTACGGCTTTCTTCATTACCGCCTGTAGTGAACTTATAATATTTGACGGCCGGCTTAGCTTAGTGGTTAGTGACCCAGTGACCCTGTCTACGAAGCTGACGGTCCTGTTCGAATCCCGGTCAGGGCAAATTTTTGTGACGTGATGAAGTGTGAGTGTTCTGAGGCTTGGATGTTGTCTATGTATTCAAGTATTTATATCAATTAAATATATCGTAGTGTAGTACCAAAAAAACAAGCCTTATTGAGCTTACTACATATGTGGCTAGGCTGATTTGTGTAAAGGTATAAATTCGTAGCACTCCAAATTGAACCGTAATTTTATTTAGAAAATACTCAATTTTAGATGAGAGCGGAGGACTAACGAAACCGCACGACGACACTTACGCGGCTCCAATTTGGGGCATACTTAGTTGAAAAAACAAAAGTCGTCCCTCCTGTGGACAATAGTTAACGGCTTATGTGCATGTTAGCTATGTTTTTATTGCAGGTATTTATAGAAACGGAGACACTGTTTATGCGGGTTACTGGTCCAATCCAAAATTAAGCTTTGTAGGCCTTAACTTTTGGTATGTCCACAGGAAAGACGCGAACCTAAATCAGCGTATGACCCATTTGGGACTTTGAGTTTTATAATTACGGTCCAACTTCGTGTGCGGTGGAATGTAGTTGCTGTATGCTCTCGGGTTCCAATTTGTACTCTAGATTGTTCGTGTAAAATTTATTTATTTATTTATTATGTAGCATTAACCTCTCTTGTATAGCAGACAGTATTTTTTCCGTAAAAAACGTCACATAGGTATTTAGATAATTATTTTGTGAATATATTACTACTCATTTAACAGAAAATTAATTACCAAAGAGAATGGAAATAGAAAAATAGACAGCCACAAAATCTTGAAACAGTACGTGTACACGAAGTACTCATGCTGATGCACTCTACAATATTACGGCTTTTGAATACTAATCTTTTCTATCTTTCTTGATAAACTTTCGCCTCCCATTCGGTTTCCCGCTATTTATACACATTTTGTCAAAAATCATTGCCAGACTAAAAAAAAAACAATATAATGAGGTTTTGCATAGGTTATGTCCTACAGTGCTATGAGATTTTTTTTAAAATATGATTTTTGTTTGCTTATTGATTTATTTTTAAATCTATTATATTATAATTTATTTACAATAATAAAAATAAATTTTATTCTGGGGTAAGATATTGTTGTTTAAAATTATTTTACTCAAAACTATAAGAATGAATTTCGTGATAAAGTGCGCCAACATAACAATATGTTTGCTGGTTTGTTTTAAGATTACTAATGCTTTGATTATGTAAAAATAGAGTTAGAAAATTGCTTAAATGTAATTATGATTTGCATAACCCATCAGCATAGAACGTAGTGGTTATATTCTCTTTGATTGCTACTATACAGCGGGGAAGGAAAATACTGCCAGCATCTTTGGCACTATGCCGCGGGGGGACCCCTTATTTATTTTTAATTTTATACATTTTTTTTAGTTTAGTTGTGTTCTTTGTATTATTTGTTATTATTATCATATTTTTAATATTTTATAATATTACGATTACTGTAAGACCTATAATGTTTAATTATGACTAGTAATTTATATTTACCTATTGCTTAGTAAGCTCATCAACAAAACGCGGTGAAAGGCAAGCATTTCGCGCTCTATTCTATCTATGGTCGATTTCGTTCATTACTAATGGCGTGTCTTCCGGTACCACACGTTATAACGTCAAAATGGCAAAGAAAAAAGGCGATGATAAAGTAAATCCCGCTCCTCAAAGTGATAATGAGGAGCAAAATTTTGACGAGGAACCCAATTTTGAGGATCCGGAAGATTACGTGGACGATATCCCCGATGAAGGTACGAAATTTCATTAATATAGGTTGGGCCGGCCATATGCGTCACCCGCGTATTTTTTGCTAATTTTGTGCCTGATAACTTCAAATTAGCTTAATAGATAGGTATTATAACATTAGAATTGACGTGTTGATTATTTTTCTATATAGATATCTAATTGTTATGTTATTTTTGTGTCATGTAACATAACCTAACTTTGACGTTGCAGAATTGTTAGCGGACTTGTTTGAGCAGAAGCCTCAGGAGTCCGACGGCTACGAGAATGTGGTCGTGGTGGACGGGTGCCCGCAGGTCGGGCCCGAGCGCCTGGAGAAGCTCCAGAGCGTCATAAACAAGATCTTCAGCAAGTTTGGGAAGATTGTCAACGAGTATTACCCTACCACTGAGACTGGAGTGACCACAGGCTACATATTTCTGGAGTATGGCAACGCTCAGAACGCCGCGGAAGCCGTGAAGGCCACCAATAATTGTAAATTAGATAAGCAACATACTTTCTTAGTGAATTTGTTCACTGACTTCAAGAAGTAAGTACACTCATTGTAAAATAATTATCTATATTTTTATTATGAATATTATGTTGTTTTCAGCAAGTTTTTAAAACATTAGAGATAAACATGCATTTTGTATTTACACAAATGATCACATTTTGTTTCTGCTTTGTATTATGCAGAAATAGATGGCAGGTTCTTAGGCCTTGGGGAGGCTAATGACCTATTATTTAATTAACATAACTTTACACCTGTGCAATGTCACATTCAAGCCTCCAATAGTAGAAGTGCCCTTGTGGCCTATTTGTAGAATAAATATTAGATTTTGATTTGGTAAAGCTTTCCATTCTCAATTTTCTACATCAATGGGTTATCCTTCAGACACATGCTGTTGTCCTTACAACCACCTCTCCCCCCTCAACCACATTATACAAAAATCATATAAGTGATATTATTTCAGGTATGCGGACATCCCTAAGGAATGGGAGCCACCGGCGCCTCAGCCATTCAAGGTGCAGTCAGACCTTCAGTGGTACCTCATGGACCCTGACGCATATGACCAGTTCCTGGTCGGGATCGGCACTGGTGTGGCACTGCAAGTCTGGCAGAATGCATTGCCGGAGCCTTTGCTGCTGCAAGAGAGACCGGTATGTTGTTTTCTTTATCTGTGTATACTACACTAGCTGCGTTTGTGGTTTGGCAAAGTGTAATCATTAAATGTTAAGTTATGTAAAATGAAATTTCTTATTAATCCCTGGGATTTTATATGGGATCCAGTACCGGGACTGCAAGCCCTAGTTAGATGGGAGAGATACTGCTAAAACCAGTGTCTTTTCTTGGCATTAGGCAGATAAGATCCCAAGCTCCAACTTTGTAGTTAGAGGTTACTTCAATTTAAAAATAATAGGTACTTCTACAAACTATTTATTCTCATAGCAAGTTAGCGTAGTTTAAGGTCTGGGGGTCGTATTTTGGAGACCTCTAACCCGGCCCCAATTTGTGGCGTTTGTCCTTTACCCAGCCATGAAAGTCGAGTCTTGGCCACCACAAATTTACCTAAGGTGCAATGTGGCCATCAGCCTAAACAGTTTGGAGACACCTGGTTTAAGGCTTTAAGTTTAAGGTTTACATGATGGTATCTGGTCATTATTGATAACAGTTGACACTGAACAGTGTGGTGAACTGTCATAATCAGGTAATAGCTTCAGTTAAGTTGGTGAAATAAGAGGCCTGTTCTCGGTTAAAGTCAAATAATGCAGGAAATTACAATTTACGGCATCCAATATTAAACTCCTAACAAAATTCATTCCAAGGTTGTCTGCAAGAAATTACTCTTTAGCAATAGGATTGTTGACTACTCCAAAAAAAACCGAGGCAAAATAATATCTTAAAATATATCAAAGCTACAATCGTTTTAATGTTGCTGGTTAGAGAGAAGAAGTACTATTGATCAGTGACATCACGGCCTACAAATGCGATAGTAAATGACAAACGCTCCAGTACAAAAGTGCGTTTTGCGGAAAAGGATCTCTTTAAACTTTGAAGCCTTATAGCTGTGTAATTTGCTTTTGAATCGCTTTTATGGTACCATTCCAACCAGATGATAAAATGTTCGTAAGGGACCAACTACAAAAGACGAAAAAGAGAGGACAATTTTTAGAGCACTGAAAGCGCTCCATACTATTGATATTGATTGAATTATCAATATTGCAAAATGTGACGTCACAGTTCTATAGCCTCGTACTACCATTATATGGGAAAACTAATTTCCGTTTTGGTCATGAAATATCGCATTTATACGACATAGTTGTCATGTTGTTACAAATTAAGATACAGGCTCAGCCTAGTTTGGTCCGCCAGACATCTCTTTGTTATGTGTTATAAACTTGTGTGCTTAAGTGAAAAATATTTTTTGTTGAAACCATGGTAAGAGGATGACCTTAAACTAGTAAGTAGCATTAGCACATATTTGGAGAATAAAGGTTATAAGGTTATGGTTAGAAAAGAGTGAAAATCCTTAGAGAAGGCCTATGCTATTTTTTTTTGTCGTTAAATAAAGGCTTATATTATTATGCGTTTTTTATAATTTTGATTAGTTTGATTAGTAGATTAGAAGGTCAAATACCCAATCATTTATTTTTTTGAGTTCCTCTTTTCGCCACTTGAGAATAATTTGACCCTTTTTCAAGAAAACTCGGAACATACTGTTTTCCTTATTTGGTGTGAACATCCCTATTATTTACTGTAACTTTGTTTTTTTGTTGAGGTTGTGTTGTGTTGTACGCACGTAAATGCCGATATATCATAAATTTAATAGGTTAATGTTATCAATAACAACGTGCCAATAGCATGCATAATGGAATGTTAATTGCTATTAAAATTCATTCGTTATGTCAGCAAATATCTCGATATGTCGGCTTGGCCAAAGTCCAATCATTAGCTGTTAATGTTCTAAAGTGTTTAAAAACGAAAATGAATGTTTTGATTAATAGGTACATGGCAGTCATTTCAATAAGATTATTGTTTTGAAACCGTGAATAAATTATCATTTGTGTGTAACCTTTCATTTTTACAAGATTTTATTTAACTTGCACTGTTTCTATGTAACATTTCTTCAAAATTTGTAATCCTTATTTCAATCGGTATCCGATAAAGTTGAAATTTAGCATACTTATGTAAGTTCAATGAAAACGCAATATTATGGTACCATTGAGCTGATCTGATGATGGAGTCAGAAGGGGGCCATGGCAACTCCTAAACTACACAAGATAAACCCGTCGTGTTTGGGCTCAATGAAAATAAAGTACAGTTGGCAATAAAAGCTTGTACCTATTGAAAATGGAATTTTCACAGAAACTTATTTTCACTTCAGACTTATACATTTACTTTTAAACGAAATGTAATTTAATAGCTGTTTTCTTTTTGTGTGATGTACTAAAAATACCTCCTTCCTTTCTTTGTCTGTCAATTGGGTATTTGACATGTGTTAAAATTTATGCCATAGTGTGGTTATGTAGATAGAAAACCATCAAATAATCACAATAAATAGTACTAGTAATTAGACAAATTAATCAAAATTATAAATATATATACGGGACTTTAAAGAAAAATGCTTTTTTTAAATGTAAATTGGAAGTTACCAGTACAATTTTCATGTTTGAAAAAAAAAAGAAATTGTGTGGCAACTGTGTACTTAAACGCAATATTTCACTACTAAAATGTCGAATTACTCGTTTTTCCATTCAATGGGATGACGAGGCCATTGCTATGTGACGTCACATTTCACTGCCGATCAGTATGGAGCGTTTTCAGTGCTCGTCAGCTATGCAGTAATTTAACTCTCGTTTTCGTCTTTTGTGTTGCTCTAATTGTAGTTGGTTTTATACAAACATTTGTCTCTAAAAACTGGTTCATATGGTAGGTACCATTTTATTT
This sequence comes from Epiblema foenella, assembly GCA_963556455.1. Taxonomy (NCBI): domain Eukaryota; kingdom Metazoa; phylum Arthropoda; class Insecta; order Lepidoptera; family Tortricidae; genus Epiblema; species Epiblema foenella. The sequence continues at coordinate 16,501,143 of OY747106.1, forward strand.
ATTTATTTATTTATTTATTTAAATAGCCAATTAAGCAGTATCTTGTAGTAGTTGATTATTTCATGGCTAAATGTCTTATTTATGGCATAAGTTTTACTTGGCTAGGCGTCTCTATAAAAATAACTTAGCACAGAATGAAATATGTAGATCACAACTTCAATATGACATATCTTTCCAGAACTGGACCGAAACCTACGCAGTCTGGTCACCTCTGGGCACATACCTGGCCACATTCCATTGGCGAGGCGTAGCTTTGTGGGCGGGGCCCAAGTTTTCCCAGTTCCAGAAGTTCTTCCACCCAGAGGCCCGCTTCATCTCTTTCTCGCCATGTGAGAATTATATTGTGACCTTCTCACCAAGTAGTGATAGGGGTGATGACAAGAAACTCATCATATGGGATATCAGGTGTGTATTAGTAAAATTTTATTTAGCTATTTATAGGCATCACATAGTTAGATTCGCAGGGTTGGTTGCAGTCCCTTGTCGGGCTTGTATGAAAACCCCTGGTTTTTGGGACATTACATACAAGATGGTGCTATAATATGAACTTTATGTATAAATTTCATTTTATGCACTTAATCTACTTTTATTAATTAATTAATTTATTTAAAACCTGTCTCAAGAAAGCATTTACTTAATTTTATTACAATTTTATTTTCTTATTCTGTGTGCCCCTTGGCAATGGCCTCCCCCAACACTACAATCTTCTCTTTTGCGTGCGAGTCTAGGTCTAGTCCAGGTTTTGCCAGTTGTCTTAATTAATCAGCCTCTCATCTTCTGAATGGTTTTCCTGTTCTTACATTTGCCTAATTTTTTATTGTCCAGAACCGGTCAAGAGAAGCGCAGCTTCCCGCCACCCGACGAGTACGTGACGTGGCCGATCTTCCGCTGGAGCAAGGACGACCGCTTCTTCGCGCGTCTCGGCGCCGACGTTCTCTCAGTCTACGAGACGCCCGGCTTCGGCCTGCTCGACAAGAAGTCCATCAAGATCCCTGGCATCAGGTAACCTACATATGTAATTACACGTGACGCGGCCGATCTTCCGCTGGAGCAAGGACGACCGCTTCTTCGCGCGTCTCGGCGCCGACGTTCTCTCAGTCTACGAGACGCCCGGCTTCGGCCTGCTCGACAAGAAGTCCATCAAGATCCTTGGCATCAGGTAACCTACATATGTAATTACACGTGACGCGGCCGATCTTCCGCTGGAGCAAGGACGACCGCTTCTTCGCGCGTCTCGGCGCCGACGTTCTCTCAGTCTACGAGACGCCCGGCTTCGGCCTGCTCGACAAGAAGTCCATCAAGATCCTTGGCATCAGGTAACCTACAGATGTAATTACACGTGACGCGGCCGATCTTCCGCTGGAGCAAGGACGACCGCTTCTTCGCGCGTCTCGGCGCCGACGTTCTCTCAGTCTACGAGACGCCCGGCTTCGGCCTGCTCGACAAGAAGTCCATCAAGATCCCTGGCATCAGGTAACCTACAGATGTAATTACACGTGACGCGGCCGATCTTCCGCTGGAGCAAGGACGACCGCTTCTTCGCGCGTCTCGGCGCCGACGTTCTCTCAGTCTACGAGACGCCCGGCTTCGGCCTGCTCGACAAGAAGTCCATCAAGATCCCTGGCATCAGGTAACCTACAGATGTAATTACACGTGACGCGGCCGATCTTCCGCTGGAGCAAGGACGACCGCTTCTTCGCGCGTCTCGGCGCCGACGTTCTCTCAGTCTACGAGACGCCCGGCTTCGGCCTGCTCGACAAGAAGTCCATCAAGATCCCTGGCATCAGGTAACCTACAGATGTAATTACACGTGACGCGGCCGATCTTCCGCTGGAGCAAGGACGATCGCTTCTTTCCGCCTGCTTATTATTAAAAAGCAGGGCTCGGAAACAGGTTTCGTCTTCATACAATTAACCGTTTAAAAATTCCGTCCACGCGGGCGGTTTAAACACTGGAATACTCTAAGAGTTTGCGCTCCAGGTTGGTTGAGCGGCTTCAACCAAATCTGAGGTGTGAGTGGAATTGAGCTACTGGGAGTTTTATCGCTGGTTCACTAAGCCTAGCCTAGCTGAGAAGAGTCCAGCAAGAAACTCAGCTAGGCCCGACCTGGGTCGGACTGACTACCTGGCGGCTATGCGGCGGTACCGGGATGAATAGGGACTAAATAATAAATATAATAAATATTTGAGGAGAATCTTATTCAAATCAACTTAGTCCTAAACTAAGTAAAGCTTGTACTATAGATACTAAGTGACAATATACATACTTATATAGATAAATAGATACTTAAATACATAGAAAACATCCAGACTCGGTAACAAATATTCGTGTTCACTACACAAATAAATGCCTTGATCGGAATTCGAACCCAGGACCTCCAGCTTCGAAGGCAGGGTCGCTACCAACTAGGCTAAAGCGGTCGTCGCTATGTGTCTGTGTTGTCCCGATCGCGCGGTGGACGTCCCCGCCGGCGGGAATGCCTAAGTGTACGCGTCATGATTTATTCACTTCACCACCAGGTACACAACACCATGGACCCCTAAATAACAAATTAACTCCATGATATACCTCTAAAATTCCAACTAAAAGTGCTGAAATGATAATATTTACTTGTCTCCAATTTGTGACCAAGATTTTATACACTACTCGTACCAGGACATACTAAAATAGTTGTAACTGGTTTTACTATTGTAAGTGTAGGTTAATTTATGCTAACGGTATGCTCGACTTTCCTGTTTAGCATTATAATGATAAATGATTGAACTGGTCTTATGGATGGAGTTGGAATCCTATTTTGTTGTATGGATACGGCTCGCCTGATTGTAAGCGGTTACCATTGCCTATGGACTCTTACAATTCCAGGCGTGTTAGTTACATTCTCGTTGCCGACACTGGAACCGTAGGTATAATTTTCTAAACTTTTTAGGTTCGTCTTTCCGCGGCTTAGCTCGGTGACCCCTACTATTTTGAAGAGACGATACTATAAGTCCAATGGGAAAACCTTGACAGAGACCTAATTCCACAGCCTAAGCTTACACAGCACGAAATTCCTCTTAAACCGTATCATACTCGGCTAATTATGTTCTAGGGTGAGAATAAATGATACGAGGATTTATTCAATAAAATAGGAACCTAAAAAAATTACTAAACAGGTTCATATACTTACACTGTACAATGAAATGAAGGATACCATTTTCGCTCTTGTCACTATGCCAACAAGTACGTTTTCCATTCTACTGTATATAGGCATATCGAAATTTTGAATTTTGTATCGAAAGTGACTAAAACAGGTGGCACTATTTCTACAAATTTTATAAGCAACTTACTATTAATGACAACAATTTCCACATTACAGGGACTTCAGCTGGTCGCCCACCGACAACACTTTGGCCTACTGGGTCGCGGAAGACAAGGATGTCCCTGCTCGAGTCACCCTCCTTGAGCTCCCCAACCGCACTGAAATCCGCTCCAAGAACCTCTTCTCCGTCGCCGACTGCAAAATCCACTGGCAAAAGTCCGGCGACTACCTCTGCGTCAAGGTCGACCGTTACTCCAAAGTCAAGAAAGACAAGAATGACATCAAATACTCTGGGATGTATTACAATTTTGAAATATTCCATATGAGAGAGAAGGAGATTCCAGTCGACTCTGTTGAAATCAAGGAGCCGATTCAAGCGTTCGCTTGGGAGCCTGTTGGGTCTAAGTTTTCTATAATACATGGAGACCCTGCCAACATCTGTATTAGTTTCTATCAAGTGAACACAGGGCAGGCGCCTACACTGTTGAAGAAGTTTGAGAGGAAGCCGTTCAATCATCTGTTCTGGTGTCCATCTGGCCAGTTCATTGTGTTGGCCGATCTTGGTCTGACTGGTGGTGGTTTGGAGTTCTTGGACACTAATGACTTCACCATCATGAATGTCTCTGATCACTATCAGGTGTGTATAGTCAGCGTCATATAGTATGTAGCAGCCAAAGTGGCCAAATAGTTCAGTACACCATGTATTTTGTATGGTGACTACAACGTGCAGACATATTTGTTGCCGAGAGCCTCTTTTTATCTCTGAAAACTGTGTGGGAATGTATTATTAAGCCGCGATTAGAATACCATTACAGGTGACAGTTTTTCCATATACTTAGTCAAAATGTATATGCTAAAGCTATTCCGATCGAAAATTAATCTGTAACTTGTGATACTAATTTGGGGTCTGTATGCCTAAGCTCGATACAGCATACGGACATTATATGTGCTTCTCAAATATCAGACTTACAGATAAATTATTTTCATCGCAAACCCTTTCCTGTTTTCTGCCATTTCAAAATGTACACTCACATTTGTACTCCATAAAAATAGTCTGTATCTGTTATAATTAGCTACCTTTTCGAGAAAACTAATTCTGAGTGCTTATTTTTAATGAATAATGATAATGATGATGGAACAGGACGCCGTGCCGATGAAGCCAACGACGTCAGTGGCCGTCCAAATTTAACTGTTCTTAAACTATGAAATACAATTCCTAGAACCCTTTTATGATGTACGGCATTATTACTTTATTTTATGGCTCTGGCTCTGGGAGTCCGCTGACTTCTACACTGCCGTCTTAAGAAGAAAAACCATAAGTGACATTTTTTGCAAAATGGACTTATTACCAGCCTTGTAATCAGGAAAAAAAATGTGATCTTTCTTTCTAGGAGATATAGTACTATATCTTTTGTAGATCACGATTTAGACAACCACAAGTGCATAATTTACAAGAAATCTAAAGTTTTTTGGCTTTATTTCGAAACTTACTTTTTGTCACTTATGGTTTTTCTCCTTGAGACGGCAGTACAGCTGTCCCTCGCTGTCAAAGTGTTAATTTTCGCTTTGCTCGCTAGATGTCGGGCATCGAGTGGGATCCTACGGGCCGCTACGTGGTGACCGGCGTGTCTTCGCTCAAGTGCAAGATGGACTGCGGCTATTACATCTGGTCCTTCCAGGGCAAGATCCTTAGGAGGTAAACATACTAAGTGACAAAAACACATAATATGTTATAAAACGTTGTCATAATGGCGTAGGGCATTGGCTTTGCTTTTAATGAAGTTGTAAAGGCGCATCGAAACAGTTCATGGTAGTCTGCAGTGATGCAAACTTTAAATAACAATTTTAGGCAAATTTAGAAATCGAACTTAGCTATGTAGTAACCTAAAGGTTAAGGATCATAAATACTTAAATACATAGAAAACATCCAAGACATTAGAACTGGCCTTGCACATTATTTTCGTACAATGCAAAAGCATTCGTTGTATTCACACTTCTCTATCTATTAGGAAGAGATCAAGACATTACAAGTTTAGTGTTCTGTAGAAATGTCCTGTCTTGTAAAACAATATCCTGTCTTTTTCTTTTCTTGTACAACAACGTCCTGTCTTGTACAACAATGTCCTATCATGTACAACAATGTCCTGTCTTATAAAATAATTTCCTTTCGTGTAAACCAATGTCCTGTCTTGTAAAAAAATGTTCTGTCTTGTAAAACAATGTCCTGTCTTGTAAAACAATGTTCGGTTTTGTAAAACTATGTCTTGTCTTGTACAACAGTGTCCTGTCTCGTTCTACAATGTCCCGTCTTGTAAAAACAATGTCCTATTTCCTTTACAGAGTGATGAAGGAGGGCTTCGCGCAGTTCCACTGGCGGCCGCGGCCTCCGACGCTGCTCTCGGAGAAGCAACAGAAGGACATCAAGAAGAACCTCAAGAAGTACTACTCGCAGTTCGAGTCCAAGGACCGCATGCGAAGCAGCAAGGCTAGCAAGGTGCGATCTTATTTCTATTACGGTACTTTTATCTCACCGCCATCCATTATAACCGCCATCGTCTAATATATCAGACAAATTGGTCCTGTATATGAGACCTATTCGATGAATGACAGACGCATGCATGGCTCAACCGCCATCGTCTAATATATCAGACAAATTGATCCTGTATATGAGACCTTTCCGATGTATGACAGACGCACGCATGGCTCAACCGCCATCGTCTAATATATCAGACAAATTGATCCTGTATATGAGACCTTTCCGATGTATGACAGACGCACGCATGGCTCAACCGCCATCGTCTAATATATCAGACAAATTGATCCTGTATATGAGACCTTTCCGATGTATGACAGACGCACGCATGGCTCAACCGCCATCGTCCGATATATCAGACAAATTGATCCTGTATATGAGACCTTTCCGATGTATGACAGACGCACGCATGGCTCAACCGCCATCGTCTAATATATCAGACAAATTGATCCTGTATATGAGACCTTTCCGATGTATGACAGACGCACGCATGGCTCAACCGCCATCGTCCGATATATCAGACAAATTGATCCTGTATATGAGACCTTTCCGATGTATGACAGACGCACGCATGGCTCAACCGCCATCGTCTAATATATCAGACAAATTGATCCTGTATATGAGACCTTTCCGATGTATGACAGACGCACGCATGGCTCAACCGCCATCGTCCGATATATCAGACAAATTGATCCTGAATATGAGACCTTTCCGATGTATGACAGACGCACGCATGGCTCAACCGCCATCGTCTAATATATCAGACAAATTGATCCTGTATATGAGACCTTTCCGATTTATGACAGAGTTGGAGTAAGTTTAATTGGTTAATGTACGGCCGACTACGCAAATCTTTATACTTCTGTTTTTACGTACGAGGCAGTACATTAAAATCGTCTTCAATGAGCCGGGATGAGAAGAACCATTTGACAGTTTAATTATAAATTGTTCACAATTCATATATTAATCTCGTTGCCTTTGTAACTAATACTGGCTTTGAGTATTTCTAATTTGTTTTCTTTTGTTAGGAATTGGTGGCCAAGCGCACGGAGCAGATGAAGAAACACGTGGAGTATCGCGAGGCGAAGGCGCTGGAGTGGGCCGAGCAGAAACCGCGCCGGCTCGCGCTCAGAGACTGTAAGTACAGTACCATGTAATAGAAACTCTATAACATTAGTGTTAAAGTATATTATCCAATGGCATAAGAGCATATGTCAGTTCAGAGTCATACAAAGTAATTATAGGTAGTGCCACCAGAGTTGAGGTCACGTACACAACAACATGTCATGTGATGACAGCGGGATTTTGAAATGACTATTTCGTACCGATAGCAAGATAGACCAGAAACTATTTTGTTGTATTACATAAATACGTCAAATTGAAACAAAACATTTTTTTTTATTTTCATACATTCATTTCATTACACTTCACTACTATCGCTGCCAAAGTTTCTGACACTTTAACGATATGTTTGTGAAAAAAGGGCATAACACATTTTAGTTGTGACAATGAAGGCCAAGTGTGTCTGAATGAATCTTAGGATGGTTATAGTGTACAACAGGCTGTAGTGTGTGGCACGCTTAACCCTTTTGGGATTACCATCGGGTTAACCCTTTGAACGCCTTTCTTCATGTACCTACGGCAGTGACATGCATAGTAGTTGTCAACGTACGTGGTTAACTTTTATGTATAACGGGTAAGAGTTCTGAAAAAGGTAACTAATTAAATAATTTTCTTTCTCAACAGATGTGGACACAGATAATCTTGAAACAGATCAGAATACTGTAGAGGAAGTTGTTGAATTCTTTGTGAAAGAGGAACAGACCACCATCGAGTAGTCACCATACCGGCCCACGTTAGAGGTCGGCTATCTTCGGCTATCCGATCTCGCTGCAACCGGTAATAACCGGTGGTAACCGGTCGCAACCGCCCAAGACCGCTCACAAATATATTTCATCAAGTTTCTTTTGTAATCATCCCATACAGTCACAATAACGCAATTCATTATGTTAACCGGTGTAAGATTTCAGTTTATAAATTATACGATAGGCAATGTTTATAGAAATCATATTAAATTGATATGTTTCAAATGGATAACGGACTTTTAATACCTGTTTATAGTATTTTTGATTATTTATTTTGAACCCTGATTATTGTATGTTGATGGTATGAAATAAACTGTTGAAATAGAATGGGGAATTTGATATTTTAACCTGACTGACATTTGGTGGGTATGCGGGCTAAAATTGCATGGTTAGAATGTTGAGATTAAATAAAATAAATCTGTAAGTAGTCTGCGTACGAAGCGAAAGTTCCATGGAAAACTTCGACATTTTTGCAGAAATTGCTTAGTCCTGTTTTAAAGTAAGTATTAAGATATTGTATCATTCCTTTTTCCATCAATTTTTGATTTATTCGTATTTTTTATCTGGTGGAACGATTGTGTGAAACTTTCACTACCTACGAAACATTTAAAAATTAACGTCAGAAATGACATGTAAACAAGTTAAAATGCATTATTCCGACACAGGATAATTGTTTTTAAGTTGAACGTTTTCTATTCAATAAGAAACTTATCAGTAAATAAGAAGGAGGAAATTACTATTATGCTATCTGAAAGGTCTTCATCTGTCACTGTCCGTGTCCCCGCTTTTGATCGCTTCTTGGCGAGAGTTAGTGCAGTGAAAGATAATTCTCAATAAAATATCGACATCCATATTTAATATTGATATTCGAAACATGTATAAGAAATTCGTATGTTAATTATACTTTAATACTAGGTAGATTGAAGTTTTCACATCATTTAAAACAATAATAGATTGCATGACAAGGGTCTAAAATAACCCATATTACCACGAGAAAATTGTTCGAGTGGTAATATGGCTTTTAGACCAGAGTTATACACTCTACTTTTCACTTGAATAGTGACAAAATTTATGACAAAGAATATCCACCCCCAATTAATAATAAAGTACAATGAGTACCTATATGGCGGCAACTTTTTTAAAACTGTTTTGACTCGGATACATAGTAGTTGGAATAGGGACAAAAAAGACCTAATGTTTTTAATAGTTAAATTAGCTGATCAAAGTACTTGCGTACCAAAAAAAATCCAACGTTCCAATTGGCTGCCTATGTGTTTTCTGATTGGTGGATTTAATATGGTGAAGTATTTTGATTGGTCAAATTAGAATGTTTTGTAAATCATAAATATGTATTCATATTTTCCCTAGGTGCTAAATGCACTACTTTAGCCCAGCTGGATAAGCCTAATATGACACACTTTTTGAGCCTAAGAAGTGAAAAAGCTGTTATGTTTATGTGCCAAGAGAATAATAAATTGCACTCAAGATAGTAATAATCTCTACAAATTTAAGTTATCTATATACATACTCGTATAAATAATGATGTAGGTATCGCAATTTATATGACAACGCTCAATAACTTTAGTCATCCCCCAACCACCCTTAAGAAATAATTCTATCATAAACTATACTTTTTAGGGTTCCGTACCTGAAAATAGTTATTATTCTTAAAAGTCATCAAATTATTATACCTAATTTCTCATGACTAAAAAAGAAGGTTACCATCGGCAAATGTTAATAAATGATATATCAAATAGTAGAGAAAATTAAAACACTAAATAATATACCGACCATTCGTCTATGTTCATTTTTTAATACCGGTGTATAGGAGAGACTGGTACTGGAAGTACAAGATTAAATAAAACTGGCCCATGAATAAAACAGTTGCATATTTAAATGGACACGAAGCTTTTCCCTTGTGACATTTTCGTGTTCAGTGATGATTGGTCAGCGTCCAATTATTGCTCCCCGAGCTGCGTCAAGTAAATCCATTATTCATGTAAACTATTTTCCGGAAATCAGAAATTGTCAATTTACTATGTAAATAGTAATGTAATGTATAATAATATTTTATCTAAACAATTCACATCGATAAAATATCGACATATTATTTTTTATTAAATTACAACGCTAGCCTAACCTAACCAAAGTTTTATGTTTACCAATGACTTTCTAAGGCACTTGTCCCACCGCCGGCGAGTAGCGAGTAATCTCATAGTAATTCCACTCGCTTAGCGAGAAAACGAGTAGAATTACTATGAAAATACTCGCTGCTCGCCGGCGGTGGGACAAGTGCCTAAAATCAACTTGGAACGAGGCAAAAGCTACATATTTAATAGTAATAAGCATCTGCAGTTTATCTGAGACTATTATATTGCATAATGTACTTGAAATTTATGAAATAATAGCAATAGTTTCTAACTGTTTAAAAGGCTTTCTTCGGACTTCCTCGCCGATCTAAAAGTGCTCCAGCAGTATGGTACTACACACGACATTTTGCCTACATAGAAATATAAATAACACTTGCACAAAACTTATATTTTCTTGAAATATTAATATTATACGCAGAAAACCGCCTTTGGTGCCGTTTTATTGTGACGTGGGAGGTGTGTTTGTAATTATTTGACAACTTTGGTGTGTTCTCAAAAAGAGGGACCGTTCGATGACGGCTGAGAACGATAGTACTATCTGTGGCTTTACCATGAGTTTACATGACCGTACTCGCTAGCGACTGCGTAAAAAAATGTATGGGCAAAAGTACGAGTACGGTCATGCAAACTCATGGTAAAGGCACTGTCCGTTTCAAAAAAATCGTTTGACTTAATACTGCCGGTCTGCTTTACTCTTAATGTCTGTGTTTCGACTATACTGACATCACTGACCTGTTGCCATATAAAGGACTAGCTTTTGCCTGCGACTTCGTCCGCGTGGAAGTGGTTTATATCGTTAGGGGATGATTTTAAGAATAAAAACTATCCTAAGTCCTTCCTCGGGCTACAAACCATCTCCATCCCAAATTTCATCTACATCCGTTTATGCGGTTTATGCGTGAAGAGGTAACAGACAGACAGAGTTACTTTTGCATTTATAATGGGCTTTTGCCCGTGACTTCGTTAGCGTGAACATCTATATCAACTTCTACTCCGCTTTTCTTACCGTTGCGAGTTGATTTCTGGGATAACATGTATTTCATGTTTAAACTCAATAGTACCTATTGTGACTTCATTAACGTTATCGAACTCGACCACTCTAACAACCTTAAATGACCCCTGAAGACATATCAAATATAATAGGCGGATTTGAAGTTACGTAAAGTAGGTAAGGTAGGTGGTTGGTTTGTGAACGTTGATAGTCACTGACTGACCAACATAATTAGGTCCCTCATTTCAAACAGTTACTATGGTTGGAGGGATCTAACCACCTTCTAAATGACTTCTAAAGACATATCAAATTAGGTAGGCGGATTTCAAGTGACTGTTGATAGCGGCTAACTGTCTAACATAATTTGATCTCTTATTTGGAACAGTTACATACTATAGTTTGAGGGACTTTTGCTTTTTGGTGTCTAGCCCCTAACTATTTTTGTTTCACCCCTACGTTTCACATTTTATCTGTTAATTGCACAATGTTTGAATGGGGTTATTTTTAATTAACATCCAAGTAGGTATATATTTCCCAATTTTCGAAGCCTGTCACGAATTTAAGAAGTTCTCATACAAAGTTCAACCCCTATTTTAACCCCCTTTCATCCTCAATCTGTATAATTTTTATAGGCCATAACCTGGAAGGGGATTTTCTAGACAGATTAGTAAAGTTTACATGAAAATCCATTTAGCCGTTTTCACTTGATGCTCGTTCAAATAAACAGACAAACAGATAAGCAGACAAAAATTCTAAAAACTGATGGAATGTGTTCTGTTATCGATTCCAAGTATCCCCAGCCAACTATTTTTCCAATATCTTCCATGTACAGACTTTCGGACCCTCTTCAGGTTTATTATATATTTAGACTAGCGGCCGCGATTTCGTCCGCGTAGATTTTAGATGGTAACAAAGATATAAATGAGGTCTATTTTTTTATGTCAGTTGTCTGATGAATCAGAATCAAAATCAGAAATTTTATTGGTAAAATGTTGTTGGATACTGTTAATCTTTTGTGAAAAATTACTCAAAAGTAAAAACAAATATTCGCCATGTTGCATTTGAAAATGGATGTAATTTTCGTAATCGGCACCCCGAGGAACCACAAAAATGACACCCACATACCGATTTTTAAGATAAATAAATGTCCGCCATCTTGGATTTCAAAATGCATGTCATTTTCGTAATCGGCACCCCGAGGAACCTCGACGATGACACCCATATCGATTTTTAAGAAAAATAATTATCCGACGTCTTGGATTTGAAAATGGATGTCATTTTCATAATCGGCACCCCGAGGAACCTCGAAGATGCCACCAATATCGATTTTTAAGAAAAATAAATGTCCGCCATCTTTGATTTGAAAATGCATGTCATTTTCGTAAGGCACCCCGTGGAAACTTGAAACGATGAAACATGTTTGGTTGTATTTAAACAGCGATAGAGTCTATATACGAACTTTTACATCTCTCGCTTCAAAAAAGATTTGCTCCCCGTACAAACTTGGAACCCCCTTTTCACCCTTTTAGGGGAGCGAATTCGAAAAACGCTGAAACATGTTTTGTTGTATTTAAACAGAGAGTCTATTATACGAAGTTTTAAATCTCTTTCTTCAAAAATGATTTGCTCCCCGTACAAACTTAGAACCGCCTTTTCACCTCTTTAGGGGAGCAATTTAGAAAACCGCTGAAATACGTTTTGTTGTATTTAAACCGAGAGTCAATATACGAAGTTTTAAATCTGGAATGGAATTAAACTCGCATTGGATTCTCGTACGTGTGTGGATAAGGCTAAGCGATCTTGGCATTTACAATAACGATGCTTAACCGTGCTGTTGTGCAATACGGAACGAGCAGAGGAAAGAAAAGCCCAGGTCGGCCCAAGCTGAGTTGGACTCTTCTCAGTTGGGCTAGGTGTAGCGAACCAGCGACAAAACTCCCAGTAGCTCGATTCCACACACCTCAGATTTGGTTGAATCCGTTCAACCAATCTCACTGGAGCGCAAACTTTTAGAGTTTTACAGTGTTTAAACCACCCGCGTGATCGTGTCGGATGTTCCGGATTTTCCCGAGGCTATTTCTCCAACCGCCACTCCTGTGCCTTTACCATGAGTTTGCATGACCGTACTCGCTAGCGACTGCGTAAATGATTTAGTATCGCGATTCTTAGTTCTATTGCGTAACCGCCAGAGGCGCTGTACTTTTGCCCATACTACAATTTTTTACGCATTCGCTAGCGAGTACGGTCACGTAAACTCATGACATGGTAAAGGCACTGTATCTTTATTGGGCCCGGCCTATAAAGCCACGTCACGACAGTCGGGTTCAAAAAAAAAGAAAGCAAACAGGGTGAAATCTATAACAGGGATTTGCTTAATATTGAACCTATTGAAATATTTGTGAACACTGACTATTGAATTTTTACGAATATGGTTTGTACGTAGAAATGCTATTGGATTTCGTAATTTATTTTTTATAAGATTTTTTTGGGTAGGGGGTAGAGGTAGGTAAAGTAGGTAGATACGTAGTAGGGTTCTGCTACTCTAACTTGTAGGTTTACTATGTTTACTAGAATAGCTTTGTTCTAAATATACAACAAACGGTGACGAACAAGCTACGCCAAGCTATTGTATGTATACATATATATGCTTCCTGAATTCCCTGATAGATTAATCTTTAGACGTTGATTGGTGCGACGCCATTAATAAGTAGACGTTGGCAGCATAGATATTAATAGGTGCATTTACCTAATACGTACGTACAAAAGAATGATCTAAATTCGTGATTAATTACCAGTTCATTTGTATTTAATGTTTCGCTGAAAAAGTTGTTGTGATTAAATAGGCACTCCGAGGCAACAATCCCAAAAGCATCCTACAGGATTGCTTATCATTTTTCATGGTAAACGAGCGAAACATTAGGAAAGGGAAGGTAGTCGTTATTAGATTGTAGCGGGTATCTCGCTGCAGAATTTTATATGGCGCCTTTTCACAGGCCCCGGGGCGAAAATATATTCGGCGAAAGTGTGAAAAGTCCGTTAGAAAAGATTCATTCAGGCAACTAGCGCGCATGACCGGCGCTTCATTCAAACCGCCCTTCAGTCCCACTGAAACTTCACTCCGAGCGGACGCTGAGGACATTACGTTTCGCTCGATTCGATTTTCGAACTAATTTAAATTAATCGTTGTCAGCCAAGTTGCCGGCCGTAACTTTGTGAAGTGTCGTGTTCGAGGAGCCGGATTGCTTTTCCAGTGTCTGTTCGATTTTTAAAGTTTTATTGATAGTGTTTTTGTTATGATTTTAGTTTTATTGTGATTTTCATAGGGTGAGTAATTTATTGTTATTCTGTAGTGCATAAACTTTGAAAACTCGTGCATTAGGTTCCTTTTTTCGTAAGATTGGCTACACATAATTATTGTTAATGTTTATTATAATTATTTAAGTCGTAAAATATCATAGATCAAACTTCGTATTCTACCGGCGTATTTCTGAGTATTTATAGTAGGTATAAAATAGATACGTGTAGGGTAAAAATACAGGTTTAATTAAAGAAAAACCGAAGCAATCCGTCACGGAAAGTGTGTCACAGGTCGCAAGGAAATCTATTATCTCGTCCACTCGCGTGAAGTTGGGTGCAATTACCGTTTGCGGGTAGGAATTAAGTAAGCGTCGATAAAAAATGTAATTGATTGATGTTGCCCTTATCAGAGAATTGGGCCAAGACCATTCATTATTTAGCAACCAACAAGATTTAATCTTGTCGACTTTGCCGAGTAGCTTTTCATTTGTTTAAATGCTTTCCAGCTTTTCGATTATATTTTGTGAATGTCATTTTGTTCATGTAATAGTTAAGTAGTCCAACTTTTTTTAAGGCACTGTTTGTCTGACAAGCTCCAAAATGTTTTTAAGTAACTAGTCTTCGTGATATTTTTAAAAATCAGAAATATTAAAGAGTTAAAAACTATTATGTCGTTCTGAATAAAAAAACAATGTTTTTTAGCTTTTCGGCGATATACATATATTTTTATATGGAATCATACCTAATTAACATATGAGTTCCTGATATCTGTTTTACACGAAAATGATACCCTACCAGACCTAGTAGCTTTAACTGATCCGTAAAAAAGAATGAAGAAGGGGTGTACTTGGTCCCATTCACCCCGCTCTACCCGCGCACAGGGGACGAATCTGACTTCCCTCCATCTTCCCTCCACATCTGAAAGCGCCGCGGCTGACTATATCTGTAGAAATTTCATGCTTGTAACCCGATGCGCACAATTTCGCGGCTAACTAACTCTACTACAACGCTCATTCTCCACTTATATTATTTTTCACTCCTCTGCGACGCTAGCACATCTGCGGGACTATCGCAACTGCTGCTGTGACGCGGCGCGAGTAGAGAAATTTCATGATATAATAATATACTGCGCCAAGTATGGCAGTCCGGTACATCGGTTAGTAGTGTGGGTGACACACCTACGTACGGAATCAGCGTATCGATGGTATGCGGATGTAAGTGTGTGTGTCGTCGACAGTGATGTCACGGTGTCACGAAAACGGATTGTCAGACCTTGTTTTCTCAGACCATGGGAAAAGTCTCAAGATACCTACTAGGTACTTGGCAGCAGGCTATGCTCGGCTAGGCTACCGGACGCAACGATGTGACGCGTCCGACCCAGGTCGGGCCTAGCTGAGTTTCTTGCTGGACTCTTCTCAGCTAGGCTAGGTTTAGTGAACCAGCGACAAAACTCCCAGTAGCTCGATTCCACTCACACCTCAGATTAGGTTGAAATCGCTCAACCAATCTCACTGGAGCGCAAACTCTTAGAGTATTCCAGTGTTCCAAACCACACGCGTGGTCGTGCCGGAGGTTTTCCCCTGGATTTTCCCTCTCCAACCGCGCACTCCTATCGCTTTATTGGGCCCGGCCTATAAAGCCACAGTCAGGTTCAAAAAGACGTGACGCGAGACGAGAAAAATCCACCTTCCTCTTTTACTAATTTGCACGGTGTGAGTGAGATGGTAGTCACTGAGTTTTATGCGACGCGATTGGCAGATAGTTCTAGCAAATAATATTATAACTTTTAGAGCCAATTTTTCAATACCCAGGAAAAGTATATGTCAGATAAATGTTAGCTCTGTCCTCATCTTTCATATGATTTTAGAAAGTGACAGCGATAATTTTAACTGTTGGATAATTTTATCTGACTATTGAAAAACTGACCCTTAAGCGAGAGTATCGCGAGTTATATTGATATTGATTGATATTAATATTATTTATTTCATTTTATTACATTACATTATAAATTATATACATTAATGTCAACTCATAAGAATGAATAATTATGATCGTCAAAGTTGTAACAATTGAGATTATGAATAAATATACACGTAAGCATATAATACGTCGGTGTATTCATACGTCTTCATCATAACGCGACGAGGGCTAAATGTTTTCGAAGTATTTTCGTAATATTTGTTAATTAAACATAAAAATAATGTGTTTTTACTAATGTTTAATACCGCATCATGATACTAACACTTGACGAATGCTGACGAATCGCCCCACCGACCCCTTTTCTAGAGATCAAGCATGCATAAAATAAAGTATCTACTTATACCAAAAACCTCTCCAATAATGTTATGAATTCTTTAATAAATAGGTTAAGTCCGTGCCGAGATGAGCATTTTATATATTTAACGTTGCTTAGTGCTTATGTCTATTATCCAGCGACGTCGGTATATCTTCATTAGCGGAAGATTGCGTTGGGGAAGCGTTTCTTTCGCACTTAATTCTTAGGGTTTCCGGGCACTGTAACGGAGGCTTACTAACCGAAGTCTACAGAGGTACAATCGACATCGAAATTGAAGCCTGACGTGAAATATATGGCCATTGTGACGGCCGCTTTAGCCTCGTTGGTAGTGATCCTGCCTACGAAGCTGGAGGCCTCGGGTTCGAATCCCGGTCAGGGCATTTATTTGTGAGATGAACACGAATATTTGTTCCTGAGTCTTGGATGTTTTCTATGTATTTAAGTATATATTTATCTATATCTATATAAGTATGTATATCGTCGCCTAGTACACATAGTACAAGCTTTGCTTAGTTTGGGACTAGGTTGATTTGTGTAAAATTGTCCACAAATATTTATTTATTTTATTTTATTTATTGTGAAGAGGGCGCTATTATTCTCATTTACATGGCAACAGGTCAGTAATGTCAAAATAGTCGGAATAATGACATCTTGACTTGTTTACCTGTCACTTCTGACGTTAATTTTGAAATGTTTTGTAGCGACATTGTTCCATTTCCCAATCGGTTTTTTCCAGAATTTTATTATGTACATTGTTCCGCTCTTGACAATGAATCGTTTTGGGCATTCCTTGTCATTTATTATTTAATATTAAATACTTAACCTAAACCACTTATAATACTATTCTGCGCCAGGTATGGCTTGCATTCCGAAATTGCGAAATTCCGGAATCTCGGCCCATTTTTCCGATATTACAATTCCGGAATTGGTACACTCGAAATATCTGAAATTCCGGAATTGGCTTTGATGAATTTCCAGAATGTTTTGTATGTTTATTCTTAAAGTTCACAATGTAAAACTGAGAAATTGTTCGACTATCACCAGACTCATAAACATTTTGTGAATAGATTTCAAAATGTTATTGGTATCCGGTTTTGAATACGACGATCGCTTCAACTCCGCCCGAGTTGCGTTCGTGTGCTCTCGTGTGGCTTACGTAGCCGTTCTTATCTACGAAAACCCATGCACGTGCACGCAGTGGGTACGTGAGCACACCATTGACATAATTGTAGCTGATCCGCTTCGCTGCTGGTGGTCGCGCTTTAAGCTCATCCCTTTCACCGTCCCGCTATGTACGTCGACATGGGTCATAGTTGTCAGTAGTTTTTTTCACAAGGGCGGTGGGTAGTTGACTTCTCCCAATGGAAAGGGTGAATATTGCAATTTTTATGTGGCACTTAATAAAGCACATATTTTTATACTTAGGTAGTTGTCCACCTTGCTTCCGCTTACTCTCTTCTAAATCCGAGTAAAAAATGCGGTCATTAGCCATTCGACCCTCTGCCATCCTTCATGTTATCCAAAGGAAAACCTAACGTAAAGCAAGACTCGTGAAATTCAGTCGCAAGCTGCTGAAAGTGGTCTAGACATTCTGCAAGGAAGTACAAGTCATCTGCGTACACCATCGCACTTATGAGCGCATTCGACACTTGTATGCGCGCTTTGAACCTGGCCAGGTTATTGAAGTTAGCGTCAGTGCCATAATGAACGAGACTTTCTTATGAGGAAATTCATCTCAACCGGCAGCATTATCCATTCAACCAAGCAATTGATTACAGTTTTCAGAATATAATTTTGGTGAAGATCATCATCAGCCCAAAGACTGCTGGATCACTGCTGGACCTATTAGGCCTCCCCAAAGAGCGCCACAATACAATGACCAGTGCTATAAAACGATAATCATTCATATTTTAGTACATTTTTGTGACATCCATTTAGCTGAAAAAAATAAATCGCAATTCCGGAACCAGTTCCGGAATTCCCGAATTGGAGGCCAATATCGAAAACAATTCCAGAATTGAAAAGCCGTCCGATATTGGGTGCCCTAGCGCCAGGTATGGCAATCCGGTACATCGGTTAGTAGTGTGTGTGAAAAGACCTTGGACATCAGCCTATCGACGGTACGCGGACGTAAGTGTAAGTGTATCGTTGACAGTGAAAAAGGTCGTGTCACGATCCGGATTGTCAGTCCTTGTTTCCTTAGACCATGGTGATAACCTATGATTAAAATTATTGCCAGTGTAAGAAATTACTTCCAATGAAATTCCATAACATGGCGAAGGGTTATATATTTCTGGTCGGGCTTTATCGATCACAACAACATATAGACGCAGCTATAATATAGCTATATATAGTATAAATATTTAAGCCATGATATCACAATAAGGGTGGCATGTTCATTTTTGTTCAATCCCTTTTTATTTAAAAGAAGAGAGAAAAAAAATACTTTTTGTCATAAAATAGCAGTTACGACGGCGTCCCGCCAGGCGGGGGCTATTATTTCCGGGTTATTTACCCTTCGGACATCTGAAACAACCTAACGAAACTAACCTACCCTACTTATTATTAATTCTACATTTTGCGTGTGGTGTGTCGTTTCGTTTCGCGTGGCCGAAATCTGTCAACAATTGCAGATAGAGTCTGGCTAACGGAAACTGAGACTAATATAAAACTTTTTAAATGGCAACTATAATAACTACGTCAAATGTGTCAAACGTCACTTAACGAATTGCCGTGTCTTAGAGTATAAATATTTCTAAAGAGCTGCTATACGCGTGCCGCAACGAGGGACGACAACAGAGTACATACCTCCCGTGGGGTGACCATGTTACTAAAATTACCCCATGGCTTCTGTTTATTTTGTATAATTCGACTCATTATAGGCATTATGTAATTATCTGGTATGAGCGATAAAGTTGTTTGTTTGAAATAATTGAAAAAAGTATACTTACATGTATAATGACAATATGACCGGTAAGTTAGAGAATCGCTCGGCACCCAGTGTTTCTTTGCGGTATTCCATGCTAAATAACTTCGTTAAAGTGTATAAGTTAATTATTAGGTGGAAGTTATTGTAGGTATAATGCTCCGAAATTGGGTACAAGTTATTGTCACTAATAGGTATAGCAGTCGTCTCCCGGCGAAAAAATAAACAATATTATAGCATTTTTTTGATATGATCCCTGGGATCCCAGGGACCGGTAGACGACGAGTTAACAAAACATGTACTTACCTTATTTATGGTGCTTGTCATGCTTGTGCAAGCGAGATAGCTTTCCATACCTTTCTGACATTTGAGTGGTTTGGCGTGTAAGTATAGGTTTAAAGTGTGTAGATGCGATTTTTCTTAATTAGAAAATTGCCGTGAGTCTCAGATATATTGAAATATAATAAACGGACCCTCGCCACAGCCGCCGCCAACATTTAATTAGCAGGCAATGCTAGACAAGCTGCCATCGCGACTGGTTCCTATTGACTACGGACGTATTGGTCTAAAACATGTTGAGCGAAATTCAATTTTAAAGACGTGAGCGAGTTACTATATTTCAATATGTCCGACTCACGGAAGTTCTCTAATTAAAATTGATGATGCACTTTCTTAACTACTCAATTACATATATGTAAGGCGAAAAAAAAATGCCACTAAGGAACGAAATGACAAACAAATATACATTCATACATTTATTATACATATAATATTTTTTTAAAGAGAGGACGGTAGATTCAGGAACCTGATCGGGGCACTTACTGACCTTTGAATAATATTAATTTTGTGTATACTTTTCTAATACTTTCTTTTCTGTTTGGCGTAGTGGTCTTAATCACATAAACTCTTGATAGTGTTTTGCGGAAGCAATGCAATTCGAAATGCTTTGAACGCAATCAGCTGTTTTAAACGGCTTCCAGTTTTACCGACCTGTCGCTGCTATCCACTTATTTCGGGTGGAATAATTTAGTGGAAACCTAGAAAAGAAAATTATATATTGCTTGTCCATTTCTAAGAAATACTACAATTTTGCTGCTACATAAATTTAAATACAATAAAATTCACCCTAGGCTAGCATTATAAGTATTTTATATAATGACGTGTTATTTTTATAGTACACTAAATTACCATATAATTGGGCTACTGTTAAATCGTATTAGCTGGTATCCCTAAATTGATTGCAGGGAAGCTAAATTAAGAACAGATTTAAACATTTCTGACAGCTTCCAATAAACAACCTACGTAATTTAGGCGGATAATAACGTCGACAAAAACTTTCTAACCTAAAATCACCAATGTAAACAATGTTGTTATTTCAATATTAATCGCTTTATTTTACAAGATTTTGAATGAAACATTATGGTACCAATGAAATAACACATATTAGGCTTAGATAAAGGTATAAAATAGTATAATTACTTGTGAAAGGTTACATTTTTTTCGCATCTTTCTCTGCGGCTTTTACGGCCGATCACGCTGCAAACTACCATTGTTTTATAGAAACTGTACCACATAAACCCTGATCTATATCATTTGTTGCCCAAAGCACTATTTTATGCACAAAAACATTAATTAATTCAGTTATATATTGAGATGACACTTCCGACTACCTTTTGTTGAGCCCAACTGATGCTAACTTTGACATTGTGCCCAATAACAAAAAGTGGAACTATGACAAAGACAGCAAATGATACATATCTCTCTGCCGCACTTAGCGAGATTTGTATATGACCTTCTCGCTTGGAACTGGTATTATTATTACCGCGTCACGTCTGTATTTATTATAAGTCTGTGTGCCGTGTCAATGGAGGCAAACATTGCTTGAAGTCTGTCACAGAATGCAGCGGCTTGCGGTGGCGGCCTGCTGTCACTATGACAATCAAGGCCGCGTGTGTCTGAATGAATGTTAGTACTGTCATAGTGTACAACAGCTTAATCCTTTACGGGTCAGAAACAGGATACAGCAAATCATATCATACAACATTATTCCGTTTAAATTGCCACTTCTATAACAAATTCGGAATTTTTCAATATTATTAATCTTCTTTTCGGTAATGTTATCGCATAGTTGTACTGAACTATGTAGTGCGAACATTTTGTTTTGTTGACCAAGTATCATTATTGTTTGTCACATTATACACAGTGATGCACCTCGTGGATTTTTAAAAAATGTGCCTCTCTTTTCTAGTCTGAGCTTTCATTAGCCAGACTCTAAGCATGTGTAAGCGTGTTACTCAAAACGCTTCAAATATTATTGCAGGTATATTAGGGAGTAGGAAGGTTTCGCCTAAATCCAGCGAAAATTCCCATAGCGAAAATTCCAATAAAATGGGCGCGGCATTTTTAATCAATCTGCTGGTTCAGCCTCGGAGTGATTGACATGCAATATACGGGGAATGTACTATAATAAAACCTAGGTATATACAGAAGAACCGTGAACCGCAAACGGGTATATCCCTCTTTGTCACTCGAATTTGCAAGTGCGACAGAGAGGGATTACTTCGTTTTCAGTTCGCGGTAGAGCCTCAGGTGTCCAATTAAGCAATTATCGAATTTAATTAAATAAGTTTCTTGTTGTTTATCAAATAACTGAATGTAATATCTAGTACCTAAGTCTTAGTCCGTCATCTAGCTGTATATAAGTTATTCATGGCTTTAGGCTGTGTCCACATATCCGATGTCGGATTCGATACCGATAAAAATATATGGGAATGTAACCGATATGGGATCGGATACAATATAACGCGTGCCACACCCCGCAGCGGCCTGCGGTGGCGGCCGCGTCGGCGTTGTATACTATGACAATCCTAATATTCATTCAGACACTCATAGTGACAACTGGCCGCCACCGCAGGCCGCTGCAGTGTGTGATAGGCTTTAAGCGGTTTTCCACGTATTTTTATCGGTGTCGGATCCTACACCGATATCATATCGGATAGTGGGAACAGTTCCTTTACCATGAGTTTACATGACCGTACTCGCTAGGGACTGCGTAAGAATTTGTATAGGCAAAATAACAGCGCTTCTGGCGGTTACGCAATAGAACTAAGAATCGTCATACTAAATCGTTTACTCAGTCGCTAGCGAGTACTGTCATGCAAACTCATGGTAAAGGCACAGGCTCTTAGAAGTCAACTAATTTCAAACTTTGCGCTAAATTATTTGGAAATTTAGTTTTACAACGTTTAGATTTCTTTTTTCGAAATGTGTAATAACAACTGAGCTTTAATAAAGTTTATTTTTTTATTATATTTGCATCTCTGTCCTGTCACCCACGGTCCTAGTTATCAGTTAGTAGTTAATTATTAATTGAATTGTTAATGTGTGCTGTGCGGTTTGTGGCTTGATTACAATTTGCGAGACTGCTAGGTCATTCTCGGTAACGCTTTGGTGAGGACTATTTGTAGCGCCCCTTTCGTTAAGGTAGTTTGTAGAGGTCACCTCTGGGGACCAATATAAAAAGCAATGTTAGCAAAAAGCAAATCGATCCGGTGATTGCGTGAAAAATCGCAATCGAGAAGGACTTTTATCGAGAATAAAATTGTAAGCCGGGCACTTAGATCGTTAGACATAACTTGCTATGTTAAAATCGTCGTTTTATCGGTATGTTCCCATTTTGATGCACCATGTCACACATGTTTCCACGGTCATTCTAGGAGCGTTTCAATTAATCCAATCAAAAAATCAAAATCAAAATTAAAACATTTATTCTGCAAATAGGCCTCAAGGGCACTTTTACAAGTCAAAATCTATTTAGGTACATCAAATAAAAATAATACAATAATCAAAGTATCATTAATTAAATGGAGTGTTACATGTCAAAAATAAGAACAAGAAACTAATAACAATTGAGATTTGTTAGAGATGTATAAGGTCTCTAAGCGTCAAGATAAAATGTAATAAAGTAAGTACACTAATCATAATAAAATATGTTGAGCTATATCTATAACACGTCAACATGAAAATAATAAAATCTATTAAATAAATATCCTCAGAGATGTATAAGGTCTCTGAGCGTCAGTCTAAAAATAAAATCAAATGAGAACAGAGCGAAGTCTCTCATCATGTCAATTCCACTGAACACTAGTACGAAGTTACTAGTCCTTGCAAACATGAACAGACCGGACCCCACAAACGGCACCCGGCACCAATATTGTCGTTTAGGGTTCCCGGACTATTAAGAAATAACTTAAAACGTCATCAAACTGAACAAAAAATTCAACAAACACGGGGTCACTGTAATTGGTTGAAAAGCTCAGAATGATCATTTAGTTCCAACAAACTGTCTAAAATATATTCTACTAAAAGACAGCCAGTCAGCCACCATCAAATGTGCACTCTTCAGGGTGATCAATAACAGTCGAACATGCTCTTCTATCTATCTAAAGTAGAAACTATGGCTTTAATAGCCTCAATAGTCAGATAGTGACTTAGATAAATTAAATGAATAATTTATCTTGGGGCACGTAGCGTCGTCCGCGGTTTCGGCGACTTAATACCCTGCGGTCGCGAAATATGCTCACAGAAGGCCCGCTCCTTACAAAACACATTTTTATATTACGATTGTGGCAAATAAATATACTGTCCGCCTGATGTGAACGGTCACCGTATCTATAGACGCAACGCAACATGCTTGATACCGACCTTTTAAAAAAATACCCTTTTTTGAAGAGCCCCATACTTACGGCCCGGCCTTGACTGCGCCAATTACGGTGCGGCAAGCGTTTTATCTGTTCACTAGCTTTTCCCACGGCTTCGGCCGCATACTACGAGTATTTTTAATCCTCTACAAAAAAGGAGGTACTCAATTTGACCCGCATGTTTGTATGTACGTATGTAGGTATCTATGGATGACATTTCCGTCATCGGCACCCGGAAGAATCACAAAGAAGACACACATCGTGGATTTGAAAATGAATGTCATTTTCATAATTGGCACTCCGAGGAAGCTCGAAGATGACACCCATATCGATTTTTAAGAAAAATAAATGTCCGCCATCTTAGATATGGATAGCATTTTCGAAAATCGCTGAAATACGCCTTTAATATATTTAAACAGAGAGTCTATATACAAAATTTCAAATCTCTCACTTCATTAAATACGTGTTTACATATCAAATTTCATCCCTTGTTTTACCCCCTTAGGGGATGAATTACAAAAAATCCTTTCTTATCCCTAGCCTACGTTATAAATGTAACCGACTGTGCAAAAATCAACGTAGTTTCGGCTTTACGTTGATGAGTCAGTCAGTCAGTCAGTCAGTCAGTCAGTCAGTGCGGACTTCTTCTTTTATATATATAGATATAGAAAATAGACACGACACGAACACTGGAATACTAAGCTCTAAAAGTTTGCGCTCCAGTGAGTTTGTTGTAGCGGCTACAACCGAATCTGAGTTGTGAGTGGAATCGAGCTACTGGTAGTTTTGTCGCTGGTTCACTAAACCACCAACCGACCATTTGTAAACCTTATTGGAACGAGATAAGGTCTACCAATGATGCTGATAGTATAGTCCATTCGCTGGTCTAATTCCGAACAGCCATAAATATAAGCTAATTAGTTAGTCTATTGCAAAAGATCGGAAGTGATTTCTTACACATAGCAAAAGTTAACGTAATAGTTGGCACTAAAGTTCAATGTCAAGTTGACATCAATAAAAATTGTAATGCGTCAAATAAATATTCGACGGTAGTTGAGATTATCTCTGTTTACGGAACACACAAGGTATTTTAAGCTCTAAAGAAGCTAGGCTTGGGAATAAAAAGTGCTATCTTCAAGTTCAAGTTTTATTTTATAGCTCTTTGGCCTTAGATCACCGAACAAACTTTTACTAAAATATGCGAGTTCATTTTAAAACTGGTTTTACTCATGGTCTAAGAAAACACGAATCGTGACACCAGTGACGTCTCAGGCGACGACACACACACTTATGTCCGCATACCACCGATAGGCTGATGCCGTAGCTGGTGTCACCCACGCTACTAACCGATATACCGGATTGCCATACCTGGCGCAATATATTCTTGTATCATGGTTTTACTCTAGTCAGACCTCCATCTTCCTTTCTTAGATCTTTTTAAGGGCACTAGTGAATAACCATCTTCTGGGTGACCTCGCTTCACCGTTGGCCTCATCTTTGCACCTTGCCAACAGTACCTAATCCCATTTTAAATTAAATAATTAAAAAAACAGCTGAGTAGAATGAAGTGGACCTACTGTTCTTGTTAATTGTGAAGCGGTCGGACCTCGCTCTATGTCGGAAGCTGGTAGGCTTACATAGATTAAAAATAAATTAAAACTATTGGGTCACGTTTGCCAACTGAGCTCTGAACTCTGTTGCGAACAGCGACGGGTATGCGTATATTTTTTTTATAACTATAACTACACTAGCGTCTCTGTGAGTAATATAGCTACCTCGTAGGTGCTTTTTTAGGGTTGCGTACCGAAAATGGCAAAAACGGAACCCTTATAGGTTCGTCATGTCTGTCCGTCCGTATGTTACAGCCGATTTACTCGGAGACTAAGCACTACAACTATGAAATTTGGTAGGAAGGTGTATTCTATGAACCGCTACATAAAAGTAATGTGAAATTGTAAAAAAAAAAATAGGGGGGGCACTCCAGACATGTAACCGGTGGATGAAAAAAAAAAGTCAACGCACATAGTCGTGTGGTATCGATGTATCAAAAAATCAAAATGATATGGAGGTTTCTAAAAGCTTTTCCACTTAAGTCAACCGTTGGTGAGATATTAGCTGTCAAAGTCATAAGAAGTGCCCCCCCCCCCCTCTAATTTCCAAACTATGAAGTTTAAAATTCTGAAAAAAATTGAGGTGGTATGCATTAATAAATATATTCAACGATTTTTGGTTTCAACAAAATAGGTTATAAGGTTTTTGAGTTTTCGCTTAAAACCTGTCTTGCGTAAACAAAAGGTCGTAAGTACCGTGAGTTTCCTATGAAGATACGACTTTTTTTAGATTCAATGTATTGAATAGTGGTTTTAAATGTGGACTAGTAGGTGTTGGTACGAAACCCTTCAGTGTGCGTGGTCCGACACGCACCTGGCCGGTTTTTTTAATTTTCTAAAAGTGAAAAGACATTAAATACAATATTCCATTATCGACAAAAGTTAAGTACTAAATCAAACCTGTTCAGAAAATTTCAAGATATTGTGAAACGCAACCTGTAGAGAAGAGCCGGACATAGTACTAAACCATTTTTGCCCCAGCTGAAACTGAGAAGCTTCGCTCACTCGGTCAATAAATGTATAAACTCACGTCTGTATTCCCAAAAGGGGTACCAGAGCACATGAATAGTAGATTGTATGACAAGGGTCTAAAATGAGCCATATTACCACGAGATAGTCATTTTCCCGAACAAAGTGAGGGATAATAGTTTGAGGGGTAATATGGCTTTTAGACCAGAGTTATACACTCTACTTTTCACTTCGATTGCGAGCGAAATAAATAAACAAAGGTTAGCCATCCAAAATTAACAATTAATTCCACGGGGAACTTATATGTAATTTGGCAGCATGTTTTTTTTTCTAAACTGCTTTCATGCTTTGACACACAAAATAGACACCGCGGTTCGCGCGCAACATTCACGCGCAAAAAAGCTAACTCACCTTCCATTGAGCGCTTCAAAGCGTTGCTCGAACGAACTAATCACTTTTTTAATTATTGTGAAATAGGGACTACTACAAACTTAATATTTAGACTCTTTAGAGAAATGAATACTGTTTTCTGATTGGTCGATTTTAGTAAAGCTGTATTCTGGTTTGTTCATACCCAATACCAAATATTTTTTAAAGAGTTAAATTAATGTTTTGTGATTGGTGGATTTAATAGGTGAAGTATTATGATTGGTCTAAATTGAATATTTTGTAAATCATAAATATGTATTCATATTTTCCCTAGGGGTTAAATGTACTACTTTAGCCCCGCTTGACAAGTCTAATATGACACACTTTTCGAGTATAAGAAGTGAAAAATTAATATGAGAGCTCCTTTTAGCAATTAATTGCAGGTTTAAAGATGGGGAAAATTACAAAACACCTATGTCGTTTTCTGGGTAGCCCTTCGTCTACAAAATATGTGTAGGGTCGCTATTAAGCTGATTACGGGATTATCGTCGGTTTTTTACCACCTGAAGGACGATTCTTTTTTGATTAAAGATATTAATATAAACAGTGTCTTGTATGCATTTTATTTGGCAGTTATTGAATAGAAATACATAAAAAAAAAACGAAATAATATCCTTTCGTCGCAAATTAGTTGGTCGCCAACCGACCTGATCCCAATTAATGGTAAAAGCTGAATTATCGGAGATTAGTCGATTAAAATTCGTAATTTTATCATGGAATAATATCATGAATTTCGTACCACTGCTTTTACTGACCAATGAATTGGAAAATTTCAATCACAACGATATTATAATCTATTTAAAATTAAACCATTATTTCATTGAAATCGTCTATACCTGTATAATTAACACCAATATGATATGGCCAATGAAGTTTTACACATACATTATGTTTCCTGGGTTACTTAAACGATTCTAGACATGGTCTGTTTTAGACCAGTTTTTCTATCAATAATGCAAAATATGAAGTAGTCCGTTTTGTCCTACGATTTTGTTCACATCGTAGGACAAACCGGACAAAAAATTCCGTTTTGTCCTACGCGTTGAACAAACTGGATTTTCAAGTTTGGTTTGTCCTACGGTTTGTCTTTTACGCTGACGGATAAAATTGTGTCGGTGAAATTTCGAGTTTCATAAATATTTTGGACTACCTAATGAACATTTTTTGGACTTAGCTATCCTGATCGGGTCATAAATATTTCACATACCCCTACATAATTCTCTGTCGTAATTATAAAACCCTAAACTCTAAATTCTTAAGTTTAAAAGGCGTAAGCGCCGAAGCGATTTGAACATCTTTAATCCTTTTGGGTCTATAACTGTAGTACAGGTAAATTACGAGACGTTTTGCATTTGTAGTAGTGTTTGTATATTTACAGGGATTCTAAAATTTAAATTTCATTATACAGTCAGAAAAAAATGTTTGTCTACATGCTATTAAAGAGGAAAAAAAATCAAGGCAGCACGGAGAGGACTTTAGATATCAGAGGGGCTACTCCGAACTTCGTATCATGCCGTTCCTTTTACTCATATAGGGTATAACACGACAGTGAAAGGGACGGCACGACACTAAGTTCGGAGTACAGGCTCAGAACAAATTATAGTTAACACAAATGGTTCATCGGATGAAAGTGAGGATGCAGGGAATGAGCGCGAAATGTTCAGAGTTGATGAATATTAGAATTATAAATGTTATGTTTAATAGTAATATTATTACCTTTTAAATATTGTTTAATATTATTATTATTAGTTCCTTTGATGTACCTGACTATAAAAATTATAAAAAAATATAAGTATAAAGTGTTGGTTTATTTGTTTGTGCTGACTGTACACAACTACAAATGCAAATTTGTCTCGAAAGTAATTTACCTGTACAAATTACAGAAGTTGGGGGTAAATTGTAATGAACATTCCTTTGGGTTGGAACGAATTTGCCATAATTGCTGTCACACGCAGTAACGTGGGTTTGTTTATATCGTATGCGGATACGAAGGAATTAGCAATTATTGTATGGAAGTCCAGCCTATGTGAGTAAGGTGAAATTATATTTACGAAGCCTATTCATTAACAAAATGGTGGTGTATTTATATACATGAAGGCCGGTACAGTAAGAATAATCCCATCAAAAACATAAATGTGAAATGATAGCCAAGTTCAATAATAAGAATATGCGTTGACTTCGCCGACAAAAGCGTAAAATTATTGAAATTTATTTCACTTGGTATGTATATCGAGGTCAGGATTTGACTTGGCTAGTTTTTTACCAACAAACCAAATTTTAGAAACATAATAGACAAATACAATAACTATATGTACGTTAACACCATATGTATCTTCACGAGCAAAAAACTGGTGACATTTTTTATGGAAATTCAATACAATGCGTACCCAATTTATTTGCTGTTGAGTGTATAATGTGACAATACTGTTATATTAGTTCATGCAACTGCTACATAACGCCTAATCTACATCCATATATTAAATCTTCTTTCGTGTGTTTTATGTGCGTGCGTTGAGTCGACGGAAGTAATGTTAGACGAAATACCCCGGCCCGCACCCCCGGCGGTGGCGCGCGACTGGCTGTAATGGGCGGAGATGGCCATAACGGTTCAATTTATGATGCTGTTATGGCCTTTTCCGCCCCGTGCCAGTTAACGGTGTCAGTTTTTGGATTTTTCGAACGTACGCTACATCATACGGTAGCATAGCAACTAAGCAGAATGATCATAGTTAGAAATGTCAAAGGCGACGCTTTCTGTCGATAATGTGATTCGCACGGAGCCGCTAAAATTTGCACACTCGACCGCGGGCCCTCGATACAAGGTCGCGCTGAATTTCCCCAGAGATGGCGGTGACGAGCAGACTGTTGTTAACCTTTTAAATTATATTTTTTACTGAAAGGTAAATTAAATATTGGGTTCGTTATAGATTAGATTAAAAAATGAGTAAGTACACTGTCAATTTCGTATATAATTCATGTTCCTGTTTTTTAATTCAATGGCATGAGTTTTTAAAAATATTTGAATGCACAATGTGAAAACAATGTGTGTATTCCAAGGAAATGAAATGGCTGAGTAGTGAGGAGCATATTTCTGAATCTTCCTAATTGTCAAATAAAAATCATACCTGCCTAGTAGTAGTTCCTACGTACCAATTCATTCTTTTACAGTTTGTGACTTGAGCCTCACTGAGTTTCTTTGTGTTTCGCTTATATGCCTATATCAGATCATGGTCTGAAAAAATAAGGTCTGACAAACCGGATTCGTGATACCGTGACGTCACTGTTACGATACACACACTTAAGTCAGCATACCATCCATAGGCTGATGCCGTAGGCCGTGTCACCCACACTACTAACCGATGTACCCGATTGCCATACCCTGGCCTACTATATTATTGTATCATGCATCGGATGAGTGACGCTCAGTTTAGAATTGATGGTACTCTACCTTGTCACTGCCTGTCGATTTCGATAAAATTGATGTCTCCCTTTTATATATGGAGCGCTCGTCGTCCAGCGGCGCCCGCATGTCGCGTGCGGTATATGGGGTTAAGCAACACGGGCCGGGGTCAGTTCTTGGATGGGTTTTCCGCTTTGAGCGGTTACTAACTGAGCGATCCTGCGCTTTGGAAGGCACGTTAAGCCGTTGGTCTCAGCTGCTGTCTATGACAGCAGTCCTTAAGCCAAGTTCCTTAGGGCCTCGAGCGGTTTGAGAACTTCTAACAGTCAAGTTGTCCACTCAAATGACAAACGGGGGTGGAAGTTGCACCACGTCCGTAGGGAGTACCCACCGCTACCCTACACGTGATCCCCGGGCTAAAAGTGCATACAAAACTGGAAACCTTAAACTGTACTCGAAGATGTCACGGATCTAAAAAATTGCTATAGAATAAATAAATAATAAAAATAATGATATTGCTAACGATGGAATGGAATTTAGCATAAACTCCGAGCTTAGCTCTTGTTCTATGAGAATTCATGCGAGGAGGCTTGTGCCCAGCAGTGGGAATAGGTACATTTGATGCCGTAAAATTATGTCTGTTATCTTAGGGAGATACTGATGTACTTGCAGTGAAAGCAACCGACTCGCCCTGGTCGGTTTTTATAAATTACTAGCGACCCGCCCCAGCTTCGCACGGGTGCACTATTTAATGGATGTTATTATACAAGTGATGATCTTCACGTCAGAAATTCCACAGTCCCTGAAGTCGAAAGTTTTCGACCAGTGCGTGTTGCCAGTGATGACTTATGGTACTGAAACGTGGCCGCTGAATGTGGGCCTCTTAAATAAGCTCAGAGTTGCTCAGCGTGCGATGGAGAGAGCTATGCTTGGAGTTTCTCTGCGGGACATGATCCGAAACTCGGAGATTCGCAGAAGAACGAGGGTTACCGACATAGCTCAGAGAATCTGCAAGTTGAAGTGGCAGTGGGCGGGCCACATTGCTCGTAGAACCGATAACCGTTGGGGAAGAAAGGTTCTCGAGTGGCGGCCTCGCACGGGAAGACGGAGCGTTGGACGGCCTCCCACTAGGTGGACTGATGACTTGGTCAAGGCAGCGGGGAGTCGCTGGATGCGGGTGGCTCGCGACCGTGTGCTGTGGCGCTATATCCAGCAGTGAATGTCTTCCGGCTGAATGATGATGATGATGATTATACAAACCTTCCTCTTCAATCACTCCATCTATTAAAAAAACCGCTTCAAAATACGTTGCGTAGTTTTAAAGATTTAAGCATACATAGGGATATAGGGACAGAGAAAGCGACTTTGTTTTATACTATGTAGTGAAGTACTTAAAAAGAAATTGGCTGTATCCCCAAATTCCCAAAACATTTGTAAGAAAAAAGTAGTTCTAAGATAAAAAGCCTTTCAAAAACTTTGAAAGGCTTTCTCTCGGAAACTATTGGGTCTCCAGAGACTCTGGTGTCATATTGTAGCAAACTTAGTCTACTTTAAAACGTCATGAGAAGGCACTATCTGCAATTAGTGCATTAGGATTATAATCGGTTTTGCGATTTCTGTCAAACTTGCGTACGGCGCTCGAGGTCACAAACTTGTATTAGTCATTGGGCTAACGTCATAAACAAGTCTGCAAAAATCAGAACTACCGGATTTGACACAAGCTCTGCTGCTGCTTATGTGGATGAGCGAATATTCAGCCACATCAGATTCGGTTGAAACCGCTCAACCAATCTCACTGGAGCGCAAACTCTTAGAGTATTCCAGTGTTCCAAACCACACGCGTGGTCGTGCCGGAGGTTTTCCCCTGGATTTTCCCCAAGCTACTCTCCAACCGCGCACTCCTATCGTTTTATTGGGCCCGGCCTATAAAGCCACAGTCAGGTTAAAAAAAAAAAGAATATTCAGCGTGTTTATACGGCGGTTATTTTACGTCATTGTCGGTTCATTAAATATTGTTAAAGGAGATGATGGTCTGAGTAAACTTTTGTTAAAAGCGTAAACCAATGTCGGGTTCGATCTTATTTGATCAATGTTTTCGCCGGTTTATCCCAACTTTGGGTAAATAATCTTGAGTCGACAATGACTTTAGAAACGAGCGTTTCAAACGCTCGGAAAATCTCCCGGATGCTGTTATGCAATATGTATCAACCTAATGGGTCATACACGGATTTAGGTTCGCGTCTTTTCTGTGGACATACCAAAAGTTAAGGGCTACAAAGCTTAATTTTGGGTTGGACCAATAACCCGTATAAACAGTGTCTCCGTTTCTATAAATCCCTGTAATAGAAAGATAGCTAACATGCACGTAACCCGTTAACTATGGCCCACTGGAGGGACGACTTTTGTTTTTGCAACTAAGTATGACCCTAATAGGAAAACCTGCAGTTGGTTGACACATTATTGCATAACAGCGTCCATGTATAAAGTTACTGAATTCAAAAGATTTTCACAAAATGTATGTAATTAAGATGTCCTCGAAAACTGGGTCGTGTGGTCACCTGTGTGAGTACTGTGCCTTTACCATGAGTTTACATGACCATACTCGCTAACGACTACGTAAAAAATGTATGGGCCAAAATACAGCGCCTCTGGCGGTTACGCAATAGAACTAAGAATCGGCATACTAAATCGTTTACGCAGTCGCTAGCGAGTACGGTCATGCAAACTCGTGGTAAAGGCACTGTTGAAGAAACCTCTCACGTGTCGTAATGTGAGACGTGGGATTTTCTTTCTGCCTTTTCTAACCCGACTAGTAGGTACAGGAAGGCATAGGGAGGCTTTATTTATTTAATGGCTTCTTCCTCTTGATATTATCAGGAAGCCGCAAGTTTATTTGCCACTGTGTTGTATAAACGATTTGACGACCACTTTAGTTTGCCTGGAACCTACGAAACTGGAGGTCGCGGGTTCGAATCCCAGTCAGGGCATTTATTTGTGTGATGAGCACGAATATTTGTTCCTGAGTCTTGGATGTTTTCTCTGTATAAGTATCTATTTATCTACATAAGTATGTATATCGTCGCCTACTACCCATAGTACAAGCTTTGCTTAGTTTGGGACTAGGTCGATAATAGGATTGTCCACAAAAAAAAGTACATATTTAGTGGAGGAAAATGTGTTACTTAATTCAGTTGTCTCTCAGACATACGATTGTTTTTTTACCAATTTATGACTGCCATCGTAGGTAGGTAATATTCAAAATAAAATACTGTGGGCCATACCGCAAAGTTCGTGATTTTGGTGGAATCATGCATGCACTTATGTGATTACTCTGGGGAATCTTGAGTGTTACTTTGATATGGTTTCATGAAAAATATATTCACAAGAAGGTATGGGTTTTTGCCTAATCACCTTTATACACCGTGGGAGTTAATAACCCGAAAGATGTAAACCAAAATTTTTAGAGCCTAATTAGAGTATATAAAGTTATATGACATGTAGTCCAAAAACCCATAATTTAAGACATATTAATTATTTAAAATAAATCACAAGTTACAAAATCTCAATTCTAACTCACCCTAAAGGCGGGACGTAGACACCTACCACTTTTACATGCAGACGCACTAACAGCAAGGTTGTCAGCCAGTTTCATTTAATTAAGTTTGGTATCTATCCTACAAAAAGGTTTCACTACCGAAAGTTTTGTTCTGTTCTCAATCGCGAGAGTGCAAACTATTTACCTTTACTGACAACTGGCTGATAGTTTGATAATGCTCGCTCTCTGTTTCTCAACTTGAGATTAATTAAACTCGCTCACTCTCTGAAGTAAAGGTTTGTTCACAAAGAAGCGGTCAATTAATATGATTTAATTTGTACAGAAATAGTAATGTAATTAAGACACATAATTGGATCCATGTTGATATAGTATTATTTACTCGTACTGTCGTCAAAAATACGTGGTTTAAATGTGTCGGGTTATTGACGCCCACGATGTATATTGGGTGAAAAAACAAATGTTATCCAAAATAACTAAGTCGGTCACAAATGTCACAATTCAATTTGCTGTCTCGATAGACAGCAAAATTGACCCAATATCAATAGATTGATTGATCAATGTCAATCACGTCTACTTTGCGCGCACTCTCGTTCTGATAGATAGAAAGAAACGAATTAATTTCATACCAAAATACACCACATTTAATTCTTGGATGTATGTGAAGATAACATTATTAATATTATGTTATCTGTAAATTATAAGAGCTGTAATAGGGACAATAAAAATAATCAATTCAAATTACACCTAAAAATAAAACTTAATTATAATTAAATACATCTAAAAGCCGTCGTGTCCCGGCGAAAAAAATAAAAATAGCATTCTTTTGTTATGATCCCTATCCGATCCGGGTTATGACTAAACTAAAATATATCTAGAAAATAGGGCCCCCGTGGCATGGTACCGAAGATGCTGGCAGTATTTCCTCGCTGTATACTACTTAATGCGTTGAGCAAGGAAGCTGTCAGCTTAGTGAGATACAACACATAAAACTAGCATGAAATTACCTACGTATAATGTAATGTGTAAATGACAACGATAATTGACGTACTTAACATCGCTTTTTCCACATGTTTTTCGAGCAGCGTGGGCCGCGTGTTACGTCACGCTAATAGACATTTTATCCTCCTGTCAGAAGCCTTTTGACATCTAATGACAAAGCGTGAAAGCCTCACGGTCGGAAATGGCATGTGTTATTTGAGCTGGTGGTAATTCGGCGGCATTTTTCACGCGCTCCTAATAGTAAAAGAAATTCAATTATGTTATTGGAGTGGTCCCTATTATATTTTTTTATTGATAGTAGTCTTATTATAGAGTTCGACACTGTTGCCGGTTTTTTTGAATAAAGTATCGTTTTAAGGATTTTTTTTTGAATCTTATCTTTGACGTACCACACGTTTAGAGGCATTAATAGGATCGTGCCTTGGTCTGCTGTGAAACAAAAAAAAAATAAACATCAAACTTAACACACACTTGACAGCTGACAGATGTTAAATGTTGCAGTTACATCATTGGTTACATCTATGAACAGAAGTCAAATATGGCAGTTACATCTATGAGCATAGACGTAAACGCCACATTTGACATCTGTTCATAGATGTAACTGCCACGTTTGACATCTGTGTGTTTCATGTTGATTTTTTTTATTTGTTTCGCAGCAGATCAAGGCACGATCCTATTATAATACCTCCAAACGTGTGGTATGTCAAAGATAAAATTAAAAAAAAAATCTTAAAAACCATGCTTAATAAAAAAAACCGGCAACAGTTTTGAACTCTATAATAAGTCTACTATCAGTAAAAAATATGATATGGACCACTCCCAAAAATTTATGGTTTCCAATTGTGAAGGCGGTCACCATTTTATAATTTTTTTTAACAATATATGTGTCCCTCGCCTTCAGCTCGTGCGATTAATACCTGATAACTGACACATTATTTGTTTTACAGCTCTAGGTCCGCAATATACCTTATTTTTACCCACCATATATTATATATGAAGCCCTAAGGACAACGACCGAACTCGCGCTTGACTCCGGTCTTGTTTATTTTTAGTGAGATTTCCACAAACGGATCGAGTGGCGATCGTAAATATCGAAGTGTCATCGTCGTTCCAAATAGTTGAGTTGGAATTTTATTGCCGTTGCATTGCTGTTCTATAAACAGAGTGGCAAAGCGATATTTTGTGGACATTAATATATAGTCCTCCACATCGGTTTCGATGACGGCCACTCTAACCAAAACTGATTTATTCTGTGAGTTCTAATATGGCTTGTTGACATTATTTTACGTGTAGGTGCCTACAGTTAGCATTAGTGAAAAATACCAGTGTTCATAATTAATTAATTATAATACATGGCGGGACGCGGGAATCACATTATCGGTAAGAGACAATTTGATATAATGCGATTTCGCGTCGAATTTCATATACGGCTTAGGGTACGTACTATATAGGTTACTTTGATAGCTCACAGCATACGCAATGACAATGCATACCGGGTAGAGTCAGTCCGACACTCGCTAGACTCTTCTGAGCTAGTGAACGACCGACAAAACTCCCAGTAGCTCGATTCCACTCGCACCCCAGATTTGGTTGAGGCCGCTCAACCAATTTCACGGGAGCGCAAACTCTTAGAGTATTCCAGTGTTTTGTTCCAGTGTTTAAACCTCAGTAAGATTTACAAAAAAACGCGTCACTTACCTAGTTGTCGTGGCGTCGTCGCTTTTCAAAGGGTTAAGTCTGAAACTGGATTTGCCGTGGGTGAACATTGGTGTCGGTATGCAATCGTATATAGAACAGTGTGGTAAAATGACATTTTGCTGCTTTTTCATTCCGTGCAACGTTGCCATAACCAAATAGAAATGAAATGTGTTTATATTTTATTCAACATCTTTCGTGTTCGTTTCTCATACCGATCCACATCAGATTAATATCTAAAAGGTACAGACGTCAGGGGTGACACAGAATGATACCGACCCAAGTGAAGCTCTCTCTCTGTATTACTAGCTCTTGCCCATGACTTCGTC
Source organism: Epiblema foenella (assembly GCA_963556455.1). Lineage (NCBI taxonomy): Eukaryota > Metazoa > Arthropoda > Insecta > Lepidoptera > Tortricidae > Epiblema > Epiblema foenella. Next base: position 16,538,186 of record OY747106.1, read on the forward strand.
CTCGCAGTACTTGCTCCTCTCTTCTCTTTCACCTAATTTGATTCCATTGCTATCTTCTTTCGACATATGCTTCTTCCGTGGATTTCCATTCCTTTCTGGATGTAACGGTTTTGGTGCAGATTGGCCCTGACGTCTTTTTGATGTCACCCGACGCTTACGGCCTTCTCAGGCTACGGCTTGCTCGAGGTCTCCAGAGCCTGTGCTCCGAACACTCTCATACGCATACACTATATGAGTAAAAGGGACGGCATGATACGAAGTTCGGATCTAGAAGTTCGCAGTAGCCTCTCAAGGCAGCACTCGTTGGCTCCATCGGTCACACGGGGAAGTAACTGCTATTAAATTATTGTAGGCGCAAGCTTAATTGCCGCTCTCCCATATCCCTTAAGGCATGATTTCATAAAAAAAAAACAATTCTGCGTCCTTCTCGGGGTCTCAAATGAACTCCATCATCAATTTTCATCTAAATCCGTTTAGTGGCTTTAGCGTGAAAATGTAACAGACAGATAGATTCTTTCGCATATTTATACCTAATATTAGAATGGGTGTAAATACACCTGCGGGGCAAATAATAACCCTAAGCCAAACTAGGCTGGCTTATCTGAGTGACATTTTCAGGTGTCACACAAACTTTATTTGATACAAAATCCATTGCAAAAGTAGGTAAAAACGTCCCAGGGCTGTTATTCATAAACAGACTCGTCCTCACCTGTCAGCTCACCCCTATCCGTTTTTATATGGAAACTGTCAAAAAGTAACAAATGACATTTGAGAGTTTTCATATAAAAATGAGTGAGCTGTGAGGTGACTGGTGAGAACGGTGCTTAGTGAATCGCATAGCAGTGATCGAAATCTTAGTGCCCGATGGATGACACCTTTTAATCACCTCTGTCATCATGACGTAAGATCGAATGTGCCATGATTGAATGTGCCATGTATTGGGCGTGCATTACATTACTTATATGGACAAAAAATAGAAACTAGGTACGCGTTGTTTAGTCTGCGAGTCTTGTCGTGTGCGGTTTCATTCAAGCAAATAATTCTAATTCAATCATTTAATCTTACGAGTATAGTACACATACATATTTGGCTACTAAGCGATGAATAATAAGCGTAGACTTCTATATAAGTATTTTTACTGGATTTAAACTTTATAATACAATAGAAAGCGTGTACCGAAGAACTAGGCTTTAGACGGATGACCAACAGCTATATAATGTTAAGAAAGACGAGATCGCGCGTAAGCTTTTCGCGGAGCAAGGCGACGTGCGTTCGGTACGAGTCTCATAGGTGGTCTGCTGGAGCGCCGGCGTTGAAGTGGGCTCCCGGTGGCGGGCGCGCTAATGAGCGCGTGACGTCAGCCATTGTTCTCCCTATCGCAGCGCCAGGGGTGCGTACAGACGCGGCCCGCAGAGGCAGTGGTGATCGCCGGGGTCGCTGGATATTATTTTCTGTGTCACCACACCACCCCCCTGGGAGATTTATGGCCCTGCGACATAAAAATCAGGAAATTTTACTCTTCTGCCAGAGCGCGTTGTTTTGACGACCGGAGATGGGCAGATGTTAACTTGGTGTTGGTGGTCATCATTCAATATATATGCAGGTTTGACTCTGTCAATAGAAACTGTTACTGGTCCTCGTTGCAAGTCAAGAGTAACAGTTTTATCGGTTCGCTTTAGAACTTTAATTGGCCCTGTGTAAGGAGCTTCTAAAGCCCCGCGGAGATGATCCTTCCTTAAAAATACATGGCTGGAGGTACTTAGGTCCTTATGGACAAATACTGATTTTGAACCGTGCCTCGAAGCAGGAACAGGCTTTAAGTTTGCGATATGTTTCCTCAGCTGTGAAACAAAATCCTCTGGTTGGGTCTTGTCCAAAGAAATTGGTTGAAAGAACTCACCAGGAATCCTCAGGGGCTCACCATAGACCATTTCGGCTGCTGAGCAGCGCAAGTCTGCCTTCCACGCTGTCCGAAGGCCCAGAAGTACGATGGGTAAAACGTCCGTCCATCGAATCTCGTTGTGAGCCATGATAGCCGCCTTCAATGTCCGATGAGATCGCTCGACCATGCCGTTCGCAGCCGGGTGGTAAGCCGTGGTGCGTCGCAGTTGGGTTCCGCACAGCTTGGCAAGCTCTTTGAACAGACGTGACTCAAATTGCCGGCCTTGGTCAGTGGTCAGGACCTGTGGACAACCAAACCTTGAAATCCATACATCACAAAATGCCTTGGATACCGTCTCAGCGCTGATGTTTTGCAGCGGTACGACTTCTGGCCAGCGTGTAAATCTGTCTATGGCAGTTAAACAGTATTTCTTGTCGCATGATGATGGGAGAGGCCCGATGAGGTCTATGTGAACATGAGAAAACCTGGTTCCTGTTAGCTTGAAGTCTCCCAATGGTGCAGAAGTGTGTCTCTGGACTTTGGCGCGTTGGCACGACTCGCAGGTCTGGACCCAGGTGCGGCAATCCTTGCGCACAGAAGGCCAAACAAATCTGTCTGTTACCAGTTTGATTGTGGTCTTTGCTCCTGGATGACTCAATCCATGTACAGACTGGAACACCTGCTGACGCAGTTCCTTCGTGATGAACGGCCGTGGCTTTGACTGAGAGACGTCGCAAATTAAATGAAAATTCATACCTGGTATGGGTATACTTTCCAGCTGCAGTGACGAACTGCTGGACATCAGGTTTTTCAACTCATCGTCGACCCGTTGCAGATGAGCTAGTTTCTCAAAGTCCACAGGAGTCGAAATGGCTTCGATTCTGGAAAGGGCATCGGCAGTCAAGTTATCTTTACCCGAAATATGCCGTATGTCCGTTGTAAACTGTGAAATTAGGTCTAGGTAGTTGAATTGACGTGGGGAACAGCTTCGGTCCTTCTGCTGGAATGCATATGTGATAGGTTTGTGATCCGTATACACGACAAAATGACGTCCTTCGATCATGTGACGGAAGTGTTTCACGCTTTCATAAATGGCCAGCAGCTCACGGTCGTAGGCGCTGTACCGCTTCTGTGCGGTGCTTAGCTTCTTTGAAAAGAATGCCAGAGGTTGTGCCTGACCATCTACCTGTTGCTCTAAAACCGCACCCATGGCTGTATTGGAAGCATCTGTCACGAGGGCTAGCGGAGCGTCTTGGACAGGATGAGAGAGTAATGCTGCTTGAGATAGACTGGACTTACATCTTTCAAAGGCGTCCCGCAGCTGGGGGGTCCAGGTCAAGATCTTGGAATCTTTGACGTGTGAACCGGCCAACATATCGTGCAGCGCTGCTTGCTCCTCTGCGGCGTTGGGAAGAAAACGCCTGTAAAAGTTAAGCATTCCGAGGAATCTTCTTAACCCCTTTGCTGTTTCAGGTGGTGAGAACTGCTGAATGGCTGTGACCTTGGACTCAAGCGGACGGGTGCCTTCTGCCGATATGCTGTACCCCAGGAAAGTGACTTCACTTACTCCGAAACTGCATTTAGCCTCGTTTAACAGGATGCCGTACTCGTTTAGACGCTGGAAGAGTTGCTCCAGGTGCTGTTGATGTTGCTGCTGGTCCTGGGAAAATATTAAAATGTCGTCTATATACGAGAAACAGAAATCTAGGCCTCGTAAAACTTCGTCCATGAAGCGCTGGAATGATTGGGCAGCGTTCCGTAAGCCAAACGACATGTACGGGAATTCAAATAATCCGAATGGTGTCGTAATGGCAGATTTGGGAATATCAGCAGCATACACTGGGATCTGGTTGTAGGCCTTCACCAAGTCCAACTTTGAAAATATTTTACAACCAGCCAGCCTGAGCGAGAAGTCCTCTATGTGCCTGATGGGGTACCTGTCAGGTATTGTGCGTGCATTTAGTGCTCGATAGTCGCCGCAGGGTCTCCAGGTGTCTCCTTTCTTAGGTGCCAGGTGTAGGGCAGATGCCCAAGGAGAGTCTGAGCGTCGAGCTGTTCCGTCCCGTAGCATCTCGTCAAATTGTTGCTTGGCTACCTGTAGGCGATCGGGTGCTAATCGGCGAGGTCGGCAGAATACAGGCGGTCCAGGTGTCGTTCTAATATAATGGACAGTTGAATGCTTTACCTCTCTCGTGATGCCAGATGGCTTGGTTAGATCAGGATACCGCGCCAGGAGCTTGTGGTACTCTGTGTTACCAGAAATGGCTTTGATGCTCGGCGGCTGGCAGGTCTTGACCACTCCAGCAGTTGACAGTGAGGTAATGCTGTCCAGTAAGCGCCTGTTTCTGCAATCAACAAGCAACCCGTAAAAAGATATAAAATCGGCGCCTATGATAGGTTTGTCTACATCAGCCACTACGAAATTCCAGGCGAAGTCACGTCGCAGACCTAGTTGAAGATGCAGCTTAATTGTGCCATACGTTCGGATTACGGTACCGTTTGCAGCAGTCAGACTGTAGTCCATCGGCTTCTTGTGATCTCGAGCGAACCTGCGAGGCAGCACACAAAGATCCGAACCCGTGTCTATTAAGAATTGCACCTTAGTATTCTTGTCTGTGACAAATAAGCGGCTGGTAGAATTGAGACAGTCATTTGCCGCTTCTACTGACTGTCGTTGAAGTTTCCCGATTTATAATTACACGGGACAGTGCATTTCTCGGCTTTATCCCCAAATAAATGATGGTACCAACAAATACCTGGAATACGGCTCTGCGAACGTTGACGACCCCTGCTTTTTGAACGGGAATGACGCCTGCCTCGTCTACCTGTATACGGCGAGCGGCTTCGACCTTCTCGGATGTTCAGCTGGGCGATCTGTTGGCTAATTTCAGATTTAATGCGGCTTGAAATTAATTCTTCCATTTTTGCAAGCATACCCTCAAAAGATAACGGGCCCGCTGGTGCGTTGGCAGCAACGTGGCTCGTGCTAGCTACTTGAAGCGAGTTGTGCGGCGAGATATCCATTATTTTGTCAGCTAAATCGGCAAGCTCTGCGAGGCTAACATTTTGCGAAGCGATTATTTGCTGGACATTAACAGGCAAACGGCTTGACCATAACGATCTTAAAAACTCGTCATTTACCGACGAGCCGGCCAGCGATTGCAGCTTGCGAAGAAATTGGGATGGCTTTAGGTCGCCTAATTCCTCTTTTATTAAAAGCTTACGCAAGCGTTCGTCACGTGACATTGATAACCGTCGCACTAATTCAAGTTTTAATTTATCGTACCTGCCTTGTGAAGGTGGATTTGTGATGACGTCACGTACTTCTCTGGCAATATTCTGGTCTAGCTGCTGTATTACCGTGTAGAACTTGGTGGCATCAGTTTTCGTTCCGGAAACCTCGAACTGCGCCTCCACCTGGGCGAACCAAATTTCTGGATCGTCTGGCCAGAAGGGAGGTAAGCGCACGGCAACCCGATCTACCGCGCCGCCAGCCGACGCCACGTTGCTCGACGCGACCTTTGAACCGGTCGCCTCGTCCGTTGTCTGCTCCGTCTCCGACATGGCTCTAGTATCTTCCGTAAAAACGTCGCGCGGTCACCAGATATAGGTATTTGGCTACTAAGCGATGAATAATAAGCGTAGACTTCTATATAAGTATTTTTACTGGATTTAAACTTTATAATACAATAGAAAGCGTGTACCGAAGAACTAGGCTTTAGACGGATGACCAACAGCTATATAATGTTAAGAAAGACGAGATCGCGCGTAAGCTTTTCGCGGAGCAAGGCGACGTGCGTTCGGTACGAGTCTCATAGGTGGTCTGCTGGAGCGCCGGCGTTGAAGTGGGCTCCCGGTGGCGGGCGCGCTAATGAGCGCGTGACGTCAGCCATTGTTCTCCCTATCGCAGCGCCAGGGGTGCGTACAGACGCGGCCCGCAGAGGCAGTGGTGATCGCCGGGGTCGCTGGATATTATTTTCTGTGTCACCACAAGTTACAGGGCAGCTAGCACGATAGACAATAGGTACAATACAACATGCACGACGAGAATTTCCATTATTATAAATTAAAACATATAATTAGTGGCGGCCTCGCACGGGACGACGAAGCATTGGACGGCCTCCCACTAGGTGGACTGATGACTTGGTCAAGGCAGCGGGGAATCGCTGGATGCGGGTGGCTCGCGACCGTGTGCTGTGGCGCTCCTTGGGGGAGGCCTATATCTAGCAGTGGATGTCTTCCGGCTGAATGATGATGATGATGATGATAAATTTAAAAAAATAGCGTTCTATGTTACCTAAACGCTCATTGAGAAAACTGCTTCTGACAGACGGGTAGACACCGAGCGAACGACCCGGATTAAGTGCTCAGTTGGACTAATTATGTGACTGAATAGCTACTAAACCGGTATTCATGCATGACTTTAAATGAATTCTTTTTTATGTAAAAACAGGAAGACAAATTGTAAAATTTAAAAAGTATAAACGCTTAAAATAGCAACGATACATCCGGGCGATGTGAAAATCGGAAGAATTCGCTGTTACCAACCGCAATCCCCAACGACATTAACATGTACAAGTACACATTCAGATTCCTAGAAATCCCGGCGAATTCCAGGAAATTTAAAGCCCCCTCGCACACCCTGTGACACTTACTGTAGCCTCGGTTAGGTACAAAGGTTTTTGGGCACTCGGGGACAAATTAGTCCTTTGTGCCTTTGGACTTGGCATCATGTCGAAATAGCAACATTACCTACGTCCTTTACGTTTGAAATACCTCTCCGAATCTGAATCTATTTCTGGTAGGACCTTGGGAGTGTTAACAGTGTATTATAGTATCTCAATGACTATACGGGTAGGATTACGTAATGCGTTACTATTAACTTAAGTAAAACCAATTATAAAATGTAGCCTTCATTCTTACTTGTTTAAATTGTTTCAATGTGTGTGTTCCTGTGAAATACACGCAGCAATGCTTACGTACGTTATGAGCAGAAATACACTGAAGAGGCGTACCTTCAAAATAGTATTTTATGCAACAGTTGTATAACAGTCAAAAAAGGCGAGTGACGTGGGTTCGTAAATAAAGACGCCACGAGCGTTTTTTTGACTTAGTTACACAACGTTGGATACAATAATTTATCTATATCCATATATTAAATTCTCTTTCATGTGTTCAGGCACCATTGTGTTGAAAGTGCAGGAGCTCGGGTTCGTGCGCTCGTTGAAGTCTTTTTGAGCAAATTAGACCAATATTGACACGAACTCTTATTATATGAGCATGATACATGGGAAAAGGCCTTGCTAATCGAGTCGCTCACACTTGGCCTGGATTTAAGGGACACCGTCGGATATTTACAAGGGTCGACACTTACGGGAATTGTATTCGAATGGACTTGAATCCTATATTGGTTTTATTTACATATGGACTTGATTTCGTAGAGGATGATGGGTAAACTGAGGTAACTTTTGGGAATAGAGGTATTATGGAAATTTAGGAAACTGTAACGTAAAAGTGTGACAAGTAAGTTTTGAAAGTAGAGTATGTATATATATACTTACATATTTAAGGAAAGTAATGGTTTAAAGAAAAGTAAACAGGTTATTTTTTAGTTGCTAACTATTTGATGGTAACAATTTAATGTACCCATAGCGGAGAAAATTAATTTAAAAATATTGTAACAATTAGCCAAGAGGCGATTATTATTTTTGAAAAAATAATGAAATCCGGTAAACATGTATTTATGTAAATTCTTTATTTTACATGAGGAAAAATACAACACAAATTACTACATCATATCAGAAATGAATTAAAAAACTAATTTTTCTGCACACCGTCACACGTCTGTATGTCGCTATTATAATTACCCTATCTCTTTAACAAGAAATTCAAAGCTAGCCTTTATTTAGAAAAAAAAATCCGTAATTGATTACTTACAACTCAATAAATTCATCATGTCATACCTATAGCTGTAATTAGTGATAGGAGTTATGACAAAAACCATGCACTTTTCGATGAAGAACTGCTCTGAAATAAATATGACTAGTTCCTAAGTTAAGTGCATACTCCAAAAATATATGATTTCATTAAATGAAATAATAAATGAAATAAATGAACTTTATTCTGCAAGTAGGCCGCAAAGGCACTTTTAAAAGTCAAAAACTACCAGCGTTTCTCATGAGACCACTGCCGAGAAGAACGCCGAAAGAAACTCGACAGTCAGTCATTTTCTCCAAAATATACTTATTACAATGATACTACTTAACCCACTTAAGTAAATGTAAATGGTACACAACAAAAGAGAATTGAAAGAAAAACGAGGAAAAAATAACAATAGGTATTTACAATGTGTAGTTACACAAGAAAACAAAACATGTCGAATCGTTTGATATGATTTCCTGCAAGAAATGTGTCAACTAGATACAATGAAAATATTAGACTCTTTACGCTATTTAGGTATTTGGTTTGGGCCATGCAATTCTGTCTGTGGGCCATGCATTTCATTTCAAATCCGCTGTAGCCGAGCGGTAAGACATCGGATTGGAAAATCCGGAGGTGGTCCGAAACCCAACTCATACTACTGGATTTTTCAAACTTATGTACGAAATATCATTTGAATAGGTCAAATTTTTCCCCAGGGATGGAAAGGTCATATATCAGTCACATTTGTAAAACGAACGCTCGTTTGAGAGGCGCCCGCGTGTCGCGTGCGGTAGGCAAGGTTAAGCAACACCGATGGGGGGATGTCGCTTTGAGTGGTTATTAACTGAGGGCTCCCGTACTTTGGAAGGCACGTTAAGCCGTTGATCCAGACTGCTGTCTATAATAACAGTCGTTAAACCAAATTAGAGCTCTTCGGGCGGCTTCAGAGCTTCTAACAGTCAAGTTGGCCACTCACTTGACAGGCCTAAATTCAATGAGGTCTGGTTTCCACTCGGGTGGGAAGGTCAGATGGCAGTCGATTCTGTAAAAACTAGTACCTACGCCAAATTTTGGGATTAGGTAGCGGACCCCGGGCATCCTTCAAGATGCAACTGTACCGGGATAACGCTAGGAGAATGATGAGGTCTAGTTTTCCGCCAGGGTTGGAAGGTCATATATCAGTCGCATTTGTAAAACTAGTGACTAAGGGAAGATTTTTCAATCTCCAGATAAGTGTTAGCTTTGTCCTTTTCATTCATATGACATTAGAAAGACAGCGATAATGTATTTTTAACTCACATATAATTTTATCTGGCGATTGAATAATCGACCCTAAGTCAAATCTTGGTGTTAGATACCAAAGCGGATCTCGAACTCCTTTTGGATATATGGATGCTGTTATGCAATGGTATGTTAACCTAATAGGAAAACCTATAGTAGGTTGACACATTATTGCACAGTGTCCATATAAAGAGAGAAAGAAGAAAGAAATATTTATTTGGTACAAGTTGTTCACACATTCTAGGATATAGTAAATAGGTACCTATTTAGTACCAAAATGGGTGCCGCTCAGTATAGTGTCATGAAAATCATGACGCTGATTTTCAGGGCAACCAGGAAACAACATGAAATTACAAAACAATAAACATGAGAGAGAGCTGTCCTTAACATACAACATGACATTGACAATATGGGAAATGTGTAGCCATACAGAATAATATTTTGTACCTGCACATACAAGCTCAATCGTTCATTATAATACAGAATTTACATGAAGCTAACTAAACACTATAAAACATAACACTAAACATCTGCTTAGGTATTGGCAATTTGCTTTTCTGTTAAATATATTTTGGGATTGTATGTACAAATTATCAAACAGGTACCGTTGTAAAATGACCGCTCCGCTCACACAGACGGCATGCTTATTATCGGTAGTTTTTACCAGTTCCTTTTTGACCCATCATAATACACTACACCCATCATAATGTAAAATGCGCATTACACACGAATTTTTCTATATTTTGTTCGGTTATTTCGTTTCTTTCTTTATTTTTCAGTCCACAGTAATTTTTGTTTAGTGTAATTCTACATTATTTCTTCACACTGGAAGCTCAAACTTCAGTATTTTCGTGAGATCTCTGAATGGGCCTTGCTTGAAAACTCTCTTGATTCCGTCGGGAATTGAAAATAAAATCTTTTACCAATAACGGCGCTCAACAATAAGAGCGTGATTACAACCCGCACTTTATTTGTAATGTTTCATATCTTGGTACTTGAAATGTAAATCTAATCAACCTGAAGGCTAGTAAAGTGATGAAGAAGATAAAACGGTTCCTACTAGATCATTATGTATCGTCTAAACCAAAACTTACGTAAGGTACGTCTAACTGTAATTTATAGTATGCAAAATTACATTTAATAAATTCATCTCACTCTTTCCTACTTGAATATAGTAAGATACGTTTGTTTGTAAGCAATTCTTTGTTGTGGTGACATTAGTGCTGAAGGTACCATCACTACATAGTATAAAACAAAGTCGCTTTCCCTGTCCCTATATCCCTATACCCCTATGTATGCTTAAATCTTTAAAACTACGCAACGGATTTTGATGCGGTTTTTTTTAATAGATAGAGTGATTGAAGAGGAAGGTTTATATGTATAATAACATCCATTAAATAGTGCACCCGTGCGAAGCCGGGGCGGGTCGCTAGTTTATAAATATATCAATGATTTCTTATAGCTTTATGCATTTGTGTGTCTCTGAGACAGACAGAGGTTTCTTCTTGCCTCGTGGAGTAGAATTCCTGCGGGATTTCTTCGATTCCAAGAGATGTGGTTTAAGTGACAGGATGATGTATTGGCAGTGTGTGGAGTAAACATTAGTGCACTAGGCCGCAAAGTGAACTTATACAACATGCGTAACACCTGATGAAAATACATTCTAATTTATTGAATGATAGACTTGCGTTGTAACAACTCAGTTCCGACATAACAACAAAACAATTCAATATTCAATTCAATAATTTATTCATAAAAGGAACTTTTATATGTCATTAACTTAACCTACTATACTTTGTATTACATATCTATTTTTAATATCAGTTGTCAAGTTATAAGTAAATTATAATATTATACTTAAATAAAAGAACTGTGTTTACTGCGTTGAAAGCTAAAGCGTCACAGCTTCGCTTTCATTTTTTGTACGAATAATGAGTAACTAGAAGCTTGCTTTATGGCCGAGGGGAACATATTATATACTTTTGGACCTATTACAAATAGGCACTTCTTGGACTTAGGTAGCCGAGTGCGGGGTATGCTCAGGTCGTGCCGCCTGGTGTTTGAGCCATGTGCCTCAGCGTCAGTGCGGAAAAGGTGGACATGAATGAATAGTAATTATTTTTTCACCTCACTAGCTCGGAAAGCCCTTTTTTATTCTTTAAAAACAGATAGCAAAACTGCATTTTATCCACAAGAGTGCAAAGAATATTTGAAATCCGAACGCGCTATTTGTAACTTTTTAAACATAATAACATGTAAAGGCCAGTCCAGACAGTTCAGCAACAATAATTTTATATAGTGCTGTTGTGTTAAAAAACTAGTACCTACGCCAAATCTCGGGATTAGGTAGTGGACAACTATATTTAGGACGCAACTGTCAACGTTAGGACGAGGAGGAGGAAAAAAATTTCCAGGCTGCAAAGTTATTTTACGTCTCGTGTGTTGCAACACTCGCTACGCTCAGGATTCTATTTTTGAACCACTCGCTTCGCTCAGGATTCTATTTTCGAACCACTCGCTTCGCTCGCGGTTCAACCATAGAGTCCATTCGCTAGCTCGTGTTTCAATTCCACACTCGCGGTTAAAATACAACTTTGCACCCTTGTATAACAAATAACTATTTCAGTCAGATAAAAATGCCACTTGTGGGTACTATTGTTGCCTTTATTTATTTAAGGTTAACTTTTTAGCAAATGCTCAACATTTCCATTTGTATAATATCAAACAGCAGTATGAATATACCACGCTAAACTAAATTTTGGTCTGTGAGACTCGAATGGCCGGTGTCGGTAAAATGTAGAAAATTATATCAGCTCTTTTAGAAAAAAGTTCTACAAATTTAAGAAGTTCCCAAATTGTGTAGACTTAGGTTCTTTAAAAACTGCTTGCTGCAGGTCTAGGACTATTTATGTTTAAATTAGTTTGTTTCCATTTGTGAACTTTTTGGTAGGCAAGACATAAATAATGGTTTATTTTCTTAAATTTGTTCGTTTATTACATAATAACGCAAGATATGTGTGTTATGAAAAAAAATCATTTAACACATTTAATGCTAGAACCCTCCTAACGAGCGCTCTACTTGTAAACGCGTATAGCCCACACTACCCGAAACCTACCAGGGGGTTTCCCTTATGTAGAGGAAATTGCGTAGTCCTATGAAAAGCTTGACAGTGAAAGTGTTAAGTAAGTTAAGATAAGATAAGACAAATCAAAATAATATATATTAAAATGTTCCGTGTCACAAATGCACGAGTATGAAATCAATGTTAAAAGATACATTGTCCATCAAAAAATATTCTTAGTAAAATTGTATCCCGTAAAGAAAACAAAATCGAATTCATTGAGGACCTCCTTTTTGTGTGTTGATACAAAAGAGACTTTCAAGAGGGCACGCGGCACTTCACCTATTCAATAGTTCTCCAAATCCACAGAATCTCGCGCCTCAGTCCGGCCCCTCAAGATTCAATACGGCCTAAACAAATATCTGACATAACTGCGCACCTTTGTGGAGAGGAAATGAAGACTCGCACAATCACCCTGGGGTCTATGATGGTCGCGTGATAGCGTGATAATCGATAAGATAAAGCATTTGTCACTTTCTTTTTTTTTGCTGCTGCTGCTAGCGGTACTGCTTAAACCTTTCGTGTGTTATGAAACTGATAGTGCTGAAGAAATTAGTATTTTTCCTTTTTGGCATAGAGTTAATTTTTGATTGTACTGATCCTTATCAGACACAGGCAAGAGATTAATACGAAGGAACGGTTGATGAATTTGGAACTGGGTAGCGATTGCACCTGTAGCTCAGTTGGCTAGAACGACTGGCCGCGAGTGCCGGGAGGTCGCAGGTTCGAATCCTGCTCGGTGCCTAAATTTTTCAATTTTTCCTTCATTCTAAATTTGTCTCTTTCTGATACCACTCGATAGAAAGTGACAGACGCTTTTTGTAGTTTATCACGCTATCGCGCGACCGTAATAAGGGGTCTGTTTACAGTGTTTACGTAAAATGGCGAGTCTTGGTCTGAAATTATTCGTGCCTACTAGGGTCGCTAGGCCAGTTACGCGGCCTGCGTCAGTTTGCGACCTTCTGAAGAATGAAGTTTTATCAATTAAAGATATCTACATTTTTACATGTCCTAAAGAAATAATGAGTCGTAAGCGTCGTAATTTGAAGTTATTGAATGGGAATATATTTAAAAAAAGCAAGAAAATATCCTTTCAGTTCATCAACTCATCCAAGTGGCCGCAAACTGGCGCATCAAATTAACAGGCCGTAAACCCACCTACCGACCCTACCTTTCACGAATGGAAGATATTTCGCACCTTTTTAATTTCCGTTGAGAACACGAAACGGAATCTCACCTATTGTCCGTTGATTACTGAATGCTTGACTTAGACTTGGTTCTATTTGTAGGGCGCTATGATTTTGTAAAACGTGCTGCGGAAAGGCGAAAGGACTTCATTCGTAGTAAAGTAAAAGTGTTTTATAAATAAACGACCTCTCCTGCAGGCAGAACACTTTAGTAAACCCCTCTTGTATGAAATTATCGCGTATTTGAATAGACAATAGATATTTCAATTTTGTATTACAAATAAAATCAACGCCTATTCGAACAGTCCACTACTACATGCAAGAGGGGCTTTACAGTACCCAGCGATAAATTGCATGTCGGTTCTTGAAAAGATACTCGGCGAATTTCGGCTTCGTAATACGTTGTCGCACACCACCTATGTGACGTCTGTCAGTCGTCCTCAAAATATATAATATAGAGTTGATGGAACCCCCCAACTTGAAATTGTACATTGTACGATGTACAAAATTATACATAATTATTTTACTATCGTTTTCCTAGTACTTGTAACAGCTCTCTATAGATATCCAAAGTTTACATGTCATCGATTTGACGCAAACTAATAAAGTCCACGAAGTGCAGTATTTATTTGCTGTGAAACGTCAATTAATATATAAGATGATTAATGGATGGTCGTAGGTTCGGTGTTTGGATATCGTCGTAAACAGCCAGTTTACCCCCTTCCAAAGACCGACGTGCAATATTTATAGCCGATAGTATACCTTTGTACTTAAATAATAAACATTTCTTGATTTACAGGCGGTATAATAGTTTATGGCCCGGCTAGCCGGCGGGTTATAAGACTAATCTTAACTATAATATACAGTATAATTTAATAAAATAGGGAATGTACACAAAAATGGGTTAACTAGTCAGACTTAGTACGGCGGCATAAGAAAACACAAGTCACTGGCCTGTAAGTATTATGTTGAGGAAGTCTGTAAACTGGAAGGTGGTCTGGTTCCGCTTAGTTGTGTAGATATATTGTAATTTCAAAGGCTGTACGGCATCGGCAGCTAGCGTCGAGCCAGCGCCGACGAAAGTATGTAAATTGATGGCACCCAATGTAAGTTAGTAGTTTACAGGTGAATTTAGAAATAGTGCATTATATATATCACTATTACTCAAGTTAGAACACAAGTTTATTTTAATAAGTATTAGAATAGTTTTCCAGAAACAGCACGCTCCAAGTCAAATTTTCCATCCCAAAAACAAAACACGGCCGTGAAAAATGTGCACTTTTTCTTTCTCACCGGCCAGTGCGCCAGCGGACACACCGCGGAGGTTTTGCCGTGTTACAAGTTAAATAACATTATTTTAAATAATATTAAACATAAGGTTCCCAATTGTTAAAGTGTACTTTTGGTTTATATATTGGATTGCGCTGCGCCTGAATGGAAGCAAAGGGCCTACTCCGAACTTCGAAACCTAAAACTTCGTATCGTGCTGTCCCTTTTACTAATATAGTGTTTAACACGAGAGCGAATGGGACAAGAGCGCTAAAATTTCATTCAGTTGATATAACACATATGCGACTCCGTCTCCTTAGTAGAATATCTCGATCTCGCTAAGCCAAAGTTCCGTCTCAAAGTGCGGGCAACACAAACAAGAACAATTCTGATTGAAAATGACTTTGTTTGTCTTTCATTAGTTCAACTCTCGCACTTTTTAAATTGCTCAAGAACAATCGGATCCAAACTTATGTTTCAAAAAGTTGGAGACTGTAGGAGTGGGTTGAGGAAAAATAAAACTAATTTGTAGGTAGCTTTTCTAACTTTATTTCCTGGTGTTGATAATTCTTAATCTGAAATAAAGAATTATTATTATTATTCAGGTGTTTTCAGTTATTATGATCATTGTTGGCGTCATTGTTTGCGATGCTATAATTTATTTACACACGTACGGAGCAGTTACACAGTTGACAAATGTCATTTTTAGGGTTCCGTATCTGAAGGCTCCCAACGGAACCCTATTGCTGTCACTTACGCTTCCATCCGTCCGTCCGTTTTGTTCCAACCTATGATTCGCTTTATGGTGATAATGTTTATTATTACTTATATTTACCAACATATTGATTAATCAGATTTTTTTATTTGTATTAATTTCCAATCAAGACCAACTTAATTTTGCGGTTGGTTCGGATCCCTAAATATGCGAAGTCCGACACGCACTTGGCCGGTTTTTCTCATATCGTACCGCCCTCCCACCGAGGAATCCTAAGAAGTCACTCTAATAATGACGATATACTCGTACTTACCAGAATCTTAAATCGCGGTTACCTTCACACGTAACTATTAGTCATGGTACCTAACAATTTCGCAAAATTTGAATCGCAATGTGAATAGGCACCGTAAAACAAGTATCTGTGTTACTCTGTGCATTGAGTAATATCCTATTTCCCCGCTAAGTGGCAGTCATCGCCGAGACGTGACTTCTTTGTAATTACCCGGACATTGCGCGTTAACCTGCGACGAGCCAAGTTCTCGAACTTCATTCATTCTTGTCTAAGGTCGAGGACTCGACGCCAGAGCCTGTACTCCGAACTTCGTACCGTGCCGTCCCTTTCACTCTCATGTTATTCGCTATATGAGTGAGAGGGACGGCACGATACGAAGTTCGGATTTTGAAATTCGGAGTAGCCCCTCAGCGGGCACGGGCAGCGAGAACAATGGAATCGCGCCGCTGTCGTCCAGAACAGGCTCATTCAAGTGTACATTTTGATCGCATCGCTCGCGCCGTCCCGATGCCCACCCCGCTCGCCGCCCCGCTGCCCGCTGGCGTCGAGACCTCGACCTTATATGTCATTATAAATACATTGCTCCTTTTCTTTCTCATGCTGTAATTTATCTCGTTCGCTCTATCAAAAAGCTGCTATTGGATATGCTTATAGGTAAGGTACAGGTAAAGCGGCCTTATATCTGGCTGCTATTATCAGGCTATTATAGGGGCTGTGCCTTTGGCAGCTTCGGAGAAACTCGGTTCTCGCACACCTACGAGGTGCAGTTTGTTGGTGTACCTGCAAGCAAGGCTAATACATAAGTGACGACCGTAACTAGGGAACGAGCAAGTGCTACAAAGTAGATCGAGATGGCATGATTTGAGTTTTTCTATCTGTCAAACATCAGTTTAATGAGACATTGTTTTCCGTACGCAACTGTTCTCAAGCAAAAGGTATCTTATTTTCAATGATGTCAATTAGATGCCACTTCCGATACAAAGCAACTTGTGATCGACCTTATTGACAGAAAAAGGCACCACCTCGCAAAGCCGCCTTGTTCGCCGTTTCAGTGGCCTCCAGCAACGCTGGAGTCCGCGCTCTTTTACGTCGTTTGTGCAACATGTAATAAACGCTTTGTTGCGGTTGATATATCTAATATGAATAAAAAGCAATTTCAGTATCAAGTGGCAAAAATGTTAGCCTCAGAACTTTAGTGACCAAATCTAAAGATGTATGTGGAGCTAGGTTAAGTGTAGCGGAGTGTACCTATACGAGTACATACTTAATATTTATGCCTCAGTGGGAACTGTCAAGGGGGTAAATACATGTTTAGCAACTAAGTACTGGTACTTTCATGTTTTCTTTTTGTACACTTACTTCTGTTTGTTTCTCCTAAAATGTAAATAAATAAATAAGGACATTTTATTTAATAACGTCACAATTATTCTATGCTTATGATAGGTATGATATAGATAGGTTGATATATCTTTGAGAAATCAGCAAAAACCATATCGGAGGTTTGTTGTTTGATATTACTTACCGTTTGATCACACCGGAAATAAAAATCCCTGTATTTTCTATGACTACCTACTTACGATTCGTTTGATCTCTATGAAAACATGTACACGCTGCTAAAATTCTGCTCAAGCTAGAAGCCATGTTTTTCACAAAATCGGCGACATCAAAGGGTTCTTAATTGTGAAAGTCTTTTCATCTAACTTGGTCGGTTTACCATCAGCACGAGTTTCCGCTGCCGCCCAACTTTTAGTATCGTCGCTGTTAAAATGCATGTAGTGCATCAGTGTAAACATTCTAGCTTTGAAGGGATTAGTGACTTGAATTTTAATTAAAAATACTAGAGATAAAAATGCCGCTGTAGCCGTTGTTGGCGTAGGCACTAGCTTTAAAAAGCCAGTGCTGTCTGACCTCTAACCCATAGGAGAAACTAAATCTTGTTGGGATTAGGTCGGTTTCTTCACATTGTTTTCCTTCACCGAAAAGCGACTGTTAAATATCAAAATATATCTTTTATTATGAAGTAATAAAATGAAACACTGTGAACATATCTTTAACAAACAGCTTTCCAAATGGCATATGAGAGAATTCATTAAGCTTTAAGCAAAATAATGCATCATCATCGTTAATTTAAGAATCACGCTCTTGTCGGTAGAGCAATTTCCATGTGTCTCTTTCTCGAGCCTTTCGTTTGCCTGCCTGATACCACACACTTACTTTTTCCTTAAGTCGATCCATGTATGTTCTTAGTCTCCCTGTCTACCGCCTTCATTCCACTTTTCCTTCCACAATGTTTTTTTTAATTCGTCCTGTGGTAATTAGGTGCCCAAACACCATTCTTCTTCTGTTCTCAATGGTTTCTAATAAGGACCTCCTTTCTTGTAAAATGTTAAGAACTTCCTAATTAGATTTTCTCTTGGTCCAGCCATTTGTCGTCAGCACCACATTTCAAAGGCTTCAAGCCGTTCTTTGTCCTTCTGTGTCATTGTCCAGGTTTCGCACCCGTATATCGCTATGCTCCAGATGTACACTTTTCTAAGCCTTTTTCTGATTTGGCCGGATATTCTGGCTTCAAATTTATTAAGGTTTTAGCTTCCATCCTCCAAGATCCCTCAGTCTCCACTGCAATCGGCACAATATCATAATCGTAAGATTAAGGTGGGACGGTGCAAACGTACTGACACACGTAGCTTCCCACAAGAGACACCGACCCTTTTGCCACGGAACCAGTGTGAGGCCATCTGGCCTTTCGCCACCCGTACGACACAGTCGTGGAGGCTCCAAGACAACTGTTATGTTGTGATTCGTTACTAAGAATAACCGCATGATAAAAAAATAAAAAATATGTATGTATTTTTAAGTAAGGTGAAATTAAGTAGGTAAAATAATGTTACTAACATATTTAGATGGCTGATTAAAAAAAATAAAGAGTGTTTCTTTCGCCAACAAACTGTGATGCAGTTTGGCGAAGTTATAGTGTAAACGAATGTAAACCTTTATTGTAAGAAATAAATTAAAAAAAAAAACATAGGGGATGTTGGCCGACACCAAAGCCCGAGGCGACGAACTGCATCATTGATTGCGTGACGCCTTGAAAACCGCCCCGCGTACTAACTATAGGTAACCCTAACTAAAATCTATTCCGGCTTCTTTTAAAATTGGCATCATTTTCTTCCAGTTAACTTTATCAAACGCTTTTTCAAAATCTACAATACTATGTGTGTATCCAGTCTTAATTCCATCCTTCTATATATGATCATTCTTAAAGCGAATATAGCTTCCCGTGTTCCTCTGTTTATTCGAAATCCATATTGATCAGTCCTAAAAATTATTCAGTTATTGGTCTTATTCTATTTTGTATTTTTTTTACATTTTCCCTCATAAAATAAAAAATGGCTACAATAGAAAAAAAAAATGTTTCAGAATGTGCAGCCTAAGCCCTTTTATATAACACCTACTCGACATGTTCACTAGACTTTCAAATTTTGAACCACGTTATCTGTCATTTTACACAGAAAATAATATTAAAAAAGTCATGTTCTATGTATCTAGATTAGCCTTGTTTATAACTATTCCAAATTTCAAATCGATAGCATAAGTAGTTCTTGAAATATTTAGTGATGTGACAGACAGACAGACAGACAGATAAAGTGAAACCATAAGGGTTCCTTTTTTATCATTTTGGTACGGAACCCAAAAAGAAATCAGTGCTCTCAAAATATTTTAAGGGGGACAGAAAATTACCATAAGCAGGTAACCAAAGTTCAGTAATGCTTGTGTAATCTATAAAGTGACTGACGTGTATCTCTATGGTCCGTTACCATAGGATGTTTACTGCTATTATATTCATCACTGTCAATAATTATATTATGCAGTATTTTAGCTGAATAAAGCCATGTTTTCCTAATGGTTCTGTCTAATTAACGTATCAATTTATTCAGCTAATTTTTATCTAAACGAATAAAGTAAAGTATGCTACATGGCGCATGAAAATAAACCCGAAAAAGCAAGTATCGCCAATATGTCACGCTACCTTCGCCCCGAGCGATTTGATGAAGAACCAAGTGTCCCTGGATCAGATTTGAAATGGACGCATTGGTATTTCACTTTTAACAATTTCCTATCCGAAGAATGTACCCCGGATGCAAAAGATTCCATGAAATTGAATCTTTTAGTTAACCATATCTCTCCTACAATATTTTCATACATAAGGGCATGCAAAACGTATAAAGACGCCATCACCGCTCTCGAGAAAATATACGTAAGACCTAAAAACGAGGTTCTTGCCAGGCACATGCTGGCATCCCGTAAGCAAAGAGCCGATGAAACTGTGAAGGAGTACATTCAGGCACTAAAACTACTTGCTCTCGAGTGTCATTTTACTGAAGTTACTGCGGAGGAACATCAAAACGAATCCATGCGTGGGACGTTCATTTCAGGCATTAATTCTCAAAAGATAAGGGAGAGGCTATTAGAAAAATTAAACCTTAGTTTGGAAGAAGCTGTTAACCTGGCAATTTCTCTTGAAGATGCAGGAATAAACGCACAAACACTGGGCAATAGTAATAGTACGTCATTGAGTCTCAACGCCTTACCCGATTCTGACAACACCAACAATGCAGCAGCTGCAACGCCTTCCTTCAATCAAAGTTCGAAGCGACGCTGCTTCTTTTGTGGTGGAAATGTACACCCGCGTATCAAATGTCCTGCGGCTAACGAAACCTGCCAGCTTTGTTCAAAAAAGGGCCACTTCGCCAACGTTTGTCGATCGAACCACACACATAGAGCCAATGCTGTCACAGACGACATTAATCAATCCGATGGAGCACTGTCTGCAATCTCCGCTGCTTCTCCGAATAGCTTGAGGAAGGCTACTTCCTCAATAACGATCAACGGATTTAAAGCGGAGGCTTTAATAGACACTGGAAGCTCTGTTAGTTTTATAAATAAGAGTTTGGCCGAGTTACTGAAACTAAAGATAAAACCTAGCCACCAAACAATCACACTGGCTTCCCTAAGTCACGTATCTTACGTTCAAGGTGTCTGCTATGTAAATATCCAACTTGAAAAACATCACTATAAACACCAACCTCTTCTCATTGTCAACAATCTATGCGCAGATGCTATTATCGGCCACGACATTCTTAAAAACCACTCTTCGTTGGAACTCGAGTTTGGAGGAGATCAGGGACCACTACGAATCTGTAATGTGATGGAAGCGTCGGTACCACCGGCATCCTTGTTCACCAACCTCTCTCCGCTGACGAAACCAATCGCAGTCCGGTCTAGGCGACATAGCGCCGAAGACGAAAGCTTCATAAACGTGGAAGTATCTAATCTGCTTGAAGCTGGAATCATTGAACCCAGCATCTCACCCTGGCGAGCGCAAGTTCTTATCGCCGGTGGAGGTTTACACAAGAAGAGAATGGTAATAGATTATTCCCAGACTATTAACAAATACACAGAATTGGATGCTTTTCCATTACCAAGAATAGAAACTATTGTAGCGAAAGCAGCCAAATATAACTATTTTAGCCAAATCGATTTAAAAAGTGCGTATCACCAAGTTCCTATTGTACAAAAGGAGCGCATTTTTACCGCTTTTGAAGCAAACGGGAAATTATATCAATTTACCAGAATCCCATTTGGAGTAACCAACGGTGTCGCAGCGTTCCAGCGCACCCTGAGCTATATCATAGAAGAAGAGAACTTAAGCGGTACGTTTGCCTATCTAGATGACGTCACTGTATGTGGAAAAACCAAAGAAGAGCATGACATTAATTTATTTAAGTTCAAGGAGGCTGCTGCTAAGTACAACCTTACATTAAACGAAAACAAATGTGTATTCAATAAACAAACGATCAACCTTCTTGGCTATACAATAAAAGATAATACAATTTGTCCAGATGAAAACCGGCTGAAACCACTGCTCGAATTACCCGCGCCCGAAAATGCGGCTGCGTTGAAACGAGTGTTAGGGCTTTTCGCTCACTACGCAAGATGGATACAAAACTTCTCGGAAAAAATCAAACCACTACTTTCAGTTAGTACTTTCCCTCTTTCTGACATTGCATTAACAACATTTAACGAAATGAAAGGCGATATTACAAAAGCGTCACTGTCTGCTGTCAACGAGAATGCAATGTTTACTGTCGAAACAGACGCTTCGGAACACGCCCTTGCCGCTTCTCTTTCTCAAGACGGGCGGCCCGTAGCCTACTTTTCACGCTCCTTGAATGAATCAGAAAGAAAACAATCTTCAATTGAAAAGGAGGCTGCAGCGATAGTTGAAGCATTGCGCAAATGGCGCCACTATCTAGTCGGAAGGTATTTTCTCTTAATAACAGACCAACAGTCGGTAGCTTTTATGTTTAATCAAGTCCATTCTAGCAAAATAAAGAACGAGAAGATCGAACGTTGGAGGCTAGAGTTGTCCTGTTTTAAGTACGACATAATTTATCGTCCCGGCAAAGAAAATTTTGTGGCCGATGCCTTGACTAGAGTTTGTGCGCATTTGAACGTAAATAATCTAAAAACCTTACATGACAATCTCTGTCATCCCGGAATCGTTCGCATGAATCACTGGGTACGATCGAAAAACCTTCCGTACTCAATTAATGACATTCGACAAATTACTGCCAATTGTAAAGTATGCGCCGAAATTAAGCCCCGATATGCGAATACAAACGGACAGCTTATTAAAGCTACGGCTCCCTTAGAACGGCTTAATATCGACTTCAAAGGGCCGCTTCCATCAAAATCGAGAAATAAATATATATTGACTGTCATTGACGAATATAGCCGTTTCCCTTTTGCTTTTGCATGCAAAGATATGACGTCGAGTACAGTTATTGACTGTTTGAATAAAATATTTTATATATTTGGCACACCTATGTATATCCACTCAGACAGAGGAACGTCGTTCATGTCCCAAGAACTTACACAATACCTTGTTTCTCTCGGAATAGCTTGCAGTCGCACCACTCCGTATAACCCGGAAGGAAACGGACAAGTGGAGCGTCTAAATTTTACTTTGTGGAGAACGATTCAATTGAGTCTGAAATCCAGGGGTTTAGAGATAGCAGACTGGGAAAAAGTCTTATCTTTAGGCTTACATTCGATACGGTCTTTGCTGTGCACATCTACAAATGCTACTCCTCATGAAAGGATGTTCAGCCACCCTAGAAGGAGTCCAAATGGAGTATCCTTGCCTGCATGGCTGACTGCTCCGGGACCCACCCTAATAAAAAGAAGTGTGCGTCATTCTAAATATGAGCCTATTGTGGAAGAAGGACATCTCCTACAAAGTAACCCAAGTTATTCTCACGTTAGATATCCTGACGGAAGAGAAGGGACAATATCGAATAGACATCTGGCACCAATTCCCTCAGATGATGAGTATATCTCCTTTTCCTCTGATAACGATGACGATCCTGAGGCTGGAGTCGAAGAACCGCCTGTGCCTGTAAACGACACTGAGGTATCAATGGCAGAGGAACCGAGGTCTCCAGGCACTCCTCGACCTGAGGTTCGCCGCTCGACGCGCACTAGGCACCCACCTGCCTACTTAGTGGACTACCAGACATCCTAGAAGGGGTGAATGACGTGTATCTCTATGGTCCGTTACCATAGGATGTTTACTGCTATTATATTCATCACTGTCAATAATTATATTATGCAGTATTTTAGCTGAATAAAGCCATGTTTTCCTAATGGTTCTGTCTAATTAACGTATCAGTGACGATACATTTAAAGAATATAAATACTTAGGTAATAGTACATTACTTACCAACGGCGGTAAAACAAAGAATCGCAGGTATTTGACGCCCGAGCCGAAGGCAAGGGCGATAATTATGCGATCTGAGGCTTTCTTAATTACCGCCCGAGGTAAGTACAAAATTTTATGTCACCCCCTGGCTAGGAAGTGGGATTTTCCGCGCGCGGAGCGTGCGGTAATTGCCACTTTATGGCCAGGTGTGATATAAATATATAGAAAATATCCGCAGAAAGAAATTTTCATGCTCATCACACAATTTTCTTACCTGAGGGCCTACTTCGGAATGGCCCCCCCGACCGGCATTCGAACCCGTCCACGCGTGAATCTTCTAACTAAACCGGTCGTCGGAAATAATGTAAGCAAGGATTGATGTAAGTAAATACCACGTAAATCGTCCAAGTTCAGTTTAACATGAACTCCATTAATAAACGACCCAGGGCTTAATACCAGTCTGTTAAGCATGCACCAACTTTCCCCATTGCCATAATCCCTAGGCGTGACGATTTCCACTGAATTTTCTCTTCAAAATACGTAATAAGTGGCCACTAGGGAAAAATTACAATCTCACAATAATGTACCTTATTTCCTACACCATAAGACTGATTTCCACCAGTGTAATTCTGTTGTTCGAAAGCTATGTGTACATACAATAATAGTTCTTATTTGGAATACATTAAGTGTGACATTAGCGTGGTATTACAGTAAAGTGGTAATAATAGTAGTGATAAATCTTTTTAAGCTAGAATTAGTGGTGAATCAATTACTCGGAACGACGAAAGCGCACGTATGAGGAAATTTTTTAAATACTTAATTAATACCTATGTAATGGGGAACTTGCGTTAACATTACATAGATAAATTATATTATTAATCCAATAATTAAAGCCATTACAGGTGTATTACTGGAAAACGTATTGCTAAATTATATATTTTTTGCAAAATATTTTAATTAAGGTTTCGTAAATTCGAACGTAATTTAAAAAGCGTAGTGACGTCACTCCGACGTCGATCACTTCATTAATTTCAGTTGAAATCAAAATATGTATAAAAGGGAAAATGAACGATTTATCATATTATAAACTGAAAATATATTATTTCTCTGATGCTAATAATATTTATGAAAAGTGTTTACGCGCGAAATTTGAAATGTCTGTCTTTGATTTGAATTAAATAAATAATTAAGTTTATTTTAACTTTTACGTATTTGGTATCTTTAATTACATGTACCTAATAAACTTATTTATTTATAGATCAATAAAATAATTCAAGTTCCCTATTGGGTGCTGTAAGGTTTAAGGTAGAAATGTAGGTAGGTTTATATGTAGGAACCTACGTCACTTTCTATTACATAATTTGAAAACATTTAGTGTGAAGATGTTAGGTGTTTACACACATTAGATATATATAGGCCTAGAAGTCCTATTAAAACGCACTATTTATTGTTTGAACGAGCTGAGGCTCTCCGTCTCCTTCCGTATATCAGCCCGTTTGACCGCATTTCGTAAACTTTAAAAATATCACTCGTGAGATCTACAGCTCACAGACCATAGTTTAGTATTGCAGTTAGTTTTAGGTACAGTCAGCACCAGATGCTAATACGCATTTGAGGGGATAAAACACTCTTATTTCCATATAATAAAGACTTCTGACGTTTTCATTTGCGTAACTTCTGATGTTCACTGTATTTGACGAACTATCGACACTAACGATGTAGTCGCTCGTTAGTAGACCGCCGAACTCGTCGCCCGAAAATACGACTAATTTAAACCATGAAATTTAGTCTAGTTGAAACGGACTAACACCTTTTGATCGCCAACGATGCCTAAAACCCCGTATAAAGCGGGTATTACACTGTCCTGAATTCAGGCGTCCTAACTAGAATGCGATATAGGATTCAGTTCGTCCGAACCATCCTGACGTCCTAATTAAAATACTTTTAAGGATCCTTACTTCCTGAATGCGATTACACGTTCCTGAATCTGCTTCCCTCATTCAGGATTCTGAATTAAGGACAGTGTAATACCCGCTTTATAATTATCACAAAAGGAGCAAAATTCGAAATATACTAATTAGTCTGATGAGATATAGGGGTTTACTACAGAAAAGACTATATATTATACGACTGCCCTAAAAGGAGTGTAATGTATTCAGGTTTCATGTATGTATGTGAGATTCTTTGTTCCCCAAAACTTCTCAACGCCTTAAGAGGCCTTATAAGTTTTTAAATGTTTTGATTACAAATTATGACAAAAGTCAATACTTTTAACACTATAAAGTTATTAAAGGATACGATGATTTTATTAAAGTTTAGATAGTGACATAGCCATTTTTTAATTTTATTGTGTGTATACAATTTAAGCGGAAAAACAAAATTTTTAGCTTGAAAATAGTCGATTTGGAGTGATGTTTGAAACGATATTTCATAATGAAAAATCCAAAAATTACATTTAATTAGGTCGCAATAGTTCTAGATAGTAACATTGAAAAAATGTCAAGACACGTGTCAATTCAATCAGAAAATCGTCAAATAGATGAGCGTTTTTAACTGATAAGGACTTTTAATCGATTAAGGCCGGGTTTTATAAAGATCCGTTAGACCAAATGTCAGATCAAATTTCAGTAACTCAGTACATTTTTGGACATAACAAACCGACATAGGGTCTAACGGATCTTTATAAAACCGAGCCTTACATTAGTGAAGTATCATTGGATATATGACGTTGCAATAAAAACAATATGGCAGACTGCACCATCGCGAAGAGGGATTGTTGAGCCACTTGACAATGTTTGCAACTTGGTCGTGTAATGCAACTCAGGACTGACACGAAATCGGGTAACATCTGGCATTCATTACACGGCTAAATTACGGACAATGGCAAGGAGCTCTCAACAATCCTGATTCGCGACTGTACCTACTCCATTTTGTGTGTTCTGAAGAAAACTTTGTTTTGTATCTTATATCAAGTGGGGTATCAAAATGAAGCATTCGAAAAGACTATTTCAAAATAAAATCGACATGAACATAATAAATAACACGTTATTAACACAGTCGAATAATTTAATTTATTTCAAAATTATATATAATATTTTGCGGCATAACATACTTCAAAATGAAAATCAAAAATTGCGAAAAAAAATATTATTAAATAATTACTACAACCAAGATTAGGCCCCCCGGCTGCAAACAAAATTGATTTCCTTAAGTTGATAGTTTTAGTTAATATTTATTTCTAGATTTAGCTTAGATCTTAGGTCAATGGATGTGAATAGGAATGTTTGGCAGTGATAGTGTCCTACACGAGTAATCTAAACAAAATATGTATTTTGTACGAAAGATTTTCAACAAAAATGTATTTTACTGTAGCATAGACATTTTGTAGTATTGCAAGACTGTACTTTTATAAAAGTATACTGTTATGAAAAAATTACACCTCGCCGAGTTTCTTACACCGGTTCTTCTCCAGGCAGGGGTTTATTTTATGAATAGTTTATTGACATTCATACATGCATGTAATATGCCTAAATTGAAGAATTAAAAACTGACTTTTGACTTTGAAATAAAGATAGGCCGAGCATTACGCACAACCTAGTGAAGCCGGCTTGAATCTTTCAAAATCAGTGACAATTTTAATTAATTACTTATCTTTTACTTTTTGCAGGTAAGTACGGCGAATAACGAATAATGACATTGCAGTAGACAACGGGTAATATTAACTAATGCATAAAACAAAACCGAAAATGTAGCATATTCTGAAGTTTAACTTCAAAACATGAGGAGGTTTTTGCTACACTTTCGGGTTTCTCTTATTCAGAATGACGGTTGATAAATGTCCCCATATTTTTTACTCCGCTACGTGACTCTAGAGTTCTATTTTTAAAATTTAATGTCTCGCCAGTACGAAATGAAAATCAACAAAATTCTTGAAAAAATTATGTGTTTCTTCATCATGTGATAGCACAACATGCTGCCAATTCGGGTCATGCGTGACTCAGCGATTCCTGTCTCGCTCGAACTGTGCCAATAAGAAAGAGGAGGGTAGAGTATTCTCTACTCGCGTAGTATCGTAGCGGCAGTTGTGCTATCCTCGCGCAATTAAATTATGATTTATTGAAAGTACAATGAATATAAA
Organism: Epiblema foenella; assembly: GCA_963556455.1. Taxonomy (NCBI): domain Eukaryota; kingdom Metazoa; phylum Arthropoda; class Insecta; order Lepidoptera; family Tortricidae; genus Epiblema; species Epiblema foenella. Next base: position 16,565,759 of record OY747106.1, read on the forward strand.
AAACAAGAACATACTAAACTAAAGATAAAAACCTATTTACAAATAAAAAATGGGCTTTAGTTCAGAGCTCAGCGGTAGGGTGCCCGGAAGGCCGGCGGCATTGCCACGCTGCACAGCAAGACCGATGCGCTGAGTAAGGTATGCGCCAGCCTTCTGGTCACCCGTCGCGTCAACAAGGCGTTTATGATTCAATAAAAAATACCTAATTGTTTAAAAATGTATACAGGGTGTAACAATAGTAGTGAGGATCCGTTTAAAGACATATTCGGTATCGTGTTCTGATTAGGAAAAAGTAGAAGAAATTTTTTTGACGGGAATTTTTTTTTTCTATGATGCAGGTCGTCCAAGTTAGCTAAATGTCCATACGAAGGCCAAAAATTTATTGCGTCAAAAAAAATTCTTCTACTGTTTCCTAATTAGAACACGATACCGAATAGAATCAAACATAAACTAAAAACGTGGCTTGTCGAGCAGGCGTATTATAGTTTTAATGAATTTATGAATAATGTTTGCCACATAAATTTATAAGTGAGAAATGTAATGTCTTATTATCAATTTAATCTGAATTTGTTAATTATTTATCCATTTGTAATGTATTAATCAATCATGTATTCAATTTAATGTATTCCATTCATTTTAATCAACTTCTTATTCTCTTTGTAATGTTACTAATAACATAAATAGTGTCAAAAGTCGGTAAATATAGTGTGTAGGCATGACTTGTAATACTATTATTACCAATAAACGAATTTGAGTTTTGAGTTTGAGTTTGAGTTTGAATATGCCCTTAAACGGATCCTCACTAGTTTTGTTACACCCTGTATAGAAAGTAAGAAATACTTTTTTCTCTTCTTTCATACTAATCTAACATGAACTTACCTAAGAACGAGTGCAAGAAACTCATTTATCAAATTGGATTGCGAAACTTAAGTGGCTGATTAACACTTAAGCGTTCTATAGATCTAATACCAATCCATTTGTCATCTAGATACGCAGCTACAAGACGAAAAGATACAGCAATCATTCAATTCAATAATTGATAGGTTAGGTTAGGTTAGGTATGAATGCTTTAGGTTGGGAAAAAAGTCTTTCTGATATTATAATAAACGTTTGGGAAGAGATTCTACAAATTGCATTTCATTTGTAGAAAGTGTTTGCTTCCATTTGCAATATCGGCATCGAGATTTCAGAATGCATTTAATTGAAGTGGTTGGTGGTTGTTTGTTTAATTAAGCTGCCGAGTAAACCGATTTTATTCCGAAGATTGCCCCAATTTAGAAATAGTGAAAATGTCATGAAAAACTGTCTAGAGTTACTTATTTTGTTTGGCTTAGGTTTAATTTGGTCTGATGGATGATAAAAATAACAAGCGATATTAAATAAATATGTTTATATTATGGCCTAGACACTTAAATGATTAACAGGAATTTAAGGACACCGTGCAAGATAAAATCCATCAAGCCGTTTAGCATCTTAAAGAAATAGACGTACAGTCGTTAATAGGTAGATACATACTATTACATACGGAGGGTATTCCCTTGCAGTTGGTTAAAAAAAAATACTGTCTCAGTTACCTGCATGAATGTAGGAAGTCACTTTGGTTAATCAATATTAATGAAGAGACATTTACATAATCTAAGCTTTGGATGTGACAGGGCAATGATAAATATGGGTAGATGGGCACTATAGGTCTCCAACGAAGGTACTAAAACGCATCTAAAATTCAAATTCAGCGATCCAATCTCAGATGTCAGTCCTAGGTCACCGAAAGATAGGCATAAATTTATGGAGCACTGAAGTATCATGAGGTTATCTGATATTATCTAGCCTGAGGTTTAACTGCGCTGTAAATCACGGTTGTTTTTATGGGCAGCCACGCGGGTGCGGTATCGTACAAAGTGTTCTCACTTTTCTTTCTAACGTGGACTATAAATATAGCGGTGAATTACATGATAAGCCTACAATAGGTGTATGGCTTTACTCAGACGGTTACTGCGCGGCATGCGGCGTAAGAGGGAAAGACCATAGAGGTCCCTGCCGCCCGTTCGTCTGCTACCCTTTGACGTTTTCCCTCTCACGCCTTGTGCAGCACACGAACTATAATGCCCTTACATAACTAACTAACTCCTCCTGTAAGTTAGCGAGACGCAAAATTAGTTTGTCAAGAAAGTTCATATTTATTAAGATTTTTTAAATTCTTAATATTTATAAGAACAAATATTCTAAAATAGATTTCTTTTGTTCACAATTAAACATACTAAATTCTACAATATAAATCTATCCTAACCTTGATTAAAGATAGTAATCCAATAAAACTATCCATTTGCTGAGTGTTAGTGGTGGGTTATTAAATAAAAAACATGGAAACGAGGCATATTGAACAGGCACTCTGGCAAATTGGTTTAGAACGCAAAACAATTAATATTTTATAGGATCTTTCGATTACTTTCGGTCTATTTACGTTTAGTGATCGTTTGCCTGCAATTGTTGGGTTTTAACTGAATTGCTGCGGTTGTTCCATTATTTCTAGTCGGATTAGTGTCGCGGGCAGACTTTTGCTAGTAAGTCTTGGCTGCGTCTTAGACAGCTCTCTCTAAAGGGTCATAAGGTACCTGGGATCTTTAGGTATATACGCCATTTCCCCGTTGTTATAAAATAGTACCTAAAAGCTTTTTAAACACAGGAATATGAACCATAATCTCATGGCAGTAACGCGTTGCTTGTTGTGGGGTTTAAAATAAGTAAGGTTATGTGGTTTTTATCTAGGTTTCGACCTGATTCGGTTTATGGCAGGTAAAAAGGGGTCTATAAATTTCTTTGCATCGGTGATTTAGGAAATGAAATTTTATACGGACATGGTAAACTAATTAAGAGAAAAGGATTGGATTTCCCAAAGGTGAAGTAACACCAACCTAATTCATTAGAGTTTTCAAACTTTGATTTCTTAACACACCTAGGATATGAATACTAAAACAGGCTGGTGTTGCGTCTGCGTAATTTGCTTGTTTCAGTTAACTAGACACTTTAAATGGCCATAGACTCTGTTGATCGGTGCTTAATGCTTAATCCTGGCTATTTCTTTGTTTTGTGTCGTTGTTTATTTAAATGCACTCATGCTCTATGTTAAAATTTATAACAAGTTGTTAGTATCGGGTGAATAGTCCCATGCTCGAGAACTTAGTGCCCAATGACAACTAATAATTACATCTGGCATCAAGAAATAGGATTCAAAGTTCCATGTAGGTGGCATTGGGTCAGTGTCGAGCAGAACGACGTTTTCCTTCTGTATAGTGAACCATCAAATTATCATAATAAAATTAATAAATAGTTAAGTAGATAACATGTGCAATCCAAACCACAAAAAGATGTATGACTCCAACTCCAAAGATTCTAATTATCACGTTTTCTTTTCCCGTTTAAGTGTAAATTAAAAATTATGAATGAATTAATTAAAAAAAAAATCTTATGCTTAAAATTTTGTATAACAACTACTATACATGCTATATACATGCTAATCATGCTACACTATGGAAACATGACATTGCTATTTACTTATTTATATCGAATTATAACGAATTATATAACTTTTAGTATTAAAACGACTCGTACAATATATAAAACTTTTGATGTGTAATGTATTTGTGCATTATACATTTATTGAGTATGAGTATGAGCAATGATATATGTAGCAATTTACCTACTAATGTTTCCATACGACTGCAAGTATTATTACTTATTCTGTGACGACGGTTTATTTTTATTACGGAGTGTAACTTTTAACTTGATAAAATTGTACTAATTTATTCGTAGTTTGTGCCAAATATGTTACTGTGGGCGCTATCGATGTCTGATTTTGTTTCTTAGATTATTTTCGCCTTTTGATGTGCTCTAATGTCAAATGTCCCCTTTATTTCCACAGCTGAGTCAATTCCAACTTTATTATCTCTTTTATCTGAATTTAGTTTGAGATAACACAGGCAAATACATTAGAAAATTTGCCTTTTCTCTAAGGTTAGATCACACAAGAGTCAATCACAAATATCGTCCCTTACCTACGAGAAACTTCGCAGAAACGTGGCACAAACACAGAGTGACCACTTGCAGTGTACTTTACTATTTTTTTGTATATTTGGAGCAAAAATTACATGCTTTTTGTATGTACCTAGTTATGTAAAATTTGTCAAGATGCGGGCTTGGTAAAATTGTGAAAGCGCTTTTAGTATATAAATTATGTAAAACACGGAAGATATTTTCTATTAATTTTAATTTCCCGCAGACTAGATTGCCCTGTTGCACCTTAGTAGATTTTAGTAGTTGTTGATCTAAACTGAATTTTATGATATTTTTAATTGAAAATCGGGCTGCATTATTACATGGTAATTCACTAATATTTACATACAAAATGTGAAGCATGCTGAAGTGGTAGTCGGCAGGTCATATGCCGGAGAACCGATGGCCGCTGGGGCAGACTGGTTCTTGAGTGGAGATCGCGTGTCGGCAAACGTAGTGTAGGGCGTCCTGAGGTGGGGTGATGACATTCGTAAGACTGTGGGCAGGGATTGGAGGAGAAGAGTTAGACTGAGCTCAGTGGAGAGGCCTATGACCAGCAGTGGACTGACATGGGCTAATGATGATGATGATGTATAATTATATTAAAATTGGTTACAAATATCATTTTTTGCAGGTGGATGGGGTCTAACAAAGCGGATGATCTGACTACAGTAGTAAATGGTAGAATAATTAAACAAATTTGCGTCGTTCATAAGGAAAAATAACGACTTAGTAATAGATAATTTTGCCCAGAACAGCATTTTGGTAGATTTTAGTATGCTTTTAGTATGATTTCCCATTATAAGTGGTCACCCTGCACAAAAAATACTTTGAGATAAGATATTTTGGTATTAGGAAAGTACTAAGTACTCAGCAAGTTACTTGGGAGTTGTTGGCGCAATTAAATCTCGTAGTAACTTGGCCGTAATTCGAGCGGCCGTTGGCTAAACTGGGTGTGATGTAACATGAGAAAGAATATAATAATAAGATTGGGATTAGTTTACAATCGGAATAGCTGTCATTTCATATACAATATACTTCTCCATACTCGTTCCGATCATAACTAGACTAAATTAGCCCAAAAAGTCTGGCGCAGTTAAGGCATGCGTGGCTAACGTAAAGTTAATTAGTTAATAAATTAACGCAACTTGGTAAATTACGCTGTTGGATTAATGATTGCTTGAGCCGCAATAGGTTTTACGTTGAAATTAAATTACGTGCTTTGAGGGTCGTTGATGTAAGCACAATGTTTGGATGGGATGTCTATGTAGCTAATATGCAACAGCCATAAATCGCTCCGTTTCAGGTAAATTATTGAGAATTATTAGTTCGCGAGCTGATATTTTTACATATTGATTTAAAACTGACAGTTGACAGTTACAACTTTTTCTTAGGGTCGATTTTTCCATCGCTAGATAAAAATCGGGCCTTTTGTGTTATTTTGTCAATCTTGGCAGACTACAGAAGTCATAGTCGTGTCTTTTCTGTCTCCTGCCATATCCGATTAATTTGACAGAGTTTTTTTTATATTATAAGGGGCAAACGAGCAGACGGATCGCCTGATGGTAAGCAATTACCGTCGCTCGTAAACACCTGCAACACCAGAGGAGTCGCAAGTGCGTTGCCGGCCTTTCATAAGGGAACAACCCAACCAAGACCAAGACATTTACCAAGACATTTTTAAATATATTCTTCGGTTATTTTGTTTCTTTATTCTTTTTCAGTCCGCAGTAATTTTTGTGTAGTGTAATTCTACATTACCTACTTCTTCACACTGGAAGCTTAAACTTCAGTATATTCGTCAGATCTCTGAATGGGCCTATACTTAAATGTTAACCTGATTATTATGCATCAGCAAAATAGAAAACTAGATAAAACAAACTTGAAGTTGTTGCGAACTTGTTTAGTTAGTTTGATTTAGAATTAGAGGCATTTCGCTTATCTTAAAATTTCGTAAAACAGCCAGCTGAAATTGAGCAAGATAAAATAGACAGATATTTAAGGGCCGATTTTTCGATCCCCAGATAAACGTATCTGTCAGATAAAGTTAGCTATGTCCTTTTCTTCTGGGGATTGAAAAATTGGCCCTAAATAAACAGAAATAAACTTTTTACACTTTCTTTCTTGCGGTAAAAATCTTCATAACTCTATCTCCGAAATTATACTTAATGACACTAATGTTTCCGAAATCGATCCTTGCGCTTATCGTCCATTCAATATTTTGTATACGTCTGTTTAAAAGGCTTTTTGACTACATGCCAGTACTATAACTATATCGTTGGCATATGGCAAATTCTTGATTTGCAATTGAGTGATTGAAAGTAGGTGAGGCGCCATGTGTTAGGTATATTATAAAAGAGAAATGGCAGCCTGGAGGACCTTAAACTTTTGAAATAAGGCATTAAACCATTTAGCAAAAAGAAATAGACGTGATTCTCGCCAAGATGGCGACGAGCGTAAGGCGATTTCCTGATGCTCGGTGCGGTTACTGACTCAACTGTCAGCTGTCAGTGTCATTGTCAGTCGAATCAGTAATGCTTTTTTCTGTGCGTTCCTATATTTATATGAGTGCTTTCGGACCGGCGCGGTATGCGCATATAGTATCGCTCCCGCGCATACTATTACTACTGCGCAAATGTAATACTCAGAATATACCGTCAAATGAGAAATATGCGACATCAGTCAGTTTACGTCATCATTTCAAAGTACAACATATCGATTGGTGGCACACAAGTTGATAGCCCGCCTGATTTGGCCGATTTTAGTCTTAGTTAATTTAGAATATTAAACTTCAAGACCGGCTACCCAAGGAGCCACTAGTCAAAATGAAAATTCTGCCATAATGTACAGAAACAAGTTTTGAAACCCGCGGCTACCCAAAGAGCGACGATTATCGAAAGATTCTAAAGGGTAAAGTTATTTAATAAATACTGCTAACGTGTGTCACCCGAGGTCACGGGTGACATGTGTGAGAAGTGAAAAATGTTTTAATTAGCTCAAGGTCATATAACCGTCAGCACAGATAACTGACTATGGACCTTATTGTTACGTGATAAGGTCTAATATTAGACGATGCAGCGTGTTTCAATTTGTACGTATTATTTTGGGGTCTAGCTGAACCCTTTTTCGCATAATTCTTTTTCATGGGGCCGTTTTAATGTAAACTTGTAAAGGATGAGGCTCAATAAAGAATTTATTTATATTATATTATGTAAATTATGTGTAATTGTGTTGCTCGTTACCATGGTTACGTCTCTCGAGTCACTTTTTAAAACTGTAATTTTATAGGGTTTAAATCTACCAAACATTAGTTTTAGCGATGATCATAAATCCATTTGAACATGGGTCATCTCTTGAGCATGCTGGAAGTCCATATTATAAACATTTTTCTAAGAAACTCGGTTACTGTTGTCTCCTCACTGACTGGACAGAATAACATCAAGAAAAAGTTGATTGACCGAATTACTATTTGGATTGTGAACGCAAATTGTACCTATTAACGACGCATGCTGCCCGGTTAGATGACTCAATTAATTTTACTTTGTTTAAAAATGATATAGGTAGTCGACATATATCAAGGAATAAGGTAAATAAGACAAGCTGAAAAATCTAGTAAAAGTTCTAAGTTATGTCATGTCAATCAATTCAATGTTATGTCATGTCAATTCAATTCCTGTTGTGGATTCGTTTTTATTATCAGTGACTTAGAGACCATATACATCTCTAACAATATTAAATTAATTTTAATTTTGACGCTCAGAGACCATGTACGAGTACATCTCTGGGATATTATATTAATTTCATTATACTCCTTGTTTAATCTTGAGACCTTACACATCTCTAACTTTACTGATGTTGTAATATTTGTAATAGATAACTTTGCAAGTTTATCTTCACTGTATGACATTAATTTTGTTATAATTGTAAACTCGAAATTATTATTCCTTCTTGAACTGTAAATTAATATTTTGACATGAAAAATGTATTACTTATTATAGTCAGACTTTCTGAAATTGTAAATTAATATTTTGACATGTAAAAGTGCCCTTGTGGCCTATTTGCAGAATAAAAGTTTGTATTTGTATTTGTCAGTTTATATTTATAATAACCTTAGTTTCTTCTGCATGACTCCAATAAAACTTTTAGTAATGTTACTAAATACTCACCCATCTTTACTGTACGAAACCTTCCGTTCAAGCTAGGTCACAAGTTATCCAATAAGAATGCTTGGAAAGTCCACCCAATGTGATTTGAAAGGCTTCAAGGGGCACTCAGTCAGATAGAATAGGGTTATTACATCCGGACCGATTCAGCCTTATGGTGGCTTTACAGGGGTACGGTTGGTTTAAACGATGACCAACTTTGAGACGAAATTCGATATAACTGACTGTTTATTTTTAACAATAGCAAACACAGTAAACAAGAGGATTCCTACTCAAAATTATAATACCATTCTATAAAACATAAGTTTCTTTTGAATCAAAACTATTCAATGCAAATTTATTAATAAAATTAAAGTCATCTCCGCTCCGTGGCCGAATCCGGCGGCATTGCATCTCATGTATACAGAGTGGATTTATGTAAATGTCGCAGAAAAGTGGTGATCAGACCTTGATCGCACCCCTAAGTATGCCGGGAGTGGATTCCGAGTCTTACTGATGTTTACACAACATATTAGGTATTTGCGATCATCGTGAGACGTGATATGACATTGTCAATTGTGTTTTTGCAGGGTGCTGGGTTGTTTTCATAATTTTATTGGATAGTGAAAGCGGTATAGTGTTTGTGTTTTTCTCGTGTCCAATTCTTTGTCCTATTGTGCGGTGTGCTACCATATTATCGTACGTCATAAAAGATAAGCATACTTCGTAAATAAAGACTGCGTGTGTATTAACACTTCACCGGATTATTAACTCTAGGACCTTTGCCAGCCAAAGGTGTAAATTGCTTTAATGAAATGTGACGTTACACGGATGGCCCAGTACACCCGGCGGTTAACTTAATACCTGAGAATGGTACGACTTTTTTCAACGTGGTCATTAGTGTTTTATGCGTTACCTCAACAATAGCATTGCCTTTAAGTGGATCGGCCAAAATTTAAAAACAATGACTATAATAAGACAGTTTTAAGTTTGTAAAGTTCCACGTTCGCTGAGAGCTGTTTTTATTTTTTGTCTCATTCGCTTTTAACATTATATTGTTTGGTCCTAATCATTGTTCGATTTTTTTAAGGTAACAAATATGTCACCACTCTGTCAGTCTGTTAACCCTGTCCGTTGTCCGCGGTAACTGCGTCGGTAGAAATTACCGTAGACGTCGGACAGGGTTTTTCCTTTCGCGGTGTCCTACGTGGGCGAAATCCTCGCGAAAGAAACAAACAGTCGACGCTATTGAAGTGTCCTACTTGACCAATACAGGCGCGGCGTGCGGGCGGCGCGGCGCGGCGCGAAGCGAAGGTGGGCTAGCACAACTTACTGCCAAGTCGTACCTCGCGCGACTCAGCGATTCCTGTCTCACTCGAACTGTGCGAATTGGAAAGAGGAGGGTAGATTTTTCTCTACTCGCGTCGCGTCGTAGCGGTAGTTGCGCTAGCCCCGCTGTTGGTTTGGAGTTTGGAGACGAGGTGGCGCGGCCGTCCGAGTTGTTTGTTCGCGTACATAGGACAAGGCCGTCGCGTCGCACCGCACCGCGTCGCGTCCGCGAGAATTTCGCCCACGTAGGACACGGCCTTTGAAAGCAGAGTCACGTACAAACGAAGACAGTACCTCAACTATTGTGCTTTTATAGAATAATAAATAATAATAAGAAACATTTATTTTAGACAATACAACAACATACTTAAAGATTAGTTTAAACGGGTCTAACGCGACATTTATGTGTTTACCTTTGTTACCGACGTTTCGACACGGGTTGCACCAGTCTTGGTCGCGGTTAAACTGTCGTCTCAGCAAGTTGTCAATGGAGATATGGGTACACAACATTTGAATAACCTACAAAAGAGACCCAAAAAAACACCCAAAAAACTTCAATAGGGAAGACGGTTTCAAACTATCGGCAACTTGGGGACCAGTGATACAAAACCTAAAATCTCGGGGTAAATCTTCGGATTTGTGTGCGGATACTGTGAGTGTTGTGTGCCGTGCTCTAGACAAGTAAAAACATAGTGGACGGGTAGAAAACTTTTTTCGGGTCTACCCTTCACATTTTTATAGACTTTTGTAGGGTATTCAAATGTTGTGCACCCATATCTCCCTTGACAACTTGCTGAGACGACAGTTTAACCGTGACCAAGACCGGTGCAATCGGTGTCGAAACGTCGATAACAAAGGTAAATACATAAATATCGCGTTAGACCCGTTTAAACAAATCTTTAAGTATGTTTACAAAGCGCGAGAGTTTAAAATGTTATAATACAACAACATAATTAACAAATGAAAAACAGTGAGACATATTGATTTGTCACGAAACGGTTCCATCTCAGCATATGTGACCATTACTGCCAGCGCTGGTCTTCCGATAGGACGGTCGAGTGAATTTTCAGTGATATATAAGTATAGGAGGAAGTGATATATAAGTATAGAAGAAAAAAGAACAGCTGTGCTTAATGACATCTGTCAATTAGCTGTCATCTTAGCACAACTTACAACCTTAAAGCATGAAACTTGAATAGCCTCTACCTAACCTAACCTAAACCGTCTGTTAAAATCTGGTTATATATTTAACGGTGACCGGTTTCTAAGACAAGTTAGTGCAGCCCACCCTTAGCCCAGAACGTGGCTCTTGAATATTTTTAAGAAGGGAACTCACTAGAGACCAGCCACGTCTGGCGAAGTGGCACTTCCATGCCAGACAAGTATCTCTTATATAGTTTGTGATGTCAGACATCGATTTACATAACGCGCGACGGAATGAAATCTCGACACTAGGGAGTGAGGTGGCTTTAATTTAACGTCGCCAACAAACGAATCTCGTCTATCATATCCAATTTGCTCAGAAACTACTCGACCAGTTGAGTTGAAATTTAAATACTGACGTAAGTCGGAAACGCGAAGTCTAATCCCAACAAATCGCTCGTCTCGGTCGATATATTTAATACGTCTAAAGCGCAATTTAAAAAACAAATCTTAATAAATATTACCATTCTTCCTCAGGAATAACATATTCCTGAGGAAGAATGGTAATATTATATGGCAATTAGGCTAAAGTACTTGGTAATATTCAATTTCCCGCTCGTTACGAGTGCGTGTTTTTTTGTAACTTTTGTAACATTTCTCTACAACTTTTTCGGATGTAATATCTTCTATAGGGTAGTGCATAAATATTATAAATTTTATGTCTTGGTGAGAGCTGTTGAGGAGCTGAATGTATAACATTAACCTAAAATAAGTTACTTCAATTTGTACATCTATCTCTGTTTGTCTCTCCAAATAAATAAATAAAATAAAATAAACAAGGCCTAGATTTCCCTCTGGGATGGAAGTCTAGATGATAGTCGATTTCGTTAAACTAATATTCTACGTCAAAGTAGGCGTCGATCTCCTTTAGGATACAATCAGGAAAACACTAGGAGGACACATGCGTATCACATCACATCATAGTGTAGGTTCTACTGTTTTTCGAACGTTTGTATGCAGCTATCTAACTGCTTCAAGTTATATGTAGGTATTCTGTGGCGTCGCAGCAGACAGGTCACGGGAGGTCAGGCGGTTGCCAATCTGCTAGGAATTAATATCTACACTCATTAGAACGGCGGCGGTAATAGATTTAGTAGGTTTTAAAAAAGCTGTTCTATTGGTTGCAATCTTTTTTGAGATCATTGCCACTGTAGCCGAGCTGTAAAAAAATAAAATTTAAGCTGTTTATTTCAGTGAATTTTTTACATAATTTTATAAACACTTACTTAACTATTAATCTTAAATTACAAAAGATTTTTTAAGTTAAGGAGTTGCGGATATACAATTTTATTAATCAGTATACATTGTTGCTGTTAAAATATTCTTAGTTACCTAAGTCATAAGTAACTAAGAATATTTTAACAGCTTGATTTTTTTTAACAAATATAACTTAATGGAATTTCTGAATTTTTTGTCCTTTTTATTATTTTTTATTTGTAACACATACGAGGCCAATAACTCACATATGATTCATGTCTTTACGTGCAATTTCCGCTACTTAACGGAAAAATGTAGCTACGGCGTAGCACACATAGCGTTGCTTGGATTTGAATGGGTTAACATCGCCAAAATTGAATCTGATTACATGATTCATCCCAAAACGGCCTTAAGTCACGCTAGACTTGCCGGAAAGTTCCTCAGGGAACAATTAAACGCTGTGTCATATTAAGGTTTGACCACACCGCACTTCAAAATACGCTGCTATAAGAAGGATACAGTTTTTGAGTTAAAAAGATCACGCTTGATTCTCGTCAATGCGTTTTGAGCTGCAGTGTGGTCAAGCCTTTATTCAAACGGAAGTCGATTTACATCGATCGAGTCTAGAACACGATATTAAACTACAGTAAAAAATATTATTTTTACATTACCACAATCATAGTCATAGTCATAGTCATTTATTAATAATATTATCAATATTACATGTCATTGTTATAGTTCAATTATACAGTATTAATTATTATGTGTTAATTCAATTCTACAAATTACTGAAATCATAATCATAAGTAATAGGTATTATTATTAATCAAACTTCAACCTATTTATGCTTTTCTACGAAACCGCGGGCAGAAAGGAGCTAGTTTAAACGGAAGGTTCACCTCAAGGTGGCGATGATTCACGCTAAGGTAGTCTGAAAGCCCCGAGAAACAATTAGACGCCGTAATTGTCGCCAAATTAATATCACATTATTATTCACAAGCGAGATGAAAGCGGAAGGAACGGTTCGGTTCACGCATTTGCTAAATTATTTTCATAATATATTGAGTTGTGGTGGCTTTCACCGTGCAGGGGTATTTGATGCGTATCAAGGTTTTGGGGTTTCTGTGAGATGTCTTTGATTCAAGCCTTTGTTTATAACTGTACTATTTTCACGGCTTACAAACAGATAAGTTTCAGTTAATCTTTGAGTAGAGGACAATAAATAAAATAAATACATAAATGTTAGAGGACAATCTTACACAAATCGAACTAGCCCCACAGGAAGCTCAAGAAGGCTTGTGTTATGGGTACTAGACGACGATATATTTAATAGATATAAATACTTAAATACATAGAGAACATCTAAGACTCAGAAACAAATATTCATGCTGATCACACAAATATTTGCCCTGACCGGGATTCGAACCCAGGACCGTCAGCTTCACAGGCAGGTGCACTACCCACTAGGCTAAACCGGTCGACAGTAGAACAGAGTTTTAGTATTGCTAGTAGGTGTATTGGTATATGTCATAATATGTCTTATTTCCTCCCTAACCGCGTATGGGAAGTTATACAGGCTGAGCATTCGTTTACAGCGCAATAAACATAATAAACACGAGTAGATTGTCATGTTCTACTTTATGATTATGACGGTTTGTTACGAGTTGCTACTGTTACGATTTGCCGTATTATGAAATCACCGATAGCTGTGTTATATTTACGAGTACCTTCACTGGACTGGTACAACGACCCAAACTAACATAAGTCGGGTTCCGACATAGTGGCATGCCGCTTTGCTCGGTCCTGCGTAACTTCTCGCCTGCTTACGCCGGCTCCGAGCTCACGCAGAACCTTTTCCACAAAGCGATTCTTGGAGCGAAGGACAGGACGTCTTTCGGTCTGTCCGCTTTATTTTTTATTGGGAATGGCTTTGTTCTTGGTTAGCATCTAGTCTAAGGGTAAAAGCCGAAGATGGAGCACCCAAAAGATGCCCTTTCACTCGAGCTTTAAGGAGGTTCTGCTTGACCTGTCGATTTTCTCCCATCATCTAATATTGTTCTACATATTTGAATTGATCCATGAATTATAATATGTTTGAAACTCATGGGAGTTTTTCTATTTTGACCTGGTAATACCTGGAATCTCTTTACACCTCACTTTATTTAACGTTAATACAAAAAGCAACACCAATCCAACTCCTACTTGGTGGCACGTTCTAGCCGCTAAATAACACTCTGAAAACTAAATGTAGTAAGTGATAATGTAGCATATAGACATTTATTACCGTTTAACTTTGGTCAACAGTTAAAGCTCTCGTACGGATTGCTTTTAATTTCCGAGAGAGAAATTTTTAATGAAAAATGTTCAAGAAGTTTTATACGGTATTACGTTTCTAAAACAATTAAACTTGCAAGTGATACTCTACTGCCATGAATGTGTAATAGGTTTATCACTGACTTTTTTTAAAAAGAGTAATTAACTTTTTTTAAATACAAGGTTATTTGCAATTTGTTATTATTGCGAGATTTAGGAAAAAAACGTATCTGAACTTTTTAAGGAGCATTGAAACGTAGTTCTTAGTTGAATTATTCATTGATTTCGAAATTGTGAGATAAATCACTTTTAAACACAAAAGTAATATTTGAGCTCAACGCCACATACGATACCATATCTATTTATATGAATTATTATAAGCATTATATCGATATTGTGCGCAAGATATGGAGAAAATGCCTCAATATTACAAGTGGCATAATCCAATATATTCACGTCTACAAAATATTTTAGATATACGTAACTATTCTAAAATATTTTGTGGACGTCTACAAAATATTTTAGAATAGTTATCCCACATGGAGGCAATATCAATAAATCGTCATCTGATAGGCGTTTTTCACGTCAGCAGTCGGGAATCCAATTCGATTCGCGGTTCGTACGCTCAGCGGGCTGAAAACAAGTTTCACTTTGTCGCGTGAAATACGCCTAGGATGAAAATGACCACATGGTTGTAAAGCTTCGTACATACCTATTATCAAGCAATCGTCCGCCCCAATTTTATCGGCTTGTTGTGAATCTTCTCTATGCTGCTTCGACGACAAATTGATTTATTGTAGCCGACTTTTATAGTTACTTCTAAAAGCAACGTATTACTAAGCTCTGCGACGAAATTAGTCGTCTATCTCTGATTTCTTTATGTGCCTTCCTTGGTACAAACAAATACAACCAAGTATAAAAAATGGCAATATTTAAGCTTGTACAAATCTGGCTCTATTCCTAGAAACCCCGTACCTTAGCCCTAAGTCGCTAATGAAAAGCTACCTTTATTTGTTTGTTGTATTTCTTACTTAATGAACACGTGAGTTTATCAGAACTCACCCTAGGCTCGGCTGGCAACTAAGTCAGCCGACGACTGGCCACTTCTCTGTATTAGTAGCATGTCAGTTTTGCGTTTACATACTTGCTAACTAAGAACGAATGCTTTCCGTCTGAAATTTTGTCAGATGATTTGTCAGACATACATGGTATAGCATTCGGCCCTACTACCAAGCATATACAAGAGGGACGAATATGATATATTGAACATAAACGCGATCATGCTAGTTAAGGGGTTCCACGCGCTATTCATTGATTTCTGACGAGTTTTGAGTTGATACTGCCCCGTCAAAAATATAGATATAGTTATTGCAGAAACGGTTGTCGGTACTTCAACCCTTTAACTACATTTGCAAGAGATTTTGAAAAAAACCGTACTACTTATTTTTTATGATTTATTCAAACTTGGGCCAAATAACTATTTTTTTCGATACTACTAAGTTGTTTAAGCCTTATATATATGAATTGTACACGTAACTCTTCCTTAGTGACGTTTGTAACAACGTAAGAGAGATTTTTATTTTAAACTCATCTCTACAAAAGCTACGTCCAAAAAACTGTTTTTTTAGCCTAAAATTACCAAAGTTTGATATGATATATCTCGAAGACAGTGTGTCTTGAAGTAAATATATATGGTATAATATTTCGGTAAACCTCGTTGTTCTTAGTACGATAAGCCATAAAAAACACGATCGACAATTACAGATCGAAGGTCATTGCTGAGAGGTAGAAGCCCCTTAAGGACGCGTCGCTAATTAATCAGCTTATATGACTTGACTATGACTTTTAATGCCTCTATTGATACACTATTGGAATGGAACCTCATTCCCGGCCGTTTACCCGGTTCATCGCTCCCTTCAAGCATGACGCCTCGTGCTCTGCGAACTGACATGTTTCGTAATTAATTAATGTCATCCCTGATTTCACGATAAATGAGTTCATTTCGAGACATACTCGTAATATATTTTCTTGAAATATGAATAGCATGTTGTTATTCGAGATATATTCGTAGTACGTATACTACACGTAGGTAAAATTTGTTCACACGAGTCTATGTATTTACTTTTGTTATCGACGTTTCGACACGAGTTGTCCGGTCATGTTCGCGGTCGAACTGTTGTCTCAGCTACCCCACAAAAGTCGATAAAAATGTGAGGGGTAGACCCGAAAAAAGTTTCCGCTCGTTCAGATGTTTCTAATTGTTTAAGGCACGGCACATCCGTGCACAGATCCGAAGATTTATCCCGAAAGTTTTAGGTTTGGTATCACTGATCCCCAATTTGTCGATAAATTGAAACCGTCCTTCCTATTGAAATTTTTGGGTTGTTTTATGATTGAGATTTCATCGATTAGATTGAAATCCATTAAAAATTGAGGTTCTTCTATTCTTCGGTTCCTTGTGGTGAATTTAAAATATGTCGTGGGTCTTAATGTAATATGTCCCCGGCGCGCCATAGGGATATCGACACTTTCGTGTCTCTTCCTTTCAAAATCGCAATAACAGAGGGATGAAGCAAAAAGACGGATGGGCAAGAGACCGGATGGAATATCTTTGATTCCGTGGAAGATGGGACGTGTACTAGTGTAGGATACCACATACGTGGACACGTTAGCGCCTTCCCATCTCCACGGGACTTCCGTCAGAGCGGGTACGGCTACAGAGGCGGCCGAAAAGGCTAAGATAAATAAATATTAGGGCTCTCGGCACCGAATACAACTTTGTTCCGTTCGATGTCGAGACCCTCGGTGCCCCTTATTATAGATTACTTATTTTTGTTTAGTTTATAGGCCTTTTATCCTGTAAATATTTATTTTAATATTATGTAATAATTCCATATATTTTCCTTTGTAAACTTCGAAGACAAGGTGGGGAACGATATTTTTAACATTTTACTTCATAAATCGAAAATAACTAGGGGTAAAACAAATTAAAAACTGTTTTAGAAAATCTTTTGTAAACAGCGAAATGCTAAAACACTGTATTTACCAGTATCATAAAAAGCGAGTAGATAAGTTGAAGAACCGAGAACCGGATTGTAGTGTGATGTGGCCGATAGGCTAGCAAAATCTATAACTGCTATATCACATTCTCTCCATCTTTAAACCTACAATTGTAAAATGTGGCACTGGAATTCACTTTCATGTACTCTACCTACCCCTTGTGGAAATACAGGCGTATGTTGTACAAATACAAAAACAAAATTTTATGCGCAACAACAGATTAAATATAAAATATCAAATAGGTGCCCTAGTAAAAATGTATTTATGTCGGCAATTATACTTAATTAAAATTTTAAGGGTCTGCATTAGTAAGATTTCAATCATAATATCATATTGTGTATAATATTTTTGAGTATAATTTAATTTAGGTTCACATTAATTTATATAACTTTATGTTAGGCATTATATGTACTTTCATATTGTGAGTGGTAGGTTGAAGAATTCTTCATAGCTGTAGAACAGTTCTGTCATAAGGTATTTCTTCAATCTACATCTAAATCCGGCGGGAGCAGCTGCATCCGTAATCACATCGGGTAGTCGATAACAGCTGGTCCTACATAATAGAGTGAACTATTTGACTTAGCGAATGTTAGGTACGCAGGTTGAAAATGACTGTAAACTTGATTTTTGAGTGAAAATATTAGAGAGTGCTCGCGTGTGGCGCATGGAGTTATTGAGATATGGAATGAATCGGCAAACAATTATAGGTTAAGCATACACGCCAGCGCCCTCTGGCACTTTATTTAACTCAATAGTTAATTGTAGTACAGTAGATGGAGTTAGTATGCACAATATTAGCTTACATTATATATTTTTATTTTAACATTATTATATGCACGACTATTTCTATGTTGGGGTAGCCAGAGGCAACTGAATAGTATTTTATTATGGTAAACAGAAGTCTCAAGCTATCTTATTCTATGTATAAACTTATATTAAACAACTTAAATTATACCTAATTAGTTATATGGACATTGTGTCGCCTACAGCGAGTCTGTGTGGCTCCGCGACCAGTCTACCAGTCTATTCTGGTGTTTTTTGCCACGTAGCGGGTAATTGGTGCTCACGTCTTTACATTTGAACGCATCTATGTTATCATGCGTGAACACTGCCGCGCTATAGAGAAATAAGCACGGTAGTGACAATATCTGGAGCTCTCTGAAAAGCTCCCTCGCTTATTTAGAAACATATATCAAAACTGCATTTTATCTACAAGAGTGCAAAGAATATTTGAAATCTGAACATGGTATTAGTTATTTTTTTAAACATAATAATATGTGGACTGGCCCAGACAGCAATTTTCGCCCATCTAATAATCAGCTAATAGTTTTCCTGACTGTATATAAGATTGCTTTCTAATGAGATGAATATAATTGATTCTCTAATGGAGTATTTTCCTCGCTTTAGTGAGGTGAAAATATTTGTGTGACACACGGTTACAAAGTTATTTAACGTCTCGTGTGTTGCAACACTCGATACGTTCAGGATTCTATTTTCGAACGACTCGCTTCGCTCAGGATTTTATATTCTAACTACTAGCTTCGCTCGTTCAACCATAGAATCCATTCGCTAGCTCGTGTTTCAATTCTACACTCACGGATGAAACACGACTTTGCACTTTTGTAAAGCAAATAACTATTAAATACAAACACACATAGGGTCACAGCCTAGTTGGTAGTGACCCTGCCTACGAAGCTGGAGGTCCCGGGTTCGAATCCCGGTCAGGGCATTTATTTGTGTGACGAACGCGAATATTTGTTTCTGAGTCTTGGATGTTTTCTATGTATTTAGTAAGTATATATATCGTCGCCTAGTACCCATAGTATAGTCGCCATCAAATATATCTGTACTCTTCAGGGTGCTCAAAAATATCTGAACATGCATTTTAACGCCTTCACAATAGAGTCGTGTTCAGATATTTGTGAGCACCTTGTTCGCTCCGATATATTTGATGGCGACTGTACAAGCTTTGCTTAGTTTGGGACTAGGTCGAGTTGTATATAATAAGATTGTCCACAAATATTTATTTATTTATTTACAATTTAGGACCCTGAAACGCTGAAATGTTCTTTGCTTAGCCAAGCACCCGCACAACAAATTATTCGCCCTTGTTTGTTAATCTTTTCTTAAGTACTCAGCTATAGTTGATACGACGCAATCAGTTACGGTTGCTTAATTATAAACCTTAATCAAAATGAATTAGAGTTATTTTTTGTTGGTGACTAATTATCAGAATATGACCTTAGATTGCTGCAAGTACGCCCTTGTGGTAACATTGGGCTGCGGTTACAAGCGTGACAAAGTCTGAAAATAGATTTTAGCGAGTGAAATCATGTTCTAAATGTGAATAATAACCCATTTATTATTCAGGCGGGGTTATGTGAAATAGAAATAGTTCACAAAAAGTTTCAATAAAATATAGATAGAATCGAACTGGACGATGTTAGTTTAATTTCACTTTCAAAGAAATATAGGTAGTACCATCAAAGTTGGGGCCACGCACAAATGACAATGGGATTTTGAAATTACTATTCTTTTTCGTACCGATAACAAGTTCAACAGTGAATTGCAAGATATACCAAAAGGTTTGATTAAACTATTTTGTTATTTATTATTTACAACGAATACAAAAATACATCGAGCTCAAACAGAACAGAAAATAAAATCTTTAGATCTATTTTATTTAAGTATTTGTCGATAACGATTCAACTAGTTTTATTTAAATAAATGAGTTTTATGAGTAATTATTTTTTGTATGTTTTTTTTTTTTTTTCTGCTGTTTTATACATATTAAAAAAAATCAAACAAAGTGTTTTTATTCACTCATTCAATTCATTTATTCACTTTTTGTGCAATCAGTACTTCATGTAGCTGAGTGTGCAATCATTCACCTCAACTCTAGAGAAACTGCCTATAATCTAAACTCGAATTTATTGAACTACCCAACTTGTCACCACATTATGTAGTGTTCCTAAATAAATGAAATCTTATGTAACTATCTTCTACCTGTATCAGGCCTATTCCTCTTGCCACTGTGGCTAAACTCGGCTCTGACACACTATCGCGCTAGGAACGGTAGAGCACTTACTATGCATGCGAGCGCGATGCCATACGATCGATATACGATTAGCAAGATAAGCGAACATGTTTTATAATGTAATTGTATATGGAGATAAATAAACTAACTAACTAACATGATTGGCTGTCAAACGTCGGTTTTTTTAGAAGAATATCTTCTGTACGTAAGTATTATTAATTATTCTGTGCCTGTATGTATGTATATTGGTGTCTTGTAAATTGTATAGGTATAGGTATACATAAATAATAAATAAAACTGCCTCCAAAAAACACTAAAAATTAAAAAATAATTGCCTTACTTGTAACATACGCTTCTTATTGAATAATGTAGACGTACCTATTGTAATTTTTGTAGTCGGTGCCATTTCATCAACTTTAGACAGTTTCTTTGGACTTGAGTTCCGTTGCTTACCTTCCGACTTCATTTACCAGATCAGGTTGATGATGACATGACATCAGGACCGAATCTTGATCGAAATATCTTAATACCACCCATGAAACACTAGTTAGTTGAGTTTTGGATGCCCATCCGTAGTCTTCTTCATCAGTTCTCGTTCACCAAATGTTATTTGATGAATGCAAATGCTTGATTTATTACCGAAAATACTAAAATCGCTATGTTTCCCTTGAATTTTTGAGGAGTACATCCGAACTAGATTCTGGTAACAACGGCACCAACCTTGAAGCATATGATTTCAAACAAAGAAAAAAGAAAATTAATCGGTTCATAAACGACGGAGTTCTGAGGTAACACACATTAAAAAAAAGAGAATGAACGTAACCGAATTGAGAACCTCCTTTTTTTGAAGTCGGTTAAAAAGGAACTTTGTTCAACAATGTTTAATTTAATGTTATAAAATACGTTTATGAAATATATATGCGGTGTTAAATTGTTTTGCGTCAGCCATTATCAGCTAATCAGTGAGCACCACACGACCGAGACGAGCAATAAACGCATAATTGGAATCACTCGCATGACATGAGGCTTCACATGTCACATTGTATGTCAGTGACAACAATACGAACTGCCGCAATATTTATAAATTTTAAGTCTAGGTTTTATAATCATACTCTTATCGGTATTGATCCTTTTCACAGTTCACTCTCTAGTCTTAAAATGTTAGTCAAACACAAACTATTTTAGTTCATCCATGCTTAATAATAATTAAGGTACCAACTTGTATGTAAATTTTCAGCCTATTCGTCATGTCTAAGCCACAATTATTCTAAATTATTAACTAAAATGGAGTTAAAATGTGTTCCTGTCTTCGACTCTTCTAGTGATTGACACTACAGAATACAGAATTTATTGGTACAAAATAAGCATTTTTTACAGGTGAGCTATGAGATTGCACTAGCATTTGTTATGATTTCTAGGTCCCACTTCTCTTTTATTTAAAAATGTACTTGAGACAGATATTAATACTGCGACGAGGACCGGTTCAATTTAGTTTAGTTTTTATCAGTCATAATATGTATTGTTTAACAATTTGTTTGGAAGAATGAACCTCCAGGTCTTTGTGTTAATGTTTCTAAGTACACTACGTATATAACATTTGTAACTTGAATATTAGAATTACGATTTGAAACGGGATATTTACCATGTATATTTGTCGGGTATTGATACTGTGAGTGTTGTGTGTCGTGACCGTAATCGAGTTTCAAGTGACAAGGCGGACGGTGGTAGTGACGGTGACACTGTGGGAATAAGACGAACCAGGAAGAGGGTAGATCGCTATGGTGTGTGGGTAGACCACAACTAAAACTTGCAGCACGTCAGTTAATCCTTGATAATGGCGCTTGCAACAGTGCCGAAATATCGGGAACTCAAAAATACAAATATACATGGTAAATATCCCGTTTCAAATCGTAATTCTAATGTAAATGACCATGTAAGCTTGAAATCTTAACTTGAATATGCTACTGTTTGTGTTCTAAATATATTTTTTTTAATTAACCCATTTCAATCAATCAATCAATCAATCAAATCATTTATTTGCAGTAGAACAGCGAGATTAGGTAGATTTAGCGCTAATATCCTTGGTAATAGTCGTAGTGTTGGCCGTAGGAAGAAATGGTTGTTGCGCAATATCCGATAATGGGCGAAAATCACGTGCGGCGGAGTTTTGCAACCCTGCGAAAACTGAAAGCAATAATGCGGATCTCTTCACTAGTTGAAGAGGCACCATAAGATGAAGATCCTTTGTGTTTTTATCTTAAGAACGCGGGTTAGCCTTAGTTGTAGTTGTGACACATATAGGTAGTGCCACCAGAGTTGAGGTCACGCATACAACAACATAGAATAGAATAGAATAGAATACATTGACCTACAAAAGACCTGTAGTACTTTACGGACACGAAACTTTTTAGTGGCAAATTTTATTTTATTTTTAAAGGTACAACTCTAAAAAAACTCAGACGAAACGTTAACAAAGCAAACGGCTATACATTTCACGTAACATTGACAAATACGCCAGGTTTTTCATAACCGGGCCCGCCAGAGCGGAGAATTTATGGCGCGTAAAGTAGCCATACATAAGAGCAATAATCCTTGCCAAGACCCGGTTGTCTGGATACAGTTGGGGGACAGTAAACTCAATAATCCATTTGCATCATTATTAAGCTTTATGATCATTTTCATTTTGAGTAGTGCCTACCCCCCTATTACCAGCTAAACGGTGGCTACTGTCCATTGTATTAGTCTAATGAATTGAAGTTAAAAGGAAAGTTTTCAAAATTAAGTAGACATTACATGTTTAACAAGTAATAGCCAAACTTTATTATTTTTTTAGATAATTTTGTGTTCGAATTGTACATGTTTCTCGGTTTGCCTATTCATCTTAATCTCCACTCAATTGCTCAAAGGTTAGTTGGAAGAAATCCCTTACAGGGATAAGCTCGCCTTTGTACATATATGTCAACTGTTCTTGTAATTTATGTTATGTTTTACTCATGTACAATAAAGAATTTTACATACATAATTACATACATACTTAATAAATGTTTTTAAAAAAGCAAACTTTCGTACAGTTTCCATTGATTACTTAGATAATGTTATTAATTGTGTCAATTACATAGTAAGTAATATTATGTTTGCGAACTTTTAAGTCCGCTTAATGTAACTGGTGGACAACTATGGAACTGTACATTGCGCGTGCGAACCATGATGGAACACGCAGGTAAATAACTCCCCTAGTTTTTCGATATCGCAGTATTATCGCTATTACAAACATTAAAACAATGTTTTATGTCACATATCTAATGATCCATTTTATAACATACTTGTATTATGTACAAAAAAGTAAAATATTTATTGGAATCTGGTGATTTGGTTTCGGAATATTACGCCTTACAAATAAATCTACCAACTCACAACTGTCACATCCGTGCGTGCCAAAGTTTCAGTAATCGACACAGACATTGATTGATTCTTCTGCATGTGGAATCTGTGGTAGTGACTGAATAAATACGGCCACTCGGGGTTGGGGTCACAGAGCCCATAACTTACGAACGCGGCTGCCACTAACCCTACAGAGGGGCTACTCCGAAATTCGAAATCCGAACTTCACATCGTGCCGTCCCTTTCACTCATATAGTGAACATAACGAGGGTGGAAGGGACGGCACGATACGAAGTTCGGATTTCGAAGTTCGTAGTACAGGCCCTGGAGTTGTTAGGGTTAGGCTCGACGCATGCGACCTTAGGCCGCTAGTTCAGTCGATTTGATATTTGATATGCACGTTTCCAAAGATTCACTAATATCCCAGCAACCTTATGGCGGTAACAATAAAGTAGTGTTCACATCTCTTTATCCGTACATATATTTTCAACAGGCGGCATGAGCCTGGCATTATCAGAATTCAAACATTTTTTTAAAACTTGACTGTGGCTTTATAGACGGGCCTAATAAAGTAATAGGATTGCGCAGTTGGAGGGTAGCCTGGGGAAAATCCAGGGGAAACCTCTGACACGACCACGCGGGTGGTTTTGAACACTGGAATAATCTAAGAGTTTGCGCTCCAGTGAGATTGGTTGAGCGGTTTCAACCGAATCTGAGGTATGAATGGAATCGAGCTGCTGGGAGTTTTGTCGCTGCTTCACTAAATCTAGCCTAGCTGAATTCAAACATGTCAGAGTAGCTTAAGGAATGATTATGTATAACAAACATATGGCGAAGGAACAGCCGCTGTAGCCGAGCGGTAAGTCACACGACTGACGAACCCCGGCTCGAACACTCTACTCTTCGGGTTTTACAGCTAACAGTTTGGATCGAGTCGATGGGCACTATGTCGATGAATACTCTATTTGGGCCAGCTAGTCTCTGTCAGGAACAGCAGGACCATGAAATCGAAAGACAGATCGATAACGCCTGGAAGAGCTACTGGTCTATGAAAGATCTGATGAAGGGAAAATTTCCAGTATGTCTAAAACGGAAGCTCATCGACATGTGTATTCTGCCCATCTTGACCCATGGAGCTCAGTCCTGGTCGCTGATCGAAAACCATGAGTCCAAATTCAAGGTTTGCCAGCGTGGGATGAAACGCATTTTGGGTATCAAGAGAACTGATAGTCCGGAATAGCACGCTGCGCTCCTTAACAAAAACAGCAGATGTGGGCAAGAAGACCGCCTTGCTCAATTGGAACTGGGCCGGCTGCAGAGGTGGGCTCATTTGGCTACTTGGTGGTCGCCAAAGGATGGATACAGGCGACGAGGCGGGCCCAGGCGAAGATGGCGGGATGACTTGGACGCGTTTGGAAATGATTGGCCAGAGATTGCGGAAGATAGAGATGTGTGAAAATCATGGGGGAGAGCCTTTGCCCAGCAGTGAGACACTTGATCAGGCTATTTTTTTTTTTGGATCGAACCTTCAATTCCTGAAATTTAGCCTTCTAAATCTAAATCAATATTACACGCAAGGTTGTTCACTTATATTCTGGTGTAATATTGATTTAGAAGGCCCACACCTTGGCTACCAACCAAACCAAGGCACCAACCTTACAATCATTTTATGTAACGAGGAGAAAGAAATAAATAAAATATTTTCATTATTTTCATTATAACACGAATACCATCCTCCAAGGGGTTGGATTGCACATTTGTCTCAATATTAGCTTGGAGGCAATGCACCGATCCTATGGGACCGAAGAATCGACGAATAATCTTATTACGGCGCATATTCCAACTGAAACGTGGCTCTACCCCTGGGATAGATGCTGGCCAAAAGAAAATCCATTCGACATAAAAAAAACTCACTGAGAGTTGAGGGCTTGGAAAAGTTGGTAACATACATGGCAAATGAGCTCGAGCCTCTCCTATTAGATGGATAGATCAACTGAAGGAATCATCTTCCTCCAAGGACTACTCCATCTTGAAGGAGGCGATCAATAGAAGTCTTTGGAAGCAAATCATAATTGTACTCCAAGTGTAAATATAATAAATAAATAAATATTAGAGGACAATCTTACACAAATCGAACTAGCCCCACAGTAAGCTCAAGAAGGCTTGTGTTATGGGTACTAGACGACGATATATTTAATAGATATAAATACTTAAATACATAGAAAATATCTAAGACTCAGAAACAAATATTCATGCTCATCACACAAATATTTGCCCTGACCGGGATTCGAACCCAGGACCGTCAGCTTCACAGGCAGGTGCACTACCCACTAGGCTAAACCGGTCGTCAAATACATATACATTTATATAAAACTCCCGTGAGTGCTTCACTTCTTTAAGGTCGAGTCTGGCTCGACATGTTTTGGAGCAATACGTAGCCTTTATTTTTGAACCTGACTGTGGCTTTATAGGCCGGGCCCAATAACTACGAAACGTGGTCCTTAATTATGAAAACTAGCCGCAGTGTGCAGTACTAGACGCGCGGCCGTCGCGGCTAATAGTTCTCATGATTAAGGGCCACGTATTGGTCCGAAACATGATTCAGATTCAGATTCAGATTCATTCATTTCATAGATGTAAATTACAATATAAATTTGCATTCATGTCAAAAGTATACGAATTCACATCATGATCGTCAATTAAGATATAAATAATAATAATGGAATAGGATTAACGTACTAAGTGTGTGTGGTCATACTTTTGAATGTGACTAGATAAAGTTTGAATGTGGCAAAATTGAAAAAATTAACACAGTACTTTTAAGATACGATATTGTTATTGTTACTAACCCATTATGGATCATAAGGTCTGAAATTAAAGCATTTTATTTATTTATTTTTTTTAATTTATTTTTTTATTATTTTTTAAACATATTCACAGAGTAAGGATCGTCATAACATAATTGGACACACAGAAAATATAAATAAAATACAAATGGAATTTAAGACAACAATTTGGTGGCAATTAAATAAATGGTTAATTCGAATGTAATTACACAATTACACCGAGCTATACTCGACCTTAAATATATGAGTGACCTGTTTATTATATTTCATATACATTTATATCTACAACTTGTGTAGGCTTTAAAATCTGTGTAGTGTGGACTCGTATTAAATTAGTTGGAGAAAACCATAAAATATATACTTAATCTAAAACTAGGAGATTCAGACGGTTTATACCCATTTTATTAAAGCAATACGTAGTAAACTGCGCTTATGCAGCTTAAATGAAGCTGTACCCACTGTTGTGACAATGAATAAATTAGGTTTTATCGAATTCTCGATGCCACATACGCTTTTATAGGCAATTTGGAATAGTGCCTTATAGTTTATTTAAGACCTTAACTCGTTTATGCGAAATTAAGACTTAACAGGTAAGAGATATGGTCGAAGTTGCGATGAGATATACTTTATTGCAGGGTGTTTTATTCTGAAGTCGGTTTGTATGATTACATGACCGCTAATGTATTTTCATGAAGTATGTTAACCTCTGAAATGAGTAAGAATAATTATGTTCTTACTCTTATTCGCATGTTCGCGGACGCGCACATGGGCGGTTTCCACGCGACGCTGCGCAAGCGCTGCGCTGCGACGCTGCGTAGGGTGCGCGCCAGCCGCCACGGTCTCCTGAGCGTTGTGGCGGATAGGTGGGACAGGGGCCTACTGAGGCACTGGTCCTCCATACATTTAAGTTTAAGTACTAACATAATTATTTAAGTCTTTTTTGTTACTTACAATTCTATGGATCATTTACCTGATGTTATCCGAAATAAATGCATTTTTTTTATATTTTTTTTTATTCATTTCAGAGGTTTAGCCTGCTTGGGATTACCTCATAAAATATACGCCAAGTGTATATTTTTCCTAAAATGCACTTGTTTTCTGTCTCTATTATCAGAATGTAGTGTTAAGGTACCACCGAAATGATCTGATTATTTCGGTGGTATCATAACACTACATTATCACCGAACTTACATAAGTATGTCCAATTTCAGGTCAATCGATTGTGGATTCAGTTGTAACATACATAACTTAGTAATTAACAGGGCAAGTTAAACGAAATATTGCAAAAAAGAAATATTTCCCAAATAAATAAAATTACTTACATATTATAGTTAAACGGTCAAGGCGAAATTTCAGCAAGCGTTGCGAATACCAGTATATAAATATGTGTACTTATGCACTCTATTCCTTTGATAAGGTGCAAAAATGGGTATATATATTATTAAACCTGACTGGCCATCGATAAAGAGGGACCGTTTGCTCGAGGAGGACACAAAAATAAATTAATTACAAGTATTTTGTGACGTTTGTTACAAAATATAGCGATAAAATACCTTGGCCACATAAGGGCACATTTTAACTCTCTAATACAGTAAATTGCCAAATAAATCTACTAAAAAGACTTTTCATGATAAACGCGAAGTTACGAACGAAGAATAAATTTAGACACGAATTCTATACTATGTTAAGGATGTCGGCCTATCCACGTACTAAATTCAATAGCAAGCAATTCAGATAAAGGTAATGACGTATTAACCAGATTGTGAAGCGCTGATTTTATAAAAACGACTTGATCTAATTGGGTAAAGAAGAAAATATATGCCTGCGTAGACACATAAAACATTATGGAGGGATGTAAGAGAAGGGGTAGGCCAAGAAAAAAGTGGATGGACGGCGTGAGGGACGATATGGAGAGGAAGGATGCAAGTGATGAGATGTCGGGCGATAGACGAGAAGTATAGAAGAAGAAAATCTGCAGTGCCGTGCAAAAATAACCTGGGGTACGTATTGTTTTTTTTTATACCACACTTGTGGTAAGCAAGCGTATGGTCCACCTGATGAGAGAGACAGACGCCCGCAACTCCAAAGGAGTCACGTGCGCGTTACAGACCCCGTTATAAAATCTGAGGATGCACTATGTTGACAGCAGAAGGGACAAATTTAGGTCCGTCGCTCTCAACACAGTGCATCCGCGGGAGCATTGGCAACCCTGCTCACCTCCAGGAACACAACACTACATACCTGTATAGTAAATAATGTTACTATACAGTGCTGTGGTCTTCTGCAAGGCGAAGGTACTTCCCTAGTTGGGCTGGTCCAAATTCGAGCAAGATGACATATTGTCGTGACCTAACCTCTCTGAAAAGGGTAAGCGATGATGGCACACAAAATAAAATTCTTGTCTCAAAAATGGTTAGTGCTTTTACGCCCCCTCGACCTTTTCTATACCCAAAGACACGATTTTATACTTGCATATTGCATTAAATCTGGGTGTAAAAGCAAGTGCAACTATTTACTTTATGACTCACATCACAGTATCACTTTATTTTATGTCAGACTATCGCGTTGCGTCGCATGCGAGCCATTAAACGCAGCGGGAACATATTTGAACGCATTTAACACACTTCCACAATATACTACATAACTTACAGCACTAAAAAGACCTTTGCTGTAAGAGTATAGAGTCTAAAATTGGTTGGCCAACGCCTATTTAGCTGGCCGTCTAAGACCGATCCAATTTATGTTAAAAGCAAATAAGCCGAAGCAATATTGGCTCCTTTTGACGTACCTAATCAAGTTAGAATACTGGCAGTTTTATTTTATGTTTTCGTTAATGGAACTGATTTCGGAGAAAAGACGTTGAAACTTATTTAAATAAAAATAAATGAGCAAATTCTTGGGGACAAGAAAAACTCACTTTGTTAAAAGAAAAATTTAACAAAGGAATATACTTAATCGCATATCAAAAAATACTGACTGCGTATGAAAAAACACTGATTAACACAACAAAAATATTAATAATTAAATATTAAAGGCAAGGCCCCTATTCAGAGATCTGACGAATTAATGAAGTTTGAGCTTCCAGTGTGAAGAAGTAATGTAGAATTACAGCACACAGAAAATACTGTAGACTAAAAATAAACAAAGACATAAAATAACTGAACAAAAATATTTAAAAGTACCTTGGTAACTCTGTCAAAAAATTCTAAATGTCATAGTAAAATTAAACTTTCATGCTGCAGATTTCATAATTATCAACGAAAGTGATAAATTTTACAAAAACGATAATAGCTTTATTATGGTGATAACAAAATAACCGGATAGATTTTTTATAAGGAACCCAGTGTTCCAAAAAACCGTTAAAATGCACTAACTACTATTTACAAAATTAAGTGCTTCCGTAGAGAGCGGGATGGTTAATTGCAAACTCAGTCGTGTTAGAGGGGGTCATTTGCAATGGAATGGCTTTGTCTTAACAACGAGCGCACATTGACGTGCAATTTCAGCTTGCAAATAAGCAGTTTTAGGTTGGCAGGTTTTTATTTATGTGCCTTTAAGGAATAGGTACTTGCATTTAACAAATAGTATCAGCTCGAAATGTTTTCATTTTCAATTTGGCTTTTTTCATGGACAATCTTATCTATCCATATTACTCATGCACAAAGCAAAGAATCGTAGTTTATTTAGGTATTATGAAGAACTAGGTAACAATATTTAGTTTAAAAACATTATTGAGGCCTCGGAGAAAAAACCTGTCTTTAAACAAAATTTGGTATTTCTAAAGTATTTATTATTGGTATGCTGTGGGCCTTCTATGCCACCTCGACCAGTTTTTTGATATGGCAGCCCTTAAAGTTCTTTGCTTGCCTTCAGAAAATTCCAGATTTCTTGAGTAAGAATGTTTTTATAAAATTGGTTTTACTATACAGCAACAAGCGAAACTGTATGAGCAGTCATAACTCATATAATCCAGCATGATAACACATCTTGCAACAATCAACACAAGAGCCTTATTTTATTCTACACGAAATTTCCATTCCACGGTAACGATACTTTAATAAACTTATTTAAAGTTTTAGTGCAATAATTTTAAACATTTTAAAATTATACTACCGATTAACGTTGTTAAGGTTACGATACAATTTTAATCGTAGAGATAAGTCACAGCATGTATGTTCAATCACGTTAAATGTACAGAGACCATCAAACATATCTCATACTCTTCAGGATCACCAAAAACATGAACATGGACTCTCCTCTCCTTAATAATTAAGTCGTTTTTCAAATTTGTGAGCACCTTTTTCGACGTCCCTGAACTTCCTTCCGTAAATCCACGTGAATACCAGTTCCATAAATAAAAATTCACCCCATTTTATAATCGAAAATCAACATACTTAATACGCCAAACGATTTTGCTAAAGTATCATTCGGTATTATCACAGAAATTACCTACTAAGATTTTTTCCCGAGCGATACCAATATGACTTGACCTTGCATTTGTTTTCACTATACATGGACGATACGACTCAAGTTATATTGGATGGATAAAACCCTTAAAATATTTTAATGGCGTCCTTATAAAACGTCCACCCTCGTCAAGCGCATTCGGGTTTAATCATATTAGAATCATGCATTCCTTTTTCTGGTAATTTATTAAAGATGCTATGGCTGTTTCTATAAATATGTAATTGGGCTCATTTAAAAAAAAAGTTTAAAAACGTGGACAGAGTGCTCTACTAAAACAGAAATAGATTGTGGAGTATAAAAATGTACTTACGAACATATATCTGATCAGATTTGGACCACACCGAAAGTCAAAGTCTGGAAGAGCAACCATCTGACATTTAGTTTAATTTACCATTTCATTAGAAATAAAGTACCTAACAACCTAGGTAATTAAAAGGTTGAACTGTTATTAAACATTTAATCCTAATATCCTAATCCTAGTAATATTATAAACGTGAAAGTTTGTGCGGATGGATGTACGTTCCGGTTAATCTCAAAAACTATTGAACGGATCTCTATGAAACTTTCCAGTATTGTAGCTTAGACATCAGAATAGGACATAGGATACCTTTTATCCGGGGGTAACACCGCTGCTAGTGTAAATATATTCATGAACTTTAGGTACTCGCTACATATTGGAAGGAAAAATGTGTAGTTTAATGTCAGATAAAAATGAAATAAACTTTGCGCTCCACTCTTAATTATAATAAAATAAGTTTAATCAATTAAATATGTAAACTTAATATATTGGGTACCATGCCGCAAGCAGAGTTACTGGAAGGCATATTATTCTTATAATTGTTTTTTTTTCTTTTTATATTATTTTAGCATTTAGTTAGGTATATTTTAGGATACTTTTTATTTATTTTGTTTTTCTTGTATATAATAATAGCCATTACAAGTGTATTACTGTAAATAAAACCAGACGTAATAAGTACCTAAAAAAAATGTAAACTTAATACTAAAAACTTATTGTTATATAACTAAATAAATCAAACATTTATTCTGCAAATAGGCCACAAGGGCACTTTTTACATGTCAAAATATTAATAAAATTCATGTTGTAAATAAGCATTTACAACATGCATTTAGATATCTACATAACATTAATACTTACTTGCTAAAAATAAATGGTTAATATAAATTATTTTGTGTGTTGCGCGGACGAGCAAACCTAATTTTCATATCAGATGCAGCGAGCGAGCATTTTTTCGTGGCCACCGGCCGCGCGCTTGCGCCAGTATACTTTGTTGCTAGGTACGCTGCTGTGCGCACGCTGCTTGTATGTAAATAATTTAACTTGCTCCGCTGTACGCTTGCGCTAACGCTTGTTATTTAATTAGTGTGCTTGTGGCTTTCTTCTCTGTGCTTTTGGACATTACGTGGTAAAACTTATAAACTTTCTCCTTGTGTGTACCGTGTTTTCGTACAATTAAATTGTGTTGGTTATTATCTCGATCGTTTGATTCATGGAAAAGGAAGAGTCAGGACCCATCAACTAACTGGGTCATACTTAGTTGAAAAACAAAAGTCGTCCCTCCTGTGTTCAATGGTTAATGGCTCATGTGCATGTTAGCTAGGTTTTTATTACAGGGAATAATAGAAACGGATACACTGTTTATGCGGGTTACTGGTCCAATCCAAAATTAAGCTTTGTAGCCCTTAACAGAAAAGACGCGAATCTAAATCCGTGTATGACCCAACTATGTATCGCATGTATTTGTATAGGGTTACAAAATTGCTTATACAGTTCGTATATCACTGAAACGTGACTGTAATTATACTTTGGAGGACAATTTCTCCCAATAGAATAGAATAGGTTGAGATTGGGCAGCAAAAAAAGTACTTGCCTGTTATTTTAGACTACTCTCTAACATAAAGAAATCAAATTTGAGCCGGGCAGTTGGGTACCTTTCCTTGTTAATAATAGTTCTCGTGGAATAAACAAAACAAAAAGCAAAATTACCTTTTTCCTTGACGATACATAGTTATTTTAAAAGGAATGGACATTTATTTTTATTAACACGGAAGTAATAAATAGAAGCTACTCATAAATTGGTTAAGTCATCAAGGATGTAACAGTAACGACATATACACGATTGTAATAGTAATAAATTAATCGGAACGAGACATTTTCATTATTAGTAGCGACATTCTTGGCATTTTCTACAAAAATTAAGATTGGTAAGTTGATAACTTACATGCAAAGATATCGACGAAACTATTCAATACACACTTCTAATTTTCCACTCTTACTTAAAAAAATTAATATGAAGCTGGTATGACATTAGAAAATACATATAGATGATTTATACCGGATCACCTAATTTCAAAACCCCTCATCTCCCGAGCCCAGAGATTTTGGACGATATATTTATTCATAAAAAATGACCGCAGTAGACAATTGATTAAAAAGGTAATTCATAATTACTTAAAACAAAAATAAAAATCATGGCGTACTTCTGAGCAACTTTTTTAATTAAAAATATGAGGCGGCCAGGAAATAACCAATTAACAATGCCGGCAGTTCTTATAACTATGAGATGACAAATTTAACTGCATCTGAAGCGTTCTTTAACTTCAAAACTATTTCTATATTTGAAATTCTAAATTAGTTTCTTAATTTAAATGTCACGACGCACTGCGGTGGTTTTATTATTCACTTTTAACTTTTTTTTTGATGTTTATGGTGTGTGTGTGTGTGTTAATATAATGATAAACTACACACATTCTATTAGCACTCTATGATGGGCCCTGTAACCTACTACCACAAATATGAATACTACATAGTTATAATAAAATCGATTATTGTTATGCTGGTCGTTGCCAACGGATTCCGAACTCATTTTAGCGGAATTAGTTATCATATTTGTGTATATAAAAATTGGTAAACTGTACATTTTTAATATTATATTATTTGTATAGATAAAAAAGTTAAAGGGTACATTTTAAATATCTATGACCTACATAAGATGTATGAATGAATCTGACGTTAGTAATTTTGTATTTGAGTCTGCAGTTTTATTTGATGGAATATTGAGTGCTGTTCTAGTTAAGTTAGTTAAACCTGAATAAGGACATATTAGAAAAAGATATGTAGATGTAAGTACTTATTATTATTGACTGCCTATTTTTACATACATAATATACTTTCGGCAACTGTGTCGCCTGAGCATAAGCACTAAAAATGTAAACCCCATTTTTCTGTTTTCAGACAGCAACCACTGCTGTCTCTTCATTATTCTAGTTAGTACTCACTGTTTAAATTTTATCAGGAACCATTTACTCGGAAATATCTTATATTCACATTATCATTTACGGTTATCAACGTAGTTTTCTTTTTTAACACCTTGTTATGATTATTAGGTACGCCACTAAATGTTTTTTGCAATTTCTTCGTGTTATTTCCTCACATTGTTTGAAAAAAGCACAATTACTTTGTAAACCGGGATCGCCTGACTTGGCTCTTGGCAGGCCTCGCCATGTTAATCGCCATTTCAGGCAACCCCTACTTTCCGCACGTCGGCAATATTGAACTATTAACTTTTCCAAGAAAATCCTTCTTCTAATAATATTTTTGCATGGAAAAGTTTTAAGCGATGCAAGTGGCAGGGACCCAGCTGTTGAATCTAATTTCCAATAAATTTTATATTCGAACTTGACAGTTGAATATCAATAGTGGCACTCTAATACGCTTCGCTTTTAAAAAATCTTTTGGAATTAAGATTTTGAACTCTTCGGCAACTTGCTGACTTGTGGTATGTTATTCTTTGACGCACGGGATTATAATAAATAGGGAGATAAATAGAGGCAATATATACATAAATGTTTATGAAACCCATTTTGGTTAAAATACCGTTTAAAAGAAATTCGTTTAGATACGTTTATCTATGTAACGTTACTGTTTTGATAATCACGGGGAAAGGACGAAACACATTTTAGTACTAAACGTGCTTTGTTAAGGTTTATGAATAATAGAATATTTGCAATAATTATGTTAACATCATAGAATTTAAAAGTTTTATATTTGTAGTTGGTTTCATTTTGTGATTAGCATTTTTATTTACGCTATAACAGTTATGTGCTTTATTAGCGTGCCTAGGTTATATTATAATTTTAACTCAGAGGAAATGGAATAATGTATTCGCAATCGCTAGGTTGACGACGGCAATAACTACGGATATTAAAACAAATCATGTTGGTGCATAATATTAAAAAACTAATCTGTAATACAAGCATTAAAAATGACAAACCTAACTTTCGTCTTCTTTTGGTTAATCCCGATTAAGGGGACACTCGAGATAAATTAAGGCCAAGGGAGAGAATACGAATATAAACGATAATCCAAAAGTAACAGGTAAGTACTTTTTGGAATTATAATCCTCGTAGATTCATTGTAAAATCAATATAGAGTTGTATAGTTAGTTACTAGCGAGAATTATCTGCCACAACAAGGCGCATCTTATATGCCTATTTGGACCAAAAGTATACTTTTACACATGTTCAAGATTAGCACATAAAAAGCATGCTTTTGAGCGGTAGGTATACGAAGGTGTACGTACGTTTGCCTGGGATAAGCATGCTACCATACAATAGCTAACACGCTTATTAGGAAAGCGCTTTCACTTGCGATTACTAGCACGTTGTAGACACACATGCTAGAGTATAGCATTTGCTCAGTAGTATAGGTGGATTCACAAAAACTGGCGCGGAATGTCTACGGTGACAGTTTCAGACGTTTCCCGCGCCAGTTTTCGTGAATCGACCTATAAGCATGCTCTCGCGCTGACTTTGAGCATGTGTGTACCTTAGGAAGTGTCATACGTAGGTGTGCGCGATAATCTAGCAGATCAATGTTGGTGATCTTTCCAGTTTACGATTACAGACCCTTGTTTTTTTTAAAGATGTTTAAGTTTGGCCTCCTACGGAGCCAGTTGCATTAGGTTGGGGAGAACCGCTTGGCATGGCCTTTAGGGTCGTGTCGGGGTCAAGAAGAAGAGGGAAAAAGAAAAGAAGACAAGATAAAGTTGAGAGATAAGAAAAGGAGAAGAAAAAATACTTGATTCTAAAATAGAAAATTAAACAAAGAAATGAAATAACTGAGCAAAATATAAAAAATACCTTGGTAAGTCTGCCAAAAAATCTTATACTAAAAATAAACTGTCATACTGCAGATTTCATAATTATCAACGACAGTGATATGTTTTGCTTTTCAAAAAGGATAGATTTTTATTGTTCTAATGCAATAACCCGACAGATTTTCATAAGTGATCAAGTGTTTCAAAAATTAATTAAAATGGTATAAATATTTACGAAATTACGTGCAGACCTTCCGTAGAGAGCGGGATGGTTAATTGCAAACTCACGGGTGTTAGAGGGGGTCATTTGCACTGGAATGGCCTTGCCTTAAATATGGCACCAGCAGCTGTCAACCCATAAAAGCTGGAAATATTCCCATAACATTAGATTTTAAGGAAAATACCGCTAACGATCACAGGTATTTGGGTGTAATCCACCCTTAACTAATTAACCAATGTGAAACTCTAGAAATACTCAAAAGATTTCATAACGCGAGTCTAACGTGATATTAATTTACCATTAGGTATAACCGACGTTTCGACACGAGTTGCACCGGTCTTGGTCGCGAGAACTGGCGTCTCGGCAAGTTTTCAACGGAGATTTGATTACCCCACAAGTTTATAACAAAGTTTTCTACCAGCACATTAACATAAGCAATCCAATTACGTCTAGAAATACTACAATACTCGTCTTCTCTCGATAAATCCCGACCACGAATCTCTTAATTCTGAAATAAAAACGTTATTCTATATCGATAAAAAGGTCGTCTCAAATTGACTTAGACAAATATTCTATCAACGATAACAGTAAAAAGGATCGAATAGCGGGATCGACATAATTCACAAGCTAGGGATTCTATTACCAATAGTAAAAAGGAGCTATTTATTAAACGAGTAGTATTTATTAAACGTCACACATCACGTTTGTTATAGGTACACTGAATTCGGGTTTTTATCATACCTAAGGATAAAATGGTTTGTTACAGTAAAACCCCTCTATTTAATGTACTTCCATTTCGACGCATAGTACCAAATTCGCACAGTGCCATTTGGCGATTCGCGAAATGTATTTTTTTTACACGCAAAGCACCAGATTCTCACAATACCAAATACGCTTAGTGCCATTGAGCATAATGCCAAATTCGGAAAATGCCATTTGGCGTTTTGCGAAATGTATTTTTTTTACACGCAAATCACCAGATTCTCACAATACCAAATACGCTTAGTGCCATTGAGCATAATGCCAAATTCGGAAAGTGACATGCCATGCCTGGCCAGTACTCTTGACCAGTACGTAATGAAAAATCATATTACCCATTTTGTTTCATTATCCGCCTATTACATCCTACTTCTAGACACATGCCTCCTTTCATGAACAAGGGTGCCCATTTCACTTTTAATATATTTATATGAATAAGAAACTTTGTACTTTGAGACGTAAAAACGTTTCAGTACATTTTGAGTGAGTCAGTCAAAGTTAAGTAGTTAATAACCTAACCTGCAGAATATATCTACCAAGGAGAAGGAATAATCAGTAGACATTCACGCGAACGAAGTCGCGGGCAAAAGCTAGTTAATAATATATCTATATCTAACTGAAAATTCAGGGTTCTAGCTTTAGCTAGCACAAAATAACAGGATGTTGAAAATAGCCTGAATCGCTTCGAGAAAAGGATGGTACAGCCGTGCCTCTTTGTTTTGGTCAACTTGTCGACTTGACCTTGTGAGCTATATAGACCTAGCGAGTGATTTAAACCGCCAAAAACTGACATAATTTCTATATAATTATCGAACCTGCTCACAAAAAAATCACGAAAATCGGTTGAGAAACGCGTCCTGTAGAAGAGAACAACCGGAAATCCGGACATACGAATGCGTTTTTGTCGAAGCTAAAGCTGAGACCTTCGTTTCACTCGGTCAATTATATGTAACTAGATTTTTCCCACGGCTTCCCCGCGTACTAAGAGTATTTTTTAACCGTCTAAAAAAAGGAGGTTCTCAGTTTGACCCGTATGTTTCTATGTACGTATGTTGGTATGTATGGATGACATTTCCGTAATCGGCACCCTGAGGAACCACGAAGACAACACCAATATCGATAAAGGGGTGAAAAGAGGGTTCCAATCTTGTGCGGGAACCAAATCTTTACTTTTCTTAAAAATCAATATCAAAATCAAAAGGCTTTGAAAATATCCACTGTTTTCGGGAGAATTCAGGAGGAGGACCAATAAATAGAAGGCGGTCAACTCGACCCGAGGCACAGGCTTGGAGTCTAGCGTAGTTGTTGCGTGTTACAGTTTTGGTAACTAGCGAAGTTGGTACTTTGCGTGTTATACATTTGGTAACTAGCGAAGTTGGTACTTTGCGTGCTGCAGTTTTGGTAACTAGCGAAGTTGGTAGTGTGCGTGCTGCAGTTTTGGTAACTAGCGAAGTTGGTACTTTGCGTGTTGCAATTTTGGTAACTAGCGAAGTTGGTACTTTGCGTGTTACAGTTTTGGTAGCTAGCGAAGTTGGTGTCTTGCGAGTTTGACACTTTACAATCTTGGTACTTTGCCAAATTGGAATTTTGCGTTATTGGAAATATGCGTGCATTGGCAGTTTGCGAATTTGGTACTACGCGTCGAAACGTGTACTTCCGCTAACATAAAGCATAATATAGGCGCGATACACAAAAGGGCCATTCCACTTTTTCATGCACATAATTTTTAGTCACTTTTTAAAAAATATTGTTATTTAGAAAGAGGTTTAATTGCAGTATCAACTCCGATAGTTTTGGTAATTACCGAACCACAGCTAATCAACATAGTATAAAACAAAGTCGCTTTCTCTGTCCCTATATCCCTATTTATGCTTAAATCTTTAAAACTACGCTACGGATTTTGATGCGGTTTTTTTTAATATATAGATTGAGTGATTGAAGAGGAAGGTTTATATGTACAATAACATCCATTAAATAGTGCACCCGTGCGAAGCCGGGGCGGGTCGCTAGTTATCCATAAATCGAGTAACTCAGTGGTCCTTTGATGTCTCGCCATTTGTATGAAAAAATGGTTTTTACCACTGTGGGTAACACACCTTTTACAGCAATATGTTATTTAAGTTTTTTTTCCATTTACAAGGTTCAGGTACTATTTCAAAATTCTGTTTTTGTACATTAATTCAATACATATCATAGATTTTTTTTGTAATAGAAAACTGGTCATGAAAAAGTAGAATGACCCAAAAACAGAAAGTTCGTGGCCGAGCGGCGCCCTCGTACCGTATGCGAGGTTAAGCAACGTCGGCCCAGGTCAACTCTTGGATAGGTGACCGCTTTAAGTGGTTATTAACTGAGCGCTCCCGTGTTTGGGAAGTCACGTTAAGCCGTTGATTCCGGCTGCTGTCTCTGATAGCAGTCGGTGTGAGAGCTTCTAACAGTCAAGTTGCCCACTCACTTGAAAAGCCTAATCCCAATAAGGTCTAGTTTTCTCCTTGGGTTGGAAGGTAAGATGTCAGTCGCTTTCGTAAAAACTAGTTCCTACATCAATTATTTGGATTAGGTATAGAACCCCGGGCATCCTTCACATATAACTGTACTGGAATAACGCTAGGATGATGATAACACAGAAACGCGCACTGCGGACACTATCTGAGTTAAGCTAGGTCTATAGCGGGCCCCCTTATTCATAACACTTAACAAACCTCTGCTAAATAAAATGCTCTTTGTCCCTTTCTCACAAACGTAAATGTCAAAGTGATAAACAAGGACAATGTAGGTTTGATGAACGTTCATGAATTTTATTTGTAACCCAATTTTTAAAAATGAAGTCTGATTAAGTTTTTGGACCGGCCGTGGTAACTATTTTAGCTGGCTGATAGATTCTAATGGATCTATTAATAGTTGTTGTTTTCCAGGCGGGTCCGGAATTAATATTTTCTGAGGTGTTATAATTATTTTCCTCATTGAAATTTGAGCTCGAATATTGAAAAATATATTTACCCCAAATAATTAATCTGGACTGGTAATCCTAAGTCCGTTTATTAATGGAACAGCGGTCAAGCCAGATTTATAGCATTATTTCATAGGGTCGCCACACGTTCTGAACTTGATGGATAGACGATGAGCCGTTATTATTATCATTGGCGGCTATGGTAACCACTCCTTTTCGTAGATTTAATAAGAATTGTTTTCAATTTTGTAGGCTTAAATAACATCCAGATTGGCTACCTACCACAAACTCCAATTTCGTTGATTTGTGCATTTCTATCGTACTAGCGGATATGCGAATTTGAGCAGTAGTAACATCATGTGCGGGAGCCGCACATTGTTCCAAGAACACTTGCGACCAGACATTTTTTTGTGCACCTAATGGTGGAACACCTAATCGTTATAATTGTCTGAATTGACAGTATGGGGTTAGTTCTACACTTTTAATTAGCATGTTGATTTATATCGATTTCCAGATTGCCCCCCATTATTTAAGCCTTGTCACACTAGTTTACCAGAGACGCGTGCTTATATTTTGCATTAATTTCCATTTTATGATGCGAATATGTACGGCTGATCGGGCCCTGACATTACTGACGTTAGGTGCGGCACAGAGTATGCAAATTGAGTACTTTGCATTTATAGATAAACTCAATATTGTGCGGTAGTAAATTTGAGAATGTTTTACTGAAATATGGGTGTTACCGATATCACAGTGTTGCGGTTTGAATTAGGTTGACAGCACAGTATTAAAAAGGAGTAAGCCGATGTAACAACTTTTTACACAAATCAGAATGGTTTTGGATGTATAATACTCCCGTGAGATTCAGATATAATGAGATGTAATAAATAGGTCACTCACGTCTTTAAGGTCGAATATCGCTCGACATGTTTCGGACCAATACGTGGCCCTTAATTATGAGAATTAGCCGCGACGGCCGCGCGTCTAGCGCTGCGCGCTCGCGCGCGGCTCGCTCGACTGCTCGACGTTAGCGGCGGCGGTGGTGCAGTAGACGAGAATTCACCCTCATTTTCGTCATCATTATTCAAAACTGGTGCTAAAAAAATTCATATCCTGTACAAAGTAAGGCGGTACTTCTCACGGAATCAACTTCTCACCCTGTACAAAGCTCAGATTCGGTCGTGTATGGAGTACTGCTGTCACTCGATCGAGCGCCGAGCTGGTAAACTTTTTGAGGACTATCCGTCAGTTGAGTCTAAATTGCAGAGCTTGGAATACCGCCGTCGAGTCGCTTTCCTGTCAGTAGTTTATCGGATACATTTTGGAGAGTGTGCTCAGTAATTATACGATTTAATTCCGCCTTCTCCGTTCCATCAGCGGACATCCAGACGGGGGGAGCGATGGCATCCTTATGTTGTTAGTCTCCCGTTTATTCGCACGACGCGGTTTGCTTCTTGTTCTAATACGAACAGCAAAGGAATGGAACTTGCTCCCGTCTTCTGTATTTCTGGCTAATTATAATCCAAGCCTGTTCAAGGCAAGAGTGAATAGGCTATTACTGAACCAGCGAGCTACATCTTCGGCCTTGTCATCGCTTTCCATCAGGCTAGTCTAAAGGCAATCGCTGTTCAGTCATTCATTAAAAAAATGACATGGTACACACAACACTCAGAACGAGCTTGAGAGACTAATAGACGTGAGTGACCCGTTCATTATATTTCAATATGGTTATGGACGTATCCAAAACAAGACTATATCAACAAATAACTATACCTCCTCTGATGGTTCTGGACTAGAGCGACCTTATTATGTCACCTGTGTCGCATCCTAACAAGATGCACTCGGCAGTCCAGGTTACGGAGGGGAACCCGCGTCAGAGGAGGGAAAAGTCAGAAACCGTGAGAATAGTGAGACAAGTGACACGCTCTAAGTAATTACAAGTGACCTCACATAACTAGTAATACTTCCTCAGTACGTATATTAATGATGATGAGTGTAATAGGGATGATGGCTGATGTTACTATTTATAACCAGCAAATTATCAATATTATATTCACGACAAAAACGACAAATTTCCTTTTTTTCTATGCAACGGTAGTACGAGGTCACGCAGGCGTGACTTCACGCCTGTGTGTGAATCAGTACGGAGCGTTTTCAGTGCTCATTAACTATGCTGCACTTTGCCCCTCATTTTCGTCTTTTGTATAGCTCTAATCGTAGTTGGTCCCATACAATTATTTGATCGTGTCTAAAAACTGGTTCCAATGGCATGAACATTTTAGTTATCATGCCCATTGTAGTGAATGGCATATCACTACTAATCGATATTTAATCACTACTTTTACTCGGGTGGTCAATTTTAACCATTAACATGTCATGACAATCATATTGCGACAAACCAAACTATTTCCCTGCTTTATTTATAAGGGAAACAAGTTCTAGTATTGTCGCTTCATACAGTTTAAAAGCGGTTTTGAAGCGTCATATTCGTCAGAAGGAATTAGAGCACCATTACCACGCCCATTAACCCTGTATTAGCTCCAGGCTCCGTTAAGCCTAACAAACCGTGAACTTAACACCCTGTATAATTTGAGCAATTGAGCGATATAGGATTGCTTCGGCTGAATGCTGTCGCCGCTAATATTTTATTTACCGGCAAAATGTTGGTAATGTGGATAAGTAAATGCTTTATTAGTTTTTATTATAACTGTACACATAACTAGTCTTTTCTAATAGAAATATATAACATTAACAAACGCTGCCAGATTGTCCTAAAGCATAATTTACTGGAGAATCAAAAATAATTAATTAATGTGTATGAAAAAGAAAAGTGTAAGTACACAGATTCAAATAACATTTTTCCTCCTTAAACCCTTTAGAGTTGTCCCGCCCGAGCATGGTTTATATATCAACATCACAGAACCACAGATGAACATCTTCCAATTTTTTTTATTGCTAAATAAAGACACTTCTATCCGAACAGCTGACACCGCCATAAGCCCTCATCATCTATAATTCGCAGAAGCCTTTTCGTTATTTTAGCGAAAATCCGGTCCCCAAAATCCCTGTTAAACAAACTGTGGATATAATGAAGGGCAGTTGATAACGGATTTTCTTGCGGTTTTGGTGAAAGTATTTTATTACGAACAGCCGAGCGGTGAGCGACTTAATTTGGAAGTCTTTATTTATCTTCCAGCTCGTAGCACTATTTTAGAAAGCTTAATGTATGAAATATCATTTTGATATTTAAAGATTTCGGTGAAGGAAAACATCTTGAGCAAAATGTTTAGTGTTCCCTCTGGGTTTTGCTTGTATGTAGTTCACAGATGGAATTCGATTTCATAAAATTACTAACGCTAAAATTTGGGATTAGGTTAGGTTAGGAGGTCCATTGCTAGCACCGACGAGAACTTCCCAAAGTTACGAAACTTCCCATATGAGAATTTCTCGGTAACTTCTGAGTTCGTCTGATTCGAACCCGGGCGCATCGACTCTATATGCCAATACACACACAACACTAAATAGTTGACACACAACCACTATGAGTTGTAGAAGACTACGAATATTCAAATACGTTCCCGATATAACATCTCCATAACAACGAAATAAATATGGTGCTGGAAATATAACTGTATGCAAGTTTTTCTGAAACGTTCGGAAATTTAATGAGAAATAAGAAACTTATTGGTAACTTATCACTTATCAACACAATAATTAACTGTAACAAATAAAACGTGTAGGTGTAGTTTTAAATTATCGTCATTTATTTTTTATTGTATTAACGTTTTCTTTTTTAAACAATAAGTTTCCTTTTTGCAAGAATGTTCTGAGAACATTCTCGAGATTTTTTCCGCGTTTGCCGTAGCGAATCCCAGGCCTTTTATTACGAGGTTAAACAAAAATTTGCGTTTCTAGCCGTAAAAATGTCGGCAGGAAAAATGCTAACCCAAATCTATACACATATTTATAATACAGATTTTTTTTAAATGCCCAATATTTTGATCCAGTAAAACTAGCACAACTGAAATTTACAGGTTAATAATGAAATTTCTTCGAACTTGTGGGCTTCTAAAGGATGATCCACACTAGACCGTTCCGTGTCCGGGCCGGTCCGTTTTCTATGACAGAAAATCAACGGCCGCCCGGCCACGGACGGACCCGGTTACGCTCGGAAACGGACCGGCCCGGACACGGAACGGTAGCAATATAAAAATTACATTCTTGAAAAAAAGATTTGAAAAGAAAAAGGTTTTGACGAAGAGA
This sequence comes from Epiblema foenella, assembly GCA_963556455.1. NCBI lineage: Eukaryota > Metazoa > Arthropoda > Insecta > Lepidoptera > Tortricidae > Epiblema > Epiblema foenella. Next base: position 16,610,093 of record OY747106.1, read on the forward strand.
GCCCATTCATACACAGCTTTATCTGCTAAACAAAAGCCTATCTGGCGTCTAGCTCGGCGACACTTACCATCACTTGTCACACTTCTTGACAAAAGAGTGCGTGCCCTCATAATGAGATCGCCCTCTCTCGAGTGAAGGATAATTAAAAGGCATGCCTTTTTTTCCTTTTTTTTTTGGCCTTTGGGCTGATATTATGAATTACTCTTTTCTATGCAGATACTGACAAAAATATCTGTAGGTATGTACGCTCTTACGCACCAATATGGCCATTTTCGCGTATTTCTGGCAATTCGATGTGGATTACCTAAAGTAGAATTTTATTTTAACTAGACAAAGTAAACTGACGGTTACCCTTATATCATCTGTTATATGTATTTATGTATTTTATGTGTGAGAGTGAGAGGTTCGAGAAGATATACAAGACCATTTGGATGTGAAGATGGAGCAGGAATCCTAAAAGACCAGATCTTCTAAAACTCCTAGACAAGATAAGCGTGACAGTGAAGACAGCTGATATTACCCTTTATGGCTGTGAGCGTGTAGGATGTGAGGCGAGGATGATGAGACAATGGAACACTTATCGTGTGAATGTCACGCCCTTGCCAGACAGAGAATGAATGACTTTGGCAATGGTTATCCTGAACCAAAGGAATTCAGAGTACTCCCGCTGAACTCCATCATCCGGTTTGTGGAAATGCTGGAGAGCAGCTGGGAGTAGGCATAAAGGAAGAGACAATTGACAATATTTCATAATTTTCAAAAGTCTTAATTCGAAAATCATTTCGGTAGGAAGAAAGTACACAAAAAAAATATTTTCGGATTTTTTTCGCCATTAATTTTGGGAAAAATCGCGAAAATGTGTAAACCGGATGGTGAGTGACATCACGTTCTCTGCACTATAGAGAGAGACCTTAGTTGTGATACGATAAAAAGTTTGTTGTATCGGTTATCAATTTCTGAAATAGTATTTATATCCAATATCTGAAATATATGTAAATTAATTATATCAAACAAAAAGTATCCACCACAGGTTTCGTCAATTTCTGAAATTCATTTTTTGACATTGATTTGTTTTGTCAACTGTCACAACTTATTTTACAATATTTAATACAAGAACCGTATGATTTGGTGTCTCTGTTACTCACAAACAACTAGTCTTTTAGTAATATTTGCCTTTAAAATTACGATACCTAGCACCTAAAAGTAGCAAAAAATGGGTCCAATTGGTCGTCTCACGTGAAGACGTAGAGCAAGAAATCGAAAAAATTCGTGTTTTCGAAGCAGATGAGCACCCTCTCCCTACAGAGCTAGGTCAACCAAAACTTGCACAAGTAATGGCATATACAGGAAGAAAAAAATGAAGGGGTGGCGCGACCAACTAATGAGAACATTTTTTTTGACTCATACATTTTGTATGGAAGAAAAAAAATTTTTTTCTACGAAATCTATATGCAATTGTGAAAATTATACATGAAAATACCAGATCTTCTAAAATAATGTTTGCAAGACCTCATGCGTTTGGAACAGCCAGGTTCAGCTATACATGAAAGAGCCAGCAAGATGTTATCTGATCTGGAGACTGGAGGCGATGTATGTTGCAAGCCTCATCAAACGAGCCGTGCCTTTATTTTAAAGACAGATTCCCAAACAAAACTCTTTGTAACAAAACTCTTTGTATTAGTTTATAATGATGAAATTAGTTGCATCGCAAAGAGGTGAATATATAGAAAAGTTCAAAAAGGAACTGGCCACTAAGTTTGAATTGAAAGATTATGGCGTTGCGAAATATATGCTGGGCATAGAGTTTGACAAATGTGACATTGGCATTAAATTGTCACAGCAAAAATATATTGACGATTTATTAGTAAAATTCAATATGGAAAAATGCAAACCTGCATCTACGCCTATGGACGTGAAGAGTACGATAGTTAAATCTATCGAAAAATTCCGTGAAAGTGAGCAGTATCCGTATCGCGAAATAATCGGTTCTCTGATGTATATTTCTCTACGGGAACAAAACCTGACATCACGAATACCGTGATGTCTTAGTCAATTTTTGGATTGTCCTAATATACAGTATTGGGATGCAGCGAAACGTGTATTACGGTACCTAAAACATACAAGAAAGTGGACTTATATTTACGAAAACGACTAAGTCATTGCAAGGTTACTCAGATGCTGATTAGCTCAGATACCGTTGACGGTTGAAACCGCTCAACCAATCTCACTGGAGCGCAAACTCTTAGAGTATTCCAGTGTTCCAAACTACACGCATGGTCGTGCCGGAGGTTTTCCCCTGGATTTTCCCCAGGCTACTCTCCAACCGCGCACTCCTATCGCTTTATTGGGCCCGGCCTATAAAGCCACAGTCAGGTTCAAAAAAAAAAAATGCTGATTAGGGTGGATGTTTGATTGATAGGCGATCTTATTCGGGTTATGTGTTTATGTTAGGAGGTTGATGCGTGTCCTGGAGATCGCAAAAGCAAAAGTGCGTCTCAACTTCAAGTTGCGAAGCAGAATATGTAAGCCAGGCGTCATCGATGAAGGAAACGATTTACCCCATTAGCTCGCTTACTGAAATTGGGTTATGTGAGTTTGCATCTTTACATGTAGATAATCAGGGGGCGATTTCCTTGCCGATGATCTAATGTTCCATTCTCGGAGTAAACACATCAACATACCAACCTTTTTTTTGCTTCCTCGACTGGGTTAAAAGGAAATAAATTGCATACACATCAATATCTTTACCAAATAACAAAAATATTTGAGAATTTCCTTAAGAGTCCGTATAGGTTTTGAATCAATATTTAAAAAAATCTAAGGTTACACTGATTCTGCTCGTACTGCCGTGAAACCCGACACAGCACACAGTACACAGCTAAGTATAGGCTGGAGTAATGTCGCAGCAATTTGTCGGTAGTCGCGGTCGTTAGCGGCGAGGGGCCGGCAATTACCGGCGCGGTTATATTGGATACTTCGATACACAGCTTCTATCACGGTAGGTTATATAGTCATGTTTTATGTGACATTTCGGCCGTAATACGTGACGATACTAGTCTCAGATTAGATTACTTTTAATGGGCATTATTCACTCAGGTCTGTCCGTTTCCCTATGATATTAGAGGACATTACAAATACACTTTTTGCACACCTCAGAAAAAAGAACACAGTACAGTAGGCTTAAAGTATAGGGGTAAACAGCAATCGGTTTTATCGCTAACGAGCGATATCATCCAGACAACCTTTGGGTAGCGGAGACAATGCAACATTATATACCTATCTAATTGAATAGGTACCGAACCGAAGTATGGATGTTAAATAAATAACACATGGGTACTTAACCGAAAAATAAATAATAATAAACATACATACATAGACATAAAATAAACATTTATGCAAATATACATAAATGCAATACAAAATCAGTCAAATAGGTTCAGTAGAAGTAAAAACCAAAAAACCGAGTATTGGTTGTTGTAATATTAGTATATTATTGCAATTGTTTTGGTTATTTCAGAAACTTACGTCTCAAAGATAGCCCCGGTTTTCCCATTTCATTATTGTTTTCCTTGAAATCGCACGCGCATGACGAATGACGCACGATTTATCTGAAGGAGAAAATTATAAAGCTAGGCTGCGGATGTCGGTAAGTGGTGTAAGAATTCGACGTCTTATGTCATTTTTGGCTAGAATAACAAACAATGTTAATGTATGAATGTAATGTAATATTAGTGTATGAAGTTAACCTAACACTATCCTACATAGATCTAACTATTGAAACTAAAATCCCATACCAAATTTAGTTTCAAAGAATGTGAAGTCCCTAACTAAGCTCTAAAAGTCCAGTCGGCTAAACTGAGGATTGCAAAACTATTTTTTCTTTATTTTAAATAAAATTTGATTGGGTACGTAGTTTAGGTTAGAATGATGACACTTTGAAGGACACTACGCCAAGGACATCAACGTGTCAAGAATTTTCTATTATAAAAATAATATTCATATTTAATTTTGCGTCAAATTCGCAAAGGCACTTTGTTTGAGATAGGCATTTATGAAAGAGTAATGAAGTAAATTAATAGTTATTCAAAAACCTTGTTTAAAATTATTCATGATAATATAGTGTTTGCTGAAATGAAACTGGTAAGTAAGTAAGTATTTTATTTGTGATACACAGGTTACATGATAGGATGACAGAAATAATGAGTTAGACAGTCCTCTGTAATCTACCCACAAGGGTGTACAAATATTTGGCCTTAAAAATTAAACATTACCTATACATTAGACTATGGTTTTACAGTGTTGAAGCTTACATATTTATTAAAACAAAGTATATTATTTTATTATTTAAAATCTCTTAATTATACTTTTAATTATGGTATTTTTTTTGTTATTTTAGGTAACTTATATAACAATACAAGCAGCTGCTTTCCTCACTTCTTCCACTAATCCATATTCCACTTTAAATAACTAGAGCTGAAAATCCGTACATCGTTACATAATTGCCCTCATAAATTTTCCGGTGTTCTCTGCATAGAAAACAGATTGCAGACATTGCAGTATATTCGGATAAACTAGGCCCCAGTTTGAAACGGTCAGTTATCTACTTCCTATTCCGGCCAAGCCTAACATTGCAACTACCACAAACTAGCATATGCAAAGTCAGGGCTTCTGTTCTGTAAGCTCATTTATTTCAATTCCATTCTACTGCAATCACATTTCAATTTTAATGTAATGTAAATGTTTAGGGTTCCGTACCAAAACGGTATAAAAGAAACCTTATGGTGTCTCCGGCTGTCCGTTTGTCACAACTCATCATCATCATCATCATCATTTCAGCCGAAAGACGTCCACTGCTGAACATAGGCCTCCCCCAAGGCTCGCCATTTAGACCGGTAGTTTCTTTGGGCATGTTTTTTATTTTTCCCTTGGGGGGGATTTGCCATAGTCGCCACGCTTGGCAAGCGGGTTGGCGACCGCAGTTTGATGGTGGTAATGATCGAAGGATGCTGCTGCCCACCCTCCGATTTTCCCTTATTCGCCTCCTACGAAATCCACGGGAAGAGATGGGGTGGCGCAATTCTTACCCGGCAACCACACGGGGGTTGTCACAACTAGTTTATTAGAAATTAACACATGCACTACATTTGAAAAATAACTTTTATGAAATTCAAATTCTTATTACTAGGTCTAATATTATATATAATAATATTATAGGTATTCATATGAAAAGGCTTAAAACTACATATTCTAAAACCGTCTTCCCTTTTTAGAGCGTATAATATTCAATTTATGAAACAAAAATACCTACCTATAAGGAGGGTTTTCACCGAAGTTTACCTAGCCTGAAATTTTAAATTAGATATTACATTATAAGTAATTTTTTACCCGTGTGGTGTCGGGTTAGAATTGCACCACCCCATATCATCCGGTGGGTGTCGTAAGAGGCGACTAACGGAGAATATCCAGGGAACGGGCAGCAGCGTTCCCTGAAGGTCACACCTATTATTACTGCGATCCCCAACCCGCCTGCCAAGCGTGGGGATTATGGCAAAACCCCCCAAAACAAAATGACCAGTACGACAAAACCACGGCCTCCAGTCCCCGGCAGCTCCGCTATTCCGGTTTACGGTACCGGACCCGGTAACGGCGGAGCAGGGGGTGCTAAGAATCCCCGGCAGGGATTTGGCTGACGGCCTCCCACTAACTCGGTGGACTGATGACTTGGTCAAGGCAGCGGGGAGTCGCTGGATACGGGTGGCTCGCGACCGTGTGCTGTGGCGCTCCTTGGGGGAGGCCTATATCCAGCAGTGGATGTCTTCCGGCTGAATGATGATGATGATGATGAACTTTTAACTTCGTCGTCTCTATAAGAACATTGCAAGATTTACAAGGCACCTTATAAAGGATTCCGGCGAGCAGAGGGCGGGCCAGTATTTCGCCCAGCGGATTAGCATAGCTATGCAGCGTGCCAATGCTGCCAGCCTTCTGGGAACCCTACCGAGCTCCGAAGACTTTGGACAAGTCTTTATTTATTATGTTTGTTCTTTGTTTGTTTTTTGTTGTGTTTTAAATAAAGGATTTTTTAAATAACTTATTTATTTATTTATTTTATTTGGAGATCCAACAGCTATTATATAACATTACACAATCAAGTAGATACAGATAGCCAATTATAGGAACTCACAGGTAGTGCCATGATACTTAACTAATAGGTACTAATATTACGCGCTAACGTAACCGCACATGCAACAAAAACAAAAAAAAGGGGAATAATCTGTTACAAATTAAAGGTTTAGAATTAAAACTTTGCCGAAACTGGAATTCTCATAACTAACGAAACTAATTTATTAGTCCATTGTGTAACATACATAACGAGGATAGTTGGGCATATGTACTACTACTTAAAGTAGGGTCATGTGGTCATGTTTATGACTATTAGAAATAGTTTATTTCATAATTCTTTAATTCCTATTATGAATTAAAAAATAAATAGCTTACCTCATTTGTATAAAAGAGCCAATGCCTCCTATCACACGTGTCATACTTAAACGGAGAATTCGACACCATTTGTGTACACGTTAAAAATAAACGATTTCTGATTTCATTTGATTTTATACGACATTTCGGCTGTAAAACAAAAAAAACAAACAGCAGCAGCGTGATAATCTGCCGTGCTGTTTTTATTCTGGATTATTAAATCAACGGTAAATTGTGCCATCATTTTTTCTTTTCTCATTTATCTGTCGTTTTCACCATCAACACAATATCTCATTTATCTGTGTTTTTTTCAACCTCTGTCAAATAACCCCTACATGATAATTACGACTTATTTAACTACAATAGGCTGCGGTGGCCGCTTACCATCAGGTGGACCGTACGCTTGTTTGCCACCGGCGTTGTATAAAAAAAAACAAATAGTCAGTTCTTAAAGCTCTTTTGGTTCCAAGATCACTGTAATTGAACGATGATGTCGTAAAGGCTTCTTTGTGCCACTCGTGGTAATCGGCGTTTAAACTGGCTTGTAAGTGAGTCATTCTACTTTTTCATGACCAGTTTTCTATTACAAATATATCTATGACAGGTATTGAATTAGTGTACAAAAATAGGACTTCAAAGTAGTACCTGAACCTAATAAAAGGAATTTATAGGTAAAAATACTTAAATATTAATATATTGCTGTAAAAGGTGGGTAACAGTCAGTGGTAAAAACCATTTTTTCATACAAATGGTGAGACATCCAAGGACCACTGAGTTACTCGATTTATGGATATTAGCTGTGGTTTGTTAATTACCAAAACTATCAGAAGTTATACTGCTATTAAACCTCTTTCTAAATAACAGTACAAAAATATGAAGTGAAAGCCATATAGTATTCCAAAATCTGCATTATAAAAAAAGTCTGGAAATTATGTACATGAAAAAGTAGAATGGCCCAAGTGTCTTATTAAGTTTGAGGCTTCTGTGCCTTTACCATGAGTTTACATGACCGTACTCGCTAGCGACTGCGTAAATTTTTTTATGGGCAAAAGTACAGCGCCTCTGGCGGTTACGCAATAGAACTAAGAATCGGCATACTAAATTGTTTACGCAGTCACTAGCGAGTACGGTCATGCAAACTCATGGTAAAGGCACTGTGCGGACCCGATTTTATTCAAAGTGGTGTGGGTTTTTGTTACAATATTTCAACAAGGCGGGTCAATAATAATAAATAATAAATCGTTTATTTCCAAAAAAAAAGTTACATGGCAGCTTATCCTAGAACCCGCCAAACTGTATAATAGTTTGTTGGCGGAGACACGCTCTCGTTGCAACTACGCCTATATATATTTATATTGTTACGCTGAGGTTAGGTATTCGACGGATTAGGTACACGCCTTATCAATCATCATTATGCAATGCAGATAACATCCTCCTTTGCCTTATTTTTAAATACCATTTTTGACATATTTGAGTCTTTTACAGCTAAACTATTGTATATTTTAGGCACTAGGTAACGTCTTGTTCTCTGACCATAGTAATTTTTATTCTAGGTTCAACGTATTTTCCGTTAATTACAGATCTAGTTGTATAAGAATGTTCTGCATTCAATTTAAATTCAATACTTCCATATTCTTCCAAAGCTATCATTAACATCACTAAATCATGTATTGGTAATATTTTACATATTTTAAATAATACTAAGTAGTCATTTTTACAATCTTCTTTTATTTTTTTGTCTACCAATAGTTTTAAGAACCTTATTTGTATTAACCTGATTTGATCCAAGTAGGACTTAAATGTGCGTCCATAACTACTTACACCATAAGAGATAATGGAAGCCGCAAGAGTATGATATACCGTGTATAAAGTAGCCTTGTTTACAATAAATTTCAAGTGGTAAATTATTTCTAAAGTCAATAATGATAGCTGCTGTGGGTATCCTTTGTGGCGACGAATCTTTCAATCAATCTTTTAATTACGTCTTCCCTTCACAAACGAGAAATCGTGTCGAAAAGATAGTGTCTAATAGGAATTTGATCTTAAGAGCGCTTTAATAAAATGAAGTGGGTCCACTAGCGCCACTCGTAAATAATTGTAATTATTTAAATTTAACGATATATAACTAAAAAAGGGGGCCGCTATGTACTGTAGTTTGTATTTAAGTACTTTTTGAATCCATCAAACTAGTTTTTACGTTGCTGGATTCGTCAATCTATGCGTCCAAAGTTAAAACGGCCGTTTTAATTTTGAGCTCATAGATTGACGAATCCAGCAACGTAAAAACTAGTTTGATGGATTCAAAAAGTACTTAAATACAAACTACAGTACATAGCGGCCCCCTTTTTTAGTTATATATCGTTAAATTTAAATAATTACAATTATTTACGAGTGGCGCTAGTGGACCCACTTCATTTTATTAAAGCGCTCTTAAGCCAAGTGCGTCCTTCGCACATTTAGGGTACCGAATCAACCGCAAAATTAATTTGGTTTTAATATAAAAAAATAAGGGAATTGCAAAGAAAAAATAAAATATCAATATTTGTTGGTATAAAATATGTAAAAATAAACATTTTCATTAATTTTCAAGTCCATGGGTCTGTGGGAAAATTAAAAATCTTCGGATATTTTTTTTGTAAAAAAAAGTTGACTTTGGTCGCTTCTCATTTTGTTATTCAATATTCATTAAACCAAAAAATACACTATTTATCTACTCAATGTGCAGTAAACAACTCGACGGGGTAGGTCAAAAAATATTTTTTTCACACCTGTTATTCAGAAAAGAGTTATTGTTGCCTTCGATGGCATGAGCAGTACCAAGTTATAAGATAAAGCGAGATAGGGATAAGATTTTGCAGGACGCGCCGTGCTTCCGGCACCTGTCGACATGGGCCGAAATCACCAACCAACCCCTCGGTATTTTATGTTTTGGAAAAAAACACACACCCAGCCGTGACATGCCTTTAACATTCATTCATTGGCATTCATATTACACGGTGATTATTATCACGCGATACACTCATATAATATTGAAGCAAAAAAATCCATACAATTTTTAATACCACGATAATATTGACACCCCAGTATTGTTGCGAGTAATAATCACCGTGTAACTTAACTGATGCTATTCTGTCCGCTGTCCACTCTTTGCGGTAAGTTACACGGTTATTATTTTCAAATTCTGGTTTATTAATATTATCGTGATAAGTATGCAATTTGCTTCAATATTCATGAATACAAGATCAATACGTATCATGATATGAGTGTTCTCGTAATCACCGTGCATGAAGTAAGAATAAGACTGGAGCCGGCCATACACACATACAAAGAAGTGTGAAAGAAATGTAAGCATAGACAATACACGTGGGAGCAAGATGAACTGACAAATGTCCTGTTCCTCATCGTGTATAAGGCCGTAATATTTGTCACCATCACCGAAACGTCATCGATGAATGGCATTGCTGTCACCACATATAACACGACTAAGAATGGGATATCACGATCGTGCTAAAGGATGTATCAGTTTTCTGATACATTTTAATTTAGTCAGGTTACCATAAGTCCGTCCCTTTTGGACATACCCTAATCCTCTTTCTACGTCACCGTGTAACTGATGCCTTTGAGATGTTTTTTCGCATTCACAGTTTCTGAACGCACTCGTCGTCTATGTCAAACGTGGTCCAAGTCCAAAATCACTTGTAGTCACAGCTTGTGACTACAATTCGTGTGTTGTGTTGTGGTCACAAAAAAATAAGTTTCTGAACGTATCCTTCAATCAGTCAATGGCAACTAATAAATATGGCAGATCCATTTTGTCATTATTTTCCCATATTTAAACACGAAATACGCGTCAATCCGAATTTTGACGATATATGTTGTCGATTGAAAACTGTTATTTTTTACGCTTTATAATTTGAGATAGGTTTCGTTCGGGTCTACCGTACCCCTCGACGGAATTATTAATATAGAAGATTACAACTTCTGAAACAGTTATGAATAGATTAATAGACGGATTCGAGAGGTACAGTACCTAGAGGGTTCAAAACTCAACTGTGGCGATTAATTTTTCACCTTGATTGAAAATTATAGATTTGCAGACATTAATAAAGTTTAGGGCTAAAATGTTGTAAGTCTTGGATGAACACGTTTCTATGAAGGTATCATTTCTGTATATAATCTATGTATGTAATAAAAACATTACATACAATCACATAAGCCGTTGACAATTTATCACAGACAGACAACTTACGAATATAACCGGCAAATTTTAGATAAAATTGACTTCTTTCAGACAAATTAATTTCGTCGCTTTCCATGCTCATGTTGTACTCAATTTCTTAAAGTAGGTTTATAAATTATTTCTACTTGAAAATTAAATTTTAGCAACCCTATAATACATGCTAGAAACTATTTTAAACACCAGCTTTTACAAAGAATGACTAAAGTTCTACGATAACCTCTATGGCGTAGAGGGCCTACGGCGTAGAGAGCCTACGGCGTAGACCCTACAGTCTCCACAACAACAAAGAGAATACTCAAGCGCATAGCACTACTGAAATCGGTCAAACGTCAACGTACAATGGTCTGGATAAACGTATTGGATTGAAATCAAATTTACATACAGGGTGACTGGTAATTCGACCTATTCCTTGAAAGGGGTTATAATAGAGCTAATTTGCAACAGTTTAGGCCCAGTCATAGTCAACCAGGGGTCGAAACTCGCTGGTTTCCGAGTTATTCGAGTTTTGTTTTTTTTTTTTTAAATCTGCCTTACAAGGCACAAGGCTACAGCCTTAAACTGGTGATTGTGACTAAAGTACTGCCATTTGGATGACAATAAAACATTTTTTTGATAGCCTATGAATAAGACGATTACTTGAAATCAAAATTTGTGTCCAAAATTTGCAAAAACTTTGAAATAAAAGGTGATGATGGTGGTCAGAAGTTTTCACTTTTTTCCTCCAAGTCGTCTCGATCAAAGAGAATTACCCAAAAAAAATGTATGACACTTGGCGTGAAAACTGCTCAAATAAGTTCTCCAATTCATAACCTTTCTAAAATGATACAATTGTTAACATTTTTTATAAAATTACAGATAATAATAACAATAATAGCAGAGCAGGTAGTGGATTTGCTACAAGCGTGCCTGAACGGGAACCGACTTGTTTGTCACTCTTGTTTGTCAGTGTACTTTGTTTACCTTCGGTATCTTATCTTATTATTCTAGGGGACGGGTTCAACACAAGATGCCTTCGATAAACAATAATAATCTCTACTTAATCAGAGCAATTAACCTATTTTAGGCTTAAATACCAGCGATTATGCGAGCGCGTACGTAGTATGGTGTCCGTGATGTTAATATCAATCATTTATGTAAGCCAAAATCGCCGGCAAAAGTTAGTAGTAATATGATTTCAAACCAATACGTAAAGCCATATAGATCCCCAGTGATATTATGCTGTTTATAATGCGCCTGATGTCGTTCTTAATATGTATAACCTCGTTTTATATTCAACTGCAACGCTGCAAAAGCAACCTTGAGATGTATAAGGTAAAGCTCACTATGCAAATCCATGTCAAAGAAACATGCGACATGTGGAAAATTGTTGTTCAATTTTGGAGGCTTCGCTGGCTTGCTATTGAATTTAATGGATGTTGTTTCAAAGTGTCTGTAATATCTAAAGTACGCGCTCTTAACGTGAATGATCATAGGATAAGTTGGGGTATGGGTGGCCCCGGGTAACGAGGGGATAAGTAGTACCCAAAGTTGTACCCAATTTTTGCAGCATACTTCTGAATTTTATTCGACACGCACTAAAGTACTACTTTTTTACAAGAAGTTATTACAAATGTGTTTGTGTGTGTGTGTGCGTGTGTGCGAGCACGCGCGCGCGTGTGTGTGTGTGCGTGCGTGTTTGCGTGCGTGCGTGCGCGTGTGTCCGCGTGTGTGCGTGTTTGTGTGTATGAGTCCGTATATGTAGTGAGCGTTATATGTGGAACAGTGCAGGTGTGTTTCTTATCATGTTCATTATCCTTTTTTTATCTTTATACAATGTTGTTAAGTGTTACTTTCCTTCCCTTAATGAAATACATACAAAATATGCGTTAGGTACCTATCGCTTATATGGACTCTCACACATATATTCTTACACGCACTCTGTTTCACACAATATAATATATGATTATTTAGTCGTCTATCTTCTTGAAGATCTCACGGTTCGAATTGCTGTACGATAAATAAATAAATTATTTAATTCATAAGTTTATCAAAAGCTTATAAAAAATCTAAAACAAATACTATTTTCTAAAGAGCTCCCGGTAGATGACAATATTAGTGAAATTATCACAAGAGCACGTGTCATCTAGTCTCGAATAACGCAATTTAAACTCGTCATACGAGTCGGTAATTATAGGCATTTCTAGGGAATCGGTCTAGTTAGTTAAGTACAAGTTGTTAGTTCAATCCCTAATGGGAGTCGTAACTGTATACAGCGTGTTAATTAAATACGAGAAATAATACGTACGTCATCACCATCAATTGTCATTACAAGAAACGAGTTTTTTGACAGTAACGACATTTAGGTTGTCAACGTGCGTTAACTTGGTTATTTTGGGTTATTTATTATTTTTCATTGTATTTTTAGGTAAATTGTATAATAGTAGATTGTACAACAAGAGCATAAAACGAGCCATTTTACGCAAGAGGTTCATATAGACACCCGAACCGGTACGGCGAGGGTACGTGTGTAGTCACGTTGAGGGTAAAATGGGTTTTATGCTCGAGTTTTACACTCTACTTTTCATTTCGACTGCGAGAAAATTAAACAAATAATAAATTAATTAAGCGTATCATATTTATATACATTATGAGGTCGACGACCAGCGATCCAGCGCACGCTTCGGGCTCCCAGCTCCGAGGACGGATTTTACTTTATGCACAAGATCATAAAAAATCAGTTTATGCAACCTTCTCTCGGCATGAAGAAAACTTTACGAGCATGAGAAGTGAATATATTATTTTTAGGACTACGCTGCTAATTAACAATATTCGATCATATTTGATTTACGCTTGTATGTACCTGTACGCAATGTAGGGGTTGTGACAGGCTGTCACAACTCTCCTATTTGCCTTCAGTTTTCTACTGGGTTATTTCTACATTTTTTTAATTAATTTGCGATGTATGTATGTGTGTTTGTACATTAGCATATTGATTTCAAATCTTGCGAGTACAGTCCGCAATACGAGTTTGTCTCAAAAAGTTCATTTTTGATAAAAAAAATATTTGGTCTTGTGGTGTGTTGTTGCATACCAGATGACTACTTTTTTTGTTTCAGAATGTCTAATAACTAGACACGAAAGATTGATAAAGGCATTGCCAGTGTCCAAATATAGGAACTGTCTAAAATACAAAGCTGACATCTTACCTCGATACCTGTCACAACTTACCTCGGTGATAGGAAAGTTGTGACAGAGGGAGTTGTCTTACTTGTTGTTTATTTTCTCTGAAAGCATAATACTTTAATGAATTTTGATGATTGTTTTGGATTGGGAAAGAATTGTGCTACTTCAGTTCACATAGGTCATAACTGTGGAATGTTTCTTAAGCGATATATGTCCCTTAAATTAAAAATTGTCACAATACTCCTAGGTCTCTCCCTACTTAGTTAACCTAAAACATACACGCAATAAGAAGTTTTAATGATTTTGCAGCGTTCATTATCCAGTGTTCTGAATTGAAAGTTCGTTGCAAAAATGGCATTTATATCAATTTATAATGGATTGGTTATTCGATTTGCTTTTATTTGGCAGTCTATTGTCACTCAGGTTCCTTCCAATTAAAAGTAAGTATTTAAATAGAAAAAATGCGTCTCTCAAATTAAATCTTTGACCGTCGAAAAGTTTTAACGACCTCGACTTAAATAAGTCTCGCTTCTGATTGGGCTCATTTGTATCTTCCAGTCCCAATTATAAGATTTGTGAGACGAAAATTGGACATTGAAAGCAATTGAGAGAAAACCGTTAGGGTCGTTTTAGTCTATTTTAAATAAGTACATTTTAAGGATTATTTAAGTTTTAATTGATGTTATGGAAGTGGCTAATTTTTCATTTTACTCGATAATATGAAGCTTAAGTGGTTTGGATAATTTAGAATGCTTGTATTAATAGTCTTTTCGGTGGACATATCAAAAGTTAAGGGCCAAGTAACCTTAATTTTTGATTGGTCTAGTAACCCGCATAAACGGTGTTTCCGTAACTATAAATGCATGTAATAAAAACTTAACTTACATGTACATAAGCCGTTAACTAGTGACCATCGGGTGGACAACTTTTGTCTTTACAACTGACAATGACCCATTTGACTTGATTATAACGTAAAAGTACTGTACCTACGTTAATTAATTACTCAACATGTTTGCCGGAACTTCGTTTACTCTTTTCGTCGCCAACTGAACTAAGCGATCGTGGCCCAGCGGCGCCCGCGCACCGCGTATAGTATGCGAGGTTAAGCAACGTAGGCCGAGGTCAGTAAAAGGAAGAATGACCGCTTTGAGTGGTTATTAACTGAACGCTCCTGTGCTTTGGAAGGCACTTTATGTCGTTAATCCGGGCTGCTGTCTGTAGAGGCCTTCGGGCGGCTTGAGATCTTCTAACAGTCAAGTTGCCCACTCACTTGACAAGCCTAATTCCAATAAACTCTGGTTTCCTCTCGGGTTGGAAGTTCAGATGGCAGTCGCTCCGTAAAAACTAGTGTCTGTGCCAAATCTTGGGATTAGGTAGCGGATCCCGGGCATCCATCAGGATGCAATTGTACTGGAATAACGCTAGGAGGATGATGACTATAACTTACATAAAAAAGGGCCCAAAACTGATGTTGTAAATTACAGGCCCATTTCTAAATTATGTATTTTATCAAAAGTACTTGAAAAAATTGTTTTTAATCAAGTTTATGAGTCCTTACGTAATTATTTTAGTGCTAATCAACATGGGTTTTTGCGGCGCAGATCCACAGTATCTAATCTGATTCTTTTGAACGAATATGTTACAGATGCTATGGATAGTGGGTTCCAGGTTGACGTAATATATACTGACTATAGCAAATGTTTCGACAGAATTGATCACGACCTATTAATATCTAAATTGCATAACATCGGGATAAATGGGGATTTACTAAGATGGTTTACGTCCTATATCGAGAACAGGTCTCAGGCTGTGGTCGTTAATAACTATATGTCTGGATGGGTCACTGTTCCTAGTGGGGTACCGCAAGGGTCCTTGCTGGGGCCATTGCTCTTTAATATTTTTGTTAATGACATTGATAAATGCCTCTTGCATTCTAGGTTACTCTGCTTTGCCGATGACATGAAAGTTTTCTTGAGAATAAAATCTCATGATGATTCTAAACTACTTCAGTCCGACCTCGCACGTCTTGATGAGTACTGTGAACAGAACAGGTTAGATCTAAATCCTTCCAAATGTTTTGCAATGACCTTTTCGCGCCAACATAATTTAATTCCAACTAGTTATGCCTTAAAGGGCCAACCCCTTCAAAAAGTACCGTTCATGAGAGATTTAGGCGTCGTACATGATTCTAAGCTAATTTTTGATAACCACATTAATAATATTATTAGTGGCGCTCTTAAAGCACTAGGTTTTATAATGCGCAATTCTGTCCATTTCACTCAAGCTAAAACACTTAAAGTGCTTTATTGCTCTTACGTCAGAAGCAAGTTGGAATACGCCTCTCAGGTCTGGAACCCTTGCTACAATACATACAGTGACAGAATTGAACGCATACAGCAAAAATTTATAAAATATCTTTGTTTTAAATTAAAATGTCCCTACAGATCTTCCAACTATCTTAAGATATGTAAGCAACATCACCTTGTCCCTTTACAAAAACGTCGCGAAATAGCAGACATAACATATCTCCTTAACATAACTAATGGCGTAGTTGACTGCCCTGACCTACTAAGTAAACTTTGCTTCAAGGTCCCCACTCGTTCTAAAAGGTATCATCCCCCAATTGCAATCAAAAATGCATCTTCCAAATATAGACAGAATAGTTTCTTAACGCGTGCCAGTCGTAACCTAAATGAGTCGTCTATTGGACTAGATATTGATGTATTCAACTGTGGAATTCCTAGCGTGAGACGTAATATAGTGCAGCAGTATTTTGAGTGCTTGCAGTGAGCGTGTTAGCTTCTTACTATCGTTCTTGTTTTTATCCTTGTCGTCATTGAGTTGGTGCTCAGTAGTGTTGCTGCTGCCCAACTATCCTCGTTATGTATGTTACTCAATGTACTAATAATTTAGTTTCGTTAGTTATGAGAATTCCAGTTTCGGCAAAGCAATAGTTCTAAACCTTTAATTTGTAACAGATTTTTTTCCTTTTTTTTTTGTTTTTGTTGCATGTGCGGTTACGTTAGCGCATAATATTAGTACCTATTAGTTAAGTATCATGGCACTACCTGTGAGTTCCTATAATTGGCTATCTGTATCTACTTGATTGTGTAATGTTATATAATAGCTGTTGGATCTCCAAATAAAATAAATAAATAAATAAATAAACTTCTATAATACTGGCGTGTTGCATCAAACTTTCGGGTATTAAGCGGTGTTCATTAAAAACTGATTGTATGGAAAGTTTGTCAAGTTTCTATGGGATAATAGCCGGCGCCATATTCAATGCTAAACGGGTTGTAAACGTAAGTCGGTGCGACCGGCCCTTAATCATGCATGGGTTGTACATTCGTCAGGTTGTACAACCAGGATTGTTGAGCTACTTGCCTTTGTCCGTAATTTAGCCGTGTGATGAATGACAGATGTTACCCGCGGGGTAATCACGTAACTTTTGTACTACCGTTGGGTAGATTTTAATGTCAAATTTTAACTGTCAGCTCATACAGTTATACTTCAAAATTGACAGTAAAATCTATCTACCGTTAGTACATAAAGTTACGTGATTCACCTGCCGGTGTCGTGTCAGTCCTGAGTTTCATTATGGCACAACAATCTCAGTTCGCGATGGTGCGTTTGGAAAACCTTCAGATTAACTGTAATACATTGTCAAAAGGGAGCTCTCATGTCATATTGAACAATCTAATTGATATGACAGGTAGTCATATAATAGAATAGAATAGAATACATTTTTATTTTCCAACAACAACATAATAAATTACATTACAAAAGGCTTAAATCTAAGATATATACAGTGTTGTCACAAAAAAGGAGTCCACTCAGCATGTGTCGAGGCACAGAGTGCAACAACGCTGATTTTCAGTGGATCCCATGAATTAAAACTAAAGAGATCAGTTGTGACAAGATTGAAAACATAAAAAGAAAAATTCATCCAATTGCATTGTGCCACATTAATGTTTTTACCAGCGGAAACCAATACAATAATAACAACTCAATGTAAACTCAAGCAGACACAGATACAAGACGCCGACACAGATCAGCTAGGCTGAAAATTGTACTTTGAGTAGGTGGAGTTTCAAACTGTTTTTAAAGGTGAACAGAGAAGGAGAGTTTCTTATTGGTGGCGGAATATTATTCCAGCAGCGCGTGGCAGCGTAACGGAAGCTGCCACGGAAGCTAGCGGATCTGTGTGGCGGACAGATGAGGCGCGGGGCTTTTCTTATATCGCATAGCTTTTATAACAGTAATCAAATTTATACAAGTTATTTCAAGTTATCTTGGCTGTCTGAACAGCCAACAATATGATCTACCATGTTTGAACCTTATTGAACAAATCATAGAGCTGAAATTGGTAGACCACTTTCCTGGCTTACTGTTCATGGAAACACATTGATATCAAGTGAGAATCAGAAACGCACGTATCAGATCGACCTCAAGCCTCAGCTTTGATATCTATCCCGAAGTGTGTACCAAGTAATTCGATAGGGCTGTACGTGGCTAACTAGTATTAACCTCTGTCGGAGATCCTTGCCCTAGTTCCTTGCGGTTCTCAGCATATATATACTTGTACTCCAACATATCTGCCTACCTACAGTCAGCATTGTAAAAATGTGCACTCCTGTACTTAATTGTTTAGAAATAAAGTTGAAACTTACTACGTTTTACCCTAAGTATGACATAAAATAACTTTCTAATCTAAGTAACCCGTGATATCTGGTCGGTCACCTGCCTCATAAAACATTTTCCGCTTGACTGAACCTTTACCAGCATAAGACGACCCTTAGACTCAAACATGCATAACACAACTATGCGTGATTGGAGTTCAATCTACATTGGTTCACCTGTAACGTTGCGTCCGGTAACCGGTTAAATAGCCAATAGCCATGACTGGACTACGTGAGCTTTGGGACAACTAAACTACCCTCTTAATTGGACCCTGGCTGATAAGGCAAAGATGTGTACAATTTGTATAATTTAGAACCTTAAGTCTTCGAAATTGTACTTACAAGTACAATTTCGAAAGAACGTTTTATTACTGAGATTTACGGGCTATTTGTTGTTGGGAAACTGCGGACATCTTTATTGACTACAAAAATCTGCTGCAACCCGTGGCTGCTTTGCACGGTAGTTTTTCAATGGCAAGGAGAGGGTAAATGCTTGTTACTGGCTCTTTGTTACTATTTTACATCGAAACAGCTACACCGATTGTGATGAGATACATGAATATATTAGTGTCCCTTAACAAAAGCCAAGACTAAGACATAGGCTAGCTCATAAGTTATCAGATTAAGCAAACCTGTCGATTAAGTCCCGAAAATATAATCTGCAAGCCAAGAAAATGGTCTAGGTACCACTTTTGGACTATATTATTTGTACAATAAGCTATTCTAAAATGCTAGACCACTTTTTTTGGCTGACTGTACTATTAACGAGTTCAATTTACGTGTAAGAACGCAGCAGGAAAAGAGTAACTACTAAATATTTGAGCAGCTCCATAGACCATCCGTTGGTCATCGTCATCAGTTCCACATCAACAAAATTGAGGTTTCTGTGAGCAAGTGCATGTTTTGCTACGAAAAATACCGAAACCGTTCTATAAGTTTCTGATGGATCCTATCATCCTTGTCATCAAAATGGGGTACCCAAAGGTACCTCATTTTCGAACAAAAAAATAATTATCATAATCGGACGACATGGTAAAGAATTGTCACTGAAAATTTGCGGAGCTAGCGTATAGTCTAAGAAAACTAGGTGTGACAATCAGAATCGTGACACCAATGACGGTTTGCGCTCCAGTTTGATTGGTTCACTTCAACCGAATCTAAGTTATGAGTATTGAAGCCGGTTAATAAAAGATCAACTTGAGAGTCATCTTTACCGCTTATCATAAAATTTTCAATACCCACCGACTGCTACTGTAATTTTCGGTCTCGTAACAACAGAGAAGCGCTCAAATTTACGCATCATAAGGAGGATCCATTCGCCCCTCAATTAAGGCTCATCTTTCTTAAGCCTGGCTTATACGAGGCAAGTTCGCGAACAAGTTACTCGCTACTGAAGGATAAATAGAGCTCGAGTTTTGAAAGTTGTGTAATATTAAAAGTGAAGCGTGCAATTGAGGATAAGTACAAGAGTTTCTTCAAAATCTTTTGAGTACTTAACTACTTACATATGTTCTTGCTTGAGCTATAGGAATAATAATATGCTAATAGCTTTGTGAAAGATGTAAATAATTGATAAATTGAAGCTTTAATTCCTTTTTATTCGTGTATAGTCGTGGAAAATGTAATGCGTTAATGATATATTATCTAATCATTGATGTAGTGCCATTTGAAACACATTTACTTGATATATAAAAATTTACTGATAAGCAGTGATAAAGATTATTTATTTCGATAATCTTCATATTTTTTGGAGTGTAATGAATTAGCTACCTAAAATAACAAATTAATTCCAATTCAAAAGGCTACATTTTTAAATTCTACCACAATAAATTTCAAGTAACCTTTCCAAAATATGGGATGTCTAACTGACCCTGTGTAAACTCGGCTTAATTCTTTCTCTTAATTTTATGGAACCTTTCGAGGTTGAAAGGGGTCAAGTGGCAGGTAAACCTTGATGGATAATGTTTAATACCGACATATTAGTGGATAAGTTATCAGGTCTGTGGAAATTAAAAGAATATGCTTGACTTTATGCTCTATGGGGTTATACGAGGGCTGCCTTTTAAATTGTGTCGTTTGCAAACCTCCCGCGAATTTAGAATTCAAAAAAATAAAGATTTATTGTAGCGGATGTTCAAAGGTGACAAGTCGGTTGTAAAAATGGAAGTATTCGTATTTAGGTACCTATTTTAAGTTTTAATCGGGGCTTTCAAGAAAATGGTACTTTTCAAAAACGGATCTACTTTTTTTAGATCACTCAGGCTTAGTAGCTGTCGGTAGGTAAGTTATGTACAAATGTACTGCGTTACAAAAATTGGATCTGACATATGATCTAACGAATCAAATCATTATAAAACCTGGCCTCAACCGATTCAACTAACGTGTCGAGATCTCCGAGTACAATTATTCTTACGAATACTGGTATCAATTTAAACTAATGTTCGGCGAGAAATCCAGAACCTCAGGGTAATTGGATACCTAACTTTTTGAACAAAATTAAGTAATAAAGGCGCGGTGTAACCCCAAATGATAGGTTTTGAAACGCTCAAGGCTCTAATATGAATTTTTAATTAAAACTGGAAAAATATATGTTATGTTTAAACCGAGTGAAACCAAGGTCAGGTTTCAGCTTCGAAAAAAACGGTTTCTTATACAATGTCTTTCTTATACAGGTCGCATTTCTGAACCAATTCTCGTGAAACTTTGTGAGTATGTTCGGTAATTATATAGCTTACTTTTGTCCAGTCACGTTTTTCAAATCTGAAACAAATGATTTTGCAAGAATTTTGTATATTTCTGCGGGCGGATTTCAGTTTGTGCTCCTCTAGTAGCATTTCTCTACCGATTTTCATGATTTTTGTGAGCAAGTTCTGATAATCTGTATTTTTTCTTCTATTTTCTGGTTTAAAATATCGAAATCAAGCCTTATTTTATTATACTTTGCCACTAATAGTATTCATTCGATGGTCATTAACTAAATAGGTTACACACCACAGAAGTCCATCATCTTAACAAAATATTTCATTGAAAATGTACACATATCGGTGAAACGAAATTTTTTCTGGTTTTCCTTTTTTGTCGTGCCACTAATGTCCTTTCTTGTCCTTAATCACTGTAAACATTATTAAGCCGCATTGTTTCGCAAAATCCCTGAGTTTTCCAAAATTCCTAAATTATTAAATCAGCTTTAATATTTGACACCGGTTTGACATTTCTGATAAACACTAAACACGGCTGACCGGCCACAATAGGTATTAGGTAGGTATTAGACAACGAAACATCTGAAAAGTTACATATGTCATTTAGTAACCGCAGCCTGTCGGCTTGATTGTGCTAGCATTAGCATAAAAACCCGGTCCCTTGTCCCGGTGATATTCAAAAAGCTTGGTACTCGCTACGACAGCCAGTATTTTTTTAGCGAACGACCACAGTGTTGTTGATGGATTTTGGGGCCGAGAATTGGTTGTTCCGGTAGCTCAGTTGCCTAAAGCGATTGGCCGCGTATGCGATGGATGGATGTCGCAAGCGCGAATCCTGCTCGGAGACATTTTTTTTTTTATTTAATTTGAAAATTGTAACTTGCATTAGCAGACGTTACTGCTTAATATAAAATTGATTTAGCGTGGATTGGCACATCGTTATTGACGATTTCTCAATGTAATTTGTGACGTTGGTGCCGTTATGCCCTTCTGTTGTTTTAGGACGTTGTGAGACTTGTAAGAGAGAACTTGATGAAGGATTTAAGGGCCGAGCATGGTTGTTCCGGTAACTCAGTTGGCTAGAGCGCTTGGCCGCGAAAACCAAGATGTCATGGTTTGAAACGTGAATGTGCCATTAGATATATTAATGCGACATTAAGAAAATAATAACATAATTGACATTTAAACAAAAGGTTAAATTAAATAAAGTCAAGTTCATTAATTTTCTTTTTATTGTATTTTTTATTAGTTTTTATGTCGCTAATATTTCAAATGCAATGTATGTTGTTTGTTGAATAAATTAACTGAACTGTGTAGGGGTCTATTTATACTGGAGAGAGAATTCATGGTCCCGGGTCCTCAATTAGTATGCAAAATCAGAGATGTCTTTCTGCCGCCACTTGGAAATGAACAAGGAAAGTAAATGAATCCTTAATTTTGTTTGGTTTTAAGCATTACGATTTTTTTTAAGATTTTACAAAGTTCAGTGTAGAACTTATGCCCGTAAAAGTAAGGTAAAAGTGTTCTGAGTTACCAAACTTTGAACTCTGAGGATATTTATTTATTAGATTTTATTATTTTCATATTGACGTGTTATAGATATAGCTCAAAATATTTTATTATGATTCGTGTACTTACTTTATTACCTTTTATCTTGACGCTTAGAGACCTTATACATCTCTAACAAATCTCGATTGTTATTAGTTTCTTAGTCTTATTTTTGACATGTAACACTACATTTAATTAATGGTACTTTGATTATTGTATTATTTTTATTTGATGTACCTAGTTAGATTTTGACTTGTAAAAGTGCCCTTGAGGCCTATTTGCAGAATAAATGTTTTGATTTTGATTTGTCATTAAGTCTATGAGTTACCAAACTTTGATTTGTCAAACGGATATTTGTATAGGGCCTTACTTATCATATTTCTGAACAAGACTTCATATACATATTATCATTATCATAAAGCTGTAAGAGTAAACCTTCAGATATTTTTAAATACTCGAATGGCACATGTATATTAGACGGCGGCTGTGCAATATTGCATCAAATGAAGCGGTGTAACATAGTGTAACTAGTAAATACACACCGTACCGCAACAATTATCCATTAAGATCGCAATCAGGCGAGACGCCTTGTATATTGACGGAGTCTAGACTATATAAATTACAAGCCAGCACAGTTGATCTGGTTTTGGTACGATTATAGGTACAGACATACATTGCAAGTCTGAATATCACAAAACTGTGACTTGCATATCGCTCTTATACTACGTGACTGTAATCGATGAAACCGGTTTAAACCCCCATTCAGGAGGAGAAAAAATTGGTCTACCAGTTTTAAACCCTACTGTTCAAATACTAACCAATTTTTTGTCTGACTTATACAGTCAACCAATTTGATTTCTTTGCCATTTCGTAACTTGTTACAGTGAAAATCAATATGAATGTTTCTAGAGATCTCATAACTATTATACTGTGTCAATGTACAGTTTGTAATAAGGTCCAAAAGTAAATATATCTCTTTGTATTCGACTATCCAATAATGCAACGTCACAGTCACGGGAAAGTGGCCTCCATAGTCAAATTATTGCCTCCCAAAAATCCACACTTCGTAGTGGTCTTATTTCAGAGTTATTGTAGTCAAAGGCAGTGTTATGAAATAGGCAAAACGGGCGCAGTTCAATGTATTATTATTTTAAATATAGCCATACGGTCAATACATAACTGATTGGCTGACAAGACCTAAGTCCAAAAAAATCTAATCTGCTTAGAAATGTATGTTTTATGTGTGACTAGCGACCCGCCCCGGCTTCGCACGGGTGCATTGCTGATGCATATATTATACATATAAACCTTCCTCTTGAGTCCCTCTATCTATTAAAAAAAACCGCATCAAAATCCGTTGCGTAGTTTTAAAGATTTAAGCATACATAGGGATATAGGGACTTAGAGACAGAGAAAGCGACTTTGTTTTATACTATGTAGTGATGTGTGTGTAATAATTAGGGTTTGATTATTTTATAATTGTAATTTTTGTTGATAGTATAATTAGATGCTTGGATTCAAAATACAAAAAGCGTCAGTCTTCATAAATATGGCCAGTAATCCGACAAAAGGTTGACTTCACACGGCCACGGGCAACAATGTCGCGTAATCACATAATATATAATGTATGTTACTACACGCTGTCGTGGAATCTGACGGGTGGCGAGCGATAAGCCACTGTTGATAAAAGAGGTGTTATTCTGACTTGACTTGACATTTTTCTTCCTGTCCGCTTGATCTTACTTGGTGGTTGTGATTGATTAATGATTTTCTACATTATTTATGTGTACTTTAGGAGCTATTTTATAAAACAAAAATCTTTCGACGCTGCTTAGCGCACTGATACGTCACTGATTATGATATCATCATCATATCATCTAAAAATATTATCAGATAGCATTTTTATATATCCGCGCCAGGGACCTGGGACTATATTTAGTTAGTATGATTTTAGTATTAACTCCTGATTTATCAGAAAATATTTTTAAATGACTTGTTTATTCAGAACCCCTGAAACTCTTGATTAAAACCGGAATTTATCAATGCTGTGAGAGTTGAAAATGTTACTAATATTATAAATGCGATAGTTTAGATGTTTGTTACTCAATCACGCAAAAACAGCTGAGCGGATTACTATGAAACGGTATACAACGAGTTTATGAGGGAAGGGTTGAGAACTATTATTCTATAATACAAGAAGTTATTATAGAATATTTATTATTTCATTAAATTAGTCTCCTCTACTCACCAAAATACTTAATATAGCTATTTTAAAATTCACCATTGTAAACTAAAAAAACTAAATGGGTTGGCACGACGACCCAAACTGAGTCTTGGCCTCAGACACAAGAGCACGACACTTTGCTCGGTCTTGCGGAATTTCTCATAACTCACGATATTATGATAAAGTTAAGTTTTTATAAGACATGGTTTCAAAGTTAACATTCCGTGTATCAATGAAAAGTAAGCCCAGGAAACGCGGGAAGATTTACATACCACGCTGCAATGTCGAGATACTGTCATAAGATCCTGAGGTGTTAATGCAATTTAAGCCTTAGTAGCTAGTAGTACAGTTAAGTTTCGCAATTTAGTGGCAACGATACGAGTTTGTGTAAATTACGTCCTAAGCTGTCGCATGCTTGAAGTAGACACGATAAGCACCGTTTTGTTTCCAATTTTAAAACGTTGTAACAGCCTAAACGTTTTTTAATAATAAGTATGTCCTTCTGAATATGAATTAGTGTTTCAGCTATTCGTCTTTTTTAAAATGTCGTCATTGACGTAAATTTTCCAATTAGATATGCGCTTTTTGAAGTTAGAGTAATTTGGTTGATTTATGAACGTGGTTCCGTGTAACTATGGTGTTATATTATTGTATACAAGTGTGTACAGGTTACCTATCACAAATTTGATTATTTTTATGTCGAATATTGAAAGTCCGAAAACGAAACGCATATTTCTGTTTTGCATTTTTTTCATTTGTCCGAAATTTCATTTTGTATATTTTCTATTGACAGATCTTTGTATGGTCACAATTTTATTATCCAGCTGGTTTAAAATCCTAATGATTATAATTCCGTATATTCATTTTTCATTTTTTTTTTGTCCGTAGGGTTAAAATACCGTAACGTCATTGTCCAGATACTTCTAAAATTAACAATGTTGATTTCCGTCGATATTTTGCGGTATAACGAAATTATGGAAAATGTCACGTCGACTTTCCGTATCATTGAAATTATGAAAATATGGCTAACGTGTAAGTTATCAAATGTAAAAATTGAGAACTGTAAAGCGGGCATTTGTATTGGGGACAAATGATATTGTGATAAAATGAATCTTTGGTATTTCAAACAGTTGCAAAATAAAGTATTTGGATTGTAAAGATTCGGTGATTCGTTTTCGGACAAGTGAAATTCGGTAAATAAATTTTCGAAACATCGATAGGTTATCCCTACAATGTGTTTTTCCTTTAAATCCTTCGTTTATCGCTTTATAATTACTCCCAATAAAAGGCCACAAAGTCGAATTTAAAGTAATCCTATAAAGGATGTAAGCTCTATTGAAACATTACACAGGCGGACAAAGTATACGGGTCAGTAAAATACTGTCATATTTCCTAAAACAGTGCAGACTTGTGCAGTTTTTTATTCCTGTCATGATCTTTATTTCATTTTATATTTAACCTGCAAAAATAACACTTTGAAAATTTAACGTTTCCGGGTTTAAATCGGACTCCTAATAAACCATGAAAAAAACAATGTTAACGGAGCGAGATATAGCAAAAATCGTCAGTTTTGGAGATTAATATTTTTATGACAGGATCCCGGGAATTGCTAATACTGTTGGGTATTACGAAAAATAATATATGTCATGTAAGTAAAACTAGTGTAAAATATTTAGAAAAAACCTATTCCGGTTATTTAATTTAGTGTGACCCGAAATTATTGACCTCGAGTGTACTTGTCAGGCGCACGGTAAGGATGTGTTAGGTGTTGTTTATTTATTGTTGGACTAGCATTTCTGTCAAGGAAGAAAACGGGACATATTACTGTAGCTACCTAAGGAAGGTTGCCATCATTCAGATATATTTGGAGGGTAACCTATCGATCTTTCGAAAATCCATCTACTGAATTTCACTTGTCCGAAAACGGTTCACCGAATCTCTACAATCCAAATACTTTGTTTCGCAACTGTTTGAAATACCACGGATTCATTTTACCACAATGTCATTTGTCCGCAATTCAAAAGCCCGCTTTACAGTTCCCAATTTTTACATTTGACAACTTATACGTTTGCCACATTTTCAAAATTTCAATGATACGGAAAGTCGACGTGACATTTTCCATAATTTCGTTATATAAGACTAAGCGGGAGCGAAGCTCCCGTCTTAATCCTCGAGATTTTTTTTTTTATAAAAACCCAGAATGACTTGTTGGGACAAAATCGACTCTAATGCGGATAGGTTAGACGGGAGCTGAAGCGAAGCGAAGCTCCCGTCTTAATCTTCGAGGTTATTTTTTTTTATAAATGCCCAGAATTACTTGTTGAGACAAAACCGACTCTAATGCGGATAGGTTAGAAGATTAAGACGGGAGCTGAAGCGAAGCGAAGCTCCCGTCTTAATCTTCGAGGTTATTTTTTTATAAAAGCCCAGAAAGACTTGTTTGGACAAAATCGACTAATAATTGTATCGACTGTTTGTAGGCTGATCATAATAATGAACGTAATTTTTAGTCCTAGCCGAAATATAATTAATTATGAGTTTCCTCAATCAGCGCCTGCATTTAAATTTGTTATAACTCGATGGAAATGAACTTTGTTATCTTTAGTCTATCTGGATAATGACGTTACGGTATTTTAACCCTAAGGACAAATAAAAATTTGGCAAATGAATGTACGGAATTATAATTATTGTGATTTTAAATCAGCTGGATAATAAAATTGTGACCGTACAAAAATCTGTCAATAAAAAATATAGAAAATGAAACTTCGGATAAATGAAAAAAATTTAAAACGAAAAAAGGCGTTTCGTTTTCGGACTTTTAATATTCGGCATAAAAAAATTCGAATTTGCGATAGGTAACCCATTGTAGGTACACATAAAGTAGCTCCCTCTGGATTACGTGTATAACGGATTAACTACATAATATTTGTTTAACTCGACCCTTCACTTCTCACCTGATGCTTAAATAATTCAATTAGGTTTAATGGTGGACATTTGGGGCCATATTACACCCCAAAAGCTCAATTATATCAGATGACGATGACACCAGTAAGATAGGCAGTAAGATACCAGTAAGAATGAGCATTCGATAGGCGATATCACGACAATTTATTCAATAAAGTAGGCTTATTGATAAGGTTGGTCTTAAATTACAAAAGAAATTTAATGTGTACAAATCCATCATGTTGAGAAAATTATTCCACGTAAAATTTATTGTTTCTTGATAAATAATTTTTAGTCACTATTACTTATTTTGTGTTTTAGTTACGTAGTATGTATTCTGATAGTGTACAAAAGAAAAAATTGAAAAGGAAAAGTGTATTTATTTTTTCTCGTTTCATAAAAACAGCACAGTCAAATTTCTAGAAATTATTACAAGAAACAATGCTTCGTTTTTGCTTCGTCAATAATTTATCTTGGCTTGAGCGGGTGATTAAACGAGCAACGTCAGTAAGCATTTCTTCACCGAAACGAGACGAAAATGATGTTCATTTCTTTTGTCTTTGGAAGAATCGCTATGAATTTATAATTCGTTTAGGTACGAAGTGGTGCTCAAGGGTTTTCGATACTAGGAAAAAAAAAGATCATTTTAATAATCTTGTTAAGTACGAGTAGAGCGCTTTTAAAGATGTATAATGAGATGGAAACAGCGTAAATATAGGAGTATAAGTGTCAGGTTCCGTGAATTTCAAGTATACAAACTATAAATTATGATCCGACTTATTATACTTACTGTACTGGTGACAGTGTCATTCTCTTTGAATACCTAATTTGTTATATTCAGAAATGCATATCTAAGGGTAACCATTAATCAGGACCTTCTATTAGCTGCCTTTGATTATTCCCGTTTAAATTGACATATGTACCTAAAACTAATTAACTTTCTTCTTGTTACAGGTGTGTAGCTGGAAGTGTTAATAAGTGAAATAGTGTTAAAATCTGAGTGAATTATTTAAAGGAGTAAAATTTCTAGTCAATATTTGGCTAAACCTAGATTTTAATGCGTGATTCAGTTTGTTTGATAAATTATTATTCAGTGAAATCCGTGCTCCTCAAAAATGTTCCGATAAAAACAAATTTTGCCGATACCATCTTACACCAAGTGCCATCCATATTGAACAAGTCAATTATTTATAATCAAATTCGTGCTCAAAATTCACTATTAGTGTGCAGGGCTCATTAAAAGTACCAGGAGTGCAGACTGTTAAGGAGATAATGTGTCACTGAATTTGGTTTTGCGTTGTTGATGTAGTCACCATTTCGAATCTATGCGCTTCTGGTAGCACGCGGTCGGGCTCGCTGCGATGGCTCGGCCTGAGGTTATGCGATGAGGGCGAGATGGACGAGCCCAGCTCCGCCAAGCGGCCTTCTGTGCTGACCATCGACCGCGCGGCGTTTCTGTTGCTGCGCGTCAAACGCGCGTTCAAGAAGAAGCGGCAGCAGAGGAAAGACAAACAGTGAGTATTTTTCACTTCACGTCTAATCTTTACCAGCCCTTTTTACGGCTCCCTCGTCAATCGGTAGGGCCGCATCCACGCACAAGCGTAGCGTGAGAGCGCCGCAAGCGTAGGAGCGCGCGCCTTCAGTTTATAAGGAACTGCGTTTAACAACCGTGTGCGTAAACGCGGCCTTAGACATACACACATGTTTTATTCAACATCATATAAGGCACGACTTAACAATAACAGTTACAGAAATGACATTGCGTCGCGAAATGACACGAGATGTCTAACCTTCTTTTTATTACATACGATACGTGTGAATACGACGCGCTGTATGGCGCGCCACAAAACTAACAAGTTGTGCTATAAGGTCGCGGATGTCATCGCCGGGCAGCGGGGCGGCCAGTGGCGTGAGCGAGACGGCGCGAGAACATTGAAATCTCGCCGTTGTCAATGAATAAAATAAATGACGGCCTTAGTATCTCTAGCACAGGTGTTCGTCTACACAACAGTAGCTGTAGATACAACAATACAATACAATGCAATACAATACAAATACTCTTTATTGCACACCTCAATCAAAGGATAGAGTACAGTACAAAAACACAATGAGAAGAGGCAAACAACAGGCGGTCTTATCGCTAAAGAGCGATTTCTTCCAGACAACCTTAGCCAACTTACATAGTTGTTGCTAGGCTAATCATAATAGCAGAGAAAACTAGAACATGCTATTCTTTGCTACAGTACCAACCAAGAAATGTGTTTCTTACCAAAGATATTTAAGTAAATGAACTTATCACGATGGCAATATTATGAGAGTCACGATCAACTTCGTCGTTATTATGGAAAGGTTTTACTGTTGCGTGTCCCGAAACACCCAATCCAATTCACTTAATCGCTCTCACATGTATCAAATATGTCCGTTATTTGTGATCTACACATATATAAGGAAACAGTTACGTCACTAAGAAACGATAGCTTATATAGCTTCAACAATTTAATTACTCGGTAATCAGCTAATCGGATCAACGGGCTATCTGACGCCGTCCCCTGTCACGGTATAAGGAAAGCCATCGATTATTTATAGGTTGGGAGCTGACGGTATTTTTACCTTAGGACATTAAATATTGTTTTTACCTCAGTAGCTCGGCAAGCCCTTTTTTATTATTTAAAAAAAAAACAGATAGCAAAATCGCATTTTATCCACAAGAGTGCAGAGAATATTTGAAATCCGAAATGTATAGGCCAGTCCAGACAGTCAGCAAAGATAATTTTATATAGAATTGTATTCAATTAAACACATATAGTGAATTAAAAGGAAATTAATGCCTACGCCAAAGCTTGGATTAGGTAACGAACCCCGGCATCCTTCAGGACTGTACTGGAATAAAGCCAGGAGGAGTAAATTAAAAAAACTGATTATAGGTACTCATTTCAGTTGAAGAAATATTCTTAATTATATTATCCTCGGTTTAGTTTAGCAATTCCACACTCGCTGTTAAAATACGACTTTGTACCGTTGCATAACAATTAACTACTTATGAACAGTCTAGCTGCTATGGCCTGCTGGCAATTTTAATGTACATGCATTCGTATTTTATTGTCCTTTATCAAATTGAAGTAATGATCTTGAGGTGCTGTTGGCCCCGTGAAGTTAAGCAAAAATAAACATATATTATGAAGACGGAAAAGATGGTACGGTTACCATCTTTTCTCGAACCCATCCCGAACATTTTTGACCCTCCTGTGAGTCCATAGCGAGTATCAAATATGAGCTATCTTTATAGACATTCAATTGTCTGATTAATTAAAATGATTAATTTAAATTGAATTGCAAACAAATCGTTTTTGTGTAGCATTTTAACAAAAAAAATTATATATTTACGGCGAGGTCGGTATATTGAACCTTGAGCGTATCAAGGGATTCAAGTGTTTATGTCCAAGACGGAAATATTTTTTCTACCATGCGACACATACTGCTTTTCACATCACCTATGAGGCCCGCTGATTAAAACATAAAATGTCTTACAAATAATTTTGCTACCGAGCGGCACATACTGCTTTTCACTGTTGCCCTCAAATGAGGGAACAAAATTATTATTATTTATTATTTATTTATTAAAACAGTTTACATAAACTTATACATAAATACCTCGTCCCACAAAACTGTTTTCACAGTTTGTCTGTAACCATTTTGATTCCTCATTCAAGGGCTACAATAGCTGTTTTGTGAATAGCAGATGTGAAAAATATTTTTGGAATGATTATCATCTAGATGGTTCTTTTCGATATAGCAGGCTAATTCAGAATTATCTCCCGCACTACAAGGAAACACACCTACAAGGAAAGGAAAACCATTCGTATTCTGGGACAGCTATTCCGAATCCACAGTCATTGTCTTTGATGCCTTCTTTTTCAAACCGTTAAATGAAGAAGAATTGGCGAACCCAACGTTAGGCCTGTAAATAATTAATTCAGCTAAAAGCTAGTTAGACACGCTCTGAAGGGTGCAAAAAACTTACAACCAATGTGTTAGTTCCGGAAAAAATATTATCGTTGTTTGATAGAATAACATTTGTTTTTCTATTTTCACTTGACTGCAAGTTTTAACGTTTATTATGCGTAAATTTATATGTTATTTTTACTTCACATTTATCATTATTCCGTTAATAACGTTTCTGAAAACACCCCAATAAGTATCCTTCCACGATAAGACTCAAATGTCACTTTATCTTTATATGTTTACCATGAAATAATCTAGATCTTGCTGTTTTCTGGCACTCACTCAGAAAATTTTAGAGTCAGCATATTTTTATCAATTTACTGAGAACATAAGTAACCACATATTGGACAGATGGACAGATTTAGTTCGGAGTTTTCTCTTATACACTTTTAGTGCTAGGAGGGCGCTCGTCTCGTAGTCGCTTTTCTCCACATACAGTTCTTAGGATGTTATTGGCACCCTTGACATAACGAATTAGTAGAACTGCAGTTTTGCCGTCTGTCTGTCCATCCGCATCTTAGCCCAGCAAACAGTGTTAAAGAGTGACTTTTAATAGATTTACCAATTTAATCGAACCTGATTTTGCCCTCTGTTAGGTATTTTAGTGTGTACTCAGCTAAATAGGGTCATTCAATTGCTATTTAAGACTAAAAATCAAATGTCTCATTAACCCCCGACGCGCAACGCAAGAGAGGGGTGTTATTTTGTGTATCTGTGTCTGTCCTGCCTGCGGCATCGTAGTTCCCTAACCGATGAACCGATTTGAATGGGGTTTTTTAAATCATCTTGTTGGCGGAGATTGCTCTTAGCTATGTTATGTGACGGGTGTGTTAGATTTTAAATTTCATTAACTAACTTGCTTTACTTCAGAATTTCACTTCTGATTAATTCAAAATATAACAAAATTTGTAAAAACATTCTGTACACCACCACGGAATAATTAATAGTACTTAAGTATTGAAGGTTTTCTTCTAACAAAACCAACGCTTGAGAGCTAATCATGGTATCCTGCTCGCACGCCGTCGTCGCGTAGCACGTGCTCTTTCGTTCCTAACGCGATAGGGTATCTGGACACCACGGAGGTGTTTCAGAGCCGAGTTTAGCCGAAGCGGCAAAAGGAACAG
This sequence comes from Epiblema foenella, assembly GCA_963556455.1. Classification (NCBI taxonomy): domain Eukaryota; kingdom Metazoa; phylum Arthropoda; class Insecta; order Lepidoptera; family Tortricidae; genus Epiblema; species Epiblema foenella. Next base: position 16,643,194 of record OY747106.1, read on the forward strand.
GACTGACACCACACTATTGTGTGTGGAAATCTGAGGATCTTGAAATAAGCGGCGGGAATTTACGTCTCAGTCCTTCTAACTTCATTCCGAACCCACTTGGAAAACTACCTACTAAGTACATATACAATAAGTAATGACAACTCAACAACGAGTGAATTCATTTAAATGAATTCGGTAGCGCAATTTAAAATGAGGAAGCTTCAGAATGCTTCGAACTAGAAATGAAGTTCCTGCATATTTCTGTAGCTCGAAGGGGTATGCAAGTGCGAGTGAGAGAAAGAAACACTCTGTTTTGCGAAACGAGAACACTTATGACTACTATGATAGCGTTTTTTAATTTAATTAGCGAGCCAGACTCAACGGGTTTTAGTGAGGTAAAACTTTCCCTTGGAATGAAACGGTTTTACAAGGAGGTAGATGTAATAAACAATAATTATGAAAATTACCATTTGAAAACCTGTTCGGCCCATTCTAAAAATATAGTGAGGTCCTTTCCCTTTATAAATTTTATACATTAGAACTTTTTAAAAACTAAAAATTATTTAAAAACCATTAAGTTTAAATACTAAGGACTCTAATTATGATAATTCCAGAAAACAGAATAACATTCGATGATTTTATTACAGTTTTAGATAGTAACGCAGCCATTTTGTGCTTTAAATGTATTGTAGTACAATTTAGGCAGAAAAATGAGGTAGGTAGTTTTTAGCATGAAAGTTATCGGTTTGGAGTGACGTTTAGAAAAATATTTCTTAAGAAGAAAAATATATCTATTTATCTATATAATTATGTATATCGTCGCCTAGCACCCATAGTACAAGCTTTGCTTAGTTAGGGACTAGATCGATTTGTGTAAGACTGTCCCCCAATATTTATTTACTTATTTATTTCTTGTATAACCTATGATTTGTACTGGACATAATGAGCGTATGTATTTGTAGAAAAAATGTATTATCCACAATTATATTAAGCTGTCAAATAACTACTTGGCCAAATACGTTCGGGTAAATGAAAAGTAAGTAGGCTCTTTTATTCTGGACTTCTTTTTTGGCATGAAGCCAGTGAGCGCTTGAGATGGTGTGAGGTCGTTGTACTTACATGAGAACATCTAATAGAAATACTGAATGGAAAACATTTTGTGGGATATTTTTTGGCAACTAGACAAAGTGAATTGACATGATACTATGAACATAATGTAGATGATCCTTTTGAAATCCGAGTATTAGTGTTCAATCTTCGACCGATTGAGCAATAATAAGGCTAATATTTTTCTTAGAGAAGAGGTCAAATAGTTCCCAACCTCATTTTTGTTACTATAGTGATAAATAACAGTTGACAATTCAACGCTTGACTTTATTTAACTATTGACTTAACATTAATATTCTATTATTTTTAGCAATTCTCGCTTTTCTATACCTTCCTTCACCGAACCATTCTTCAAATTGAGTGAAAACTTCAGTTGAGTGATATAAAATTATTTTTTTTGATTGTTTTGTTACTCTTTTTTATACCACGTCGGTGGCAAACAAGCGTACGGCCCGCTTGATGGTAAGCGGTCACCGTAGCCTATGGACGCTTGCCAACTCCTGGGGTGTCACGTGTGCGTTGCCGACCCTTTAAAAATTTATACACTCCTTTCTTGAAGAACCCCATACTGTAGTCTACTCATGTTTTGGCACTTGAGTATTTATTTGATTATTATTTAAAGTTTCTCTACTGTTACCCGGTTAACTGTGAATCGGCAAATATTGTAATCACGTACGGATTGTCACGATCCAGTGAATCTGTTTGCATTTAAATATTCCGTGGAATCAGTGAGAGCGTGTTCGTTACCCTTTAGGTGGTCTTAATTGTAGAGCAGCGAGTTTATTTTAGAGCCGAGACAGTCACGAGGCCGAAGACTGGGACTGATTTATCATTTTTAATCAATATTGTAAAAGAAACTAGTCAGGATAGATCAATAATTCAAATGATCAAAATATTGATCTCTATCACTATAAATTCGAAAGCGAAATCCGTAATTAATGTCTTGCTATTGCGGCCCGAATTATTGTGTATGGTTAATTTTATAGTTGCAAGTTTCAACATAAGTTAGCTAATTATACCCGTACTTAATTAATGTCTTGATTATACATTGCGGGCGAATTATAGTGTATGGTTAATTTTATAGTTGCAAGTTTCAACATAAGTTAGCTAATTATACCCGTACTTAATTAATGTCTTGCTTATACATTGCGGGCGAATTATAGTGTACGGTTAATTTTATAGTTGCAAGTTTCAACATAAGTTAGCTAATTATACCCGTACTTAATTAATGTCTTGATTATACATTGCGGGCGAATTATAGTGTATGGTTAATTTTATAGTTGCAAGTTTCAACTTCATCATCATCATCATCATCATTTCAGCCGAAAGACGTCCACTGCTGAACATAGGCCCCCCCCAAGGCTCGCCATTCAGACCGGTCCTTTGCCGTTCGTTTCCACCGGATTCCCGCGACCTTCACCAGGTCATCACTCCACCTTGTCGGAGGCCTACCGACAGCTCGTCTTCCGGTGCGTGGACGCCACTCAACTTGAGTGAGTGAGTTTCAACTTAAGTTAGCTAATTATACCCGTACTTAATTAATGTCTTGCTTATACATTGCGGGCCAAATTATAGTGTATGGTTAATTTTATAGTTGCAAGTTTCAACATAAGTTAGCTAATTATACCCGTACTTAATTAATGTCTTGCTTATACAGTGCGGGCCGAATTATAGTGTATGGTTAATTTATAGTTGCAAGTTTCAACATAAGTTAGCTAATTATACTCTTTAGGTCTTATACTAACTAATACATAAATATTTTCTTTACTTTTCTTTTACCTTCAATGATCGGTCCTTAATTTATGATCAAAATCAAGATGGCCTTCACTTTTTTCAAATGTGCATGACGTCAGATATAAGTGGTCTCTCGCACGCTAAGATATCGATTTTGAACGTAATCGGGCCGTAAATAAACAAAATAAAAATGGCCGCCACTTTATCAAATGTGAGGCAGATTCGTTCTAAGTGGCCTCCCGGACGCTCAGATATCCATTTTGAACTTATTCGGACACTAAATAAACAAAATCAATATAGCCGCAACTTTTTCCAAAATTTAAAACGGAACGAAAATTATTTTTAACATATAACCTTTCTTGAACTGCGTGTTTCAAAATCTCAAACTTGATAGTCCTTCAAAATGGGTGCCGTTCAGTCGCCATAAACACAAAATGCATATTTTCAAGTACCATATCTCCAATTTTCATAACAAACGATTGCCATAATAACAAGATGCATATTTACATTGGATATAATATTTAAATACCATAACACTCACTTATCACAACCACCTTTTCTATAAGGTTTAATTGAACTAATGTATTTTTATGTAATACACAATAATTATAATCATTAAAACTAATACAACGCATATGCATAAAATCCCAGAAAGACTTGTTAGGGCAAAATGGACGGGATGGCGTTAGAACGCGGATAGGTTAGAAGATTAAGACGGGAGCATCGGCTCCCGTCTTAATCTTCGAGGTTATTTTTTTATAAAAGCCCAGAAAGACATGTTAGGGCAAAATAGACTCTAACGCGGATAGGTTAAATGTACATTATGACTATTCAATATTATACAGAATGATCATTGTAGCGTTTGGTACGTAGTTATCAAATTGACAATTATGAACATTGATTATTATAATCGATGATATTATGCAAATTGTTTTAATGCATTTTATTTTTATAAAAATTAATCACTTATACAAATCGAAATTATGCAGTTCGTTTGTATGCAACATGAAAATATGCAATTTGTTTTTATATTAAACATTACACACCTCTTCAAAATATATTTTCCACGTCGCCCGCTTCCGCGCGTACCCCAACGTATCGTTGACCCAAAAACAGCCGATCTTGCAAACTGTGTGTATTGACTGTGTTGTATGCAAACAAATGAACGGGCCATAATTTTACAATTATGACGCGTTCATTTGTTTCTTGGATAGAACTTGTATAGGAAAAGTACTCCATAGAGAAAAACAGCCTAATAAATTTTAAAATAGCTGCTTCGTAAAAGAGGATCGAAATCGAAACAGGAAGTCACATTGACCTTTACTGGATTAAATGTAAAAAATATATTATAACTATATTTTATTAAAAACATCAACAATATAATATCTCTTTTGAATTCAAAGTGTATTGTTATGGATTGTTTGAGTAGTTTTATCAGTAACCATAGCATCCATATCTTGCAAGTGCTCCCCGACTTCTTGATTTAAATCCTTCTTAACTGACGAATTAGCGGCTAATAAATCATACAGCATAGTTGTTTTCTTGTCACCTACGGCCTGGATTTCTGGGGTGACAGGCGCAGACGAACGTTTTGTTGGTATTATTTTTGTTGGCACCTTCTTCGTAGGGAACAGGATTATTTCCACCGCCTTTGGTTTCTGCCTTTGAGGACCCTTGTAAAAGCTGTCAAGTAGGAGAGGGAGGAACTGCATTGGTTTTAACAAGGGCTTGTCCATTTGTATGGCTGGCAGTGGAGGGAAGTTATGAACTATTGGCGTTAAATGTGGCATTGCTGCGACCTCCGAACGCATAGGCATAGGCTGAGCACCTGTGTTTGGATTGAACTCCATATAAAATTCTTCTTGAACTTGCTCAAGTGACGAGCAACATAAGGAAGAACTTGTTGGGTCTTTAAACAGGTCGTTATTCATTAGAATTTTGCTGAGCATGTCGGGAGGGCTGTGTAGGCCTTGGTTCCTGTTTCTAAGGCGATTCTGCTGGCATGGACACTCTCCAGATTCAAATCGAAGACTGGGGAAGGGTTTAGATGGACGAATCATCTCATATTCGGTTTTCGGTGACTCTGGAACTAAGGAAATTAGTAAATCGGGACTCTTCGATATACAACATAGAAATTATTACGTTTCTTTAGCCGTAGATAAAGTACTCTAGATTTTGTACGGGTAAAGTAATTTGATCATACTAATCATCTTGTGACTAGGAGAATAGGGTTGTTCTTGTGACTAGGAGAATATTTTGACTACTCCAAAAGATTACTTCAAAAGAAACAAGGTAAAAATTACGCCTGATTAAGAATTTGATCCTTTTTCGAGACAATGCGAACTTATTGAGTTTCTTATTTGGTGGCAACTTCCCTATATTAAGAAGACTAACTATGCATGCAATCAATATTGAACAGCTCTGCTTTGGTTTGATTATTGAGCTATTAAAGCTTTTTTTATGTCGATTACACAAATTCAACTTCCTACTCAAAGCAACACATTTCCGCTTAACCAGCATGAAGAGAAACTGTGTAATTCAAATAAATACATACTTAGATAGTAGAAGCGGTATAAAATATTTGCATATGCTGCACTGGCGCTAGTTGAATTAGAATTCCATTTGACCAGAATTGGAGTATTTGTATCTAAATGGGACTTGGCAACCGGGCCAACTGTAAGTAATTAAACAGTATTTTACTACCATTAAATTCCGTTGCATTTGGAAATGACCTTACTATTCGTTAAATATACGCCGTATTGCGCTTTATGTTCATTAAGAAGCTATTAATTAGGTAAGCCAATTCTCAGAAACCAAAAAAAATTGAATGTTATAAAAGTTTTTTTGGTTTTACCATTATCTAACTCGTATTAACATTTTTTATAACACGTCAGAGGAAAACAATCGTGCGGCACGCCTGATGGTAAGCGGTCACCACAGCCTATAAACGCTTGCAACTCCAGGGTGTCACAAGCCTGTTGTCGACCCTTTAAAATTTTTAACACTCCTTTCTTAAATACCCCATACTGTAGTCCCTCGGGAAAACCTCGGCAGTGAGCTTATTCCACAACCGGAGCGTCCGAGGGAGGAAATTCCTATGATTATTAAATTGTTGCACAATTTCGGCTATAACTTCCATTTCAAGGGGGTAAGTAAAGATAGTACTTGGGTTTGTGGAGTTCGGAGCCTGTATTCGCAGCAACTGACGAGCGCCAAGCTCACGGCCAGTCCCTTACCTGAGTTTGATTTAGAGTTCATGTACACATTGAGTTCCATCTTGCCAAGGTTAACGACGGAGTGTGTGATGCTGGGTGGCGCTCGGAACCTGTAGTCGCGGCCGCTGGCGAGCGCCAGGCACAAGGCCAGTGGCAATATAATCGCGATCATTATCTGGAAATCTTAGAACGACAGAAAAGTCTCGTTAGAACAAGAATAATCCATATAATTTTTGTGTTATTGGGACGAATAATAAACGTCAATCGCGTGACATACTTTCTAGGAACAAGTTTAAATAAACGTGAAAGTATAATTGCGAGGAAAGTACTGAACATCTTCACTATCTTCAGGCTATTGAAGTGACGGAAATCATTATATTTTATTTACATTTTAGAGTCCTAATAATTAACGGTTAATCCTGTAATCACAGCTAAGGGTGGGTTGCACCAAACCGTCTGTAATCGTAAGCGGTTTTCGTTAAAATGTAATCGTATGGAAAGTTTGACAAGTTTCTACAGCTGCCGGCAACATATTTGACGATGACCGGCCTGTGATCGTATATTGGTGCAACCGACCCTTAATCTCATAACGTCCCAATGTCGAAACATTTTTTACAAAAGACTTAGTCTTTTGTAAAAAACCTCCCTAAAACACGTTGGATTAGACAGTGAATATCGAAAAAAAACAGTAAAACGTTGGAGACGTCTAAAGTTCCAAAACATTTTTCAATAACAGTGTCCAATCGAGTCTGAAATTAAAAAAACAAAATTCAATTGAGTTGGATTACTTACCTTCGTGGGTGTGTGGCTTAGAATAAATTGTTATAGGAATCCGAAACAAATCAAATATTGTTGCGCAAGTAGCTCCTCTTATTTGATTTCTATTTTATGGCCGCTCTTGCGAAATTCAATCTAGTAAAGTATTTTTGAGCAGGAATGTGGAAAAAATGCTTATATATCCTTTAACTATGACTCCATTATCTTTAGTTTAAATTGAATTTGTTATTTCACCCAGGAGTCTGATCTGATTTGCTGTCAGGAATTTGAATAGTTTTATGTGACCTGTTTTCTTTCGGAGCGAATAAAATGTCGTGAGCTCTGGAATTAATGTCTCATAACATACAATTGTATCAAGAAATAAAGATCTCTTATTTGATTGAAAAAATAATAACGGACTTTTTATCTAAAGAATTACAATCCCGGGTATAGATTTACATTTGTGCAAGTTGGCGAATAATGTAATAATTGACTTCGACTATACCTTTCAAGTTTCATGTATACCGGATAGAATTCCTAACGTTGATTCTAAATTAAACTAAATCATTGCAGCATTATACATCATTAGTATAATATCTCATTTAATAAATGAATGAACTGGTCATTTAGGAGTTTTGCTGAGACATACGACGGGAAAAATAAAACCATAATAAAATTACACAAGATTTTAATACTATTCTCCTTAATCCAGTGATCGAGCTAATTCTTAAGTTATTTACCTAACCTTGTTTAAACTCTCCCTATTGCTTGCCTCACTATTAACAGAAACAGAATTACTTTTAACAGGAGGATCAGAGCTTATAACAGAACTGCTTACTGGTACTTGACCTGACGTAACTGAAATGGCGGCATTAACATTCGCTGTACTCGAATTATCACTAATAACTGCAGAAACAGCATTTGCATCTGTATTAGCAACTGCAACATTGCTCGATGTTTCTACTTGAGCCACGTCCCTTTTAGCTTCAACATTGTCTGCAGCAACATTGTTATTATTTGCTTTATCAACGAGCGCGGCATTCGTTTGCCTCCTGAATCCGAATGGATTCTCATTAGGATTTATAAATTGTAGTTGTTTCACTTCATTTCTGTTTTCGGATCTGAGCGACGACGAACCTTTGAATGGTAGAAATGTACCTTGATTAGTGTTGGGGATACAATATCAGACACACATAGTGACCGTTCATGATAAACCTTATATAATACTTTGCACAGCATACAACAATTACTATACTCGTATTATGCTTATGCTGACTAAAAATAAGCCACTGTAACCACGGGGTAAGGCATCCGACTTTCAATCTGAAGGATATGAAACCCGGTCCGTACCACTTGGTTTAAAAAAAAACTTATATACAAAATACGGAAGACATCTGGAGGAAATGGTCTAATTCCAACACGGTGTAGTTTTCACTCAGCATAGGAAAGTCGCTTTTCGTCAGGGATATTGTAACACCGCGTAACTAGCACTGGTAAACACTGCGCATCACAACGCCCAACTTTACATGAGAAACTTAAAACGTTTTTTAAAGGTTTTTGCGTTCGCTGGCTACATTTGTTAGATACGCGGTATTAATCAATGATTTGCCATATGAGTGTTGTGTAGATACACAGTATTTACCAGTGATAGTTACGCGGTATTGCACTATCCCCGACGTTTTGTAAAATCGCTTGTATAATGGGTTGTGCTCCGAAGAACTGTTCGACATGATGCCCACGGCCGCTTTCTACCATCGCACCGCTCGCCGTCGGCAGGGCATTCATCCTCACACTTTAGAACCGAAATGGTCGCGTACGGTACGGTTACAGAGGAATTTACTCCCTCGGACGCTCCGGTTGTGGAATGAGCTCCCTGCCGAGGTTTTCCCTAGGGACTTTCAGGGAAAAAATATACTGACAACTATGACCCATGTCGACGTACATGCGGGACGGTGAAAGGGATAAGCTTAAAGCGCGACCACCAGCGGCGAAGCGGATCAGCTACAATTATGTCAATGGTGTGCTCACGTACCCACTGCGTGCACGTGCATGGGTCTTCGTAGATAAAAACGGCTACGTAAGCCACAAGTGAGCATACGAGCGCAAATTTCGGAATTCCAGTATGCAAGCTAAACTACGAGAATTATGAACTTACCGGCAAACAGATTCCCGAGACCAGGTACCTGTAAACCATTATCGCCGCTTCCTACGACTACCTGTACTCTGCCCACATTAGAGATACCATCAGCGGTCAAATTCACTAATCCTTGTCCTAGAACATATAATTTATAGTTTTATTTAATATTTTCATGTATAGCATTTAAAGCCCGGCTAGAAATATATGAACACTGTCAAGAGGGTGCCTATTCTCATTTATGTGGCAACAGCAGGGTAATTATGTAACTTTATGTACTAACGTTAGGCATATTTTAATGTCAAATTTTAAGTGTCAGCTCATACATTTAAAGCAAAATACATAAAGTTACGTGATTACCCTGCAGGTCAGTAATGTCAGAATAGTAGGAATTGCTTACCTGTCAGTTCTGATGTTAATTTTGAAATGTTTTGTAGCGAAATAGTTTCATTGTTAACATAATAAAGTTCCGCTTTTAACAATGAATCGTTTTGGACATTTTTAGTCATGTATTATTTAATATTCAACACATAACCTAAACATAACTGACAACGGTGACAACCTACGATTACAATAATTAAAATCATAGGTGGTTAATTCATAATAAAATAAATTTAATCATAGGTACCGTAAACCGGGGTTACTTTCAAATTGAGGGGCGACTTTAAAACATCAGTTTTTATGCCGTGTTTTAGTTTTTATTTAGTTAACCTTGCGTCAAGTTATACCTTCGTTCTAAAATACTTAGTGATGAATATATAAGTGTTTTATATGTATCAATGTAGCCCCGTTTTTACTTAACGTAACCCCAGTTTACGGTATTGTCACTGTTTGAAATTATGCAGCGTAAGAATTTGTTTCTAATGCGATTTCGCAACAATGTTCATATATTTATGGTCGGGCTTTACAACTGATTGTATGTCATGTGTATAATTATACCATTTTTTCCGTATCGCAAAAGCAGCTCAGCGTCCCCTACGGCACTTATTCCATTGGATTTTAGATTAAAATCCACGTTCTTTGGCAAGAAATCGCCATTGCCATTTTTCAATTTCTTGTTATCCTTTATCTCTTTCAATTTCTTTTCTAACTGCGAACAGAAAGTAAGTAAATAACAAATAAATTTAACAAAGCACATTGTATAAGTTGTATTGACACCAATTTCCGAGTTTTGGCGTAGAAACTAGTACTAAAGCGAATGCCATCTGTACTTCTAGTGTAAGTTTTTTCGAAACAAAACACAAACGAAAGCGTTTGCGTTTAGTCTCAATTTGTAGGGCAAAAATAGTTACCGCTAAAGGCCACCAGAGGCTCTGCTCGCGTTACCATACAAAATGAGACTAAACGCAAACGTGTTCGTTTGTGTTTTGTATCGAATAAACTTATACTATATCTTCTGACCTTCGAAACCAGTGAGAAAACTAAACTTTCTTGGGATAATACCGGTTTTCTCACGATGTGTTTGTTTTTTTCGTGACAGGTGTGAACAATTCTCATTCAAGGCTGCTGTTGTAAAACAATATAAATCTAATATATAATTGAAAAGGTACTTAACCAATAATTAACCAATAATTAAGCGTAATGCACTTCTCCTATACAACGAAAGCTAACTATGTATATTAGATTTTGTTCACTTCCTGATCTTTACTATGAATGTACACTTCACCTTCCAATTATGCGGAAGGTGGCGTCAACTTCTCCGACCTTTAGATATAATTTTAGTTCAAAATTTGTTTGCATTTTGTAAGGTTTTAAATTTTAATGCTAAGGATGTTCTCAGTGAGATATGTCTAGGGAAACATCTTAATCTATATTGTATTTTTATGTAAATGACATCTATTTTATTTGCATGTTTCTGTTTTATCTCCGAATAAATAAATAAATAAATATTGGGAATTAAGTTGTCTATCAGGCAGGACATTTACTTTAGTCTACCTTTACCCACCATTTGCAATAATACATCTTTACTTTCGAGTAATGGTGCATCATTCGGTGCCGGCGGATTTTTCTGTGTTGGTTTCTGCCCCAACGATAGTATAACCACGTTGAGTGCTATCTGAAAAGCAATTTATAAAACAATTTTGTGTGAATTCGTTTAGATGGCCATCAATATCTTGTATTTATACAAAACATTCTCTATGGCGTATGGATAGGCACACAGGATTGATGTTTTCGATTGTGCCCCGTGCATAGAAACTTTTAGACTAGGCTTAAGCTAAAACTCTTAAGTTAAGAGTTTATTGTATTGTATATTATTGACATGAGTAATGATTTATTTGTAGGGACAATATATTGACTAAAAATTATAACTAAATTAAAATACGGGTCCCCTCGGCAACCCTAAGTCTCCGAAATCCTAGCATTTCCTCGCTGAATCGCTATTCTACATGACACTTCGAAGAATTATATATACCAACTAGCTAAAACGGTTTTGTCAGCAGCTATTTGTAGCGGTATGACGTCACTAGCAACAAGACGTTGTTTCGATCATTTGAGTCACAGGAAAAAATTAAAGTTGTCATAATTATATTAATTAATTAAATGAATTTATCCATGGTAACGGCGGGGCAGGGGGTGCTACAGTGAATCCCCGGCAGAGACCCGGCTACCAAAACCGACGACCCTTGGCCCTGGCAACATTTAACTGCCGAACACTGCGGACCGACGAGAAACTGCTGGAACTGGAGGAAGAATTGAGCAAGATACGTTGGGGAATCGTAGGGTTATCAGAAATCCGTAGAGAGGGGGAGGATACGATAACCCTGAAGTCCGGTAACTTGCTTTATTTCCGGGAGGGCGACCAACAGTCCCAGGGAGGTGTCGGGTTTATCGTCCACAAGTCCCTCGTAAACAGCGTGGTGAAAATCGAGAATGTGTCGACCAGGGTAGCGTGCCTTGTACTAAGAATGACCCAACGGTATTCGTTGAAGGTCATACAGGTTTACGCACCGACCTCGACGCACTCCGACGATGAGGTGGAAGCTATGTACGAGGATATTTCCAGAGCCATTCATAGCTCCAAAACTCACTTCACAGTTGTTATGGGGGACTTCAACGCTAAACTCGGCAAACGGGACGGTGAAGAGCTGAGAGTGGGGCAATTTGGAGTGGGGCGAAGGAATCACCGGGGACATCTACTGGCTGGTTTCATGGAGAAGGAGGGACTCTACATGATGAACTCCTTCTTCAGGAAACGTGAGCATAGGAAATGGACCTGGATGAGCCCGGATGGTGCAACGAGGAATGAGATAGACTTTATCATGTCGACGAAAAAGCATATATTTAATGATGTCTCTGTGATCAACGCGGTCAAGACGGGCAGTGATCACCGTATGGTACGAGGCACATTAAATATTCAGTTCAAGCTAGAGAGAAGTCGATTGATAAAGTCTACGCTCCGCCCGGCACCAGCCCAACTACAAAACCCCGAGAGCTTTCAACTCGAATTGCAAAACCGTTTCGAATGCCTAGGGAGCGACGTGGACGAAAACAACGATGGGTTTGTGGAAGCTGTCCATACGGTCGGGTCCAAGTTCTTCAAGACCCGTCGTAAAAAGGTCCAGAAGATCTCTGACTTCACTCTGAAGCTCATGGATGTAAGACGTGAGATGATCCTGCAGTCTCCAGATGATGCATCTCGCTTTCGGCGGCTCAACAGACAGATCTCGAAGTGCCTGAGGCGCGATTTACGCCGATTTAACACTAACTGTGTTGAAGAGGCTATTGAGCGCAACACAGGCTCTAAGGTTTTCGCTAGAGATCTGTCTGTTGGTCAGAGCCAGATGACTAAGCTGAAGACCGACGATGGCAGGATCATTTCTTCCAAACCTGAGCTTCTGCGTGAAGTTGAAAGGTTCTATGGGCAGCTATACACAACCACCCGAAGACCCGTCGTTGATCTAGCCAAAGACCCTAGAGCTAGATTAACCCGACACTATACCGAAGATATCCCGGACGTCAGCCTGTATGAGATTAGTATGGCTCTCAAACAGTTGAAGAACGGCAAAGCCCCGGGTGACGACGGAATTACAGCCGAAATCCTGAAGGCGGGCGGTAAACCTGTCCTCAGAGCCCTTCAGACGCTGTTTAATTCTGTAATTCACGAGGGGAAAACGCCGCAAGCGTGGAACAGAAGTGTGGTGGTGCTTTCTTTCTTCAAAAAGGCGATAACACTTTGCTGAAGAATTATAGACCCATCTCACTTCTGAGCCATATTTACAAGCTGTTTTCGAGAGTCATCACGAACCGTCTCGCGCGCAGGTTTGACGACTTCCAGCCTCCCGAACAAGCCGGATTCCGAAAAGGCTACAGTACCGTAGACCACATACATGCCTTGCGGCAGGTTATACAGAAGACCGAAGAGTATAACTTGCCACTTTGTTTAGCATTTGTGGACTACGAGAAAGCCTTCGATTCGATCGAGACTTGGGCTGTACTGCAGTCTCTCCAGAGGTGCCAAGTTGACTACCGGTATATCGAAGTCCTGAAGTGCCTGTACGAAAACGCCACCATGTCCGTCCGACTACAGGACCAGGAAACAAAGCCTGTTCCACTGCAGCGGGGAGTCAGACAAGGAGATGAGATCTCTCCGAAGCTCTTCACCGCTGCACTGGAGGATGCTTTAAAATTTCTGGACTGGGAAGGACGAGGCATCAACGTAAATGGCGAGTACATCACTCACCTTCGATTTGCTGACGACATTGTAGTCATGGCTGAGACCATGGAGGACCTCAGTACAATGCTCGTTGATCTCAGCAGAGTTTCCGATCGAGTTGGTCTGAAAATGAACATGGACAAGACGAAGGTCATGTCTAATGCCCATGTCGTACCAACTCCCGTAATAATCGGCGGCTCGGCGCTCGAAGTTGTTGACGAGTACGTATACCTGGGACAAATAGTCCAGTTAGGTAGGTCCAACTTCGAGAAAGAGATCACTCGTCGAATCCGACTCGGCTGGGCAGCATTCGGGAAGCTTCGCAGTGTATTCTCGTCCAGTTTACCGCAGTGCCTCAAGTCAAAAGTCTTTGACCAGTGTGTGTTGCCAGTGATGACATATGGATCCGAGACATGGGCGCTAACGATGGGCCTCATAAGAAAGCTCAAGGTCACCCAAAGAGCAATGGAAAGAGCTATGCTCGGGGTTTCTCTGCGTGATAGAATTAGGAATGAAGCTATCCGTAGCAGAACTGGGGTCACCGACATAGCCTTCAAAATTGCGAGACTTAAGTGGCAGTGGGCAGGGCACATTGCTCGCAGGACTGACGGTCGATGGGGCCAGAAACTGCTTGAGTGGCGTCCACGCACCGGAAGACGAGCTGTCGGTAGGCCTCCGACAAGGTGGAGTGATGACCTGGTGAAGGTCGCGGGAATCCGGTGGAAACGAACGGCACAGGACCGGTCTAAATGGCGAGCCTTGGGGGAGGCCTATGTTCAGCAGTGGACGTCTTTCGGCTGAAATGATGATGATGATGAAATGAATTTAATTAAGAACACGTTTAATAATAAGTAATGACATCATTCAAGTACCACCATCAAAACCACCAAAACTTTGCTTCGACACAATAACCTCATAAAGTATATTAAGGATACGAAAACACATAAAACCAATAAAATTACCACAAGAGTGAGTTCTGAATGCGCCAGCATGTTGAAGTCGATAGGGATTTAACGATTGAGTTATAAATAAATACAATCAGCTTTACGACCGCTCTTGCATAAACCGAAATGCATTACGCCAAAATAGAACAAATGAAATTAGCGAAAGAAACTCACCTACAGCCCGTGAGCACTTAAAACAGTCCTTCGGGTCTGCACTTCTCTCTCACTTGCTCTTGCGCGTGCCAAAATAAGGGTCGGTTGCACCAACATACGATCACAGGCCGGTCATCGTCAAATATGGCGCCGGTAGCTGTCATCCCATAGAAACTTTCCAACAATCAGATTTTAACGAACACCGCTTACGATTACAGACGGTTTATTGCAACCCACCCTTAGTAGACACAAAGCTACTTGAAGTAGGTATATAAATAAATAAATTTGTGCTCACACCTCAGATTCGGTTGAAACCGCTCAACCAATCTCACTGGAGCGCAAACTCTTAGAGTATTCCAGTGATCCAAACCACACGCGTGGTCATGCCGGAGGTTTTCCCCTGGATTTTCCCCTGGATTTTCCCCAGGCTACTCTCCAACCGCGCACTCCTATCGCTTTATTGGGCCCGGCCTATAAAGCCACAGTCAGGTTCAAAAAGAAATAAAAAAAAATTGTGGACAATCTTACACAAATCGACCTAGACCCAAACTACGCAAAGCTTGTACACGTATGGATACTAGGAGACGATAATACATACTTATATAGATAAATAGATACTTAAACATATAGAAGACATCCAAGACTCAGGAACAAATATTGGTGCTCATCACACCAATAAATGCCCTGACCGGGATGTGCCGGGATTCGAAGCCGAAGTAATGAATGAGAAAGATAAACATACATATATGAAGGGAGAGATATAGATTCAGATCTTGTTGCACCATACGATTCAATCGCCTGTAACTTCTGGACATAAAATCAATCACTGGATACAGTACACTTCGGGTATACTTACTCGTTACGTATTCCGAGGTTTCCGGATGGGAAAACATGGTTCACTTCATCTTGTACATAGTTTTGCATTATTTAAAATACGTCACTAGTCTAAAATATATCAACGATGAAACAACTAGCGTGTTTAACTATCAGCCACTTACTCGGCTGATATTTAATATATACATATTTTTACAACATAAACAACCTCCTTAATTGGGCGGGTGATCGTGTGTTTTATTAATATTAATTGAGAATACGTATCAAAAAGTTTGAGGCAAACAAAAAAGTGAAACTCTGATAAAAACAACAAACGTTCTCTCTATCTCTGTCGCTCTTATTCAAATCCGTATTCGACCATCTCGTTCATTATTCTAAACCTATAAAAGCTTATAGGCTGTACGAATGCTCAAAACACCGAAATTGGGTTACAAGGGGCTTAAGTTGATTGATCGACTTTAAATCATTTGTCTCGTTGGATAAAATATACGATTGGTTTTCTGGGCATGAAAACTATTTGATAGAAAAAAGTGTTTATTCATGTACTCTTGTCAAATCAAATCAAATCAAAACATTTATTCTGCAAATAGGCCTCAAGGGCACTTTTACAAGTCAAAATCTATCTAGGTACATCAAATAAAAATAATGCAATAATCAAAGTATCATTAATTAAATGTAGTGTTACATGTCAAAAATAAGACTTAGAAACTAATAACAATCGAGATTTGTTAGAGATGTATAAGGTCTCTAAGCGTCAAGATAAAAGGTAATAAAGTACACTAATCATAATAAAATGTTTTGAGCTATATCTATAACACGTCAACATGAAAATAATAAAATCTAATAAATAAATATCCTCAGAGATGTATAAGGTCTCTGAGCGTCAGTCTAAAAAAATAAAATCAATTGAGAACAGTGAAGTCTCTCATCATGTCAATTCCACTGAACACTAGTACGAAGTTACTAGTCCTTGCAAACATGAACAGACCGGACCCCACAAACAGCACCCGTTGTTAAAGATTAAGCGGAGCAATCGCCAGACGTGACCACAGTGATAACTCTTGAGGCTTGTGAATGTGGAACGCTCTGGAACCGTGTCACAACAAGGCGGCCAATCTTCAGTAAATAAAAAAAAATAACAACCATTGCCTGCATATTTAACCTTCTCATACTAAACGTATGATGTGCCGCTTTACCATAGGTTCGCCTAAGTTATAAAGGTTCATTTTCACTAGACGTTACAGCCCACATTCCATATATACGAAAAGCATAAAGTGATATATTGTTTCCCCTTCAACATAAAAAAAGGATAGATACTGGCTGTGTAACCAATGAAAATGAGTCCTTAAACACATTGTATAACCCTTCATGTGACAAGTTTTGTTTTCCATCAGTGCCGCGGCGGCCGCGGCGGCGGCGGAGGCGCTTGGCGCGTGCCGGCGCGCACCACCGCCTCTTCTGCGCTCGCGCACGCTCCCCGCCATCGTGGTGCCTGGCTTGTCCATTCTGCAGGCGCAGATCGATACCAAGAACGGTAAGTTAGTAGAGTACATAGTGGGGAGGCCCCCCCTCTTTAGCTCGCGCACGCTGCCTGTCGTCGCGGTTAATGGGCTGTGCAGTAAAAACAGCTGTCACATACATACGTAAACTCACACCTGTATTCCCAGAAGGGATAGGCAGAGCATATGAAATTCAATTCCAGTGCCACATTTAGCAATAATAGGTTTAAAGAGAAATAATTATAATCTTAAATTGAAAACTGTTACGTGATTTAATTTCCTACATTTCAACTTAACTTACATTATAGCTTACAATATAATGAGTATATTGTAATAGTAATTAACTTAAGAACCCTTATTTAGTGTGAAACCAGCTCACGGACTACGGGTGGGCTTAAAACCAGGTTAGCGCTGTGCTCACACCGATTTTTTCATGTCTTTATATACCTATACATCTAAAAATATAATTCGAACAATGTGAAAAATAAACAACTTTGATATTCAATAAAGATGTAGAAAATGTGATATTGCAGTGATAGATTGCTAGCCCATCGCCCATAATACACTACAAACCCGGTTCCCGTAGTGGACTCTTACGATATCCACGGGAAGAAAGGGGGAAGTGCTATTCTAACCTGGGACAACACGGGGGCTGTATAAATCACGACGTTTAAAAATTGCACCAAACCCTCTGTAATCATAAGCAGTGTTCGTTAAATTCTGACTGTATGGTCCATGGGATGACACCTGCCGGCACTACATTTAACGTTGATCGATATTCAATCGTAAATTGATGCAACCCGCCCTAAGTTCTTGGCGACTTAACCGCGGCGGCAATTGCACCGGTGAACAGGGGAGTGAGAGGTCAGGATATCTCGTTCCTTTGCCGCTGTCGCCGTTGCTCGAATTCGTTGTCAGTATCATAAACGAAGTATCTCCTTCTCGATCGTTTTTCCTAGCGACAGAAAGGCAGATAGATACTTATTCTTGTTTCGCGGTTGGCCCTCGGGTTGCTAGTAACAGACAAGAAAATGGGAACACGGACAGCTTTCTTCGCAATCACGGTAAGTCTCAAAGCTTTCGTCCATGTTTCAGTTTCATAGCTGTAGGGATATCAGAATCATCTACGTTGAAAAAATTGTGAACACAGAAATTGATGTCATAAATATAAAGTAGTAGACCACTTTCTTGGCTGACTATACCTGAGTGGAAACGTCTGTTAGTTGATTCTATTTTTAACCCGCGATCGCGTTCGCGACGGTCATTGTTGTGGCGATGAATGCTTCATGTAGCAGTTACCGGGATGCTCGCGACCGCTGCCGACGACCCCGGTCTACCCTGTCTGAAGGCTGACGGCTTGACTGGTCTACCGTTGATTAATTTTAAATTTGTTAAAAATATTCTAAATTTGAACCGTCGAATTATCTCCACTGGGGATGGTAAAGCCGCTTCCTCGCTCAACGCATCAGCGTAGCGATTCAGCGAGGAATGCTGCCAGCATTGGGACTATTTTTTTAAACGTATTACAGTGTAGCTTAATTTTTATTTTAGTCGTCTAATGTTAAAGCCGTTTCATGTTTTTTTTGTGCGATACATATATTTAATTATCTCCATAGTATGGTTCCTATTGGTACTTACAAACTAACGGGGTAAACCAAGGTACTAAGTGGGTTGACTTAGTTCTTCTACTTATAGTGGTTTTTACCAGAATTTTAAAAGATTCTCGGAGCGTCGATCCAAACAAATAATTATAATTCAACCTGATTAATTTCCGTGTGGTAAATAATTTATAGAATTTCAAATAATTACAGAGAATAAAAAAATTATAGATATTAATTAAAAAAAATATGCCAATAACCATGATGACAAAAAAATACCATTCGGACCAGTTTTTAGAGATGATCAAATGTTTTTATGAGACCAACTATGATTAGAGCAACACGAAAGACAGGTATATTTCATGTTTTGACAAAAATGTATTATAATTTCATGTATGATAGATAGATCGAGGCCAATCTACTGTCAATGTGATCTTAAAAGTTACTGCATGGTTACTGCACATTAGTTATTGGCATCGTAAGTATTCGTACCTTAACCGTTGAAGTCGTCAGCTATTGTTTCATAAGATATTTTCGCTCGATATATACTATACGTAAGTATGTGAGGTGATAAAGACATCCGCGTGGGAGTAGCGTAAGCCGAGGTGAATTGAGTAGCCTTTTACGCTGTATTGCCCCTGTTACGGTGGCCATGTGATAAGCGGAAGCGGTTTTCTATCTAAATTATAGTCGTATATTTCACGGGATTTTCTTCAGGTTGCTCTCCGCAAAATTGGGTTAATTGACAATAATACTTAAACCAGTATAGAGTCGGCAATGCTTGTGACTTCTCGAGTCTCAAACGTTTATAATGTAAAGAAAGAAAGAAAGAAAGAAAAAAAGAAAGAAATAAAGCAAGCACTGCACGAAAAGATACACCGTTACAAACAGATAGTAGAAGAGCCGACGACACTGAACCTAGTTCGATAAGACTCCCAGATGATATATATATTATAAGATTCGTCATTCCTGGGGGAACACGAAACGGCTATGCTGCCATGCCAAAAACCTGGTGGCCATAGTAAACAAATAATTAAGAATAGACTCAGTACATTGAACATATAATTATAAAGCGAGTCTTCGCGGCAGTGAACCGGTTGCTGTCTCAGCATTGTGCCGAGGTGTCAGACACCTGCAGCGCGCTGGTTTTCAGACAGCACTGTACGTGATCCACGGAACGCAACACAACATACTATATAGGAAACGTATATACATAATGAATAAAATCATAGGTAATATATACAGGATGGAAAAAAGTTATGGGCCCTGGAGGGAAACTGCTTTAAATCCTTTAGTTAGCTCATTTTACTGAAAGGAAACATTCCTTTATTTTTAAAAAGAAACAAAACTGCATTCAAAGATTTTTAAAATTTTGCTAGTCTCAACCGGGAATCGAACCGACTAAAAATTAAAAATTAACCCTCGCTAGTTTATTATACGAATCGGTAGGATTATTGTTTGGGATAAACTTTGTCTAAGAAACGTTTATTTGGTCATTGAAATAAAAAAGTGAAAACTACAATTGTTTTTATTTTATTATCAATAAAATGAACACAAACATGAAACAAATTTTTAACGTAGACGGACATTAAAAGAAAGAAAGAAAGACAGAAAAAACATTTATTCGTGGCACAGACACAGTACAAATTAACATAACAAAACAATAAAAAAAAACAATGTTAATAATTTAACTGATAAGTTGCTCGAAATGACCCCCCTCGTTCCGGTTACACAAATTTAGTCTACGTTGAAATTCATTTCGTGTAACCCTCTGGATAGTGTTGTGGTGTATGCTCCTAATAACATTTTCTACCCCAACCCTTAAGTCTTGTACAGTATTATAACACGTTTTGTAAACTTCATTTTTTACATGACCCCATAAAAAGTAATCCAGAGGCGTCAGGTCTGGACTTCTCGTTGGCCATTTAATCGTCCCGTTTGTACCTATCCAGACATTGAAATTTTCATTAAGGTAAGCCCTGGAAATTCTGCTATTGTGGGCAGGTGCAACCGTCTTGTTGAAATATGATATTGTGTCGTTCCTCCTACAACAGATGCGTGTAAGGCCAAATTTTTTTTAGACAAATTTTGTCCCAAACAATAATCCTACCGATTCGTATAATAAACTAGCGAGGGTTAATTTTTAATTTTTAGTCGGTTCGATTCCCGGTTGAGACTAGCAAAATTTTAAAAATCTTTGAATGCAGTTTTGTTTCTTTTTAAAAATAAAGGAATGTTTCCTTTCAGTAAAATGAGCTAACTAAAGGATTTAAAGTAGTTTCCCTCCAGGGCCCATAACTTTTTTCCATCCTGTATATGGATGAGACTACCTCAAAAACAGGGCAAACTGGTGTGAACATGAGGAGAAATTTACTCAAGAGTGGGAGGATGCAGAGCGAAATGAAAAAAAAACCAAGTAACAGTTTTAAAACAATTAAACTTATTTAAAAACACATTGAAAAAGGCGACACCGTTGGGATAAGTGCTGGTTGGTTTAGGAATAGGATTTTTGGAGCGTCAACAGATAACCCTTAAAGGTATACTTGCTAGACGCTACTTGGATAGGTGGGGGAAGATCATTCCAGCACTTGGACGCCGCAAACCTGAAACTTGCTCGAAACGCTGCGGTATGATGCTTAGTCGCCAGAATCATTGCTTTACACCTGCGCGCACCCCGTGGGCCACGCAAAGTATGCTGGGAACCCAGAGCGCACTATGCCAAAAAGAAGAGTGGCGAGGTGCAGGCGTCTGTGTGCAGGCATGTTCAGCAGACCAGCGGCGTTCAAGTATGGAATAATAATTATGGGAGCGGGGAGGGACTCGGAAGCAGAAACGAGTGCATGCGTTTTGCACTCGTTGTATGAATTTTTTGTACGACCAGTTACCAATAGTTTAATCTAGACAATACCAGCGAACAAAGGTTGATACGCAAATCAAGACTTAAGTAATCGCGAATATTGAATAGAACTTTAAGGCGGTAGAAGCAGTTACTCACAACTTTAATTATGTGGTTTTCAAAGCGCAGTTTGCCGTCCATGAGGAGGCCGGATGCCGACCCTTTCTACTGGTTCGCCCATGATGGCAACACTCCTGGCAGTCAAAGCCTCGAGGTTATTGACAGTATGTACAATATCTGCTTGCCATTAGTAGAGTTGTAGCCTTGTTTGCCACCTTCAGTGTATAAAATAATAATACACAACTTATCTAGGGCGGTGAAATAGATAATGTCTCAGATTGCAGGTATTTGACGCCTGAAGCAAAGACAAGGGTGTTAAATATGTCAGATCGCATATCTGCTTTCTTTATTACCGCCCGTAATAAGTATACAATTTAGTGTACCTAATTTATTACCTTTTATCTTGACGCTTAGAGACCTTATACATCTCTAACAAATCTCGATTGGTATTCGTTTTTTAGTCTTATTTTTGACATGTAACACTACATTTAATTAATGATACTTTGATTATTGTATTATATGTATTTTAATATACTTAGATAGATTTTGACTTGTAAAAGTGCCCTTGAGGCCTATTTGCAGAATAAATGTTTTGATTTTGTACCCCGGCCACTGTTTGGCCATGTGTGACGTAAAGATAGTTTCTATACGATATTTCCACCCCGTACAGATTGTCCATGTCTGGACCTACAACACATCTGGCGCCGCATAGGAGTAGCAAAAACTGCTTTGCAAATTACTTTGATAAACATTTCACGCCGTATTTGCTGCTGTAGCGGTGGCCATGCGATAAGCTGAAGCGGACTTTTAAATTAACTGACGTTAATTTCAGAAAATAAACTCTCCAGGGTGCTCAAACTAGCTAAACATGCATTGTAACATCTTGACAATCAGGTCGTGTCCAGATAGTTTTGAGCTTCTTGTTCGCTCCCATATATCTGATGGCGACTGCAGTAGTAGTAGTAGTAGAGAAATCTGAACATATTACGTGATCATTAAAAAAAATGTACAGCTACGTGTAAGGATTCTAAAGATACCAACGTTTACCAAATCCATTGCAAAGGCTAAAAATACGTGACTAAGACGATTGTTTCCGCATAGTCGTGTATGTACAGTCGAGTCGAGTGTGAGTCGAGTCGTGTAAAAAAGTCCCGTCCCGTAACTTTTCAAGAAAATCTAAGCAAACTTCTGCCCAACACTTTCACTACCAACGATTTCGTAGCACTATTTACGCTCGAAGCCAATAACATGCGAAAAACCGTATGTAGAAAAAAGCACCTACGAGACTAGCGCCCTTAACTGGCACTGAAAGTGTTACATTAAAGTCGTGTTCACATGTTTTTGATCACTTTGTTCGTGCACGTATATTTGAAGCGACCGTTCAATTGAGTGCAGCACTATCATAAATGTATGCACATGGCTATGTTTTGCCGCGTAATTGTTAGCAGGTTTAACATTAGCCTACAGTGTTACAAACTAACTGATGATATAAGCGCGATGAATGTTGCACGTTGTTGACATCGGTGTTGCTACATCTCATCCGTATTCTCGTAAAGAGCAAGCACCCGTCGAGACGCATTGTGAAGCGTTTTCCGCCCTATTACTCCCACAGCTGCCGTTTTTGGGGCCCAAATAAAGAGCTGAAGCGTACGTAAAAAATTGAAGTAAAGAAAAATATATACAATACAGTAAATACAAAGAGCAAAACATCACAATACACAGTACATCCACGAAATTACGCTGATTAGCGCTGGTCTTCCTTTGGGGCCATCATCACTACATAGTATAAAACAAAGTCGCTTTCTCTGTCCCTATGTCCCTATATCCTTATGTATGCTTAAATATTTAAAACTACGGAACGGATTATGATGCGGTTTTTTTTAATAGATAGAGTGACTCAAGGGGATGGTTTATATGTATAATACATGCATCAGCATTGCACCCGTGCGAAGCCGGGGCGGGTCGCTAGTAAATAATAAGTTACTTCCTTGTGATTTCATGCCACTAAATTTCTTCATGGCTCCCTACCATTCATCTTGGGATTCTTGAGTGACATTGAATGACATTGATCTTGCTTTTTTAACCCTTCGTCTACCGGTCCCGGGGATCCGGGCTCATAAGTCTCATTACAAAAGAATGCTATTGCTGATTTTTTTCGCCGGGATAACTTTTTAACGGACTCTTAATAGTAAGGTGGTTCTCAGTTCGTTTTCATATTATATATGCTAAACGTTTTTTCACTGTGAAGCAACATTAAGAAGACAGTAAACTAGACAAAAAATTTTATTTACTCATAAGCTTCACTTTTCCATTTTTGCGTACCATACATGCCAACTGACAAACAAGAAAAAACAGCGTCTGCTTTATACTTTGTAGGATGTGTTTGTTTTTAAGGCCTTAATTATACCTCGTTTTTTAAGATTAGAAATTTAACGGTGATTTTCGCACATATTTATTCGGTTACTTGACTTACTTGCTATATCTGAGGATAACATTGTACTGATTTTATATATTTCAGTGGTTTATCACGTTTCAAAGATGGCACAGATATTTTCCCGTTTTAAGCTTGTTTTCTTTAAAATCGCTCTATTTTTCTTATCTTAGTAAAATGGAGTATAAGAATAAATAGTGCTTAAGGTATGAAGAGCTTTATAACCCTTTGTAACCAAACTATTGGAATAAAACCTATTCTTCTGCTATTTAACAGTTTTTAGTTTATTGCAAGGCCTATACATTATCACTACCTGTGCCTGGAGGAAGGTGGTACAAGACTGCAGTGGTAGTCACGATACAGCTAAGAAGATACATTATTTATTTATTTATTCAATATTTATGTCAAGTGCATTATAGATGTTACAGGTTGTTTGCAGATGTTTACTAGTGTTTAGGTTCATAGTACACTAATTGTGAAGAGAACACAATGCATACGAAAAATATTTAAATTCTAATTGCAATGTCAAGTTTCCCTTTTTATAAATTCTAATTACACTGCCAAGTTTGTTAATATTTATTTCTAATTACAATGTCACATTTTGTTCTTAATAAAATCTAAATACAATATCAGGCTTTGTTCTTATTATATTCATCAGTTTTACTTTCAGTAATTTCTAATATGTATTTCTAGTTAGACAGGCAGACTTCAATAAATTAAAATAATTCACAATGTTTCGTCACTTATAAATTGGTTAACAGTGTAATAACATTTGTCTGTTGATAGTGATTTAAGATGAGTTGGCGTTATACCTATTTGGTCATATTTGACTTGAGGTAAAATTCGAAGTATTTATTATTTTCGCCCCCTTATCGCTTATCACTCACGCCGCTCTAGCCGAGGTTGGATGTTAGCCAAAATTGGATTCGTTTTAGTGCACTTTTCTCCTCCTGATGTATTATTTTACGAGCTCGGCACTGATACGGAGGTTGCCGTAATGCACCTGCATTTGTAGCGAATTTCTCAAAATGTCTCTTCAAGATGAAAGTTTTTAATATTGGCTGGTTGATCACGAAAGACTACGGTGCGAATTATGATGAAACTTTCCGGCAACATCGGATTTATATCAGAATAACAACATAACATTTGTCCGCGGCTTCGTACGCATAAAACTCGTTATCAACTTTGATAAATAATTGCCAGTAATTTAGGCGCAGATATAATTATCACTTTCCCATACTAACATTCACCCTAGTTACGGGACGATTTTCAGATAAAAATTATCATATCTCCTTCCCGACTTGTCTAGCTAAGTATAACCGTGCTAACTTTCGTTAAGCGGTTTAAAAGTGAAATGGTAGCAGGCAGAGATACTTTCGTTGGTATTTATAATATTAGACTAGTCTAAACTCGTCTTAAATGTCGTGTCAAAACACCTTACCCTACGATATGACAGCAGCTATCAAAAGAGGCGCCAAGCGGGCCGGATTTGACACTTCGGAATTAGCTGGTGTGACGTTAAAACATGGTTAATTACTGAGAATTCTTCGGATTCGTTGTTTAATTCATATTATAACATTTATTCTCTTCGCCCTGGGAGTTTGATTTACCAAAAATAATATTAGCACGGGCACGGTATGATCAAGTTCAGACTTTAGTATTAAAGTGCTATCTGGGAAGTGTTTCAATTACTCTCTTACCTCTTAGATCTCGGCATTGACAAACAAAATATGTTAAAATCAATGCGTAAATAATGCCAAAATTATAACTTCACTTATGTTAATTATCAATGCGTTAAACATCGTCATTGCCTATATTATATTTTCGTAAAAAATGCTTCACCACAATGGTTTCCTTTCCAGATAGCTTAATTTCCGAAGCACTAACAGAACTTGGGAATGAAAGAGCCCTTAAGGCGTAGACTTGAGAATAAGTTTCAAGTTTTAACCTAGGTATTTTTTAGACAAGAAATGGCTACAATGAGTAATCTTAATTATGTGCCATGAACGAATCAATTATCATCTATAAAATATCCTCCCGCACGTTAATGTGTCGCTAGATAAGTTGGGAAATCCTATTATATTCATAATATTATACATACAAAATTAACTCTCTTACCTGTTCATGCTTTAAACCAAAGAACGAATTGAGATGAAATTTATGTAGATAGTTTGAAATCCTGGAATGGACATAAGATACATTTATTTCTCAAGGCTGCTAAACGGGAATTTCATGATGATTAGTACGAAAATCTATACTGAATCTTGTAGGAACCAACAGGAAACATTTAAAATGTTCGCTTCGCTCTAATGTGACAGTATTAGTACTCAAAACAGGATGTTATAGTGAGGAACCCAACCGAAAGCGGAAGTGAGCTATGCTAAGCTGCGGCGCTGAGGATCAGTTGATATATACCAATTAGGATCAGCTCGGCTTATCTCTAGTGGAAACGACTTCAATAAAGTTGTGTTTTGAATGTGGTGAGATGCGGCTGATGCGAGCTAGTCAAATGAGCTTACTTTTACTGGAACTTATCAAAGTAGATATACATATATACATGTATAGTACTAAAACAAATACAAATGTCAAATTTCACGCGCTCACACAGCCTCAGTTTGCGTAAATCTAGTTTGAAAAGGTATTAATAATAAAGTAAAGGGTATTTTAGGACAGCCTAGGGACCTCTTTCAAAATTCTAAAAATGCCATAAAAAATAACTATGTTTCCAAAATGTATTTACGGAATTTCTCTCGTCCGAAAACGGTTCACCGAATCTTTACAATCCAAAAATCCTTTGTTTTGCAACTGTTTGAAATAGCACGGATTTATTTTACTACAATGTCATTTGTTCGTAATTCAAAAGCCCACCTTATAGTTCCCAATTTTTACATTTGACAACTTATACGTTAGCCATATTTTTATATTTTCGATGATAGTCAACGTGACGTTTTCCATAATTTTACTAAACCGCAAAATATACGTATAGCCGCTTTCAGAAGTATCGACTCGCTGGCGGGTCGATTCCTCAACATGAGCGAGCGAAGCCAGCGAGCAAAACCTTCCAGAGCAAAACCAACTTTAATGTTGTTAGGTTTTAATTTATGCGCCTTGAAAAATCATGCTTGCTTGCTTATTTGCATACATGCATGCATACGTGCTTGCTTGCATGCTTTTTAGTACAGTTAGTTTTAGGAACATTAGCATAATGATACGCAAATCGACGGAAATCCACAGTGTTGTCTTTAGAAATATGTCTATAATGACTTTACGGTATTTTAACCCTACAGACAAAAAAATATATTTGGCTCATGAATGTACGGAATTATAATCATTGGGATTTTAAATCAACTGGATAATAAAATTGTGACCATCCAAAAGTCTGTCCTATCAACTGCGCCATGTCAGGAAAGATACATAAAGGACCGATGCCGTGTTCAGACTAGTTCATTGTCTTTAAGCTAGAACTATCCACATATGTATATACAACATGATAGCCACAAACAGAAAATATATTTAATGAAACATTCAGACAAATTAAAAAAAAAAATGAAAAGGGTCGTTTCGTTTTCGAACTTTTAATATTAGGCATAATTTTTTACTTAGTTAGTTAGCGATACCATCAAAATAAATAATTGATATTTGGTAAACAATCTTATAAAAATCAACTTAGTCTCAATCTAAGCAAACCTTGAACTTGGTGATAGATGACGACAAAAATTTCGTTAAAAGTAATAAGGTTGCTGAAACGGAATGAATAGAATCACTGCTCTACAATGTCTTTGTTGACTGGAATAACCAGACAAACACCCGCCAACGACTGCCCGCGAACAGAGGTTCGCGTGACGAACGGAAATGCATCGTTTACACGGAACATTTTGAAACACGCGATGCTATGCGAATATTGCAAGCTGAAGCGAAAAATAAAAAAAAGTTGCGGTTTTTATAATAGCACCGGTGTAACTAAGGGTATATGCAAATTAAACAAAAGTAAACTAAGTTTAGATTTTGGCGTTCATGTAGTTCAATTTGTTTAAACACGTTAAGTACAGAAAAAACAATTTACTGTGAGTTGTTTAGTTATACAATAGAATTTATAAATTCTTAGTGTGTATTGTAAGCGTACGAATACGACAATATAAATTAAAAATGTTTTCTTTACATAACTTATACATAAGTAATTGAACGCTTGCGAATAGTCACTATATTGTTTTATGTTAAAATTACTTATTAATAGGCACGTGCAAATTACTGGTTTCCCCTTATTTCATTGACAAACGTTTCATAGAATTTTCATTTGACAGAAACTTTTTAGAATATAAATTTTATAGAAAAATTTCAGAAACCTTTAACTTTTTATGTTAGGTCAAATGTGTAACCTATTAGGTCTACCAGAAAAATACGCTAAAACTGCGAAACTTTTGTGAAAAAAAAATGTTTTCTATAAAATGAAAATTCTGCGAAACATAAATTGGATAAAACGTTTGTGTCAAAAACGAGGGTATAATCAGTAGTACTAAATTATCCATTCCGCATTAACACTCTCGCGCGCCTCGGCGGTGGAAAATCTACAAAAAACATTGGCTGCATATTGATGTTGTTGTTATATAATATTATGTTCTTTAAAATCTATTGTTATTGGTCTATCTATGGGAATTAACAATTGTTAATTAGACCGCCAACGGCTATCAATATTTCTATTCAATATATCAATATATCAATTGACATTTTATTACGTATCCATCATACAAAAGGTTGTGCAACAGGTTCGTCTAATGTGGTGGATAATATATCATAATTTTGAGCCTGTAAGTTCAGAGCCATTTAGGCTTTTCTTCTGTAATAGCCAAACTACAATTTGTCCCATTTTATCTCAATATCAGTGCGACTCGCTTACACGCTTGGTTTTGCGCTAACCCAAGAGTAGTTCAAATTATCAAAAACGCGTCCCCAAATTACGGTTGTTTTACTTATTCAACACAGAACAGTTAATTTAATGTTTCGTGTTCTTAAACGAGATTAAAGAGTTAAAAAACAAGAAATTGAAACGAGTTTCACAGGTACCGCAGCAGCAGACTGCCAGTCTTAACCTTCATAAATGATAGCTTTGCTCTTTTTACAGTTGTGTTCAAGACAAGGCAAGGCTTTTCCAGTGCAAACGCTTTACAGAATAATGGTGTTTATCCAGTATTCACTGTCTCAGGGTTTGTTTTATAAATTAAACTTTTTATTTTTAATAAACCAAACTAATTAAAACAATGACAACCACGAGTGGAATTGTCAATGCAAAACCGTGGTTATAAATGATTGATTAACTCGTTCCAGAGTATTAACTCTAACAAGTTTTGTGTCTTGCATTACCAAAATAAAAATCTGCATAATATAATACGGTACGATACATCGGTTAGTAGTGTGGGTGGCACGACCTACGTCATCAGCCTATCGATGGTATGCCGACGTAAGTGTGAGTGTTGCCAACAGTGACGTCACGGTGTCACGAATCCGAAATTTCAGACCTTGGTATATAAATAAATGTGTCTGGGGGTAGCGGGTATTCTCGATTGGACCGTTGTTCTAAAAATATATTATTGCTATTATCCTTTGTGTAAAAATCATTACTTTAATTACATGAACCCTGTACGTGTATTGTAATAAAAACAATTAGAAATGCTAATACTATTTGTCCCACGCTTACCTTCCGCCATAATACGATGTGCAGTATATAAATGAAATAAATTAATTTATTGTCAGGCAACAAAGGCTCATAGATAAATAAATGGCGTAGCCTGTTACTACCTGTTTCTTTGCCCTTTCAGTGTCAAAAATGTCATGGCGCACTCGCAGCTAATAACATGTGAAAAACCGTATAATGTAGAGAAAATACGAGACAGGCGGGAAGGAGCCTTCCTGGCACGGCACAGTGACACGCCACAACGATTGTCGTCTCTTGTGAAATAAGAAACCATCAACTTTGTCGGACACATCCGCAAAAACAATTTTATTATGCGTCTTGTGATACATTCTAAAGTTGTATCACGCATTTCTCGCTTCGCGCTAGTCGCACTTTATCGCAAAGTACCATCACTGAGTCTAGCGTTTCTCAGCGATTTCCATAAGGCTAGATTTGCAATAGTTTGCATGACGAGATTTCGCGGCATTGCGCTGTGCCCGTACAGGGAAGGAATTAATTTTGATTTTATTCGTTTTTGAGTGCAATAAAAACCCTTTTAATAACCTAACTAGTACTTAATTTCGATAAAAATTATGTTCAAGTTCGATACCGCTCCCAAACTACAACAAAAATAATAGTATTTTTTATGCAACTGGAGAGGCATCGAAGGACGAATGTGGTTTTATGATACGAGCCGGAAGCGAGTTTCATAATAAAATCATACGAGTGTTTGAAGGTCTAATTATGTACAATTGCATACACTAACTTTATCTATATACGTAACAGGGATAGAGTGAAAGGGATGGATGAAGGTGAGAGGGAGAGGGGGTATGAAAAGTGGTGTGTGGAAATAAAATAATAGTGTTTCAGTTGATAAAGTGACTGTTATTATTCATAGATGACTCCTAACCCATCCTACAAATTTATTTATTTTATTTTACGTTTCTGTATGGAAATATATTATTACAAGTATAATAGTTACGGTTAGCAAATTGATATGTTTTGTACAAATCGGCCAATCTAAATTACAAAGCTAAGTGTTATTTGTATTAAACGTACGATAGTGATTTATTTAGTTTAATTCTGACAGAAATGGCTTCTTTGCAAAATGAACATAAAGTAATATTACTATTAAATTTTCAACCCTAGTTTGCCATCTCTGAATTCCCTTTTCAACCTGGCAGCGGCGTTGTTATTTAAATTTGTAATCCACTCAGATGGGACAGAAGTAAAGAATACTTACTTTATTGAAACTTTCCGCTTCTCGGTGCTCGTTGTATAAATTTGCCTTCATTGGACAAGTTGTGTCTATTCTGATTTCAGCATCAAATTAATTTGTATGAGAGTATCATTTTGGTAATTAGATAAAGTAATAGAGAGTAGAATTAATTTTGCTAAGATGCTCAAAGTAAATTTTAACTTGACTTTTGATCCGTTTTGTGAAAGTATTTCACGGCCGTTAAATCCGTAAACAAAGCTTAGGGTAGTAGTTTAAATTTAATAAATTACACTGTATATTATATTTCACAGCTGTGTTTACTTAATATAGAAATTATTATTAAAATTAAACATGCTCCTTGAAGCCTGATAGAATGCCAAAAGCATTTCAACTTAGAGATATTTACAAAGTTATGTTATTTAGCTGTTGTTGATTCAGGTCTTTACTTTGTACTTCTTTGATGCTTAAAATACAGTTTTCTTTTCGTAGCACAACAACTTTTAAGTGTTTTCGTGATCCATCAGATTTTCTATTTTTGTTCGATATTCTAATTTCACCCTGAGGGAAATTTATTAATTATATTGCATTTAATAATTCAGTTTACTTGTCTAAATGAAAATATAGAATTAAAGAAATTCTTAGTCCTTGGATCAAGGAGCAATACCTATACGTACCACAAAATTTACTGAAATCATTGAAATAAAGATAGTCTGGAGTACTTTATCTTTTTAACCGACTTCAAAAAAGGAGGAGGTTCTCAATTCGGTTGTATGTTCTTTCTTTTATTTTTTTAAATGTGTGTTATCTCAGAACTCCATCGTTTATGAACCGATTTGAATTTTTTTTTCTTTGTTTGAAATCATATGCTTCAAGGTTATTCCCGTTGTGACCAGAATCTGGTTCTGATGATGGGATCTATGAGGAATTGAGGGAACTCCTCAAAGATTCAAGGGAAGCATATAGCGATTTTAGTATTTTCGGTAATGAATCAAGCATTTGTTTTCAAAAAATAGCATTTGTTGAACGAGAACTGATGAAGAAGACAACGGATGGTCATCCATAACTCCTAATGTTCCATGGGTGTTAATATATTTCTATCAAGATACGGAAGCAACTATGACGAAGTCAATTTAAATGGGTGGTTGCCATCAACCTGATCTGGTAATTGAAGCCGGAAGGTAGGCAACGGAACTCCGTAATAAAACAGTGTGGCTTATCCGTGTTTGAGCTTATTGGAATTGTTATGAGATGCACTCTTTCATTAAAAAGTGTGAAATAAATAAAATTTTTATTAAAAAAATAAAACCGTCTCCAAAAAAACACTAAAAAGCAGGAACCGTTTTCGGTACGGTATACACGGTATGGTAGCGGTATTGCATATCGATACCGATGGATTTCTTTGGATGGCACCGGCTTGAAAAATTACAATAGGTACGTCTACATTGTTCAATAAGAAGCGTAAAGTCTCATGTTAGAAGTAAGGCAATTATTTTTTACTTTTTAGTTTTTTTTGGAGTCGGTTTTATTTTTTATTAAAATTTTTATTATTATGTGACATATTTGGACCAGGTCAGAGCCGGACGTAATATAATATATTTTATTTAATTTTCTTTTTAAATATTTAACACTATTGTACCTATAACACTTTGGTTAATGTTAGTATATTGATTGTGATTTGCAAAATCCAATATAATAATTTATTACACAGTACCTGTAAAGTAATATACGTAGCTAAGTGCGATAACGAGAATAGATTTTAGAATTTGATAATGTAGTGCCTTGATGGAGGAAGGTAGATACTCTCACCTTGGGTTTGGAGGATGCAACGCTTCGACGAACAGATTGAAGGACCACTGCATTTCAGAAGGCCAGTGCCCAACTTACCTCACGAGACCTTAGGTTACTTTGCAGTCTCTGAAATGCACCACTCAGAGCATCTACCTGTCACTTTTCTTTTCAAGGCACCTTTTAGACCGAACTATAAATAGGCTGCGTTCCAGGCGCGCTGACCGATATTGAAAAATATTTCGCGCTCACACCGCTCAAGCGAAAGTAGCGAAACCGAATCGACGCGAGAATAAATTGACGACTTGTTTTTTATTTATTTTTTAACTATTTGACAGTTCAAACTGACATTTCTTAGTGTTGCTGCCTCAAAAATATATAAATAGATTGGGGACTTAACAGTACTGTACCTACATAATACTGCTACTACAGTCCATACCAAGGAAGCTTGTTATTTTGTGTAAACTATAATCCGCAATTATAAAAGATTCAGAAATGGTATTCTAAATTAAAATATCTCTTATATAAAACATAAATTTACTTGTTTCATGCTACATGCTCATGTACAAATGTAATATCAAGGCTCTTTTATCTTTCCACTGAAAGGCTTAGGGACTCATATGTTGTACCGAACCCAAAAGAGCAATGCGATTATACATCACTGCCACTGAACTAACACGAACCAGACGTGACCGTATCTTTCCACGTTATAATCTTTGAATATAAAACTTATTGCTCTATCTTCAGGTTTTAATTTAAATAGGGAAAATCTTTTAAAATAGTGAATTGCGCTCGTAAATCGAGCGTGCCCGTTTGTTCCTTCTCGATTAATAGAATCTTTTTCGGGGAATAATTCGTTTATAAACGATAAGGTAAAATATTCTTTAATTATGGAGCCATTTAGCTTTCACTTTATACCCTTCATAACTAAAATGATTTATCGTGATATCAAATTCAGTTTTCCCAATGGGCAACTCATTTCAAATTGAATGTAATAAACGTTAGAATTTTTAATGGAAGTTTTTTATAGTAAATAGGTAGATAGAGTACACTGAGCCATTACGTGGCACTTTCAATCTTATGTCATTATGACAGAGGTGATTAATAGGTGTCAAGGTTCAAAATACGACTTTCTATGTATTGTACCTAGATATATCCATAACATGTAAGTGTAAGCACACTAGAAGTACCCACATATATATAAAAGATGTTGTAGCTATTTTTATTTTTCACGGTGTACTTAGCAGTCGGTGGGGAGATTCATCTAAATTGACAGGTTAAGATTAAGTGTAGTTATGTTTTAATCACTAACCTGTCCGTTTTTATATGAAACATATATATGCATTTGACATGATAGTTTTGTTACCTTTCTTATTGTTTAGGTATTTTAAGAATACTTTGATCAATTACAACTTGGTATTAGTATCGTTTTAAGTGATATACGAAAAGCTAAAGGATGTAATATACAGCTATTTTATTTGGATTTAATACAAAAAAATAATTGCGTTGGTTTTTTTAATCATTTCGCTGTCCACCAACCCGCTACTCGCAAGTTTGAACCTAAATGTCAAATCGTTTTTGCCACGCACTGTAGACTATATGAATTGTTATTTTGTCAACATGTGAAACAGTACAAGTGACATTTTATTACCTGCGTATTGCGTTGTTTATTTCTGTGATCGTAACTGTTTTACAGGCATGCGCAATGCTGCGTCACGGGCGCGTGAGCACGTACGTAACTTGTAATTGGTTTTGAGACGTATTCATATGGAATAAGATTAAAACTTGCTTATTTTTTACTTGTGCAGACATTGTAGAATGTATGTCTACGTACATTTATCATTTTATTACACTGAAGTGAGGTGCAATAATGTAAACAAATGAATAGTGAATCATAAAAGTTATAGACAATAACAACCCACAATTTATAATGTAGAGTCTGACCAGTGCGTCATGTCTCACGTTAGTGTAAATTTATGTAGTGCGTCATGTCATAACAAAAATACAAAAAATAAAATATCTCACTGTGGTAATATGATATACATAGCAACGTGATTGGTACGATCGAGGAATTTGGATGTTTGTCACTTATGGATCCATCTATTGAATTAAGAGTCCAAAAGAGTACTTACAGGTGGTACATTATTTGTTAGGTGAAATTGTTGCCATATAAAGAACTTAAAAATGCTTGTTAAATTCCGACCAGAAATATATGACCATGGCCGTGTTACGGATTTTCATTGGAACTAATTTCTTACACTGGCAATAATTTTAATGATAGATTGTCAGACTTGTCATTGTCACAGTTGCGGTTTATTTAAACAATAGTAGTGTTGAAAATTAAGCGATAAATGGCAAAAACTGTCCAAAACGATTCATAGTCAAGGGCGGAACATTATTGATAATGTGTTCATATTATTCTAACTGGTCAAAAAAATGCTCGGGAAATGAAACTATTTCCCTGCAGAACATTCAAAATGAACATCAGAGCTGACATGTAAACAAGTTTAAATGTCATTTTGTCTGTGTTGCCATATAAATCAGAATAGCGCCCTATTTACAATGGTCATATATTTCTGGTGGGCTTTACATGATTTGCTGGTCAGACTACAATGTGGAATGCATTAAGATGGCTCGGCACTACCACAGAGCACTAGGTAGGTGGGTCATTCTACTTTTTCATGACCAGTTTTCTGTTACAAAAAAATGTATGATTTATGTATTGAGTTGTACAAAAATAGGATTTCGAATTAGTACCTGAACTTAGTGAAATGATTTATAGGTAAAAATACTTAAATATTAACATATTGCTGTAAAGGGTGGGTAACACAGTGGTAAAAACCATTTTTTCATACAAACGGTGAGACATCTAAGGACCACTGAGTTACTCGATTTATGGATATTAGCTGTGGTTCGGTAATTACCGAAACTATCGGAAGTGATACTCCAATTTAACCTCTTTCTAAATAACAATTCAAAAATATGAAGTGAGGGCCAAGTATTCCAAAATTTGCATTTCAAAAAAAAAGTGTCTGAAAATTATGTACATGAAAAAGTAGAATGGCCCAGGTGCTCTCGGCGCATGTAAAGTCTCCCAAGAAACCGGCCGACCACTTTTGAAACCTAATAATAGGCAAATAATAGATAATAGACAAATATTAGAGTCGAAAACCCGTAGACTACTTTCATCTGCTTTAGTACTGTAAAAAACATGGCTAGACTTTAAGAACACACAAAAAGAGAAAATGTAATTAATATAGGCACAGTTATTCTTAACTTAGTGTCACTTGGACCAAATAATAATAGAGTTATTTTTAAGAAAATGCCATTTATTTTGACGTGCCTGATAGGAACTAGCATGTACTTACATTTTGTATTGGAAAAGTGCTGTGGTATAAATTTATCTTTTTGTACCTGCTGTTTCCATCGTACCATGCTAATTTTATGTAATAATTACATAAAAGGTATGATTTGAATAAATAATCTGAATTTAATTTCAAAATTAATCAAATTATTTTACTTAAAGTACTTATTATAATTCTAAATGTAAAAATGATTCTTAAGCATATTGAAGCCAACTCCAGAGTAATTGAGAAAGGACGGAAAATAAGGGCGAAATGAGCGAAGTTTAATCATAACAATTTTCCGGAGTAGCATTTCTGAGGAAAACCCTTGACGAAGCGGTTTCCTACGGATTTTGATAAATTTAATGTTTCTGCTTACCGTAGCTACGTAATTAGTCGATGAAGGAAATATGTATAATTGTCCCGTTGTTGGTTTGTAGTACCTAGATATAATTTGTGCTGTAAGTCTCTTTCTGGTGAAATTAAATTACTATTTTTAAAATTGATTCTCCTATAGGAAATCTCCTATATAAAGGTGGCAAAAATGAAAAAGAAGTTTATTTCCGATTCTAAATCGAAAATAACTAAATGTAAAAAAATTAAAAAAATACTTAGAATTTGCAACTCAAGCTCTTTCATATGACACCCCACTTGACATATTCACTAGACTTTCAAATTTTAAACCACCTATTTTCTGTTATTTTTCACAGAAAATAAAAAAATATTTAAAAAAAACATGTTTTATGTATCTACGTTATCATCTTTATAACTAACTGTTCCAAATTTCAAATCGATAGCATAAGTAATTCTTGAGCTATTTAGCGATGTGACAGACAAACATACAGACAAAGTGAAACCATAATGGTTCCCTTTTTAACATTTTGGCACGGAACCCTAAAAATGCGCATACGAATTACAAATTTAATGAGTTTCATTTGCCCTTTATAAAAACTGCTCTTTTGCTGCGAGTTCAAAAAGTCTCGATAAATATTCCATCCAGCGCAGCATCTGAGCATCGAGATTCAGTTTTTTACTAATACAATATTAAGAAGAAGTCTGCGCGCAGACCTGTGTTGCTTCATATTTCCAAGCGCTACTTTAGAAGCTAGAGCCACGAGAAAAACTATGATATTTATCTACACCTGCACTTGGAAAGGTCTGGATAATTTTGTTATTTACAATAGTTGTGCTTCGATCGCCTCCTTTAGTCATGCTCACGTTTGAAATAATGGATTTAAGATTTCAATTAAAAACGTTCTACTGTTTCATGACCAATTTTCTATTACACAAAAAAATCTATGATATTTATTGAATTAGTGTACAAAAATAGGATTTCGAAATAGTACCTGAACCTAGTAAAAGGAAATTATAGGTAAAAATACATAAATATTAACGTATTGCTGTAAAGGGTGGGTAACACAGTGGTAAAAAACCATTTTTTATACTAAATGGTGAGACATCCAAGTACCACTGAGTTACTCGATTTATGGATGTTAGCTGTAGTTCGTTAATTATCAAAACTATTTTATTAACTTGGTACAAAAAAAATGAAAGTGAGTGTAATATTTCGCCGATAAACTTAACGTTTGGCGAAACGGAATCAAATGTAAACTGTACCATACTTTTTTGGGAAAAATAAATTAATAAAAATATATATCGGAAGTAATACTGCGATTAAACCTCTTTCTAAATAACAATACAAAAATATGAAGTGAGGGCCAAGTATTGCAAAATCTGCATTAAAAAAAGTGTCTGAAAATGATGTACATGAAAAAGTAGAATGGCCCAGGTAAATTAAAATTGTTAATAATAGTGAGGTTTTGTACTGGTAAAATAGTGTGAAACGTTCTTATCATCCGGGCGATATGTTTCGGGAGTTCCTCTTCAGGATGTGTGCATTAGCTACGAGTTTGTAATGTACTCAAAATGTAAAGTTTCATTATGTCAAATAGAGCTTCAGAAGCCGACTGTGAGCAAAATTACAAAATTTATTCCGCATTTACTCGGGAAACATCCAGTGCAATTTTGTTTTCGGAGAGCGAAATGTGTCCGTTTTTTTCTTCCTTAATTTATTCAATTGTCCTGTAATTTTGTTAGATATAAAATTGCGCCTTAGGGAGCTAGTAATCTAATACCTATTGTTAAAGTCCTACGTTTAAATTAATATACATTTGTGTTTATGAAACAATAACTTACCAGCTCTACTACGGTTAAACTTACGTATCCATTGTCACTATGGGCGACATGTTTCGAACCCTTCGGGAGTTCTTCTTCTGGTGAGTATTATAGCAGCGGTAATGTGAGTTTAATCCTTTTTAGGAGTATAATTTTAAACTTAAGCTTAAATTCAACTCCTGAAGAGTAGAAACATAATAAATAAATACGAGTATTAATAGATAAATATTTGTGGACAATTTTACACAAATCGACTTATTTCCAAACTAATTAAAACTTGTACTAAGGGCACTAAGGGACGATAAACATACTTATATAGACAAATAGATACTTAAATACATACAATACATCCAAGGCTCAGGAACAAATATTCGTGATCACAACACACATACAAATAAATGCCCTGACCGGGATTCGAACCCGGGACCTCCAGCTTCGTAGGCAGAGTTACTAGACCAACTAGGCTACAGTGTCCGTCATGACTGAGGACGTTATTAATTCAGTTGCATGCTCTTTTTTTAATTTTTTTTATGTGTTTACCTCAAAACTCCGTTGTTTATGAACCGGTTTCAAAAAAAAATCTTTGTTTGAAAGCATATGCTCCAAGGTTGGTCCCGTTGTTACCAGAATCTAGAACTGATAATGGGATCCATGAGGAATTGAGGGAACTCCTCAAAAATTCAAGGGAAACATATAGCGATTTTAGTATTTTCGGATGGTCATCCAAAATTCCTAGTGGTGGGTGCATGGGTGGTATTAAGATATTTCGATCAAGATCGGAAGCGACTATGACGAAGTCAATTTAAATGGTCCTGATGTAATGTCACCATCAACCTGATCTGGTAATCGAAGCCGGAAGGTAGGCAACGGAATTCCGTAATAAATCAGTGTAGCTTATCCGTGTTTGAGCTTATTGGAATCGTTATGAGATGCACTCACTAAAAAGTATGAAATAAATAAAATTTGTAATAAAAAAATAAAACCGATTCCATAAAACACTAAAAAGTAAAAAATAATTGCCTTACTTCTAACATGAGACTTTACGCTTCTTATTGAACAATGTAGACGTACCTATTGTAATTTTTGTAGTCGGTGCTATTTTACACATCACTACATGTCGCCCGTAATGACTATTTTGTGAGTTTATTATAATTTTATATCATGACTCAACTAACACGAGCATAAGGTAACTGTTCCTGTTTCATAATAATCCTTAATTTAGTTACTTTTTGTTATTCTGTTTAGAAACACTAATATCACCTCAGCGAGCTGGCTAAGACTTAATGTGCCTTATCACTTGGAATCCCTTGACCTTTACTTTTATATTTCGCAATTAATTAATCTTGGAGTTTATTGCACACTAAATTTTTATGGAAATGGAATATGCTATAGTCCCTGGAGCAGCCAAGTAAATCAAATTATAGCGGTCTTCTGTAAGGTGTAGGTACTTCTCCAGTTGGGCTTTTTATCTAGGCCCTTTCAATGCCAGGCTAGGCATTAGCTCTCCTTATGTATGCCCTTTCATTACCAGACTAGGCATTAGCTCTCCTTATCTATGCCCTTTCATTACCAGGCTAGGCATTAGCTCTACTTATCTATGCCCTCTCATAGGCAGGCTAGGCATTAGTTTTTTTTTTTTAAATGTGGCCATAGTCTGTCTAAGGGTAGACGATTGAACTGTCCAAAGCATCAGTTTTAATGTTATTCTCTAGCACCCTCGAGGCGAGGTGACCATCCTTCTGCACTTTAGTACTATTATGTGCTCCATACACAGTTTTCATATAAACGGTTTCTAGACGCTAGAACCAAAATTATTATTATTATGAGCCTGTAGTGTCCCATTGCTGGGCAAAAGCTTCCCCCACTTTTTCCAATCCGTCCGATTCAGAGTAGTCTTCTGGCCAATCTTTTAAATAGAAGGGTAGCTTGTCGCGCCATCGCCGACGAGTCTGCCGCGTTTTCTTTTCGAGCTGTCGGGCTGTCACTCTGTTGCGGTCTTGGACCACAGCTCACTGGGCATGCGGCAGACATTACCAGCCCAGTCCTACTTCAACTTGGCCACCTTCCGAGCTACGTCGTCTATTTGAATTTTGGAGCGCAGCGGAACACCAGTTCCGGATAAGATTCACCAATTTTACACCTAATATGCTGCGCGCCATGGCACGCCGGCAAACCCCGAGTTGGACTTCTGAGATGACGTCGAAGACCAAGTCGGTGCACTGTAGGTGAAAACTGGAGGTATGCGCATGTCCATCAGTCTCCGCTTATGTGATAGTGGGAGATCACCTTTCACCAAATGTTTCAAAATGAGTTATTATATTCCACTAGTCTTCACGCCTGGAATTTGTACGTATATTTCATACAAGAGAAAATGTTTGCTAAAAATAAGTAACAGGTTTAAAACCGATCGAGTAATATCGTATTAAGGTTTAATTTAGATTGCATGAGTTTATCGACTTAAGTCTATTTGGTACTGAAATGTCGTCTTGAACAAAGAAGTTTCACTCTTACTAAATTGTTTCATACGACGTAGTTTATGAGCCATAATATATGGATACTTATTAGACTTTGCTATGCGACTCATAACTTGTCTCGAGTCTCGACTCGCACACTATGACTAGTATAACTTGACCTCTGGATTCCTAATAACTGTATGATATTAAATGTTACACTTAAACTGGTTCTAATGAGGCCAGTTACCCGCATGCGTTGTGAATACCAGTTCTCACATAAAGACTGCCATAAAATTCTTTCATATGCTGAAACAAAGAAGCAGCTACACAGAATAGCCAATTAAATAGTCTTCAATCTCATTCACATAAATACGGTAGAGTAAAACCAATTTTATACCCCAATTTCATATGAAACCCTATATTTGCATTTATGCAGTATATGGCAGATATAATTTGTGACCACAGGACATGGGTTAAAATTTAAACAAACAATTTTATTTGTTATCCAGTTAAGGGTTAAACTGGACGCCCCTCCATATATTTACATCGCTATAATACACAGAAAGTCACACATAGAAACAATGTCAAATAGGAAAAGGGCGTTCATATTACTCTATCGTCATAGTCACCCTCTTCTTGACCGAGTGTGACGAAGGTCTCTGCTTCAGGTTCGACAAAAATGCTGTCCGTTCCGTTGCTTTACTTCCGTTTTTTCTCCTCTACAGCAGGCGAATCACGCAACTATATGTACTAACGGTAGATAGATTTTACTGTCAATTTTGAAGTATAAATGTATGAGCTGCAGGCGAATCACGTAACTTTATGTACTAACGGTAGATAGATTTTACTGTCAATTTTGAAGTATAAATGTATGAGCTGCGGGGTAATCACGTAACTTTTTTACTACCGTTAGATAGATTTTAATGTCAAATTTTAACTGTCAGCTCATACATTCATACTTCAAAATTGACATTAAAATCTATCTACCGTTAGTACATAAAGTTACGTGATTAGCCTGCGGACAATTAAAATTTGACATTAAAATCTATCTAACGGTAGTAAAAAAGTTACGTGATTACCCCGCTGACAGTTAAAATTTGACATTAAAATCTATCTAACGGTAGTACAAAAGTTACGTGATTACCCTGCCGGTCGCATTTCTCAATCGAGTCTCGTGAAATTTTGTAAGCAGGTTCGGTAATCTTTTCACTATTTGGAGGTTTTCAAAAAAAATTTTTTAATAATTAAAAAAAAAACAATCACGAGGTTTACAGCTCACAGAGGCACTAGTATTTGTATTCCTTACCTCTGCTAAGCACAGACACTTTCCAGGAACGAGACGTGACGAGACGGAGCTCTTACCGCCTTATTCATAAAAACCGGCCAAATGCGTGTCGGGCCACGCACAGTTTAGGGTTCCGTAGTTGCCCTTCCATCACGTCACCGGTCATATGCGGAATTACGGACCCGTAGAAGCGTTTTTACTGATCTTAGTACTGATGATGTACTTTTTTGAGATGTTGTGTGTTTGCCCTTTACGGTAATGTCTACTTAGCTGTGATAGTCTTCCTTTTAAATTCATCGATATACTACTATCATGATTTTTTTCACATGCCTAGTAGCCACCGTTTAGCTAGCAGGGGGGGGACACTTGGCCATAGCAAAAATTATCACTTCAAAGCTTAATATCACGCAAACCGAGTTTTGAATCAGAATATGATTTTAGAAACCTTATAATATTTTTGATAGAGCTATCCAACGATGGGGTTGGGGGAAGAAATAAAATTGCACCACCACTTTACATGTAGGGGAGGTACCCTAAAAAAAATATTTTTATGATATTATTCTACCGTTTTGTCGGCGTCATTGATATGTATACTCATGCCAAATTACAGCTTTCTAGTACTAACGGTTACTGAGAAAAGCGGGGGACGGACGGACGGACATGGCGAAACTATAAGGGTTCCTTGTTTACTACGGAACCCTAAAAATCTGCCATATGCGAGTCGTACGTTACAGTGCGTCCACGTTAAGTGCTTCAAGGTCAATAAAACCCGTAAACGTACCCACCGGGCTTTAATATGGCCACCTTTCTCACTCTAACAAATAGCTGTCGCATAAATGCTTTTCGTTTGTTTGTTTAGAGACTGTCCAATGACATGGGTAGGTATGACTAGTTCTGTCAAAATTATTTTGTTTAATATTCCACCTTAATTCATTCAGATACGCTGTAATGTAGCTTACGTATATTGTGTTTCGAATTTACACTTCAGTGACGAGGGTCGTGACAGAAATCGGGAGTAAGATTATTTTGGTTTATTTAATTCGGAACACAATGTGTTTTATTTTATCGCGACAATAACGAACGAGCTGTGACAAATCAAGGTCAAATTGATATGTAATATAAATTTGTTTGAAAAATAAAGAGAGTGGTTACAACGGAATGAGATTTCGGTCATATTTGGGTCTCCAAATAACACTTAAAATTTTCACACATTTTTAATAAACGTCATCCCCGATAACGGTTATCAGATTGAATCTTCGTGGAAACCAGTAGTCAGTAAGCGCAAGCGTCTAAATAAATAGTCCATTATATCAACGGTTGTGTTTCGGGCGAGTGACAACCCTAGCGTAAAAGTGTTTAATAAAGACCACGTCCTGTATTGTCTGTGCCGTCCTTAATGTGTTATTATTTGTTTTAGGTTCCCAGACATATCCTTCCACAAAAATCAAAACTTTTAACATGATCATTCTCCTCTCGTGTGATATGTCTGTATACGGCGACATTGGCGAAATACCCCTTGCCAATTCAGCAAGGAGTGAAAACCATCAACAAAAAAAAAGTGCGGGTAGTTCGAAAAACCCGTACGGCTAGAAGATGTTGATACCCGCTCACCCCAATCAGGTCGCGGCCATGTGATACATTCGAAATGTCAGCCAAACCTTGAA
The DNA here is from genome assembly GCA_963556455.1 of Epiblema foenella. Lineage (NCBI taxonomy): Eukaryota > Metazoa > Arthropoda > Insecta > Lepidoptera > Tortricidae > Epiblema > Epiblema foenella. The sequence continues at coordinate 16,686,781 of OY747106.1, forward strand.
AAATGTAAATAAATTACTATTGTACGCAATTAAGTCCCTTTTTCCAATAATAATAATACCAGTACTTGCTGTTGTGTTCCTGGTCTCAAGATCTCCCGAGGATGCGATGTGTTGAGACTGATGAGTGAGAAACTTTTTTGTCTTTAGGTGTCCAAATACTATTTTACGATTCTGTGGTGTCGATACGACAAATCCTCGATTCAATTAAGGGCCAACACAAATAAAACGCCATATTCTCCAACGTGACCCAAATTTTTATCACGATTAAGTATTATTTTGCCCTAATTATACCTTGATCCAGACCACTTTGATTTATTTCTGCCCCGAATATGCCGTTTTTTAAAGGAGGTCCTTATCGAAACTTCAAAGCAGCAAGCGACCCGTGAACCTCGTGTGGCAAGGGCGAGCGGCTGTATAACTTTTTTTTTAATAATTGAACGATTCTGATTCAATGTTACCAGCAGCTTGCTTTTTTGCTTGAAAACTTTGGCTACTGGAATCCTTTTCATTCCAAGCTAAGGCTAAGTATATAAAATTTGACAAAGACGTTATAACAGTAAGTAAATATATACATTCAAGAGAAAATAAAACGGGTACACTTTGTATTCAAATCCGATGCAAAGTGCAATAATATTTTTTCTCTTATGAACTATTTCGCCTACTAAGTTTTAATTCCCTTATTTTGGTAACATATATCATTCATGTGTATTATAGAATTAAATCTAATGAATAAATTAACTGTTTCATCGTTTGATACACGAGTGCCCACTCTCAAACTTATGCGAAAAGAAAGTATGCTATAAATAGTCGACCCATATGAAATGAAACCATTATGCAATTGATTATCAGCTGATTCCTTATTCTTACATATACTTACTACATTCCATATAACGACCATCATCATCCTCGTAGCGATATCTTAGTACAGTTGCATCCTGAAAGATACCCGGGGTCCGCTACCTAATCCCAAGATTTGGAGTAGGCACTAGTTTTTACAGAAGCAACTTCCATCTGACCTTCCAACCCGAGGGGAAATCATACCTTATTGGAATTAGGCTTGTCAAGTGAGTGGGCAACTTGACTGTTAGAAGCTCCCAAACCGCCCGAAGGCCTCTAACTTGGCTTAAGGACTACTATCATAGACAGCAGCCAGGATCCACGACTTCACGTGCATCCTAAGCACGGGAGCGCTCAGTTATTAACCACTCAAAGCGGTCACTCTTCCAAAAACTGACCTCGACCGATGTTGCTTAACCTCGCATATCGCACGTGCGCTCTTTATAACGATATGAAATTAAAAAAAAAACAGATAAACGGCTTACGATTGTTTGTTTTATTATCAAGATATCAAATAGGAATAATTTACTAGTATAACTTATTTCGACCACATTTATCATTTCTTTCCAAACTTGAAATCGTTTGAGGATTTTTCTGATTTTCTTATAAGGTAATAGATCAATCTATAGTCGCTATCACAACATAGTCCCAATAAACACAAGACACTGAAACACGAGTTCATTGACTCCGTTTTATTTAAGATAGATAAGTCTAATAAAATATACGGAAACTAGAGTAGCTTCATGCATCATATTTCAAGTCATTTCTCCAAAAGGATAGAGGCAGAAATAAGATCTTGCATGACCTTTAACATAATGCCATCTTCGGTCTGTAAGAAAGTTTGGGGTCAGGTGTTTTGAAATATTCATGCTCAACTCAACGCAGTTGGTATTGTTGCTATGAGATTTAAAAATAAATGTTATTACTTATTGAAAAAAGAGAAATAATAAGGTATTTGAATTAAATTATTTTATTACTCCAATTAATATGCCGATTGATGAAAATATCCACCCTTGTATATTATCCTTTATAGAAACACATTTACTACTCTTCCACAAATCTCAAATTGCATTATCACCGTAACCTCATACATAACATGTTAGGTAATTATTAGACTACGAGAGACCCGTAGCAGCGTCCCGACGCCGCTAAAAATATTTAATTTGTGCCTCTCTTAGGAACACCAAAAACATTTAAAAAAGGGGTCTTAAAAATCGACAGTTCCTTTTCACTGTCACATTATGCCAGCCAAAACTAAGCCTAATACATAGTAGACTGCCAGGTAAGTTAGTTATCCGGACAACGTGGATGCGGCACATCATCATCATCAGTCGTTCCCTCAATGCTGAGGACATAATGTCCTATTCTTGCTGACCAGACTCCTCCATAGGCTCCTATCACCCACCTTATGGATGGCCTCGTGCAGATATAGTTACAGGACACCAGTGATTTGGGTGTTCCGTCTAGCGGGTAGTTTGCCCCGGGATCTCTGGCCCTCATCTTTCCCGTCATAATATTTATCTACTGGCTATTCGAAAAACGTCGTGAGATTCGAAATATATGAGGATGCGGTCCTGACATACTGTCGATAGTCGACAACTTAACGTAGCTGGATGGACTGGTTTGTTCGCATTGCAGTCCATGGTATTAGAGATTTTCTCTCAAAAGCGATGAATTTGTATAATTATATTTTTTGTTGAAATAAAAAGGTCATGACAATTTAAATCTGGCATAAAAGAAAAAAAAATGTTAAATTATGACGTTGAATTAAATGATGATACAAACTGCGATACAATACGTCTGTCATTCATGTAAACATTGTAAAAATATCGTTTATTTTGTGCTTTGTTAATTTTCTTGGGTTGTGAATATATCTCGCCGACTCAAACAGTATATTTTCTCATACTGAAGAACGTAATACAGGTTTGAGTTCAGTTATTGTTTATTTTTATACTGTGTTATGTCAACTCAAAACAGGAGCCACGTCGCGTGACGTCATGCGGCTAAAGTCACGTGGACAGCGCACAGTAGTTTTTTTAAATCCATTTTTTTGTCCTTTTTCTAGAAATATATGAAAAAATAATAGTTTTATGCAACTCTCCAGCATGAGACGAAAATAATGACGTATCATTTATTAAAATCGGACCATAACTGTAGATCTGATGGGGTGTACAAAGTTCGGCCTCGCGTATTATATATATAGATATATGTTTAATCAGTGCACTCATTCAATAAATTAAAAAAATGATATTGTACTGTATACCTCATTCGTTACTTGAATACTGACTGGGAGCCTACAACGTAATAAAGAAGAAGGATTTGAGCGACGAGATGATGAGCGACAGAGAGGTTCGGAAGAAAAGGAGCCTGCTTCGGCCTGGGTCCGTTTCTAAACCATAATCCATAATATACAAGGGTGTACGAAGACTCGCGCGTCTCTGGATTCATCTATTCATGTATAATTTTGTTGCATTTGTTGTTACTTTTAGTAATAGGCCGGAAGATGTCGTTGTTACGGTGCAACGAATTCGAATCGTGCTAACATTTGTTTCCCGTGGTTTCTCTAAAGGGGTTTAAATATTTCTTGTTTATTATTTATTTAGCATTATCTAGATCATGTAGATTATAATTAATGGTGATACTTACCTTTAGAAAGTATTGTAAAAGTGATTTTACGTCAAATGGGTTTCCGGTACCCTCTAGTTCATAAAAATAAAACTACGTTTAAAAATATCTGAGCAACGTTGTGCCCCGCTAAGTCGTGTTCATGTTTGCCTTGCCAGTGCATTAGAACGAACTAGACTATACAAAACATACTGAATTCAATTGCTATTTCTCTTACGTGGAAAACCCATTTCTATTCGCCCGCCATCTGCAATTTGGACAACGGACCTACTAGTCTCTTCGCTACTATTAAATATCAAATGATATCTCGTAGGCACATAAGTTTCCTTGATAGGTAAACCCAGTGGTTACGAGTCGGGGTCACGACCTCCAAATTGAAAGTCGTAATACATGTAGTTAACATCCATTAATTGCCTTTGTTTCTTTCACATGTACCATAATAATTAAGTAAACCGTACTTAAATTGGAGCCTCGGATTCCTACGTCGCAGGCCCTTAGATGGTCCAACTTTAATTAAAACAATTAAGCCGCTCTCGCTTATTAGTGTGATTTCATTAAATTCTAGAATGTACAAATTCGTAGAAATGGACAACATTTTCATTAATTTTGTTAAGCTAGATACTCACAAGCAAGCTGTAACTGTGCCGCACCGAAGATTTTATATGGCCAATAAAAAATAGAACATCTCATACAGCAATATCAATATTAAGTGAGTACAGTAGGGAATAATAATTTTTTTATTGATGTGCTGGAGGCAGCGCCATGACGGCCGCCGCCGTCGTCGAAACCCTAGTCTCGTCGAAATCTGGACTTACTACTAAGTAAGTCCAGACACTAGTCAATTCGTCCAAGCAAGAGTAAAATGTATTAGTATACATTTTACTCTTGATTAGTCCATACAGTTTTCACGTTCAACCCCAGTTTAAGTTCTTATTCCTTATTATTATAAACCTGTCTGCTACCATATGGCATTCTAATACCATTGTACCATTTTTGTGGTTTATATGCTGGGCAAAGGCTTCTTCCCATGAAAGCCATGACTCCCGTTTTGTTCTTCTTTGGGAAAATTGCCGAGGAACACTTCTAAGACATCCCAGCATCTCTGTCGAGGCCCCGTCTGCGTCGCCTTTGTGGCATCCACTATATATATTATATTAGCCTACCAGTCCGGATGCATGCGACAGACGTGACCTGCCTAGTCTTAGTTAGAAAATATTATTCGTTACATTGTCTCATCATTTTGGTGCAAAACTTTGTCTTATTTTGGTCACATAAGTTTAAGCCCCTTAGTTATCTTTTATTCGATAAGTTTTCTACCCTATTTTCTTGTTTGTATAACTGCCCAATTTTCAACTTGGCTATTACTTGTCCAACTAACTTACTATTAAGACAATACAACTTACTATTAAAACAAGATGGCTTCGAGTTAGGAAACTTTTGCCGTATTGAGTTGTGAAAGCGAAGTCGGAGGGAGAGGAGGTGTATTACTCATTGGATGGCTGTGCATGTGCAAACCAATGAACATTTCGAGTTTTACTAACTTATTATTAATTAATTACTTTAACGGCAACGCTGCCAGCGTTAACTTTTTATAGATATTATTAGTTTTAGTTTATAATTTAGTTTTAGATACATTAGTCATATATGCTATGTTTTTTTTTTACCTTTTCTTGTTATATAATTATACTAACAATTTCTTAATATATGTGGATGCCCACCGTTCGAAATGAATGATTTCATTTCATTTCATAATTTGTATAAATTGTAGGTATTTTTTTAATGTTTTCTGCACGTGATTTTTTACGTTACGTTTTGGTGATTGATTGTCGGATTAATAGAGCATCGTGATACTATTTAAAAAAATTATAGGAACGGTGAGAATTTTATTCTGGCAATCAATCGTATGTGACTGAAATCAAATTTACATTTGTTGCGCACTCTGTATTCTAGGGACGGCGCACGTAACAGATTTTATTTTCTTTTTCTTTTTTTTGTTATAGGGGGCAAACGAGCAGGCGGATCGCCTGATGGTAAGCAATTATCGTCGCCCATAGAGACCTGCAACACCAGAGGAGTCGCAAGTGCGTTGCCGGCCTTTCAGAAGGGAATTTCAATGCACTCAGTCACATTGATTCCTTCACATTGAGTCAAGATAATGAGGGCTATCGCCGGATGGATTCGCCGCTAGAGGTGCTAGTGTAGCGTGGGGTCTCCGAATCGTCAAATATGTCACTGTTTTTGGTTGCGCTACGCGGGTTAATATCTAATTTGAACAATATGGTGACTATTTTGCAATACCTGAGCTTGATTATGGCAAATATGAGTTAAGGGTCAATGACTGTCAGGGCTTTGAGACAGATTTGTCTTTCGCAAACTTATTTCCTCCTTTTTTCCGAACAAAACGGGACCGCGCTACAATACGGTATTATCGATATTTTTACGGTACGGTTTTAAGGTATTGAATATGATTTAAATGTAAACTTCCTTCTCATATCCATAATAACCAATAACAATTTTTGACAGCTGGACCTTACTCGACAGTGGTGCCAACTGGTGAACACAATAACGAATTGATTTGAAGATTGCATAGTCTCATATTCATATTTTTATAGCTTTGGTGGTATACTAATTTTAAATATTTGACGGTGCGGGATCAGTAGGGTCACGAATTTATAAAATTTAATCTTCATCTTCGATGTCATTGGCCTTTTCTAATGCTGCGCCGCAAATACAAAACAAAAACCCAAGTGAAATTAAATCACGTAGCGACATACGAAGCAATCAAGTAACAAAACAACGGTTTGTTCAGCAAACAGCCCCCGCCAGACATCTGTTAGGCGGTATGTTTGACAAACATCGCCCAATTATTCTACACAACGACGTAAGTCCTTGGGAAAGCAGTAAACAAATGCGACGTTTTATCACTAACACTACATTACCAGCTAGCTTACATAACGACGTATGTGCGTACGAAAGCAAAAGGCATATATGACGTTTTGTTACTAATACTTCATTACATTGTTAACCTATACAATAGGACTACAAGTTCCAAATTAAGTCATTTAATTTTAAAGGCAGAGTTTCTGGTAATAACGTCGAAATTAGAATACGGTTATGTTATTTTGCTGCGGTTTGGTGTGTCAAGACTTAGGAGCAGTTTATGTGAACTTGGTTTTTCGGACATTGAGCTTAATTGTTGAAAATTTAAAAACTATATAATTTATTTAGGGCGCGATTCCACTGAGGCGAAGTGGAGACGTGAGGATTATGGCGAATTAAATTAATCCTTGTGTCGTAGCGGCGAGTTATAAATATCCGTTACACTAAATGTCAGATTAAGTGTTGGTAGCAGAATTTTTTTTGACCTAATTTACAGATGAAAAATTAAGTATGATTCTATCAGACTTTTATAAGTCCGAGCTTTAGAGGTGAACACTCTTACTACAACAATGAATTGCGGACCAATTGAGCAGGCAACACACACAGACCCATCCCATGATTATATGCAAAACCTAATCCTGGCCGCGGTTACGACTTAATTTGATTATGCCTTGTTAAGTGTAACAGGTTAATTTGCAGTCAAGATAAATGGCTCTTCAAAAGCCCCGAAATAAACTAACTAACCAAATTTGAGCCTGGAAAATCTCGTTTGGAGTATCGCCTTTGTAATGGTTTGTTCTGCTTCTGTACTTCGAAATTCGAACTTCATATCATGCCGTCACTCTCACTATCGTGTTTATACTCTATATGAGTGAAAGGGACGGCACGATACGAATTTAGAATATCGGAGTGGTCCTTCTGTAACCTCATACTCACAATGTAGCCCTCGTAATACAACACACAAGGGTATCACATATTCCTCGAGACTAAGACGATTCATTATTCACGAATTTATCATGTTTCCCTTTCCTTACGTTTTCACCAATTTTGTAAAATGAGGGTCTGTTTTCGCCTGAGCGGTTGCTTTTACTATATATTTATTATATGGCAATTTTGTTTCCATGTATATTTGTATTTTTGAGTTCCCGACATTTCGGCACTGTTGCAAGCGCCATTATCAAGGATTAACTGACGTGCTGCGAGTTTTAGTTGTGGTCTACCCACACACCATAGCGATCTACCCTCTTCCTGGTTCGCTTTTTTCGCACAGTGTCACCGTCACTACCACCGTCCGCCTTGAGTAGTTAGTAGATTACTGTTTCTGCGGCAGGTTGGGGCACTCCCCGCGGAGCGGAAATTTTTTTTGAGTTTTTTTTGCTCCTCCTAGCACATTCTCTGCGGCAATTTTTTGCGTGTGTGTTTTTTCCTATGAATATGTAATTTGCCGCCGCCCGATGTTTTTTTTTTGTTTATGATAGGTGTGACTCCGTTGTTGTTTTTTTAAAGATTGCTTTTTTGAGGTGGATTACGTATTTCCTTAAATCGATTTATTTTATTAAGGGCAAACGTCTGTTTTTGCGCTATTCCCACGCAAGGGTAGGTAATTTACACTCTGTGGATGGCGATATATTTAAAAATTTATGTTGACATCAGATAGCCGATCGTGAGAATTAAAATAATATATTTGGAGAAACCATAAAATATCATTGATTATTACGAAAACGTCGTAGTTTCTGTAATTTATTGGGTATTATAGTAAAGGAAATTTAGCTAAGCACGTTCGCACACACATTCCAGTTTTTGGATGGTTCAGTAAAAAATAGATAGAACGTGTTGTATCATGCATCCACCAGATGTGCGTTTTTTAACTAGGTAATCGATTTATTGTCTTATCTGCGACATGTGTGTGCGTGTATTATATTTGAAAGCAATAAAATATCATAGATTATTACAAAATGTCATGCTATTCGTATTTTATTGGTCATTAAAAACCCAAAGAACATTCAAGCGAATCAGGTTGATTTGATATTTCAGTAAAAATCTTGTTAGAACCTGTTGCAACGAACAGGTGTTCGTTTTAGTAATAGATTTTTTTGTCTTACCCACGCCACGATATGTGTACATGTGTGTGTGTGTGTGTGTTGAATAAAATCAGAGCTCAAGCCGATAGGAACGTCATTCGTTCAGATTAGTTTGTCTGAAAACAGTGTCAAGTGTTAAAGTAGCAGTTTGCAAGTGTCGCAATACGAGTAGTAATTAACAGTTTTAATTTTGAAACTCTGTGTCTACGTCTTGCTACGAGTGAAAATGGAGGTAAGCTGTAATTTCTGTTTTGTTTTCTTTGTGACTATTTTTGGTGAGCAATAAAGAATACCTATCAACTAACTGTGTGTTTCTATATAAGCACACACACATTACATTTGTATCAAGCTCCTCACTCATTTTTATTGTTTGTTTTAGATATCAAACGAGAATCCTCTTGAGTACACCATGAAAAGTTATTATTATGGTAATTTAAGTGATGATGAACCCCAAGGCTCAAAACCACTTAAAATCCGAACCCCGAAACGTACCAACAACATTGATGTATTTTTCGATAAGCCTAAAAAGAAACATACTACGGAATTTTCATCTACGGTCGCCCATTCTACAAATGGAGGCACGAATTATATATCTGCTCGCGTAGATGATGTTACAAAGATCACTCATCTTGTTAAAATTGATGTCTACGATATGAAAAAGTTGCGTGGTGTCCCAAACGACCAACACTGGAAATTCGCAGATACTAAAATCAAATACTACACGCATGCTGACGAGGACGACCATTATTCTAACACCCAAGAATTAATTTACAAGATTACTAAACAGATTGCAACTAAAAACGACTGCAAGAAATTTTTTATCGAGGCCAAGCCATAAATTATTTCTTGCTCCACCCACGAAAAAAGTCACCCTCCCCCACCAACGAACGAATGATTTTTGAGGCTATATATAGTTAGACAACCCAAAAGAAACCATACCGTATCTCTATCAACACCTGCCGAAGTCAAACTGCAAAATGGATCTACAAAACTCATTTTACGACAAGGACCTTTATGAACGTTGTGAAGACGTTTCAGATCTTAACAAGTCGCTGTTTGATGATGAACTCTATCAACATTGTTTGGAAGCCGAAAATCAGCCGCAGTAAGTACCAGAAAAACGTGTTTAACCAGGTTTACGTCGATTTTTAGCTAGTAGTGGGGAGGTGAACTCGATATAAGTAAAATTCTCAACGAAATGTGTCATATTTAGCATCATGCTGGAAGTTACTAGTGAGGATATTAAAATGTTTAGCAAACCAGTGTTATTAAATTGTTTTCATAAATATTTAAGATTGTGGTTTATCAGTGGAAAACTTGATGCAACTATGTCTCACGACCCCGATATTAAACCGTATATTACCCCTTGCAAAGGGCACATAACGGTTTTGCATTCGTTTTCGCATTCTGATGAGATAGATGGTGTATTACCCATGGAAGCGTATTGTTCTCTTTGTCAATCATATAAATCAGGTATTACGGTGCTTAAGTGACTGCTAGTATTTATCCTATAGCTAGTAGTTGTATATAGGTGTTCTAATAAGATAAATTTCATTTTCAGATCCGTAACACGTGGAGTTAAAAGAAAACGTATATCAGAAGAAGCCTTTCAACCCTGTGATTCGCGTACTCCAGCAGCTGCCAGTGTCGAAGAACAAGAAAACCTTAATTCCCCGCAGCCATCAACTTCCAGAACCACAGCTGAATCATCACCTACTCCCGTTGTTGGTGACACCGTCGAGTGTAAAACTTGTAAACGGAACGTTTCGAGAAGGTACTATGCTCAGCATTTAAGAAGTAATATTCATAAAAATAACTGCCTCAAATTTCAACATTCCTATCCCAATGTTGAACTCATTGAGACCGCGTTTGGAAATAGGATATTAACTTATAGGATAGTATCAGAACAGAAAAAAACTGTCATTGAATTTGAGACACCGGAACTTTTTTTTGAGAGGGTTAAGACATCTCTAAATAAACTAATAGACGATACCATTAATCAGTTAACAATTTTTAAGGTTAGTTTTATATTACATGCAGAATTTATTCAAGAATCTAAGGGGATCAACAATTTTTTCGATTTCAATATTTTAAGTTGGACTATTTGTAAAGGTGATGACAGAGAAACATTTTTAGAAAATTTAAAAAACTCGATGAGTAGTAAAATTTCTAACTTTGAAAAAAAAGACAGTGGATGGAGTCTTAAAGAGATAAAATACATTGATATGAACATTAATCAATTTAACCCATTGCGTGGTTCGTCGTATATTGATTTACCACACGATATTAAGACAAAAAAAGCAATAATAAACGTACAAAACTATGATCACGAGTGTTTGAAATGGGCCATACTTTCAGCGTTGCACCCAGTTAAGGATAGTTCACAGAGAGTGTCATCCTATATTATGCATCAAAACAAATTAAAATTTTCAAATATACCATTCCCAGTAAAATTAACAGATATTCATAGAGTTGAAAAATTAAATGATATTAGCATTAATGTTTTCGGATTAAATTATAATAAAAATTCTAAAACACATGAAGTAAACGGTCCACTCTACTTCACCAAATGCCGTAAACCAACGCACATAAATTTACTTTACATATCTAGGGGTAGTCAGGGACATTACTGCTATATAAAAAATCTATCTCGATTAGTAAGTCGACAAATATCAACAACCAACTATAGCTTTTATATTTGCGATGGCTGTTTATTAGCATTCTATTCAAATGAACAGTTAACGAATCATCAAAAAAATGATTGCGCTCACGTTGTTGTTGAACTCCCGAACTCTAATAAGACAAAAAAGGATTGGCTTGATGAAGAAATTTCGAGTCATAAGATATTTTTTGATAAATATCAGCGTAAACTTAAATTACCGTTTGTAGTGTATGCAGATTTTGAAGCATTTTTAAATCCAATATCATCTTGTGATCCAGATACATCAAAATCTTTTACAAAAAACATCCAACAACATGAAATGTACAGTTTCGGTTATTTTATCAAGTGTTCATTTGATGATAGTCTTTCACGGTATCGTTCGTATACGGGTCCAGATTGCGCAAAAGTATTTATGGACACCCTTTATAATGATTTAGCACAATTAAATAAATTCATTCACTTTCGGAGAAATCCAATCCCTTTAAATCAGAGTGACTTAAATAAAGTTGGGGAAGCTAATAATAATAAATGTTTTATATGTAATAGCGAGTTAAAATCCCAAAGCGTTTTCAGTTATGATTGGACTACTGGAAAATTCCAAGGAGTGGTACATAAGTCGTGCGATCATAAATTCATACCTCCTTCATTCATTCCAATATTTTTTCACAATCTGAGTAACTATGATGCGCATTTCATTGTTAAAGCTTTGAATTTCCGTGAAGGACTTATCGATATTATACCTCAAAATAAAGAAAAATATATTTCGTTTAGCAAACAACTGAAATTCGATAAGAGATACCTGGCACTGAGATTTGTTGATTCCTTTAGGTTCATGTCGAGTAGTTTAGATAGTTTAGCTAGAAACCTTCAAGAACATCAATTTCATGAATTAAGGAAGCAATACCCTGAAGATGGGGATTTCAAACTTCTGAAGCAGAAGGGAATATTTCCGTACGAGTTTATGAAATCATACAAATCTCTTGAAGCGTCATCGCTGCCTATAATAAGTGATTTTTACAGTTCTTTAACAGACAGCTGTATAACAAGGGCGGATTATCAACACGCACAAAATGTTTGGACCCATTTTAATTGTAAAACAATGTTGGATTATTCTAACTTGTATTTAAAAACAGATGTACTTCTATTAACAGACATCTTTGAGAACTTTCGTTCCGTGTGCCTTAAAACATATAGCTTGGATCCAGCTCATTATTTTACGGCACCTGGTCTTAGTTGGGATGCCATGCTAAAAATTACCGGGGTTCGACTTGAACTTTTAACTGATTTCGATAAAGTTGCGTTTATTAAAAAAGGACTTCGAGGTGGTATATCACAATGTAGCAATCGATATGCTAAATCAAATAATTACTACATGTCAGAATTTGATCATAATGAACCCTCATCTTATTTAATTTACCTAGATGCTAATAACTTATATGGTTGGGCTATGTCACAACATCTTCCTGTTGGCGAATTTGAATGGGTTGACCCTGCTACAGATTTCCAAATTTCACATGATGCTGATAATGGCTACATTTTAGAAGTCGATATAGAATACCCCGACTCATTGCATAATTCCCATTCAGATTTACCATTTTGTGCCGAGCATATAATTGATGAAAGTAAACAAAAGAAATTGGTTCCAAATTTAAAAAATAAAGAGAAATACATCATACACTATATAAATCTTATTCAATGTTTAGAAAATGGCTTAAATTTAACAAAAATCCATAGAATCTTAAAATTTAAGCAAACTAACTGGCTAAAAAAATATATCGACTTGAATACTTCATTAAGAATAGCTGCAATAACCGATTTCGAAAAAGACTTTTACAAATTAATGAACAACGCAGTTTTTGGAAAAACTATGGAAAATATTGAGAAAAGGGTTGACGTTAAACTAATATCGCACTGGACAAATCATGGTCACGTGAAGGGGCTTGAAAGTTACGTAGCTCGTCCTGAATTCCATAGCATTTCGATTTTTTCAGAAAGTTTAGCAGCGGTACAGTTAAAAAAAACTAAATTAATTTATAACAAGCCTATTTACTTAGGTTTCTGTATATTAGACTTATCCAAAACTTTAATGTATAACTTCCACTATGGGTACATGCAACAGAAATTTAAAAACAATGTTAAGTTGTTATATACAGATACCGATAGTTTTATTTATCAAATTTTTACAGATGATTTTTATGATGACATTAAAAATGATTTAAATAAACATTTTGATACATCTGATTATCCGCCCAATAATATTTACGGGTTTGCGTGTATAAATAAGAAAAAATTAGGATATTTCAAAGATGAAAATAAAGGCAAAATCTTAAAAGAATTTGTAGGGTTAAGGTCTAAAATGTACGCTTTGAATGTCGAGGACAGTATAGTAACTAAGGCTAAAGGTGTCAATAAATGTGTGTCTAAAAAGTTCCAAATTAGCGATTATAAACGTTGTCTAAATGAAAAAATAAATGTGTTATCGGAAATGTGCCGATTTCGCTCAATAAAACATGTTATTTTTACGCAAAAGATAAATAAAATCTCATTATCCTACTCTGACACTAAAAGATATCTTTGTCAGGATTCATATGACACCTTGGCTTGGGGCCATTATAAATTAAGGTAGGTAGCTCAATAAAATGTTTAAATTGTTTAAGTTGTCGCAATTTGTAAGTTTCTTATTCGTGGAGAGGGAGGGTTTTATTTTAAAAAGTTAGTAGTTTGTGTGTTTCTTAGCTTTTTAATAGTTTGTAATAACTTGTCAATATTATAGAATTTAATTGTACTAACCTATAGTTTTAAGTCTATTGTAATTACTAATGTAATAAATAAATAAGTATTATTCGAAGAGTTTTTGTACTTAATAAGTGTTGTGTATTAATGTGTGTTTGTATTACATTGTGAACAATATACATATATCAATAACCACATAAACCGTGTTTTAGTTTCTAGACAACCTTTAGAGAGGAAAGACTGTTTTTTTTTTGTTATGTACCATTTTATTCACCCGTTTACGGCTATTATTGCCGGTCCAAGTGGTTGCGGAAAATCAAATTTTGTCACGAATTTTTTAAAAAATGCAGGACAAATGTGTAATACAGAATTTAGTCAAGTACTGTGGTGCTACGATGAAATGCAACCACTTTATAACCTGAATGGTATTGATTATGTTCAAGGTATTCCCGATTTAAGTATGTTTGATGGAAAGCAACCTAAACTGCTTATAATCGATGATTTAATGAGAGAGTCCGATGGACGTATTGTTGATATTTTTACTAAAGGTAGCCATCACAGAAATTTAAGCGTTTTTTATATAACTCAAAATTTATTTCATCAAGGAAGAGGACAGCGCGACATATCATTGAACACAACTTACATTATTTATTTTAAAAATCCCAGAGATAAAACTCAAATACGTCACTTGTCCCGACAAGTCTATCCAGAAAATACAAAATTTGTTGATGAAGCATACAAAGATGCCACTATGCCGGCACATGGATACCTGATGATCGATTTAAAACAAAGCACAGATGATATGTGTCGTTTTAAGAGTAAGGTATTTCCATTTGATGAATATTGTACGGTATATATTCCAAAAAAAGGGTTTAAATATATCAGTAGTCATTCTGTTGTCGTCAGTTCTAAATGATGCCTGACAGAGTAACCACATATCAACATTTACTTAAAGCTTTGCATACGCTGAAACCAAAATATCGTAAAGCTTTGCTTAAAGCATGTGATGAAGATGAAATAAATATAATTTGTGAGTGCATTTATAACGTTTTAAAAGGAAAAGTTCCATTAGACAATTTAGAAAAAAGCAAGTTAAATAAGCATAAGAACATATTACGAAAATTAGTTTCGAAGGGAAAACAAAAGTTAAGAAAGACTATTATAGTTCAAAAGGGTGGTGCGTTTTTACCAATTATATTGGGGGCTGTTTTAAGTAGTTTATTAAACTCATTAACATAGTTGAAATGGAAAACACGAAGAAAATGATTTTAATAGAACCAGATTTTATCGAGAAACTCAAACACACTGACAATGCACCTTTAAACTCCTTATCTCGCTTAGACGAGGAGATGCAAAAAATATTGAAAAGTAAAATAGAAGATCGTGAAAAATGGGCGTTATATTCTCAAGCATTACAACGGTTTTTGCATATTACTGAAACAGATCGAAAACCGATCAAGGTGCCGATAATGATTGATGGTATAAATAATGTTCATGAAGAATATGAGAAATCGACGGTTAATAAAAAGGAAGAAACTGAAGACAATACTACATTGCCAAACCCAAAACCGTACGAAAGAGACGCTACCAGTACTCCTTCAAATCATAATTACCCTGAAAAATTTACTCCATCTCATCTCATTAAAAAAATTCCAAAAAGTTACGTAAAAAGGGGGCAGTCACTGATCGACAATATTTTAAAGAATAAGCCGAAGATTTGGTGGAAGGAGGGAGGGGAAATCGTAGTGAATAATCAAGTTATCCCAGAAACTAATATAGCTGACTTGATAAGTGATACTCTGAGACCCCTCAAACGCCCCAAACCCATTGGCTGGAAAGAATTTGCTTCAGTTTTAAAAGATATTGAAGTTCCTTCATCATGTATAGGTAACCCAACAAATCTGGAATATATAAATGGTCTCCAGATAGAGAAGCTCCAGGAATCTCCAATATATAAAAACACCAGATCAACGTCGATTCAATCAAGAGGACAATCAACGCCAATTTCGCGTAAAACTCCTGAATCAATAAAAAAGAAAATTGATTGGGAAAGATGGACCCCTTATTAGATATCAATAGGATTTACTACGATGTTTCAAATCCAGCTGGCTACAGTAGTATTGATAAGTTAGTTAAAGCAGTACATGGCCGAATGAGCAAAGATGAGGTAAAAAAGTGGTTACAATCTCAGGAAACTTATACTTTACACAAACCAGTTCAAAGACGTTTTACACGAAATAAATACATTCTATCTAACTATAATGAACTTTGGCAAGTAGATTTAAGTGATATGCGTACATACAGTAAATATAATGAGGGCTTTAAATACATAATATGTGTAATTGATGTCTTTAGTAAGTATGCTTTTGCTAGGCCAATGAAAAAGAAGGATTCAGAAACAGTTAAACGATGCTTTGAAGACATATTTACTGAAGCTAGAGCAACTCCACGTCATATCCAATCTGATAAAGGTACTGAATTTGTTTCCAAAGAGGTAAGATATTATTTTAAAAGTAAAAATATAAACTACTATACAACTAACAATCCCGATATTAAGGCGAGTATTGTAGAACGATTTCAAAGAACATTAAAAATGAAAATGTGGCGCTATTTCACACATAAAAATACTTATAAATACATCGATATTTTGCAAGACCTCCTTTATTCGTATAATCACAGTTACCATTCAAGTATTAAAATGTGCCCCGTAGATGTCAATGATAACAATATTATGACTGTTTGGACTAATTTATACGAAACACCAAGAAACGGATTGAAAAAAAATTGTAATTCAATTTTAAATGTTGGTGATCATGTTAGAATAACAAAATATAAACACATATTTCAAAAAGGCTATGAAACCAATTGGAGCGATGAAATCTTTGTAATCGAATCAATTATTAATAGATCACCTCATCTTGTTTACACCTTAAAAGACTTACAAGATGAACCAATTACAGGCACTTTCTATTCTAAAGAGTTACAGAAAGTTACTTATAACCCCACCATGACGTATAAAATAGATAAAATATTACGTTCTAGACGCGTTGGTAACAGAAAGGAGGTGTTTGTGAAGTGGAGAGGTTATCCGAATAAATTTAATAGTTGGATATCTGCATCTAGTTTAGAAGAAACATGAGCGATGACAGTTTTTATTTAACTCTGTTGAGTAACAGTTCAATGCAATACTACCCCGAAAATACAACTGCAAACTTTCTCACCAAACTCCCAAAGGCAATAAAATTAGAAGGAGAATGGGTCGTTGGATTAGTGGAGTTTCATTACCCCTGTTCACTGTATAATGTTCAAGAACATGAAAACGTTGTTTATGTAAAAAAGAAGGTAAAATTATCAAACGAAGAGTTACCTGTTACCGTTGAATATAAGTCTTATATTCCAGCAACGACCTATGACGACATGGATCACTTTATATCTGCTTTTAATGAGAACTTATTATTAAAAAACAAGGTGAATTTTAAGTATGACACAATATCAAAAGTTATCAAGGTCACTTCTTCACATAAAGATATAGTTTCCGTACAGGCCACACCAATACTAAACCTCCAGCTAGGTTTCAAACCGAATACGAATCTTATTCAATGTCAATTAGGAAAATTTCCTGCTAATTTATATTTGGGCCTACCATCTCAATTGTTTATATATTCAGATATTGTTCAACCTCAAATGGTAGGGGATGTTATGACATCGTTAGTAAGAATAATACCACTTGATCCAACTAAATACATATATGGTGCATATAAAATGCACAGCTTTTCTCCTGCACATTACATACCTGTTTTGCGCAGAGAGTTTGATACTATTGAAATTGATATAAGAATGCATACGGGTGGAAAGGTTCCATTCCAGTTCGGAACTTCATGCGTGAAGCTACATTTTCACCGAGTAAAATGAATCATAGGCGTCAACATATTGCTTGCCCATATGAACATTACTATGCTCATCAAGCTGGTTCTGGAGTAGGCATTGTTTATAAAGGTGTTCCTCACCAACGAGGACATGGTATAGGAAGTTTTTTAGGAGGACTGTTTAGATCAGTTTTCCCTCTGTTATCTAGTGGTTTTAGAACGGTTGGGAAAGAAGCATTAAATGCTGGTGTTGGTCTTTTATCGGACATGATGAATTCACACCCTATCGATGAATCATTAAAGTCCCGTTTTAAGAATGCAAGCAGTAATTTAAAAAGAAAGGCTGATGAAAAAATTGATTCTCTAATGTCAGGATCTGGGTATAAATTGATACGAAAGAGGCAAGAGCGCACCATTGCACCTAAAGCATTGCGGGGGAGAGGTACAAAAAAAAATAAAAAATATATAAACGATATTTTCTCTAATTAAATCATGTCATTTTTACATAGTCACTCATGCGAATGTGCTAAGTCAGAGTTAGATTTATTTGCACTTCCATCAACGCAAACAAGTATAGAAAATGGGCAATGGATACATTATAAACCTATTTCGTCTCTTAGTGATGACGGTCCTATTGAATTTCAAGTTCCAGGATCAGGCGATGACTATATTGACCTGTCTCATACTTTACTACATATCAAAGCCAAAGTACTGAATCAAGATGGTACTAAGATCAAATCAGCAGAAACTCATGTTGCTCCAGTGAATAATTGGTTACATTCACTTTTTAACCAATTGGACATATATTTAAATCAAAAACTAGTATCACCACCTAATAATACATATGCGTACCGTGCATATATGGAAACTCTACTAAATTATGGACCTGCAGCGAAACAGTCCCATCTTACATGTGGGCTATGGTATGAAGACACTTCGAGTCATATGGATGAAACTGATACGGATAACAAAGGATGGATTAAACGACAAGAATTTATTAAAGATAGTAAGGAAGTTGAAATGATAGGGCACTTACACGGCGACATTTTTAATCAAGAAAAGTTTTTAATAAATGGCGTTGAAGTTCGTGTTAAATTAGTACGATCAAAAGAGTCGTTTAATCTCATGTGCAGTCAAGATAAAAAACTTAAAGTACGCATAATGGATGCTAGCTTAATAATAAGAAGAACAAAAATTAACCCAAGTGTTTTGCTTGCACATCAAAAGGTTTTAGCTTCAACAACTGCAAAATACCCCATCACAAGAGCAGAAGTTAAAGTACTTACAATACCATCAGGGGTACAAGGGAAATCACTTGATAATATATTCCTCGGTCAAGTTCCAAAAAGGTGTATTGTTGGTTTTGTTGATAATACAGCATTTAATGGCAGTTTAAAACATAATCCTTTTAACTTCCATCACCATGATATGAATTTATTTAGTTTGTATGTGGACGGTCATCAAATTCCTTCTAAAACATTACAACCATCTTTCAGTAGCGGTTTAATGGTATCAACATATCACACTTTGTTTTCTGGGACGGGTATTCATTTTCATAATGAAGGGAACTCAATAAGTAGAGAAGATTATGGCAACGGTTATTGTTTGATGTGTTTCGATTTAACACCTGACTTAGCCGCGAGTTCTACCTCTCACTGGAATCTCGTTCGACATGGTAGTGTACGGTTAGAAGTTCGATTTGAAAAGGCCCTTACGACAACCGTTAATTGTGTCGTCTATGCAGAGTTTGATAATATCATTGAAATAAACAAACATCGAGATGTTAGTGTAGATTACAACAGTTAATTAGACTATGTACATATATAAACATAGGTTCATTAGTATTTGTACCACTTGTTACTAAACCTCAGTAAATAATTCATCGGTAAACACAATACTTTGCAATGGACACGCAGGAATTACAGTTATGTTTGAAAAAAATTTATCCTGCTATAGAATCGCATGTTTTTCCAGCTAACAGAATCCCTGTTTTCATGGAACTTCCAGTTTATATTATAAGCAACTTAGACGATGACTCAAAACCTGGCTCTCATTGGGTAGCAATTAATATAGATATTAATGGTAATGGCGAATATTTTGATTCATTTGGGAGAAAGCCTTCTGGTTATCATAAGTTATTTCTAATAAGAAATGCAAAGAAATGGTTTTTTAACCATATGGGAATTCAAAACCATTTTACATCAGTTTGTGGCAAATACTATTTAGTTTATATATATTTTAAGTTTAGAGGTAAAACGATGTTCGATTTTTTAAGATTATTTTCAGAAAATACTATGTATAATGATTTGATTATAAACCATATGTATAGATCTATTTTTATGTGAAATAAATGAGTATTTTAATAAACAATGTCTTTACTCTCTTTCCTTGTACTCTTATTGGACAGCAGTGGCGGTGCGTCAAAATTTTCTTAGGGAAGCCGGAATTAATTTTCCTTTCTTATTCGTCATGAGCCGTAGTAAAAGAACTGTAATGGCTGAAAATTAGGTAAGCCGGTGGGAATCGAGTTGTATGGACGCTCCGCTACTGTTGGACAGTCAACCGCATAAATAAATGTACGATCACAAAGTGACATACAAGTAATGATTACATACCCTACCATTGAGTGCGTATAGATATTTTTGATGTTGACTGTACCTACACACACATAAGTAAAAATGCAGGAGGATAATTAAAACGATTTATTGAACAATGGCTACAAATATCATGAAGTAAAAATTAAATGGTTATCTCATCACATTAACTTAAATACAGTCTTCATTTTAAAACATCTAGTCTACATCTTGTTGTATGTCACATAGCTTTTCCCCGCACTCTGATACCCATTGCGGTATAGGCGACGAACATATTGTGGCACAGTCAGCGAAAATACTGTAACAAATGGGTTCATACGCATCTTCACTCATGGATATTGTTGTGGTTTCCATTTCTGTGTCTTCCGTTTCATCTTCCCACGTTGCCGAAAGAGGGTTTCCAGTATAAGTGACGTATAAAGGCGGTGAAGCCGGTGAATACCCATTAAAGTTAAGGTTTTGCATTTCAATCTCCTCGCAAAGTTTAGCCAAATCTTCATCGTAAAATGAGTTTTGTAGATCCATTTTGCAGTTTGACTTCGGCAGGTGTTGATAGAGATACGGTATGGTTTCTTTTGGGTTGTCTAACTATATATAGCCTCAAAAATCATTCGTTCGTTGGTGGGGGAGGGTGACTTTTTTCGTGGGTGGAGCAAGAAATAATTTATGGCTTGGCCTCGATAAAAAATTTCTTGCAGTCGTTTTTAGTTGCAATCTGTTTAGTAATCTTGTAAATTAATTCTTGGGTGTTAGAATAATGGTCGTCCTCGTCAGCATGCGTGTAGTATTTGATTTTAGTATCTGCGAATTTCCAGTGTTGGTCGTTTGGGACACCACGCAACTTTTTCATATCGTAGACATCAATTTTAACAAGATGAGTGATCTTTGTAACATCATCTACGCGAGCAGATATATAATTCGTGCCTCCATTTGTAGACTGGGCGACCGTAGATGAAAATTCCGTAGTATGTTTCTTTTTAGGCTTATCGAAAAATACATCAATGTTGTTGGTACGTTTCGGGGTTCGGATTTTAAGTGGTTTTGAGCCTTGGGGTTCATCATCACTTAAATTACCATAATAATAACTTTTCATGGTGTACTCAAGAGGATTCTCGTTTGATATCTAAAACAAACAATAAAAATGAGTGAGGAGCTTGATACAAATGTAATGTGTGTGTGCTTATATAGAAACACACAGTTAGTTGATAGGTATTCTTTATTGCTCACCAAAAATAGTCACAAAGAAAACAAAACAGAAATTACAGCTTACCTCCATTTTCACTCGTAGCAAGACGTAGACACAGAGTTTCAAAATTAAAACTGTTAATTACTACTCGTATTGCGACACTTGCAAACTGCTACTTTAACACTTGACACTGTTTTCAGACAAACTAATCTGAACGAATGACGTTCCTATCGGCTTGAGCTCTGATTTTATTCAACACACACACACACACACATGTACACATATCGTGGCGTGGGTAAGACAAAAAAATCTATTACTAAAACGAACACCTGTTCGTTGCAACAGGTTCTAACAAGATTTTTACTGAAATATCAAATCAACCTGATTCGCTTGAATGTTCTTTGGGTTTTTAATGACCAATAAAATACGAATAGCATGACATTTTGTAATAATCTATGATATTTTATTGCTTTCAAATATAATACACGCACACACATGTCGCAGATAAGACAATAAATCGATTACCTAGTTAAAAAACGCACATCTGGTGGATGCATGATACAACACGTTCTATCTATTTTTTACTGAACCATCCAAAAACTGGAATGTGTGTGCGAACGTGCTTAGCTAAATTTCCTTTACTATAATACCCAATAAATTACAGAAACTACGACGTTTTCGTAATAATCAATGATATTTTATGGTTTCTCCAAATATATTATTTTAATTCTCACGATCGGCTATCTGATGTCAACATAAATTTTTAAATATATCGCCATCCACAGAGTGTAAATTACCTACCCTTGCGTGGGAATAGCGCAAAAACAGACGTTTGCCCTTAATAAAATAAATCGATTTAAGGAAATACGTAATCCACCTCAAAAAAGCAATCTTTAAAAAAACAACAACGGAGTCACACCTATCATAAACAAAAAAAAAACATCGGGCGGCGGCAAATTACATATTCATAGGAAAAAACACACACGCAAAAAATTGCCGCAGAGAATGTGCTAGGAGGAGCAAAAAAAACTCAAAAAAAATTTCCGCTCCGCGGGGAGTGCCCCAACCTGCCGCAGAAACAGTAATCTACTAACTACTGCCTTGTCACTTGAAAACTCGATTACGGTCACGACACACTACACTCACAGTATCAATACGCGAGTTCTTTCCGGAAACAGTCTCTTTTCGATTTGAGAACTTTCAGATCACTGGACGCCAGACACTTGACAGTTGAAACCCATCTTCCCGGTTGAAATTCTTATGCCTTTGGATTTCAATCGCTTCCTTAACCAACCTAGGTATGTAATGGCGTTCTGTCGAGAGCTCATAAATACAAATATACATGGTAAATATCCCGTTTCAAATCGTAATTCTAATGTAAATGACCATGTAAGCTTGAAATCTTATAATTTTGTTGCCATTTTCTGTGGCACCGTTCAGCACCACGTGTACGAGTAGGTGAGCAAAACGTGAGTTTTTTCAGATTTTCGCTTATATCTGGACATCTTTTCCTAGTATACCCAGAAATGACCCCCTAAAATTTCGTTAAGTTCCAAAAACTTTCTAGGTATAATGTACATAACAGTTGGATTATTAACCTCGTATCTCGCATACCTACAGCACGAGTTACGCGGGCGCCGCTAGGCCACGAGCAGCTTTGGCGCTGGTGGTTGCTTTTACTTATGTGTTTTTACTCTCCATAGGTATACGCGCTGTCAAAGCAAGGCTAAACAAAATTAATATTTTCAGTGCCAAGAGTGGATGGATAGGCGGGCGCTCGTTTCGGATTCGCTTTGCGAGTAGTAAGCGAATGTCAGTAGCGAATTTTAAGTTGAAAGCGGTCCTATTTCAAGATATTTTTAACATACATAATAATATTCCTAATGTTTCTGTACATAGTTTCGTCTGTGTATAATATATGTATGTATGTGTATATATTTGTTATTCGTTATTTATGTATGTATTGGTATTAATATGTACGTACTATATTGACACTTAGTATATTCGTTTTTATATTTGGAGTTGCACCGCCCACAATTTGTCTGCTTTGCCCTAAGGTTGACTGGTAGAGAATGCTTATGGCATTAAGTCCTCCTTTTGTACGATAAGTTTTACTTTTGTGCAATAAAGATTAAATAAATACATTAGTATTTTTAACAGGATATTAAAAATTTCAGATTATTATTAAGACATTGAATTTAAAGATTTTTTTTCAGAATTATTCGCTGGCCCATTTCTGAACCTTAGTGTTTAAAAACAACCATTTGCGTTATTACTCGCCTTAACACGCGAACAGGGACACAAGCCATGTTGTACTACATTTTAGCGTAGAATGTAGCACACGCACAGTATCTTCATTTTTCTAAAATCAAACAATATAAATTTGAAGTCCATTTCAATAATTAAGTTATTCCGGGTCGAATCAAGGGCTCTCGCTCGCTCGAAGACTATACAAATTTCCTAAATATCAGCCAACTTTGTTGCCGCTTTGAAGATCGACTCTGATCTCCTAATTTGTTAGAGATTCAATAATATTTAGAATAAATTACGTGAAAATAGGTACCGTAATCTGGGGCGACTTTAAGAAAACAGGGGCAACTTTGATACATATAAAACACTTATATATTCATCACTAAGTATTTCTAGTTTGATTCAGTTTATTAAATAGTTAGGAAATTAACGGAGGTATAACTTGACTCAAGGTTAACTAAATAAAAAAGTAAAACACGGCATAAAAACTGATTTTTTAAAGTCGCCCCTCAATTTGAAAGTAACCCCGGTTTACGGTACCTCAAATAATGATCTTATTTATAGGTACATTTCGTTATACAATTACAATAACTTTGTGTATATATAGCCAACGAAGTTAGCCACAAGTCACTGGGTTACAAATGCTAGATAATTTTACTGTATAATATTATAAAGTGTGTCTGCCTGTCCGTCCGTCTGTTTGTTACCACTACACGCTTAAACTGCTGAACCTATTTGGAGTTTACGAAACGTTCTATGGACTCTTATATGACTAGTTTTTGCTGGTTGGGTGGGAAGGACATAGGATATTTTTTATCCCGAAGATTATCCGTTAAGGGGGTGGAAGTTTGTATGGTAGTGCGATGACTAAGGTAAGCGCCTACAGTAAATGAATAGCAATGAAATTCTAAAGCGACGTATGACGTCTGCGCGGCCGAAAGCGTGCGGAAAAGCTATATTATAAATGCGTAAGTGTATCTGTCCGTCTGCTAGCTCTTCAAGCTTAAACCGCTGAACCGATTGAGATGAAATTTGGTATGAAGGTAGTTTGAGTCCCGGGGAAGGACATAGGGTACTTTTCATCCCGGAAATTAATGCTTAAGGGGGTGGAAGTTTGTATGAAAGAGCGATAACTAGGTAAGCGCCTGATAAAAGATAAAATTATAACGCGATGAACGAGTTCTACGCGAACGAAATCGCGGGCAAAAGCTAGTTTTACTATATTTGTAACTAAGTAAAAACAAATGTTAATTAGGTTGATTAGGTTACCAATAGAATTTTCATGTTTGAATAAAAAAGAAATTGTATGGCAACTATGACCATAATCGCAATATTTCATGACTAAAATGGCAAATTACTCGTTTTTCCGTACATCGGTATTACAGGCTATAGAACTGTGACATCACATTTCACTGCTTATCAGTATGGAGCGTTTTCAGTGCTCGTGAACTGTACTGTAATTTGCCTCTCGTTTTCGTCTTTTTTATTGGTCTAATTGTAGTTGGTCCTATAAGTATAAACATTTGAACTTTTTTTAAAACTGGTTCAAACGTCACCATATTTTTTTAAAGTCAAATAGCCAA
Organism: Epiblema foenella; assembly: GCA_963556455.1. Classification (NCBI taxonomy): domain Eukaryota; kingdom Metazoa; phylum Arthropoda; class Insecta; order Lepidoptera; family Tortricidae; genus Epiblema; species Epiblema foenella. The sequence goes on from OY747106.1 coordinate 16,712,078, forward strand.
TTATATTAGATAGTAGAATTTATACGACACTTCTTAGGGTCGGTTTTATAAAGATCCGTTAGACCTTATGTCGGTTTCATATGTCAAAAAATGTACTGAGTTACTGAAATTTGATGTGACATTTGGTCTAACGTATCATTATAAAACCTGCGGGGTAATCATGTAACTTTTGTACTACCGTTAGGTAGATTTTAATGTCAAATTTTAACTGTCAGCTTATACAGTTATACTTCAAAATTGACAGTAAAATCTATCTACCGTCAGTACATAAAGTTACGCGATTTGCCTGCCGGCCTTAGAGACTTATTGCGATTAATATAATAACACGTCAGTAAAAGTATGGCCCACCAGTTTGAGTAAGGATTTACTTACCTACTTATTTACCGATTTAAATGAGCCTGCTGTCAATTTAGGCTGAGTTGGGGCCGAACCCTTCGAAAGATACAGGCAAAAACAGGCATGTGCTTAAAGTCGAGAAAGTGACTTTTTTGGGAGGCGCAATGCCGTTTACCCAGAAAATACGAACATGTGCGAGAGGCAGCAGCCGTTATAATATTCCTCGAATTTTATTTGGATGTTTTGATAACACCAATAAAAGTAAATCACGAAGAGTTGTGAAATAAAATGCCTCCATTGAACATGACACCATTTCACAACACGGGGGGCTATTATCACTTTGGTTGTATTTAATGCTGTATAGGGACCACAAAGCACCAAAGCAAATGGGTCATTCTACTTTTTCATGACCAGTTTTCTATTACAAAAAAAAACTATGATACTTACTAAATTAGTGTTCAAAAATAAGATTTCGAAATAGCACCTGAACATAGTAAAAGGATTTTATAGATAAAAATACTTAAATATTAACGTATTGCTGTAAAAGGTGGGTAACACAGTGGTAAAGACCCTTTTTTTCATACAAATGGTGAGACATCCAAGAACCACTGAGTAACTCGATTTATGGATATTAGGTGTGGTTCGTTAATTACCAAAACTATCGGAAGTGATACTGCAATTAACCTTCTTTCTGAATAACAATACAAAAATATGAAGTGAGGTCCAAGTATTCCAAAATCTGCATTTAAAAAAAGTGTCTGAAAATTATGTACTACATGAAAAAGTAGAATGGCCCAAATATGAATAATAATATTTTACCTATTACTCGTTTGAAATGTAATATTTGATTTTTGCTATTAAGTGTAATATTCAATATTTTTAATTATTATTGACTGATCCAATAGAAACGTTATCTTAAGAATCGATCTCTATCTATCTATCTATAATGTCCGTACGTTGTTTTTAGCTAAGCTTAGATTAGCTGTTTCCATACAAATACCTCACTGGTCCCAAAACGCGTGAGGGCGTGCACCCGCGGGAATTTTACCGTTAATATTCATTGAAACCATGAAAAATGCATGAAAATCTCATTTCTATATAATAAAAATATCTTACAGATTACAATTTTAATGGCAGTTTTCGTCCACGTTTCTTTGTTTCCGTAGTATATGAGAAGACAGTATGTTACTAATTACACTTATTTCAGTAATTTATTATGTTTCAAACATAGTACGTCGCATATTTTTTTCATTTCATGATTGTTTTCCTTGAAATTGCATGATTGAAAAATGGGAGATAAGGCGTAAGGTTAACGGTTGCATTTAAAAAAGTTTATATAATAATATGTGTCATTCGTATCTATGATTATTTGGTAACGCGCCGGAAGGGGCACGGGCGGTGGAACCACTCTGTGGCGACCCATCTAGAATATTTAATTTAGGTAACGCACGGGATGGTGCGGTTGTAACGCTCGGGGCCTTACCCTACCCATCCATGAATATTTGGTAACGCACGGGAAGGGGCGGTTGAAACTCTCCGCGGCCTTACCCGAATACAAACCAGCTCTCACACTATTTCAACACACATTTCTTACTTGCCCTCATTCCCCGAGGCACTTTTTAAGCTCCCTATCTATAAAGACCGTTATTAGGCAGCTGACGCCTGCGTCTACTTAGCGATGTTCTTGCCAAATATTTGCCCAACGCCTGCCGAGACGGGGCAAAAAGGGCCTGGGAATGTTATATTGCTTCCCGATCTCCTTGTTCCCACATGTTCTTTAGTAGTAAAAAGGTCGTAAACACCTTTAAAAGTCGTATGTAGATATGTCGTTTGGTTAAAGGATTACGCTGTTCTAGTTCCATCAATAAGCTATAAAGATTTTATTGGTCCAACTGTTTTGTGATAAAGATATGATGGAGTTATTGGGCGAATGTTTTATTTTACTTCAGCACGCTGTTCATAAAGCTGTAGCTTATAGGTTATCTCGCTATAGGCCAGTATGAGTTTAACCAATTACATTGTGAGATTACGATCTAGGTGTCTCATTAGACTAACTAGCTAACTAATGAGTACCTACATAAAGTTTTGTGACCAAATGGGAATGCTTCTATAAAAATTGTCTTTTAGAAAAGAATTCATGTTGTGGTAGTGCCATTTTTTATAGGCAAGAAGTACTTGTGTTGTAATAGTTTTTTTTTTACAACTAGCTATTTATTTTATTGAATAATAGTTTAATTTAACATGGGAGAGAGTTGGTTTTCGTTTAAATAAGATCCAAAAAGTATTTACCTATACATTTTTGGATCTTAATTCAATGGAAGAAGGTGCCCTTGACTGTAATGTTACTCATAAGTACTAAATGATTATGGTATAATAATACGAATCTTAAACTGAATGCCCCTCCAATGTGTTTACGCTCACATCTGACGTAACCATATAGGCCACGTCTATAAATCCACCATCAGGTTCAAAAAAATTATACAATACATTCTAGTAATGGTTTTACCCTATGTAAATAATTAGAATCGTTTACGTAATAGTTAAGGAAATTTTGAGCTTATTGTCATTGTGACTAAATACTTGACCAAATTTAATTGAATCTACAACTGAATTGATTTCCGTCAACATATCCTAACTGATTATTATTACGAGCGTTTATGCAACTTGCAATTAATGTTTGCATGTACATATGAATGTATCTTGTGTGTTCGGGGAAAATCTTGCCACTGAATTTTAGACCAGCAGGCGAATCACGTAACTTTATGTACTAACGGTAGATAGATTTTACTGTCAATTTTGAAGTATAAATGTATGAGGTGACAATTAAAATTTGACATTAAAATCTACCTAACGGTAGTACAAAAGTTACGTGATTACTCCGCAGTTGTTATCCTTAATCGATTAAGCTGAAATTTGTCATGCATATGTAAGTTCGGTCTGATGTGATGATGAAGACATAAGGTGGTCATGGCAACTCCTAAACTACACAAGATAACCCCGTCGTGATTAGGCTCATTGCAACCGTTTCGACGAGTAGGTAATGACTGTGTAAAAAAAGATACATTACATTATTAACGGAAACTATTTTTGACAGACTTATTTTTGTTTCAGATCTAACTCAAAGCCAGATGCTATGCCGCGGTGTGTCAACGCACAAGGTGTGCGGCTTGCGTGCGCAGACGCCGCGCATCTCGTTCACGAGCAAAGACGAGGATACGCACGAGCGGCGGAAAAGTGCGAGCAGCCGCCTCGGGAGCTCGCCACGATCGAGCATTGCGAGTGACGAGCGTTCAGATGGACTTGTGCTCAGGTAAGTGACCTATTCCTGTATTCCTACCCATACATTTTTTTTTTTAGTTCTGGATAACAAACAAAAGATATTAAAGGGGGAGTGCCTGCTACATTCGCAGTGACGATGCCTCTTATGCTTCTTAGAAGAACAGTCAAATTATAAAGTACTATCCAGTTACGCGCGTAACAATGCACATATAGTACTATCTCATATTTATTGTTTACAAAATACGATAGGTCATTTTATGTACACAAGAAAGAGGAAAGGTTCCAGAATCGAACCCTGCGGTACGCCGAGCTTCAAGATTGTGCCATTTGAATCAGTCCCGTTTACGGCCACTTTCTGGGTTTTTTCGCTTAAATAAGACATTACGTTTTTAGGGCTTCAGTTTACAGTCCGTAATGATTTATCTTAGTGTGTCACTTAACAGTGTGTCATGCTCCAGACAATCAAATGCTTTGAAGAGATCGCAAAAGACGCCTACATCATTTTGACGGCTCGGGACGGCAGCACATTGCGAGCGAGCTAGAAAACGAGAAATTCATTAATGATATCGACATCTGCTATTCCGTATAAAGGCGGTTATATCAACGATCTGATAATTGTTTATCTTTGAAGTACAGTCACAGTTGCAGCCAGAAACATAGGTAGGTACATTGCAGTCACTAGACGAACTGCCAATAGTTACAATATTGAAATATCATACAAGAGGTACAGTCGAATACAATAAAACGTATCCACTTTTTGACCTCATTACAAACTAGCTTTTCCCCGCGTCTTCGTCCGCGTAGAAGTAATTCTTATTATTTTATTTCATATGCTTACCTAGTTATCGCTCTTCCATACAAACGTCCACCTCCTTAAGGGATTATTTCCAGGTTAAAAAGTATTCTATTTTCTTTCCCAGGACTCAAACTATCTCTATACCAAAGTTCATCTAAATCGGTTCAGCGGTTAAAGCGTGAAGAGGCGACGGACAGGGTGACTTTCGCGTTTATGATAATAGTATCGATCATAAGCTAGTAAATGGATACATTACATTTAGTTTATTTTACATGTTCTCAAATCCTCAGAAAATTATTACCTGATCTTTTTTACACATTTTTTTTCTAATACTTGTCTCATCAGGCCTTTATTACGAATGCAATGTTTTTGTTTTTTATTTTGTTTTTCCCGGCAGAGGCAACGTTACCGTAAATTCGGACTCAAAATGTCTTAACTTCTCATAAATGGGTTATGCTCTTCTAGGACATACACTCATACAGCAATAAAACCTTAATTCGCATGTCAAGCCAAATCTTTCCCTCATTCTGTCTTTAAAGTTAGAATTGTTAATGATGTAAATACCTAGTTAAAAGCGAAGCGGGGGACGTGTTGACCACAAGGTGATGGATAAGACTTCTCGATGTATACTGCTACTCGCCACGTGAATTCTATTACATAGCCAACAAGAATCGAAATCCAATAACCGAGACTTAAAAACCTATACTGCTTTTTTAAACATAAACTATCGTGTTTTATTCGAAAAGGAAAGGCAATAATAGGCTTCCGTGCTGGAAAGGAAATGTTCGGTGGAAGTTAAATTAGGACTGTATTTGCTGAGCAAATTAACACACAACGGAAATTGTGGCATAAAAACATAATAGTGACATCAATTCTCTTTATAAATTGTGAGTTTGTGAAGAGAATTGATGATAAATATTTTATGTAGTCATAATATTTTAATTGTTTTGATTTTTTTTTAATATGCACCGTTACTAAGCTCTCACTTGGTTACCAAACAAATACTCGTATTATGAGAAATGAAGACAATATTGTAAAGATCGTGTTATGATGAGAAGAAAACGGCTATGTATTAAGGAATTTGAATCAAGCAACCATTAGCTAGTTTCTGCTACATACAACTCCCATCTAGTGGTCCACAGAAACGAAATTATCCTAAATAATTGTAAACACGCATTCCAAGAGTATTGAATCATCATTTGTCTTTTTTTACAGGCCATACGAAATTCTACAGGTTTTTTTTACGTTTTCTGTCCCAATATTAGAGTATGCTTCCACTGAGGCGTGCGAAATTGACCAATTAATACATTCAATCGAAGCGGAGAGGAGCGGTGCGATGCAAGTATCTCTGTCTCCTTTCCATAATGAAATAATAAAATTGGCCCATGAATTGATGCTTAACTACAATAAAAATTTGCAATTGCATTCGTAGAGCCTCTACGCCGTAGCACTGCTACGGGCGGTGCTACGAATTGGAGCAACTATTTTTAGCGTGGCATTGTCAGACGCGGTGTGAAACCGAAAAGATATGCATCTTTTTTGAAGAGACACCTGAATACGGGCCGCTATTCGACTTTCACACAAGCGATCTAAAGATGTGTGAATTTTCACTAGGTAAATTATACATGTAAACATATAATTTATTGTATATTATGCATAAGACATCCGCACAACCCGTCTAAAGATATGCAAGCATACCAAAAAGTAAAGGAAGATCTAAAGACACACATCTTTTTTTTGAAGGCTCACACTTTATATAAAGTTGTGCAAATTTTTTGAATGTTGACGGGATACGGGCTCCTCTTCAATGTTTTTCGCTATTTTTTTACTGTAAGTACAATATACAAATACTATATGGGTCAGATTTAGGTTCGCGTCTTTTCGGTGGACATATAAAAAGTTAAGGGCCACAAAGCTTAATTTTGGATTGGTCTAGTAACCCGCATAAACGGTGTTTCCATAACTATAAATCCATGTAATAAAAACATAACTTATATGTACATAAGCCGTTACCTATTGCCCATCGGGTGGACAACTTTTGTTTTTACAATTGACAATAACCCATATAATGTGCTCTTCCCATGCTGGAATGACACGCTGTCCTAAATATAAATACACAGTAAGATCCGAGCGCTATCTCCCGGAATAGCACACTCAGCCCCGTCTACTTAGGGGCTCCACCGCATCTAATAGTATCTTAATCTACCGGCGCCGCGACGCATCTAACCGTGTTTACACGTAAAGTTGGGTTTACATCTATACCTTGTTTTTTTTACAGAAAATTACAGACAATGACTTTTCTATCAGGCACGTTCTGCGGTAAAAGTGTCAAATAATGTTGATGAATACTGAAACCGTTATTTCTGGCTTACATTATATTTTGTAATACAAAAATAATAATGTATCTTTATTTAATTTGAGAGATTGAGATTGAGATATTTATTCATAAAATTATAAGTAATTTTACATGTCATTTTTACAATAATTTTCACATTCTTATTATTACTACCAGTTAATACGATACAATACAGTTTATTGCACACTTTGACACAAACAGATTGGTTAAGAGGTAAACATGCTTACCTGTTCAACACAATAGGTATATTTTACATTCTCAAGTAAGTAATACTCAGTCCCTAGTTAGTTGGCCTAGACATAAACTCTCTTATATTGCAACAAGCCAGTTCAATTAACAGTTTTTTTAGTTTGCTGGCGAATATTGCGTCACTTGAATTTTAGTTACATATTATTTTAAATGATAAGGACTCAGTTCTTTTTTAAATTACGTTTCGTTTCATTTATTTAAAAGTTGTGCAATATAAACCAAAGGAGGCAGAGATCGTAAGAAGCCGGTTCGGGTTTTAAAAAAGTAATTTATTATAGTCATTAACTGTCACTTACCTATTCGGATCTTTCGTGCGAATAAATCGAATTCTATCTGTGTGTGCTTGTTTACGACCACTGCTGCTTTGTTTACCTAATTTCTAATCTTAAAAAAAAAAAACAACATATGGTTAAAGGAATGACGTTTGGGAGGCGATGTTTGCCCCAGTGATTATATTAATCGTGTTCAAGAGTTGACTGTGGAATATACATATACACGAATATATATATACATTTGAAGAACCACAAAGATAACACCCATTAAGAAAAATACTTGTCCGCCATCTTGGTTTTTAAAATGCTTGTCACTTTCATAATCGGTACCTCGAGGAACTTCGACGATGATACCCATATAGATTTTTAAGAAAAATAAGTATATTCGCCATCCTGGATTTGAGAATGGATGTCTTTCTCCTAATCGGCACCCATTTCGATTGTTAAGAAAAGTAAACGTCCACCATCTTGGATTTGAAAATGGATGTTTTTTTTGTAATCGGCACCTCTAAAATGACACCCTTAAGAAAAAATAATGTCCGCCATCTTGGATTTGCAACCATGTCATTTTCGTAATCGTTATCCCGAGGAACCTCGAAGATGACACCCATATCGATTATTAAGAAAAGTAAAGTTTTGCGCCCCTCACGAACTTGGAACCCCCTTTTCGCCCCTTTAGGGGAGCAACTTCGAAAAACGCTGAAACGTGTTTTGTTTTATTTAAACAGAGATTCTATAAACGAAGTTTTAAATCCCTCATTTCATAAATTTATGAATTCTACTGTATCTAACTTTAGTCCAATATAGTTTCACTCATTAGTTCGGTATTACCAGAGATATTTGTATTTACCAGAGTCTTTGTTCCATGATAAAGTGCATTGCCAGCGCACTGCAGCCTCTTTGCTACGGTGCTCTCGAGGCCTATTGTCTGTGGTGCCGCCGGCAAAGGCTTGTAGCTAATTATCGACGCGGGCAACACAGGTGCGCTGCATTGTCTATGCTTTTTTATGCCGTCGGCGGCAAACAAGCTGATAGCCCATCTATCCATACACATCCATGCTAGTATCATAAATACGAAAGTATGTCTAGGTAACAGACCTCTTGACGCTTAAATCGATGAATCGATTGAGATGAAAGGTATGAAGGTAGTTCTAGTCCCGAGGAAGGACATACGAGTAGGATACTTTTTATCAAGGAAATCATCCATTAAGGAGATGGACGTTTGTATGAAATAGCGATAACTAGGTAAGCGCCTGATATAAAAGAATAGCAATAAAATTCTAATACGATGAACGAATTTTACGCGGACGAAAGCTCGTGCTACTGACAATATGTTGTTCAAACATTTATTAGTTGCCTCTATTCTATTCATTGTATATAATAATGCTTTCACTCTTACCAATGTGGTAATTATGATTAAAAGTTTTCTAAAATGTTATATTCCTTTGCAATAATAAAATTAGGTAAAGCCCGACCATAAATATATGACGATTGTCAAGTGGGTGATATTATTCTGATTTGTATGGCAACAGACTAAATGACATTTTCACTTGTTTACCTGTCAGCTGTGATGTCCATTATGAAATGTTTTGCAGCGATATAGTTTCATTTCTCAAGCCTTTTCTGGCAGTTTATTATATAAATTATTAATAATGTTCCGCTCTTGTCCATGATTCGTTTCGGATATTTTTTGTTATTTATCATTTAATTGTCAACACTACTATTATTGCCAGTGTAAGAAATTAGTTCGAATGAAATTCCGAATAAAGGTTTTAATAAAATAGTTTACATGTAAAGTTCATAAACAATTACCAAATCATTGCTATTAATGGGTACTTGATCAGTGGGATAATTTACCATCTAGTTTTAAATCAAAATCAAAACACTTATTCTGTAAATAGGCCTCAAGAGCACTTTTAGAAGTCAAAATATATCTATATCAATTAAAAATAAGACTAAATAACTAATAACAATCCAGATTGTTGGAGATGTATAAGGTCTCTAAGCGTTAAGATAAAAAGTAATAGGGTACACTAATCCTAATAAAATATTGTGAGATTAATATATATACGGAGAACTAACAACACAACGTGGTTGCCTTGAAACTGGTCTATTACTGACAACCTATGTCATGTCATACATGACAGAGATATATCTCTAAGCGTCAACGTTTAAGTTAGACTGTCTAAAGAGTATACAAATGAATAACTTATTTTTTTAATTCGGTAAAAATGACTGCTTTTAATTCCAAAAAGACTGTTATTTGTTTTAACATTTCCATTTTGTATAGTGCACAATAAAGTATATTATTATTATTATTATTATTATTATTAATAACTTTTCAATGTCGTTAAAAGTGCTTATTAATCAGGGACTAAAAGACCCGCGGAATGATTTTAAAAGATTCCGTCCAATTTAAAAATGAATTCGCACTTCAACGCGGCGGTGACGGTTTATTCAGCCTTGAACTAGGTGACGCCTTCGGTGGTAAATAAAAAAAAATGTTATGCGATTTTAAAAACAATTTTCACGCCAAGGGATGTTGACACTAAGTAAGAAACTCAACTACTTCAAATTTTCTCGAAAAAGGATCAAATTCTCAACCAAATAGCGAAAAAAGTAACTCAAAAAAATAAATAATTACATAATTACAAGTCATCAAAGTTTTAAGTGGGGGCATGTTCTGTCCCTTTTTCGCAAAACGCACCTCTGTATGGAACGATCTTCATTTACTATGGCGCTTTAAGTCAGTGACGTCACTACAAATTAGTGCTTTCTCACTCTTATTAACAACATTCTAACGGTTGTAGCTTCGTTATTTTTTGAGATATTTTAATGGGATTTTCACCATTTGGAATAGTTTTATGTCTTCTTTCTTTTGGATATAATTTAGATACCAATAAATTTTGAGTCAACATCCCTATTGTCAATAGTAGCCGAACTCATGAACCGAACTCATTATTCGCTTGCCCTTTTTCCGTTTATTTGGGATCGGAACAGCATGTCTTTTTCTTCTCTCTTTCACTTCATCTCTGTCACTCGTAATCTCTTCATTCACATCGTCTCTCACACAATCCATCCACCTTTTCTCAGGCTTACCTCGTTTCTTGTATCCACCAACATTCATAATCATATCTAATACTCTTCTTGGGTACATGACTTTCATCCCTTCTCATTACATACCCGTACCACGCCAGGCGACAGGCTCTTAGTTTTTTGATAATGGGTGCTACTTTCATGCTTCCCTCCCCCCCCCCTCTTATTTATTCCTTATCCGGACTTATGAATTAGGACTATGAACCTAAAACACTACAACTATGTTTTTAAGACGTTTATGTTCTTTGATGAGTTTGCATTATAATTAATAGTATATAATGCAACTGGTGCATAAGAAGGGTATAAAAAGGCGAGTGGTGTGGGTTGCGACGTGAGCCTTGGCGAACATCGCAGGTAAAGAAAAGATAGCACGAGCCTTTTTATATCAGTTATACACCGTTGCATACAATACTTTTTCTACGATTCATTTCAAATAAAAAGTAAGTATTTTTCACTTTTCATGCGCCATATTTTCCCTTAGTAATTGTGCAACTTAGCTACGCAATTTCTTCAGTAATGCTATATAACTTCTTTAAAAGAATCAACGTACCTACACATTTTCTTCATGAACACAAAAAAATCGTTTTATTTAAGTAATATAATCATTTATCAGCTTGAATGTTTATGTTTTCAATTAGGAATTTGGTGGAAAATCAAAAATAAGTACACTTTTTTATGGTTTGTCTTTTTTTAATTTGCTAGACTTGGCATCCGACCTAAACTGAATTCAAATCCGGATTGAATCTCAACTGTTTCGTTTTCATACAGTATATCCGAAAATAGATAACATTTGTTAAATAACACAAAAAAGATAATAAATGTATGTACTTATATCAGTAAATAATATTATGCACTAATTAATACATGAAAATTATACCAATGCATTAAGTTGGCAGCACTGATTGTAATCATAAAAGTTTCACTTGAACGCACCAAAGAATGATTTTTATTAGTAGTGCGTAAGTCGCGAAAAAAGTACAGGAGTAGAAAAAATATATAAAAACGTCTTTTAATATCTAATAACACTGGCTACTAAGAACGTACTCGAAAAAAATCGGAAAAAGTAGGCGGGGAGATTATGAAAACATTATCGTGTTGTTGCAATTTCTACAAACTATAACCAACTAACTGTAAAAATAGATTTCCTCGCAATAGACATGAAATCACTGTACTATAGTACTTTCAAAATGCTATCTTGTCTCTCATTGTGCGCCAACTTCACACAATTGCTTATAAATTGTAATATTTGTTGAATTTCTATTAACTTCACGGTTAGTGTTGCCAGTTCCTTATAGTAGCTATGCATTGTAATGTTTTACCTTTTTTTACGTAGACGTTTACAAAAGCGTTTTAGGAAAGGAAAGTAAATCGCGTACTAATTAGTCTGTAATAATTCTATATACTGTAACACGGCAAAACCTCCGCAGTGCGTCCGCTGGCTCACTGGCCGGTGAGAAAAAAGTACACATTTTTTCATGGCCGTACTTGGTTTTCTGATGGAAAATTTTACTTGAAGCGTGTTGTTTCTTGAAAACGGTTTTAATAATTATTTTATAATGCATATGCTCGAAAAATGCCTTTTCTAAGCAGCTATACTGGCGGAAAATATAACTTTTTCTCACTAGTATTTTCTGTTCTTCAAATTCCTCTACTTGATAACTTACTCAAACTTGGCACTTTTTGAAGGGATAACATTATTTTTTATAAAATAAGTAGTAGGTACATAGGTAATTAAATTTAACGATTTCCTTTCTGAGAGCGAGCCACAAATCTAGAACCAAGGCTACATTTAACAGACGCGCAAATTATCCACTAAGGGAAAATACTAAATACATTTGGAAATAAAAAAGGATAATTTAATTTTTTTATTTTGTTCTTTTGTATAATTTTAAATAAATATATTCAATCTTTCCCTTTAATTTGAAGGGGGTCGAAATTGCACCACGTCCGTAGGGAGTACCCACCGCTACCCCACACGTGACCTGCTAAAAGTGCAACAAAACTGGCAATCGGACTGTCTTCTCGAAGATCTCACGATTCGAAATAATTGCCATACGATAATTAAATAAATTTATAATTTGCGTTAGAAGTGTTACTGCTTAATACAAAATTAATATAAGAGGTTTATTATTGAAATTTAGGATTCAGTGATCAGAAGATGGTTATATAAAAAATTGCGAAATTGCAACAGTGCAAGCCAAAAAAAAATTGGTTTTGCGAGCCATATTAGAGCATTCCGAAACCCTAATAATTGACGGAATCGTTGTCACCGGACATGGCGAGGAGGACTGTGTACATTTATAGTTTATGTGTAAAACTAAAACCAACTAAAACCTTTAGACTGGTAATCAGAGCGATACCAATTATATGGCTGTCTAAATAATGATACGTAGGTGCTCTAGTTTATCACCAAACTTCCATCGCGATCGATCGGCATCAATAAAATCGTCATTAACGAGTGTTTTATATGCGAGTTCTCCGCCGCACGCCGCTGCGACACCGTGCCGTAAAATGGAAAATAAAAGAGCATCGGCGTAAAATGAAAAGTCCATGTCGCTCGCCACATCGCATACCAATAAAATAAGTATATTGTTATTTAATTTTCAAGCACAGAAGTAAAAACTACAAAACTAGTACCTTAAATCTACGTAAATCCAAATTTACCAAACCAACACGCATGTTATTATTTTAGCAGTTATAAGTGCGCTGCGAGTATTATTCGTTGAACCACGTTGAACTGCCATCCCAGTATGCCAATAAGGCGCATGTCGCTACAAAACTCGTATGAAGGTACGATGTATTAGTAGCACAGGAGTCACTGCACTTAATGAGCTAACACTATTACTTTCACCTAATGATGACGAATTATGTTCACACTTTCTGACACGCTACCTGCTTAGCGCTGTGTGTGTTTTCAATACTTTATGTGTAATACTCATACTCAAATTCATTTTATTGATAAAATATAAAATTTTAAACATATATATTTTAAATTAATTACAGTATGCCATAAGTTACATGTGGAACATTATTAAATTAAAAATGTCTTTTTCGAATGACATATTAATCGTCGCTGCACCCATTCAGTGCAGCGACGATTATATTATTGCTTACACTTTTTATTGCTTACCGCGCCGATATCATATGGAAATGCGAAATTTTAGTAAGATTGTTTCAATGAAGATTTAAGTCGAGTTTAGTACCAAATTAAAACAATCGTTAAGCTGAAAGCTATTTGTTTGTACGATAAATTGGGTGCTAGACTGCTAGTAATTATATAAACTTATGGTTAGCTGACACGCTACTACTTTACAACTTCGCGCTACTGCGGCATACAACGATGTAATGACTCAAAGGGTTGTTAATAAATGTGTAACCATGTTTTCTGGGTACACTCTTTTTTTTTTCTAATATGACCTGACCAGTGTTTCGCTCCGAAATTTGAGCTCGTGATGTACCTACTCGCGGGTCGGTCCAGCGCCATCTAGTGTTTAGAGAAACCTGAAATAAAATGAAATGAAATTATTTAGTCTTCAATTTAGGCATGTTACATGCTTTACTTATGAATGTCAAAACTGAGAACATGTTACAACCCCCGATATGTGATACGTATCACATATCGATGCCAAACATGGACCCTCACACAAAGGAACAACTAAAAACTGAAAGTGGGCCAACAAAACATGAAGCGCAGCATGCTGAATATAAAAAGGAGGCACAAAGTATATCTAACAAAAATTAGAAAATAACAAGAATTCCCGGTATTACACGATGCATCAAAAAGCGAAATGGAGATGGACAGGACACATGATGAGCGAGAGAATAAAGAAGTGGACAAGGGCATTAAGGGATGGTATCCAAGGCTGGGAAAAAAAAAACGAGGAAGACCAACAATGAGATGGAAACACATGAAGAAGACACGTAAATTACCGCAATAAATGGAGAGCTTGGGAAGAGTCCAAGAGGCAAGCTGAAATTGGAAACTTATAACGTAATAAATTATGTGCATGCAAATGTTATTTCGCATTAGAAAAAAATTAACTGTGAAAATAATTCAGCCAATAAAGGCCATCTTATTTTACCTTACAACTCCCGATATCAACAAACAAAGTGCAGCATGCAGGTTCTGTCAAGAGTCGGAATAAACTGCCATCCATATCCTCTGCTCCTGTGGACCATCATGTCCCCAGAGGAGATACAACAGATTGCGACCCAAAGAATCTGGATATTCCTGGAAGCAACGGGTATAAGCAAAGAACTTTAAGGGCTGCCACAATATATCAATACTGGTCGAAGCGGTAAAGAAGGCCCACAATAAACAATAATAAATTTTCCCGATATTTCCGCAACATTTTCCGCAAAAATATTTTTGTCTCATTATGTTCCAATCAAATGTTATCTCCAAACAAACAATTATGTATTCTACTTCCATATGCTGCCGTATCGTTATTTTCCAGGGCCGTTCATAACACATTGCTGTGTCTTTGCCAAACAATATATTTAGGGCTTCAGTAGTTAGTCTGGCAATATAATTTTCTAGTAGCTTTAAATTCATAGTATATAGGTATTAAAGATATTTTGCTCTGTTGATAGCCGCTCGCTTAATGTCTCAAATTTATTCATAGCCTTGTTCTTGCCGTGTTTGACGTTTACTTTTCATTTTCTCAATTTGCTTTGTAGTGGTGAAAAATTGGGTTAATCTAAACGTATATTGAAGTATAATAAACGGGTCACTCACGTCTTCAAGGTCGAGTATAGCTAGTCGCGGCTAGTTTTCATGATTAAGGGCCACGAATTGGTCCGAAACATGTCGAACTCCCACACCGCCGCCAATGGGGGTCGTTGGGAGAGTGCTGCGGTTCCGGGATTCGAGGATACCTGGCGTAAGATCCCCTTTTAGTGGTTTCTGTTAGGAAGCCCTCCTCCTTCAATCATTCGAACCACTATGGGTTCTCTTCACACAGTCACTTCTGCAGCATCCTCTGTTATATCAGAAAATCCAGAGCAACTCCCTCGTGGCTCAAGAGCCAACCCTTTCCCCCGCGTCGAGTTATTGGTAGCACCGGTAGGCGGTTCCTCCATAGTGAGATCACCTACCGTTGCCTCCAGGGCGCACCAGCCAAGACCCTTCCCTTCCCTGCGGATCCGTGAGGATCCAGAGGGATTGGACGAGCCCGGACATACGTGGAGGTTACCCGACCTAGCGCCCCATGACCGGGAGCCCTATTGTAAACTAGAAATTTGGTGATGTCCATTATTACGTATATTTTTCCAAAAAATACAAGTTATAACTAAAGACGAGCGCAAAAAAATTTTTTTGACCTACCCCATCGAGTGGGATATCGTTGTTTAGAGGTCATTGATTAGATAAATACTATATTTTTTGTTTATAAAAATATTGGAAAACAAAGGACTGAGAAGCCACCAAAGTAAGATTTTTTTTACAAAATTTTGTTCCGAACAATTTTATAACTTCCCATTAAGCAATAAGCTCGAGTTATGTTGATAATGTTCATTAACACGTATATTTTACCAAAAAATACAAATATATTGAGAAATCAGATTTTTCCAATTGTTTTTTTTTTTATATAACAACCAACTTAATTTTGCCGTTGGTTCGGAACCCTAAATGTGCGGAGTCCGACACGCACTTGGCAGGTTTTTATTCCACTATTTAGTTCAAGACGATTGTGGCCTAATATCGTATCGTAGATTTTTCATGTATTTTTTGCAATTTTTATAAGGAAATATAGTTATAATAATACTCCAAATCGTCAATTTTCAAACGAAAAACTGGTTTTCCCGCCAAAATTCTACTAAATGCAATAAAAGCCAGAAATAGCCCCGTTACTTTCTTAAAACTTTAATGTTGGTACTAAGGCATCGTATTTTTTATTTTTTAAATATATAATTTCTTTTAGAGTAAGTAAACCTTATTCAATTGTTTCGACAATTGCCCATGAGACGGAGTTAGTTTAAATGTTTTTTTTATTAATTCTTTATTGAGAGCTTTTTCGCTATTGCGAATATATCGCTTAATAAACGCCTCTTAATTATCAAAGTTCAATCAACTCAGTGTTAATATCTTTATTTACAAAAGCTTCTAATTTTCATCTGGTCACGTGACAGCCATCTAAGAGTAAAACAACTCTCCTCATACATATTTATTGTAAATCTAATAGCAATTACACCGGTAAAGTTACGCGTACACGAAAAAGTTATGTAACTTCTTCACAAGCGAGCAAATTGTACATACCTTTCAAAGTTAAAGAATTGCAAACTTAGGTACTAATGCGACTTTTAAGGTTTAGGGGGTGAGTTGAACTAGAAGTTTTAATTTGTTGGAAGTTATTTATGTATTGCGGATATACGATGTCGTGTAGATTCCTTACAACTTTGTAATGTTGTAACTTTGATGAAGTTAGAAGTTATAATATAACACTCAAAATAACTATTATAGTAATACCACTGCCAAGCGAGATGATCTTATAAAACTTTGCATAAGAACGATAGAGATAGACGTATCATTTGTTGTCGTTGTTATAGTTTCTCTTTTTTATTTTCCACAAACTATTTACTATTTGATATGACGTTGTGGCAAACAAACGATTACCCGCCCAAGTTAAGGAGATTATTTATAATAAGCCGTCAGCCATTTGTTCTCAATTAAATTATCTGTATAAGATCTTTTTCGTCCGTCTTGGTGGCACGCTTGTAGAACCTCTGTAGATATATATCTTTACTTTATGAATTAAATCCCGACCACAAATATATGACTATTGTCAAGAAGGCACTATTATTCTCATTTATATGGGTATAGACTAAATGACATTTTAACTTGTTTACCTGTCAGCTCTGAAATGTTTTGCATCGAAATAGTTTCATTTTCCAAGCGTTTCTTTTTCAACAGTTTATTATACATTTTAATAACAATGTTCCACCCTTGACTAGGAATAGTTGTAGCCAGTTTTTGTTATTTATAATTTAATTTTCAACACTACTCTTATTGAAATACTCGCAACTGTGACACTGACAAATCTGACAACTTATCATAACAATTATTAATGCTAGTGTAAGAAATTAGTTCCAAAGAAAATCCGCAACATGGCGCACGGTCATATTATTATATATCTGGTCGGACTTTAACAAGTCTATACAATCTGAGGAGTTAGACCACTGACGACTGGCCACTTGACCTGTGTTGCCAGTTTTGTAAAATTGTAGTTTCGTAAAATGCACCTCTGCTCGCTTGATGTCGTGACGAGACGAGCGAAGCTTTGGCACTTTTACATGTCATTTTTCTTTTTTTATTTGTGCCCTTTACTTAACTAAAATTATATTAATGTTACAGTACTGATCTATCTCACGCGGTCACTCATATCTCACGCGCGCGGGTTAGCCATTTTTGTACCTAGTTGCGACACATATACGAACACATTGACAAGGGGAACTCATAGCTCCTACCACTGACGCACACATAAGACTCAATCCGACCCAGGTCGGGCCTAGCTGAGTTCAGTCCGACCCAGGTCGGGCCTCGCTGAGTTTCTTGCTGGACTCTTCTGGAGCTAGGCTAGGTTTAGTGAACCAGCGACAAAACTCCCAGTAGCTCGATTCCACTCACACCTCACATTCGGTTGAAACCGCTCAACCATCTCACTGGAGCGCGAACTCTTAGCGTATTCCAGTGTCCCAAACCACACGCGTGGTCATGTCGGAGATTTTCCCCTGGATTTTCCCCAGGCTACTCTCCAACCGCGCACTCCTATCGCTTTATTAGGCCCGGCCTATAAAGCCACAGTAAGGTTAAAAGAAACACACACATAGACAATGTGCATGTACTCAACACACAACCATAGCTTACCCGAGTTCGTGAGATAAAAGTACTGTACAACTACTTAATCTAATGTCCATCTGTTGTCACGACATAGCCGCGAAAAGGCGCCAACACAGCATGTGTTCATCTATTAATAGCCATCTATTAATAGCAAAACAATTAGTCGTGATGTTTTCCGAGTGTTTTCCCGAGTTTTGTTTATTAGTAATGCAATAATAATTTACCATTACTGGTATCTTCGACCGTAATAGATTAGATAGTCCTAAATATGAATACCTACTGGAGTTTTAACGCTAAAAAGTATAACTAGTCAGCAAGTAACGCTTGCAAGTGCAGTAACACTGAAAAGTTATACCCAAATACATTGCCAAGAGCCAAGTTACATTTCGGTTTCGCATATTCCAGAGTAAACACACATGAGTGATGTAGTTTAGCAGTGCAATTACCATATCACTTTACCGCTCGTCGAATCGAGGTGCTCACGCGGTGTCAGCGCCGGCAGCACTTGTGCCAACACGCCAGCAATAGAATTGATTTCCTTATTCGATCTTTATATGTATAAGCCACTCCAATCTCTCCCAAATCTTGTGCAAAGCGAACCCCGGGTTCCCTAGGAAACAACCGGGAAAACCCTAGAAGGGTGATTTGTTTATTTTAACCGTTGTTAACATGGCATTACAGTAAAAAAACAACGCGTCATGAACAAAAACAGAATGCTACAAACTACAATATGATTCAGGAGACGTAAGCAGGATCAAGCCTACTGATTCAGTTAACTATAAGCCCTCATAAGTCATGCTAGTATTGGTGTGATTAACATTTTTTTAACGTGTTAAAAAAATAAAGTTATTTATTTTACACAATAGGCAAACACTCTACAATTAGAATACTTCTGTCAAGTTCCAATTCTCATCGCATTATCTATGATACAAAGTCAAGTTGATTGTCAGCAGACAACACGTCAGTATGGTTACTTTAGAAACATCGTATGTCATCTCATCAGTCTAGTTACTTCTGAAACATTGTAAAGTACCCAACGTGGGTATCTTTGTCAATTAGTCAGTGTACGGTGACCATTATTTTAGAGAATTAAACTTTTACTTACCAAAAAGTAAAACAAATGGAAAAGGTGTGATCTTTTAACTGAATTATGATGATAAACGATCCACTAATTATTTAACTGTATAAGTAGAGTTGGTCCTGCTCATGTCTCCTGAATCACCCTGTATAATACATATAAATTACATTGGCACAGTAAATTGCCGTGTATCCATCTCCTCATATAATCTCAGGCGTCCATCCCCACGCCAATAAGTCATACTCCGGTGCTGATGCCAATGATGACTGCATAGTTACATAACATAGATTGTTATGTAACTATGCTACGTATAGGCTTATCTATAGCGATCGTTGTCGCGGTCTTCATCCCCATAGTCCACGAGCCAGATACAGTTCTCATTAGTAATTTCCTCTCCTGCGATAACTTGAACAATTCTTCAGATAGATAAGCTCCGTGAACATCAGCTGCGGTTTGGTGGGTCGGTTGAGTGGTAACCTTCGTGGCATCAGCTGATAATTTTTCCGCCTAGATAGAACTGTCATCTGATATGTTTTTTAATAAAAAGAAATTTATTGATTCTAACACAAATGATACAACAGGTTACACGGGATTTCTGGTGCAGTCCAAATTAGGCGAGCCTGTATCTTGGAATGCACCATTTGTAGCAGTTACGAGTATAAAACATGAAAATTAATAAACTAAGTAAAAGTGTTTGTGTGTAATATGTGTGAAGATGTGTGAGTGTGTATGTGAGTAGGGGTGTGGTGTGTGCGTGTGTGACGTGAATGAGTGCGAGTAGCTTAGCTGATAAAAGATTTAGCTGACCACAGACCAAGAGTAAGTGCGTATTATGTCTTCTGTATCATTGTAAGATAGTGTTGCAAACCATTTTTTTAATACTGATTTGACTTTTATTGAAGTGCAAGTTTTTAGGTCACAGAATTCACTGAACTTATACATACGAGTATAAAATGATATATTTTATAAAGTTTCGACCGAAACCGAAACTGAAGTTTTTATCGACGTTAACTTAATTATAGTATAACCTTACCGGTTAACAGTACCTTGAACTCTCGTACACTGTAGACTGCCAACGCAAAGGTGTGCGCATGAACGAAGACGGTTTTGGAATTAAACCCAGGGGCACTTGCAATGAAATTGGTTTCCTTAGTCGATCTCCGCATTTGCCTAATAGAGCTGCCTTATTGACATCAAGTTATTTGAATATAGCACTCAGGACTGGAAATGCTTCAATGTGCTTGTAGCAAATTTAATGATAACAAACGAGGTTGAAAATGAACCCTATTTCGTGGATAAACTATTTGTTACGATCATCCCAGTAATAAGGAACAAGTAAAACATGCGTACATAATTTGTAGCTAAATTATGTACAAAACTGGTCACTCAATAGATTAAATTAGATTTTAGATTAGATTGGGATTTAGGTACTCTATCTAGGCTTTATTATTGCGATGGCTGAGATACGCGTCATACTCGTGATCGGATGGTGTTTGTGGAGTCCGGTCTGTTCATGCTTGCTAGGACATATAGTGACTACGTTAATACTAGTGTCTTTTTATAGGGGATTGACGAGAGACATCATCCTGTTGTGGATTCGTTGTGGAGTCTAACAATATTAAATTAATTTTAATTTTGACGGTCAGAGACCATGTTCATCTCTAGGATATTATATTAATTTCATTATACTCCCTGTTTAATCTTGAGACCTTATACATCTCTAACTTTACTGATGTTGTAATATTTGTAATAGATAACTTTGCAAGTTTATCTTCACTGTATGACATTAATTTTGTTATAATTGTAAACTCGAAATTATTATTCCTTCTTGAACTGTAAATTAATATTTTGTTATGAAAAATGTATTACTTATTATATTCAGACTTTCTTAAATTGTAAATTAATATTTTGACATGTAAAAGTGCCCTTGTGGCCTGGCCTATATGCTGAATAAATGTTTGATTTTGATTTTTAATAATGTCACATATACAACCAATACCAATTTTTTTAGAACCTTCTGGTTTTGATATAGATTAAAGTAACTCGATTTTACGCGTAAAGTAAAACAAGTTGCTGCCTTTCAATGGCTTAGCTCTTATCGCCGTGTTAGCAAAACACTACGCTACACTACTAAATACTCACGACGGCACATATACGTCATGCCTCTACGCGCGATACAGCCTAACGTGGGGCTCGAATGGGTTAGACTTGTCTGTGACTTTGAATGGCATTTTAACAGTTCGCTTCTAATATCGCCAATTCTCGCAGAAGTGGAAATGCGCCCTAACTTTTTAAATACCTTTCAATGACAATGGGGGCTATCGCGTATGAATTCGCCGCTAGAGGCGCTAGTGTAGCGTGAGGTCTCCGAAATGTCAAATGTCACTCTTTGTGGTTGCGGTACGCGGGATAATATCTGATTGGAACAATATGTTGCCTATTTTTCAATACCTGAGCTTCATTATGGCAAATATGAGTTACGGGTCAATGACTGTCAGTGCTTTGAGACAGTTTTGTCTTTCGGAAACTTATTTCCTCCTTTTTTTCGAACAAAACGGGACTGCGCTTCAATGCGGGATGTTCGATATTTTTACGGTACGGATTTAAAGGTTTTAAACATGATTTAAATGCACACTTCTTTCTCATGCCCATAATAACCAATAATATTTTTTGACAACTGGACCTTATTCGACAGTGGCGCCAACAGGTGAGCACAAAAACGATAGCCCTCATTTTATGGTCGATAAGTATCTATAATTAACAGTAAAGTCACTGGAGGTCGCGGGTTCAGGCCACGGACTTGCTGCCAGCGGGCAGCGGGGCGGGCGGCGAGCTGGGTGAGCAGCGGGACGGCGCAAGCGACGCGATCGAAATGTACCTATAGACTAAAATAGTACAGCATGGGGAATTCTGTCGGGCGATTTGTTTATACACCAAATTGCCAATCGATTTTAAGACCATTTTCTATATGTGCACCAATTTAAGAACAAAATTAAACGGTTCCTTTTAACTAAAGGTTGTCTGGGAAAGATCGCTCTTTAGCGATAAGGCCGCCTGTTGTCTACTTCTGCTTATGTCTCGCTATGTTATGTTTCTGAACTGCTTGGTATTTTTATTGAGGTGTGCAGTAAAGAGTATTTGTATCGTTATTATTCGGTTTAAGAATTTTTAAAGAGCAAGTACTCGTAATTAGTATTAGACACAGAAATTATAAATTTTATGAATAAACGTTTTTTTTAGGAATTTGACTGTATTTTGACAATTATGTTTTATTAATTTTAATTTACCTTATTTTTTATTTTAATATATGTGACAGCAATGTATTTCTGGAATTATATTATGTTTAAATGACATCTGTATAAAACATCATTATTTCTAAAATTAAATATACATTTTTACAATTATTACTATTATATTTATTTATTTCTTTCAACAATTTTGACATAAAGTAGGTAGGTAAAATCTATGCAGCATCAAACACAATGAATAATATTGTTACTGAAATAATGAAATGAAATGAAATATTAATACGTAGTGTGAATAAATAGAAATGAGTCGTCGATTGAATGATTCAGGCTAATTTGAACGTGAGTTCCGATAGGGTTCAATATTAGTCCTCCGGGGCGGCAGTGGTGCAAGTGACGAGAGGCTGGAAAATATGACTGCCATAAAAAATAGTCATATTTCAGAAACATGCATATTTTCATATTTATTCGCACTTGTCAATAACACCACCCTGTCCGTCCATACGTCCCAATGCTGGCTGCACAGGCCACAATATCATCAATAAGAACTACTTATTTTACATGTTATGATCGGTCACTCTGAAATTTTATTTCTGCAGTCATTTTGTGATATTTTACCATCACCAATCGTCATCATCAATACTGACAGCAAAAACATCTAAATACCTAATAGATTCGAATTATACTTAATTATTATGGCTTAGGTACATACGTATGAAACAGTCAATCGTGTGAAAAACAACTTACAAATTCATCAATACAATACATTAATCTTTTAAATGGCGCCACACGCAACGCCCGTGTCTTGAATTATTTAACGACTGAGGGACTATTTGACCGGGAAGTAAAGGAAAATCGTTACGAGGGCTGCATATAAACCCCAGCCAATCATTTATGTATTATACATATATGCCGGTGGCAAACAAGCGTACGGTCCACCTGATGGTAAGCGGCCACCGAAGGCTATAGACGCCCGCAACTCCAAAGGAGTCACGTGCGCGTTGCCGACCCTTTGTAAGATTTGAGGATGCACCGTGTTGACAGCAGAAGGAACACATTCATTAACTTATTCAGTCAAGGTTACTAAATTTGAATTACAGATATGCTTAGTTTACTTCCAATAAAAATACTGAATCAACATATTTTCTGAAAATATGCCACACACCACAAATATCATTCGCTACAGATTTTATAAACTGTATTACAGCAAAGATTGTTTTATATATCCGATAGTAGTCAAAAAAAATTGCTAAAGACAGTAATGTACTTTATAATTTAATTAGTAGCAACATAATAACTAGTTTGATGGATTCAAAACGTACTTAAATACAAAATACAGTACGTAGCGGTCTCCTTTTTTAGATATCTATCGTTAAATTTAAACAATCACAATTATTTACGAGTGGCGCTAGTGGACCTGTTACATTTTATTCAAGCGCTCTTAAAAAATATTTTTTGTTCGTGCCCTGAAAACAATATCCATTAAATATCCATCAATACCTTCCCCATTCACAATATCAATACTTTTGTTCAATCCATTCCCGGGTGGTACAGAGTACGAGTGCATGCATGTATACAAACTACACTCAATAAAGTTGTGTACTACATTCCGAAACTACTATTTGAATATTAAGGTACACTAGTGGTAGACTTTATTATGGTCAGCAGCAAATAAAATGGTCTTTGGTCCGGAGTGTACATGAAATAGTACTCCCATAATCTTTCACTGTCCTTTTTCATCCGTGTAAAAGATGATTTCCGGGAAAAAGTATCACTCGTCGTTCTCCGGGTTTCAAACTATCTCCACACCGAATTTCATTTAAATCGGTTCATCGGTTTTAAGAATGAAAATGACACAGGTGATGACAGTCGCTTGGAGTGTTGCTAAGGGGCCCCTTGATCTGGATTTCTTCATAGGTAGCTATAGCCAAGATTTTCTTATTCCGCGACGAGTGTTTTTTGATTTAGATATTATAGGGGGTTTTTTTACCTTCAAGCATTTCGATGCTAGCTTGTAACGGTTGCGCGATATATACAGAAGAAACCTTGTTTCGGGTGATAAGCCAGCTTAAAAATATGTACAAAACACTCGATCTGTCATATACTATTTAACGGACACAAACGATCTGTCTATACTGTTTAAAGTACAGAATACAGAATTTATTGATAAAACTATCAATTTTTAGTCGAAAGAGGCTCCGCTAATACAATGTTATAAAAACTTAGCATTTAAGTACTGTTGTAGTAAATTGTGGGAGACCGTAATAATAAACAATGCTTAATAAACCTTTGAAAATGAAAATTAATGTGGTATTCTAAGCCATTACATGAATTATTTAATAGGCGAGGGAACTGAAAATTCGACATTAACACTAATGAATTCCATTATATCCTAGTGAATGGAAGTAATATGTATTTTTGCTAGCTTTATTTGGTTATTAAAGTAAGTATTTCACGCCTTAAACATAAAATTACGTTATCTCTCATCTGTTATGAGAATGTCCTCTACTTAAACAGAAAATGTTGTATTAACCTTATAAACCGAAAATAGTAGAAAAATGTGAATGCATTAAAGGTGTTTTTTCATGGACAAACAACGAAAACTGATAAGAGTGTCTATACCAATATTATAACCTCCTGTCCCGTCCTGAGACTGCAAATAAGAAAAATGGCAACGAAATTTGAACCATGTGACTCGAATTAATAGATTTGAATTTTCATATCTAGTTATTTAAAGTTTGACTTGATATTGAGCCATTTTTTTTCTATAGAAACCTGAGTTAAATAAGAAAAGTACATATCAGTCTGCCTCGATTTTGATGAAGTTTGGCATGGAGATGGTTTGGGTACCCTAAAGGAAGTGGGATAGTTAAATTATTCTTTAAGTGGGTGTAAAGGGGGTGAAGGTTTGTATTGGAGAGCTAGAATTAGGAGTGTGCCTATTATTATCATTCTATAAGTGGGTCAAAAGGGTGGTGAACGTTATATTTAATGAGTTCTACACGAAAGAAGTCGTGAGCAAAAGAAATTCTATTAACTAAATCAACAATGTAACTCTGAGTTTAAATTCTATTGAGAATGAATACTACATAAGTACCTAGCATCACGTAAATAAGTGTCATTTTAAACCACTGAAGTGCTAGTAAATGTATAGGTTATATTACTCTAGACATTAATTTACGACGTTCAATTTAACATTATAAATAGGCCTAAATAACATGATCATAAATGCGAAAGTAACAGTCTCTTCCTCTTCGCGCTTAAACTGCTGAACCGATTTAGATGAAATTTGGTACGTAAGTATACCTATAGCTAGTTTGAGATCCAGAGAAGGATATAGGATAGTTTTTAATGGGGGGCGGAAGTTTGATAAAAGGTAGTTGGATAAAAAGGCCCACAATTTTGACTCAATCAGACTTACATATTGCAATCCAAAGTAATACCAGCGTATTTACGATCTAAATTACGTTAGCTGGGCTGCAATTCGATCTGCGATAATTGATGGAAGGAGATATAACCCCACTTTTATGTCATTCTAATTTTGGAAGATGGAAACATGAAAGTAACCATATATCGAATCGCGGACTTATATGGATAGCATAAACGCGCGCAGTAATACATAGTTACTATTACTACATACGAGACCGAGCGATGCTACGTGTAACAGTCCATCTTCTAGTGGAAACCGCACAGAGGAATGAAGCATTTATGTTGTCATGAACCTTAAATGAGCTAGCCGCGGTTCACGAAGCGAGTGAGTTAAAGTAAAGGTACCAGTACTTGACACCTTAGTGCCCAATAGATGTCACCCATTAATCACCTCTGTCATCATTACATAAGATTGAAAGTGCCACGTATTGGGTCTCTGAGTGATCACAGACTAAATCATGACGATTATTTGTAGGGTAAAAGATCATGGATGCCGTCTGCTCTTTGGGACCGCACGTGCGGTGAACGCAAAATGTCAAATTACGCAAATTATTTGCGATTAACTGAACCGTAAGAGGATATTTTATTTTATATAATTTTCCCTGTGGGGCTAAAATTGAATTGTGCCCGATAAATAGTACTGATAAATGTTGGCAGTATTATTTTACGATGTTTGCCTGTAAAGCTATTATTAACCTTCGCTTCGTGATGTATTATTTATGTACGTATTTATATGGAGAACCAACAGCTAGCTTCCATAACACAACAGCACTTTGAAATATAAAAAGTTCAAAACAGGTAGCCAATATAGAGGATATGCATGCGGAATAAATAGTTATAAGATGTCGCTATATATGGATAAAAAAGGTTTGTAAGCATATTTATTACACTTGGATATATCGAAAAAATATGTATTTTTTATTGTCTAAAAGTAAAATGAAAAAAGGATGACAACTATGTGCAACTATGTCGTATAAAAGCAATATTTCACGACGAAAACAGCATATTACTCGTTTTTCCATACAATGGTAGTACGGGGCACATACTATGTTTTCAGGGCTGGGCCGTTATGCTGTATTTTGAAACCCAGTTTTGTCTTTTGTGTTTTAATTGTAATAATTCCGTATAAACACTTCTTTCTCTCTATAAACTGATTCGAATAGCATCATAAAAAGAAGCATATTCTCAATTATAGGATCTCACTGGATCTCATTATTGTCTATTATCGTAGTATGATGACTTATTGACTGAACTGGTAAATCATTATTAATCAATTATTTGTTAATCATTTAAGGATAATATTAATTACGTGTTCATTTTTACAAAATATATCGAAATGAGATAAATACCTAATGTTACTTTTGACACAAAGACCTTATTATTCCTTTAAAGTTCTGTCTCGCTAAATAAGTACTAAACTGCAGATGTATAGCATATATTAATTTCGTTTGGCTTAAAAAGTACTTTGCGATGGACTGATAAAGCCAATACTGAGGGGCTACCGCGAACCGAAAACGAACGAAGTTCGAATATCTCCCTCACTGTTGCACTTGCTAATTCGTGCGACAGAGAGGGAGATATTCGAACTTCGTTCGTTTTCAGCTCGCGGTAGCCCCTCAGACCGAGTTTCGGGTTAGATTTTTGTTTGCGGGGTTGGTGAGCTTTGCGTATAGTATTATACAATATTTGATGCTTTGTTCGATGCTATAGCATTCCAGATTTGGTGTAGAATGTCTGTGAGGCTGGTTCTAGCGTAACGCTAATGACCGTGGCGTCAGTGCGGAGCTGATAGCTTGAGCTAGCACCACAGCTAGCACTCAAGCTATCAGCTCCGCTGCTGTTATGCTGGTTCTCATGTTTAAGGGCCACGTATTAAAGACGTGAGTGACCCGTTTATATTCAATATGTCTGAAACTCACGATTGCTTTATATTTGAGGATATACCTACTTAACTCTTAACTAATACGTCATTATTGTTATCACGCTCCTTTTCATTCTGATCTCATTGACCTTACCTTATTTAATATATTTAATTCCGACATTATATATTTTACTTTATTTTAGGATGGGAATTTCAATTATTATTTCTATAAGTATGACAGGAGCGCTCGTGGCCCTGCGGCGCCCGCGTACCGTGTGCGGTATGCGAGGTTAAGCAACGTCGGCCTAGGTCAGTTATTGGATGGGTGACCGCTTTGAGTGGTTATTAACTGAGCGTTCCCGTGCTTTGGAAAGCACATTAAGCAGCTGATCTCGGCTGCTGTCTATAATAGCAGTCGTTAAGCTCAGTTAGAGGCCTTCGGGCGGCTCGAGAACTTCTAACAGTCAAGTTGCCCACTCACTTGACAAGCCCAATTCCAATAAGGTCTGGTTTCTCTTCGGGTTGGAAGGTCAGATGACAGTCACTTCCGTAAAAACTACCTACTTCTTAATCTTGGGACTAGGTAGCGGATCCCGGGCATCCTTCAGGACGCAACTGTACCGGGATAACGCTAGAATGATGATGATTTCTATAAGTACGACATCGTAATATTGGATATTCATTCGATATTAGGAAGATCGCGGGTCACTCTTGGATGAGACTGGCTCAGGACCGGGACGAGTGGCGTACTCGAAGAGAGGCCTATGCTCAGCAGTGGGCGATTACAGGCTGAAAATGATGATGATGATTGTTCCAGGGTCCCGACTCCCCGAGGCTCGGTTTCTAGCACGAGCAGCTCGCGGCTGACGCGGCTGCTAACGCAGGGCGTGCGTCATGCGCCCGACGAACTCGCCACTGACGCGCCCAGGCGGCTCAGCTGGGAGAGGTAAGTCATAATAAACAGAGTCATCAACAGGTTCCGTGGCTTTGTATACAGCACGGACAGCTCGCGGCTAACGCGGATACTGACGCAAGGTGTGCGTTATGTCACCGACAAGATATTAAGGGTCGGTTGCACCAACATACGATCACAGGCCGGTCATCGTCAAATATGGCGCCGGCAGCTGTCATCCCATAGAAACTTGTCAAACTTTCCATACAATCAGATTTTAACGAACACCGCTTACGGTTACAGACGGTTTGGTGCAACCCATGATGACATCATCATCCTAGCGTTATCCCGGTACAGTTGCATCCGGAAGGATGCCCAGCGTCCGCTACCTAATCCCAAGGTTTGGCGTAGGCACTAGTTTTTACGGAAGCGGCTGCCATCTGACCTTCCGACCCGAGGAGAAACCAGACCTTATTTGAATTAGACTTGTTAAGCAAGTGGGCAACTTGACTGTTAGAAGTTCTCAAGCCGCCCAAAGGCCTCTAACTTGGCTTAACCACTGCTTGATAGCAGATAGGCACGTTAAGACGTTGATCCCGGCTGCTGTCTATGATTAGACAGCAGCCGGGATCAACGTCTTAACGTGCCTACCAAAGCACGGGAGCGCTCAGTTAATAACCTCTCAAAGCGGTCACCCATCCAATAACTGACCTGGGCCGACGTTGCTTAACCTCGCATACCACACGCGGCACGCGGGCGCCGCTGGGCCACGAGCGCTCCGATTCCAAGGCACATCACTAGCACAGTCACAGTCAGTACCGCATTTTACTGTGTGCCTGTTTGAGAGCTTCCTGACTGAGGTGGAATGTGCGGACGCGGGGCAATACGAGTGCAGTACTGTCCCGCTTCCGCGCATGATACAGACAGTAAACCACCAAGTGAGGAAATCTCTGCGATTTCGATAAGCTCACGTTAATAACAAAATACCACATCGATACCGCCCCTTCAATTCTTCCTGACTCATCGTCTGATTCTTATTCGATTTAGGGATTGCAAAAATAGAACCCCAATTTGCCACCTAATACGATCAAGTCCTTATGAAGCCTTGTATATTGCAAGTGTACGATTCATCTTAATTATAATGTGATATTCTTGCTCGCTGATTAAATTACGGGAGATTTTTCTTTTTTTTTCAAATAAATACGAATCAATATAAAATTGTTTAGTTATGAATATTGGTACACTCATATGTATTCATTCCTTTATAAATAAAACATTATTTTAATTCAAACAAACGAAAATAAAATATTACAACAACTACATACTATTAAGGCTTAAGTCTATAAAATAAAAATGAAAAATTAATTAAAAACTAAACTAAATATAAAAATGGTCCCTGCGGCATTTTGCCGAAGATGCTGGCAGCATTTTCTCGCTGAATAGTAAGACTAATTTTCCGTGCGAGGTAGCTGCCAGCTCTTCGGTCACCGGTAGTATCTTTAATAATAATAATAAGAACCAAAATAAATAAAGAAATAATAATAATAATAAAAAAATTAACACACACATTGTTGCGAACAATATTTTGGCCCCAGCTCAAAATGGATGTAGGGTTGGGTCGCGTGGTACTAAAGAGCTCCTCCTCATAGACATGACCATTTGCCAAAGAGTCCGGCGAAACAGTGGGACCCTCTCGGCCGCCTGGATTGACTATAAGAAGGCCTATGATTCGGTGCCTCATTCATGGCTGAGGAGGATCTTAGAGCTGTATAAAATTGATGCAGCTTTGAGATCCTTCTTGAGTGCTTGCATGGGGCAGTGGATCACAGTCCTTCGTCAACCGGGAGGGGGAGACGGCCCTTCTGGTTCGCAGGACTCTATCAGGATTGAGCGAGGTATCTTCCAGGGTGACAGTCTGAGTCCCTTATGGTTCTGCCTAGCTTTGAATCCGCTCAGCACTTTGCTGAAGGATTCAGGGCTAGGTTGTCAGCTCCGGAGAGGGGGTGAGGTCATTTCTCATCTTCTCTACATGGATGACCTTAAGTTGTTTGCACCAAATAGACAGGACCTGTTGGAGCTACTGGAAACGACAGAAGCTTTCAGTAGCGCCATCAGAATGGAATTTGGTGTAGATAAGTGTGCGGTCATGCATGTACAGCGGGGGAAAGTTGTAAATTCGTCAAATTTACAACTTTCTGAGGCAATGTCCCTCAGATCTCTCTCCGAAGCAGAAACCTATAAATATCTTGGTATGTCACAGTCTTTGGGTATTGAGGGTGAGGGCGTAAAGCGGGCGTTGAAGGAACGCTTCTTCTGTCGCCTGACAAAAGTGCTTAAAAGTCTTTTGTCGGGCGGCAACAAGGTGCGCGCCTTCAACGCCTGGGTGATGCCCTTGCTCACATACTCCTTTGGCATACTAAGATGGACACAGACTGAGCTGGATGCCCTGGACCGAAGGGTGCGTGTACTGCTCACTGCGCACCGCATGCTACACCCACGCTCGTCTGTTATGAGATTGTACATCCCACGGAAGTGTGGAGGTCGCGGCTTTCTAAATGCCAAAGACTTCCACAACCGTGAGGTGTGCAATCTCAGGGATTATTTCCTTAACAGCGAGTGTGAGATGCATCGGGACGTAGTAGCAGTAGACGCATCTTTCACCCCGCTTTCCATGGCAAAGGAGAACTGGCGCAGACTTAAAGTATGGAGCACCGAGGAACGCAAGGCGGTATGGAAGAGCAAGGAGCTACACGGGCGGTTCTACAAGGCCCTCACAGGGTCCGACATAGACCTGCTCGCGTCGGTGAACTGGCTACGTTTCGGGGATCTCTTCGGAGAAACCGAAGGTTTTGTCTGTGCAATTGCGGACGAAGTTATCATGACGAACAACTACCGGAAGTATATCCTGAAGGACGGTACGGTCGACATTTGACGGGCATGCCGCCGTCCCGGAGAATCACTCAGGCATATCATTTCCGGTTGTGGTCATCTTGCTAACGGCGAGTACTTGCACAGACATAACTTAGTAGCCAGGATCATTCACCAGCATCTTGCTCTTTTATACGGTCTTGTGGACTTCGAAGTGCCGTACTATAAGTATACACCTGCACCAGTTCTGGAAAATGGTCGTGCCACGCTCTATTGGGATCGATCTGTCATCACGGACAGGACTATTGTAGCCAATAAACCTGATATCGTGCTGACAGATCGATCGAAGCGCCAGGCAGTGCTCGTTGACATCACCATCCCCCATGACGAGAACCTCGTGAAGGCCGAGAAGGACAAAGTCAGCAAGTACCTAGACTTGGCACACGAGGTGACCGCCATGTGGGATGTTGATTCAACGATCATTGTCCCGATAGTCGTCTCTGCGAACGGTCTAATAGCGAAGAGTCTCGACCAGCACCTCAAGAGACTCTCGCTAGATGGCTGGGTCAAGGGTCAGATACAGAAGGCGGTAGCTTAGGCCCCGCCTCGCTGCCGGCGGCACACTAGGTTAGGTTTTTATAATGATTTTATGTTTTGTAAATGTATTTTTATGTTTTACTTTTTATAAAGATATTGTAAAAACCTAACTTAAGCGATAAAATAAATAAAGAAATAATAATAATATCAATTTATTTCAGGCATTGCCCATAAAGTGTTAGTAAATACAAATTCTGAAATCTTACAAAACTAATGTTAGGTAATGTTAGGTAAACTAATGTTAAGACTCTTCGCGATTTTTTTGAAGAGGCTCAAAGCATATGTATTCGTTTAGACAAGATAATGACACTTTAAACCTTAAAATGTAAAAACCATGCCTATACTTATTACAAAACTATTACATTAGAACTGTACCAAAAATACTCGAAGTGCTACTAAAGCAATTATTTATAGTATTAATGCAAAACAAATTGCAACAAAACAAAAACCCAAAAGTTAAACTAAATCAAATTTAAAATGGATCCCGCGACTAAAACTTAATTTTACCTACGGTCTACACCGTAATAATACCAATTTAACAATTACTACCCTAAGCTTAATTTTAAGTACCTAATTACATAAAATATCCAAACAGACGAACTAACTAACTCCTTTAGTTCCATTCGCTAAATTAACTCGGAGTTCGCTAAATTTCAACGCTGCAAATTCAACGAAATTCCACCAGAATATTCACGCAGTTCTTAATTTCCAACGTTATTAGGTTGGCAGCAATGTAATATACCAGAGACAAAACGTCAGCAAAGAACTTGTGCAAATTTCATATGTGTGGCTTAATTTTTGGGATTCCGTACCAATATGGTAAAACGGGAACCCTTATGGTTTCACTTTGTCTGTCTGTCTGTCTGTCACAGCGCTAAATATCTCACGAATACTTATGCTATCGATTTGAAATTTGTAATAATTATAAAGAATTAAGGCTAAGCTAGACATAGAACATTTTAATATATTTTTCTTTATTTTCTGTGAAAAATGACAGATAATTAAATGGTAATGGTTCAAAATTTGAAAGTGTAGTGAATATGTCGAGTGGGGTGTCACATGAAAGAACGTGGGTTGCACATTCTGAAACAGTTTTTTATTTTATTTAATTATTCTGAAAGTACCTTCTTTCATACAAAGAAAAAA
Source organism: Epiblema foenella (assembly GCA_963556455.1). Lineage (NCBI taxonomy): Eukaryota > Metazoa > Arthropoda > Insecta > Lepidoptera > Tortricidae > Epiblema > Epiblema foenella. The sequence goes on from OY747106.1 coordinate 16,745,415, forward strand.
AATTGAAATCGGTTCACGTAATAAAGAAATGTCCTTGAAAAACCACCGTACATACTAAGTTATTCAGTCGCTCAAATTTGTAACAAAAGTTATGTTGGATCCGGTACACATCTGTATAGGGAACCCCCGGTGCGCAAGTCCGACTCGCGCTTGACTTTTTTTTAATACGTAATTTTCAGCCAGTATAGTACCAACCGTTAACTGACATTTTTGTTTTTTTGCATTCAATAGAAGTAACTAAACATTGAATATACGAGCCCCAATGCAAATGAGTACGTCTGGTAGGAAAAAAATGTACTAAACTAACGTTAACCTAAAAATTCTGGGGGACGAAGGTGTTTGGAAGAATTAGCAATATAAAAACAGTATAAGTTATAAATCGTATTTTATTTATTCAATGAAAAAAAAAACGAACTTTCCTTGGTAATAAAAAAAACATTGTTTCACCAATTGTACTAAAATGCAAAAAAGTTCGTCTTTAGTGTTACCGACGCAGATTAGAACGTCTACCACTTGGTGGCGTCTCCTTTTGCATCTAAAACGGCTTTAATTCTGAGCGGCATTGTATCTACCAGCTGTCGACACTCTTCCGGGGTTGTTTCATTCCAAACACAGGTAAGTTTCTCTTTAAGATCAGCTTTTGATCTGGACGGGTCCTTTCGCAACTTCTTCTTCATTTTCCACCACAACGTTTCTATGGGAGACAAGTCCGGGCTGCTGGATGGCCACGACATGGTAGGTATTTTTTTCTTTTTCAGCCACGCCATCGTTGCTTTAGCGGTATGGCATGAGGCACCATCTTGTTGAAAAGTATACGCATTTTTATACTTTAACTTACGTATAGACGGCAGCAAACTCTCTTGTAAGATGCTTTTGTATTTTTCGGCATTGACGGTTCCATCTATAAATTGCAGACAGCCGACACCCTGTGCCGACATGCAGCCCCAAATCATTAAGGAAGCTGGAAACTTTACCTTACGCTTAAGACAATCTTTTTGAAATGCCTCTCCTTTTTCGCGAATGACTTTACTTCGTTCATCGCCTACTGTGACTTCAAATTTAGATTCGTCACTCCATATAATTTTACGCCACTGATCGACGGTCCAATTTCTGTACTTTTTGGCGAATTTCAACCTGTTAGTTTTCTGCCGTTGTGTAAGTAACGGTTTCTCTTTAGCAGTGTAAAAACCGTAGCCCATCCTCTTCATCACTCTCTTGCAAGTATCCACTGAAATGTTTTTTTTAATTGCGTCACGCCATAGTACCGTAAGTTCTCCAGCTCTTGCACGACGATTTTTCTTGATGATCTTCCTCAGAATCCTGTTTTCTGCTTTAGTAGTAATTCGTGGGCGGCCGGATTTCTTTAAACAAGAAATTTTGTCGTGTTTTCGATGATGCTCGATGATAGTTTGGATTGTAGACCTTGGCATAGAAAGGTCCTTGGCAATTTGGTACGTAGATTTGCCTTTATTGTTACTGGAGATTATAATTTTCCGCACTTCTTCAGTCACTGGCTTACCTCGTGCCATCTCGATAGAAAAACGATTTGGAGTAATAAAAAATTAGGCTGAATTTGCCCTTTTATATAGTGGTTTGTCATTTTACATGACAGAGAATATTCCGTATTCAATTTGAAAATAATATTTTATATTACGAACCCTGGTAAACAGGTTTTATTTTAAATAGACGACCTATTTTGCCTTAAATATGAAGCAGACGTAATTATTTGCGTGTGAGATGTAATATTTATAATTAAATTATTTTAAAATAAATAACGAGATGTACACTTTGTACAACTCAAAACTAAGCTAGCTTTAGTGACATTGCGTCTAGTGTATTCCATTAATCATCAAAGTCGATTCGGGTAGAAATACTAGTTTTTGAAAAAAAATACGCATGCAGAATTGCGACTAGACGAGCTATTTTGCATTGGGGCTCGTAGTATTTTCATATATTAACTGTGACATACATAATATAACTGTGACATACATAATATTAATACTAGAAACAAATATAAGCTTGCGGTACCCTCCACTCGGCTCCAGAATATAAGAAAATCATTCATGTGTAATTGTGTAAAGTTTTATAATAAACTACCAACAAACGTGACTAATTTATCTATTAATAAATTCAAGACTATGTAAAGCGTAAACTCATATCGAAAGCATATTATAGCACAAAAGACTAAATGAATGATAAAACACCGTGGGTATGATTGTGGTTGAAATACTAATGATATTTTAATAATTATGACATCTTAATGACTATTTTCATAATTATGACATTAGATGTTGACTTTAAATTTTCCTCTTGACATTCAGATTTTATTCTAGAAACTGTCTAGATTATACTATTTTTTATTTTTTTATTTTGCATATTGACGATTTTTATGTGAATTTATTACACTCTCTTTTGACATACATTACAGTAATTCATTTTTTTTTAAATTTCGTATGCATCAATAAATTGCTCTGAATAATTAGATTCAATTTATGTAATATATTACTGACGATTCAAAAGTGCTTGTTGCTAGGCCTACGAGCCCCAATGCAAAATAGCTCGTCTAGTCGCAATTCTGCATGCGTATTTTTTTTCAAAAACTAGTATTTCTACCCGAATCGACTTTGATGATTAATGGAATACACTAGACGCAATGTCACTAAAGCTAGCTTAGTTTTGAGTTGTACAAAGTGTACATCTCGTTATTTATTTTAAAATAATTTAATTATAAATATTACATCTCACACGCAAATAATTACGTCTGCTTCATATTTAAGGCAAAATAGGTCGTCTATTTAAAATAAAACCTGTTTACCAGGGTTCGTAATATAAAATATTATTTTCAAATTGAATACGGAATATTCTCTGTCATGTAAAATGACAAACCACTATATAAAAGGGCAAATTCAGCCTAATTTTTTATTACTCCAAATCGTTTTTCTATCGAGATGGCACGAGGTAAGCCAGTGACTGAAGAAGTGCGGAAAATTATAATCTCCAGTAACAATAAAGGCAAATCTACGTACCAAATTGCCAAGGACCTTTCTATGCCAAGGTCTACAATCCAAACTATCATCGAGCATCATCGAAAACACGACAAAATTTCTTGTTTAAAGAAATCCGGCCGCCCACGAATTACTACTAAAGCAGAAAACAGGATTCTGAGGAAGATCATCAAGAAAAATCGTCGTGCAAGAGCTGGAGAACTTACGGTACTATGGCGTGACGCAATTAAAAAAAACATTTCAGTGGATACTTGCAAGAGAGTGATGAAGAGGATGGGCTACGGTTTTTACACTGCTAAAGAGAAACCGTTACTTACACAACGGCAGAAAACTAACAGGTTGAAATTCGCCAAAAAGTACAGAAATTGGACCGTCGATCAGTGGCGTAAAATTATATGGAGTGACGAATCTAAATTTGAAGTCACAGTAGGCGATGAACGAAGTAAAGTCATTCGCGAAAAAGGAGAGGCATTTCAAAAAGATTGTCTTAAGCGTAAGGTAAAGTTTCCAGCTTCCTTAATGATTTGGGGCTGCATGTCGGCACAGGGTGTCGGCTGTCTGCAATTTATAGATGGAACCGTCAATGCCGAAAAATACAAAAGCATCTTACAAGAGAGTTTGCTGCCGTCTATACGTAAGTTAAAGTATAAAAATGCGTATACTTTTCAACAAGATGGTGCCTCATGCCATACCGCTAAAGCAACGATGGCGTGGCTGAAAAAGAAAAAAATACCTACCATGTCGTGGCCATCCAGCAGCCCGGACTTGTCTCCCATAGAAACGTTGTGGTGGAAAATGAAGAAGAAGTTGCGAAAGGACCCGTCCAGATCAAAAGCTGATCTTAAAGAGAAACTTACCTGTGTTTGGAATGAAACAACCCCGGAAGAGTGTCGACAGCTGGTAGATACAATGCCGCTCAGAATTAAAGCCGTTTTAGATGCAAAAGGAGACGCCACCAAGTGGTAGACGTTCTAATCTGCGTCGGTAACACTAAAGACGAACTTTTTTGCATTTTAGTACAATTGGTGAAACAATGTTTTTTTTATTACCAAGGAAAGTTCGTTTTTTTTTTCATTGAATAAATAAAATACGATTTATAACTTATACTGTTTTTATATTGCTAATTCTTCCAAACACCTTCGTCCCCCAGAATTTTTAGGTTAACGTTAGTTTAGTACATTTTTTTCCTACCAGACGTACTCATTTGCATTGGGGCTCGTATTTGAATAAAGAATAGTTTGAGTTTGAGTTTATTATTAAATTGAATTATTGCGGCTGCCATTCCATTTATCTTAATCATTGAATTCCATTCACACCCCTCCACCAGCATACCTCTTTTGTGTCGAATATCACACATTTCCGTGCCAACTTCGAGTACATGAAATGAATTTTTACTACATCAAATTATTTTATTCATATTTTTAATTGTTTTTGTACAAAATAATTAAATTAATTTTGGCACATCCTTTTCTCATTTACATTTCAAATTTCCTGAGGTCAGTTTTACGAAAGTGCCCGGGCGAACCTGACAGTGAAAAAAAATGTTATAATAAATGAGACGGACTTACAGTTAAAAGCCGAAACGAAGCAATGTATCGCATTAGGTTACGTGACGTGCAATGCTGATTAGGTGCATACATCAGCTGCAATCTGCCTGTTATGCAACGTAACAACAGCTTTGTTTTGCAAGTATTCGGTAACAACCAGAGCCTCGATTCCAGTAGTTTTTATGACAGAGGGTACATCTCTAACACATCGCTTTTGTTTCATTGTGTACATAAAAACAATGTGTATTTATATTGAAGAGTCCTGTGTTATTTTTTAATGTTCATCTTTTATAACGGCAATATTCTTAGGAAGTGGGGCACAGCGGACTATTATTTATCTATTATTCGGAGTACCCCACCTGGGGAAGTAGGTACCTCCTCCTTACAAAAGACCACAGCCATAAGAGCAGAATGACGAAGATTACATTTATTTTGCTGCTATTGTCATATAACTATCTAGAAACCAGTCATTGTTGTCTAATCTAGTCAGAATGAAGTTTCTAAGGTAAAAATCTGTAAACTTCTGTAAACTTAAGCACTAGATTGAATGATAAGTTAGACAAACGACCCCTGGCACGAATGTTGATTTCCTACATAGTTCTTATTGATCTATAGATAGTACGACCAGAGTTGAAGTCACGCACACAACAACATGTCATGGAATGACAGCGGGATTTTTAAATTACTATCCATCAATCAAGTATTTAGGGGTGATACTGGATGAGAAAATCTCCTTCAAGGAACACATTTTAGCTACAGCAAACCCAGTTAGTAAGCTTATATATATTTTCAAAAAACTGCGTGCAGTCATGGATAAGGACCTCCTCAAATCTGTTTATTTAGCGCTCGGACAAGCAATAATAACTTGCTGCATTCCAATTTGGGGAGGAGCTGCCAGCTCCTTTATGATACTCCTTGTGGGAGCACAGCGTTCGCTACTGAAAGTCATGCACTCGAAAAGCCGCAGGCACCCGACCTACGAATTGCATAAGAAAAGCCAATTGTTAAGTGTGCGGCAACTATTCATTCTGCGATCCACGGTCGTAGCTCACAAAATTGTTGTCAATTTACCCGACTACAATAGCCTCTTGCTAAAACGCAACTTCCAAATTCCTCTTCCTGCAGTTGCATCAATGTTTGCAAAAAGACTGGGTACCCATATGTTCATGTATAGGAAGGTAAACCAAGCCTTTGACTTAAAAACTCGTACTATAAGGATGGTAAAAACTGTAACTTACAATTGGTTAAACTATTATGAAACAGAAAAAAAATCAAATAAATTTACACACCTCTCACCCACTCTACACGCTAATTAATACATACTCACACTCGCTTATTAACACACTCATACCGTTACACTTACGACGAGTACCTTCCTATCAAATAATTATTAAGTCTAACTTTTCAAATTTCAACTCCACGATTTGTTTATTTTCTGTACATTCTTCTTAGTTTATAATGTTTTTGTTTAGTTATATAGTACTACTATACTATAGTACTATATAGTAACTCCACGATTTGTTTATTTTCTGTACATTCTTCTTAGTTTATAATGTAAGCGCAAGATATTCAGTTAAATGGCAATCGGATCTTGTATCAGCCTACGATACAGGCCTACCCTAATGTAGGGGTCACAGAAAAGTGTTTTAATTTACTTTGTCATGCAGTGTCTGTAATATTTTTCTTTTTTATATTTTGATCGTTTGGTAATGTTAATAGCACTGTGTATAAATAAACTATTTATTTTGTATTATTTTTTGGTACCGATAGCAAGTTCAACAGTTGCGAGTTGGGCGAAAAAGTTTCATAAACTATTTTGTTATTTAAAACTAATACAAAAATTAAATCGAATTAAAAAAACACAGAAAATAGAAAAAATAGTTTTATTTTATTTATTTATTTGTAGATACCTATTGGACTAGTTCTATATATGTTTATTCTTAACTGTTTTACATCGATTAAACATATACATATATATTTAAGTGTTTTCACCTCAACTCTCGTGAAAGTACCTATACCTACAATAGAACTAGAAGTCATTACGTATTCCGAATTATACCGGTTATGGTCGGTTTAACTCTGTCACGAAATTTCCTTTCATATAGACATTTTTTATCCTTGTTTGACATACGTATTTTTCAAATTCTTAAAGGTAAACAGTGTTAATTTTTATGGCTAACTTTATTTACTTATTTATTCAAAGGATCGCCGATGCAGTTTTAAGTACTAAAGAGATTTAAGAGCCAAGTGCGAGTTGGACTCGACCACGAAGGGTTCCGTACCAATATCTATAAAAATGGCAAAAAAAACGTTTGTTACATGGGAGCCCCTTAAATATTTATTTTATTCCGTTTTATATTAATTGTTATAGTGGCAACAGAAATACATCATCTGTGAAAATTTCAACTGCCTAGCTATCTCGGTACATGAGATACAGCCTGGTGACAGACGGACAGATAGACAGACGGGTGGACTGCGGAAGTAATATGGTTGGGTACTAGGGTGGGTCGAAAAACAGGAATTTCGGAGTACCGTATAATCTAGGCGTTAAATATCGATCTTAGGCGGCTGTGCGGGGATTAAAAGTCTAAATCTAGATTTTTTAAATTATTTTTCCTATAATCTACAGAATACACACCTACTTTTGAACCCTATTACATTACTGAACTCCAAAATTCGTGCATTTCGACCCACTCTATTGGGCACGGAACTCTAAAAAACCTTATAAGTTAAAAATTACATCAAAAAATTATAGTGAGTACGTAGTATGAATAATGTATCACTTTGCAATGTGCTTAACAACAGATGTTATAAATTTAGCAAGCGAGTCAGAGTGGATATCCGCAGCGTCACTGCAGCTTGGCAATCTTGCATTGCCTGCATATGGGGGAGTTATACTGCCTGACACTGGTTTTCTGAGCGGTGGGTGCAAGGGATAAACAAGATTTCGTGAAAAACGAGAAGAAGCGCGAAAGTGTAATAGCAATAGTAACTTTGGACAATTTTTTAAGGTTGATTATTTTATACAAAAAGGCTGCATCTAAGATGGGTCTGCGTGTTTCTATTGAGTCCATTTTGACATACTTTGGCTTCCGTTGGTAGAATGTTTTTTTAACCACCATACGCTCATAGAAAGCTAAATACGTTATAGTGTTAAAGAATGAGTAGCGTAGTATGGTCGCCAGAGAACGCTGCAGTACTGCAGCGTACTCAGCACCAAAGTATTGAGAGTAATATTTTGGTTCTACTACGCCTACCACCACTGACCGCCGACTTTCCATTTCGAATAACAAACCCAAAGCCTGAAGATGCCTATTCATATTTTCCCTAGCGGCTAATGTACTACTTTAGCTCCGCTTGATAAGCCTAATATGACCCATTTTTCGAGCATGAGAAGTGAAAAATATAGTGTATTAAAAGTTCCAATTTGTGCTGTATCAGTAATATAGAACACATTGATTTAGTTTTCAAATACACACCATAATTTCACCAACCACAGGGAAACGGGGGAAAAAAAGCAAATTGAATTATATCATAAGGGGACTTTCAGCAGTAATGTATAATGCATTGCGCGGCGATGCGGGTAATACAGGCAGACACTGCTCCAAATAAGGACAACATTCGATAATGTTCACTCGCTGGTTTAATACGGGATCAAATTTGTAGCTCTAGTGACAAAAGTTACAAGTCATATAATGTTTGTACGGCACGTGTACCCTTTTTCACAAGTGTCACAAAATTTAGGATGAAAAGGTAACCCCAAATCGAACTACCGAAAATAGAATGTCGGGAAACCTTTTCAATCGTCAATAGCACAAAAGCAAGGCTTCTGTTACTTTTTCAGAAATATTTACTGTCTGAAAATACTGATGCGTAATTTCGTTCAAATTCCAGTAAGGACTTTATTGTGTGACTAGGTAGTTCTTGTTAATTATGGGATTAGGTTGGTCCAATATGTACTGTAACATGGCAGTATTTTGATTGATATTCTTTTCTTTAACAAGGTCAGTCTAAATCTTTTACTTTGTGTTAGGTTGGCCCCCTATATTTATTTAAGTAATTTTAGGCTTAGGATTGCTGTACAGCGGAGAAACGCCGCCAGCATCTTGGGATCATTTCCGACAATAAGCGACTTTGGTGACGGTGTCTCGGGTTTTCATGTTTCATTTATTTTTCGTAATTAATGTTAATTTAGAACTGAATAAATTTCTCAATAAATTACTATTTCTAAATTTCAAATGAATGCATTTTGCACAAGCAGAAACGGAAAAGCTTATTAGTAGCTCTATTAATTTTATGTCTAAAACCAATACCGTAAAGAACAGTAGATAACTGTAAGTAACATATGTCATAGATTATTGGCCTTTGTATGTCTAAATTATCAGCCGAGTGGGTTCAGCCTTGGCCAGTGAAGCGCAAAGCTTATCGGCGTGCGATGTTCACGCCGTAATGCCGACAGACTGATTGTAACAGCGTTGAAGGGAAATACATTAAGGCGCGTAATAGAGTGAAATACCACATTTTGGTCGCGTTCAAATTCCTAAAACTCAAAACTGGCCCAAAATATAGGTCTCGAAAAAATATACTTGAAGAATTGATATGTCCTCTTCAATTTGAGCTGCGGAAATTGCAACACGCCTAGATTGTTCTAACAAAAAAAAAATCAAATAAGGCATTTTTCAACCTTTTAAATCGCTACTGCTCACTATCAGCTTGACATGTTTTTTACATTTTTACACGGGATATTAAGAAAATAAAATTTAATTCAGTTTTCCATAATCTGAGCTGCGGATATTGTAAAATAATCATTACTTTTGTCAAAAACCTGGAATAACTACCACACCGTCATAAAAGTTGGGGCGGATACGTGCGCGGGCGACGGGCGGCAGTCTGTCACTGGCTCTCGGACGGGAAGGCTGTGTCGCTTTGAGCGCGACGCTAAAATATAAGAGTTCGATTCTGAGGCAATGTACCTACTAAACTATTTTATATATTTAATTACTTCAAACATTCCTATGTATTTAGAAAATAATAATATTCAAAATATATACACACATACTAAAACCTAATCCTTTTTTGGAGTCGACTGACGGATCTGTTACAGCGGGGGGCGCGGGTAGTGCGGCGGGAAAGGCTACGCCACGCCCCAACGCGCAAGGTCATTCGCGGTTATACGCGCCGTAAATGTCTGATACACATTTTGTTTTCTTCTAAATGAAATCATCAACAGTCGAGATACGTCCTACATTGGCCCAGTGCGGGTTGGAGAACATACACCTTTGAATTTCTTCGCAGACATGCAAGTTTCCTCACTATGTTTTCCTTCAACGGGAAGCTATAAATATAAAATGATATTTCGGCCCGGACATAAGTCCGAGAAAGTAATTGGTACGAGCCGGAATTGGAACCCACGACCGCTTGACAGCCGTAGGTATCCTTGAACTACCGAGCTACCGTAGCTTCTACTGTAATCATACATAACCTCCACTAGATAGAGCTTATAGGGCGAAGCGCGCGCGTCACACATGTGGGGACGTTCCCCTTAATATACTGCCCCGCCCCACGCCGCTCAGTCAGTCTCGTCCAGGTTCATGACCTATACGTACGTGGCAAAAAAAAAATCTAAAAATTGGTTTTGATTAACCGTCGGCATGGGTTTTTATTCCGTAAAATGGTGTGGGAACGACTCCCGAACTACAAGTCGAAAGAATGGCGGGATAACACATCACAAATAAGTTAAATATATACAAATACACATTTAATTCTGCCCGGCGGGGATCATTTTACACTGGCCCACAAGCCCCACAAGGCGTAGTGAAGTGTGCTTGTTCCTTTCCAACCACCTCAAATGCCAATATACTTTCTCTTTCTGATGACATCACATGCGCGGGCTAGTGATGTGCCAGTGATGTTCGGTTCCGATTTCATTTAATTATCGGTTCATCCGTATTTTACCATATGATTTTAATACTTATTAAAATTCTATTGATAACATAATCAATTAGTTTAATTTTTTTATATTGAATGTCAGTTTTGACGTAGACAATGTTCTTTTATAGGTGGAAGATGGTAATAGTGTAGTGTTTTTTTATCTCGTTTTATTTTATACGCTATACAAATCAGTAGTTGTATGGGAAGGAATATTTAGTTAGTTTGTTCTCATTGTAGTTTTGTTGTTGTCTTATTTTATTATGAAGTCTATATACTCGTAGTAGTAATATAATTAGTTTAGTGGTGTTGGATTTCCTTTAGCAATTAGGACTACTGACATAAGACGGACCCAATACTGAATTTCGAAGAAGTATAAAGGATTTAGAAGCAGAGCCATTGCAATTAGAGTTTTTCGTATCGTCTTGGACGGCAACTAGGCCTAGTGTCGCGAAGTGGATATAACGCTGGACTTCGAAGGAGTATAAGGGATCTCGAAGTTGGTTAGAGATGGTGCCATGATATTTGGGTTTTTTTTAATCATCTTGGTGGGCAAACAGGACTAGAGACTGGTGAACCTTTTCCACTACTGGTAGTGGACCCGCTGCTGAACTTCGAAGACGTATAAGGGATCTCGAAATCCTTGACCTTATAAGTAACCTACGTGCCAAATTTGGAATCTCTAGAACCAGCGGTTTGGGCTGTGCATTGATATGTCAGTCAGTCAGTTAGTCAATCAATCAGTCAGTTTCTTCTTTTATTTATAAGCCACTAATTTATTCCTTTTACAGTTATTTAATTAATACTCACTAGTGCTCTAGTTGTATATTATGCTATGCATAATAAACAATATATACATATATAGAGGAATCAAAATGAAATAGCTGCTGCAATCTTAATATACTACGCGATTTTATATAATATATAATAGCAAAGGTTCGTTGTTTACATGCCTAGAAAATATTATTCTACTCGTAATACCAATTCAACAGACATATACATCATCTAAAATAATTTACCTAAAATAAATTGCAGTGCCCGAAAAAAACCGCTAATAAACAACGTGTCCCATCACTATGCCGGCGCGCCATTTTGCAGCGTATTCGCGCGCTTTTTGAAACTGCCAATCGCAGCGCTGTTACCAACCTCCCCGCAGCCCACACTTACCGCCAACTGTGGTGACTTTTGATCCGAACTAAATCGTTCATAGGCTCAATCTAGTGGAGGTTATCTATGGCTGTAATAAATGGATCATAGATTGGAAAAAGAAAAGTCTAATTCTTTCCTGTTTTAAATTATCTCATAAGCCCGAATGGAGGGAAACCCTACGCAATGGAGTAGTGGAACATGATAAAACTTGCTTCGATTTCTTATCCCACAGGCGTCAATTAAGACATAAGCGCGCTGTTTTACCTCTTTCATCTTCGGACGGGACATTTATTTGTCAACTAGCTTTTGCCCGCGTCTTCGTCCGCAATAAAGTCGTTTATATCTTTAGGGGATGATTTCCGGGATAAAACCTATCCTATGTCCGAGGAAGGTCTCGGGATACAAACGTTTAAGCGGTTTATGCGTGAAGAGGTAACAGACAGACATAGTTACTTTCGCATTTATAACGGACCTTTGCCCACGACTTCGTTCGCGTGAACATCCATATCAACTTCTACTCCGCTTTTCATACCGTTGCAAGATGATTTCTGGGCTAACATTTATTCCATGTAATTCAATAGTATTGTGTCCAATATAATTAGGTCTCCTATTTCAAACAGTTACTATGGTCGGAGGAATCTAACAACCTTCTACATGACCCCAAAAGACATAAAATATAGGTAGGCGGATTTCACGTTACGTAAAGTAGGTAAGGTAGGTGCCCACTTGTTTGTGAATGTTGATAGCGACTGACTGTCCAACATATTTAGGTGCTTCATTTCAAATAGTTACTATGGTTGGAGGGAACTACAACCTTCTAGGTGACCCCTAAAGACATATCAAATAGAGGTAGGCAGATTTCAAGTTACTGGTTTGTGACTGTTGATAGAGACTGTCCAACATCCAACATAATTTGATTTCTCATTCCAAACAGTTACTACGGTTTGAGGGAGTTTTGCTTTTTTGTCTCTAACCCCTAAGTATTTTTGTCTCACTACCTCCCCCCATGTTTGAATGGAGTTTCTTTTAATTCACATCTAAGTATATACTTATCTATTTATTCCTTTATATCACGTTTTATATCAAAGTTTAGCCCCCTCTTTTAACCCCCTTTCATCCCCAATCTGTACAATTTTATAGCCTAAAACCTGGCCGGAGATTTTCCCGACAGATTAATAAAGTTATGATCAAAATCCGTTCAGCCGTTTTCACGTGATGCGCGTTCAAATAAACAGAAAAAAATCTAAAAACTGTTGGAACGTATTCTGTTATAGATTCTGAGTATCCCCAGCTAACTTTTTTTCGAATGTCTTCCATGTACAGACTTTCGACCCTCTTCAGCTTTATGTATGTATAGATAGATTACGCAGTCGTGACTATCGCTCCCGTACCGGTCTTACAAGCCAATTTTGTAAGTGCCTCACCTCTAATACGGACGCTGCTTATCATCTTTCAATGAGGAACAAGGCCTATGACGATAAGCCCAAATAAATCAAATACAAATATTTCTTACTTAGCAACTTTTGCAAAGATGCAAGAGATTTTACTTGCCCTCAAAAATTACATTATTGTAATCAAGTTTGTAAACTAAAAGTAAAGTTATTGTTACCTTTGACGTAAGACTTATTATTTTTGGCAGATATTCTCCTAAATATACTTGTGAAACCTAATATAACATAACATCTAATGGTTCTTTCAGCGCGAGTCAGTGGAGCGTGTTTCTTGCACCGACATACGCCTGACAGTGACGTGTACAAACTAAGACAAGGAGTATCCACAAGTCGACCCTATTTCCTTGCAATACGGTTAAAAATGCCACTTAACTTATTTGTGTTGTCTACGCTAGTCATACGGTCGCTCTACTAAATTATTGACACTGTATTATGTTATCGTAAATTTTCGTCAGCAATTTATGCGGTGTTGACCTGATTCGATGGGGCATAAAATTTCAATCACATGCATTTTTTGGAAATATATCCATATAAGGTGTTTCTTATAAATTATCAATAAATATTGTCAATATTAAAAGCGGTAACTTTTCCCTATACCAAATATAATGTTCACGTTAATATAATGTACATGTTATTACGCTAATACGCCATCCATTGCACTTGCACTCTGCAGTTCCAGCACGTCTTAAATCGCGGTAAAGTTTCGTTACCACTCCTGCCCTGGCCGATATCACACCGCAGGAAGCCCACATTCGAGCGTGGAAAGCGCAAGTAGAGTGCTGCGATATTATTGTGCCCCCCGCTGAACACTTACCTGCCAGGGCTTCGGAGACGTGGCCAGTGTGGAGGACTCTCAACCGACTCAGGGTGGGAGTGGGGCGATCTAAGGATAACATGGGGAAATGGGGTTTCCTCCCACACACGAACACAAAGTGTTCCTGCGGACAAACGCAAACCACCAGTCACCTTACACAGTGCACTATGATCCCTATTAATCCCATAATTGCACCCAAAAGACCTTATAGACGCAACTCATCGGGCAGTGGAACTGGCAAGGCATATTTCTAGAATAGTATAATAAAAATTGGACTCTCCTTTACACCAATAAGAAGAAGACGCAAATAACTTCATATCCATTTATTATAGTACGTATATTATTACAGTTATTACCAATAAAGAAAGCTTAACGAAGCCATATTGAATGATAATCGGTACCCCACTGAGTTTTGGTACACACATAACGTACTATAAATTTTGATTAGTCTCATTGCTATTCTATGGATAAATATGTAAATTAATCAAATATGACATTGATATGATGGCAGTACCTAAACCAGCATCATGCTGAGTTACTGACTAAACCATATTTTTGTTTCCTTTGTCTTCTAATAGGTTAGTTATAAATATTTAGTGGCATTTTCATAACTTTGCTGCTTTAATGCTCCTGTTAAACCTATTCCATAAAAAAACATCCCGTGTAAAAATAGGCCAAGTCTCGAAACTCTTTTACCGTAAAAAGTTGTGAAATATTACGTAGAGCTGTCAGGCATCGTTATTAATCTTTATTTGCATACTAAATAAAATTTTAAGACTTGAGAAAGACACAACTTTACCTCATTCATTATTTTTTGCATATATAAAACTATGTACTGTATTGTGTGATTGCCTAGTCACAAAATAATATTTAGTAAGCAAATAAAGATTAATAACAATGCCTGACTTGGCTCCACGTAATATCGCACAACTTTTTACGGTGAAAAAGTTACAAGACTTGGCCTATTTTTACATGGAATGTTTTTTATGGGATCTCGCTTATTTTTGTAGGTAAGTATGTCAATACAAATTTAATAATGCATCTAGAATTAAAAATTTTTCATAGATGCAGGAACTACAAAAGTATAACTTTGTATCGCATGTGTTTGTACAGGATTACAAATGTATGTATTTCTATAGCTGTGAAACGTGACTAAAATCGCAATATTTTTAGGTTTTTCATGACTTGATATAATAAAAACTAATTATTTTTAAAATTTAAAGCTTATATGTTTACTAGAAGTACCTTAGAATTATGATGATCGGTTAGTCAGTGTGTCATTGAATAAACTAAGGAACTTTGATGAGCAATCTTTCTTAAACTACAAGTTTAAATTGAATATTATTTAGAATGTATCTAAGTCATATTATGCCTTACATGTTACTGAAAATTCAGGGTTCTAGCTTTAGCCAGCACAAAATTACAGGATGTTGAAAATGGCCTGAATCGCTTCGAGAAAGGATGGTACGGCCGTGTCTCATTGTTTCGCTGGACTTGTCGGGGGCACTGCCGTGCCTTCAAATATCTGGAAACTATAACTCGTATCAAAATGAACATTCACTAGTAGGCAATTTATCAATAAAATAATTTCGTCTTTGAAATTGGCAGAAAATAATTATACTTATTAGAAAATATTAATCAAGATTACATAATTATACATTTTAAATAATGCTTTACCATGATTTTTAAGTAGCTATTAAAATACGTAGAAACGATGGCCGTTGGGGCCGGAAGGTTTTCGAGTGGCGACCACGGACGGGAGGCGCAGCGTGGGTAGGCCCCCACAAAGTGGACTGATGACCTGGTAAAGGTCGCGGGAGTCCGCTGGATGCGGGTGGCGCAGGACCGGTCATTGTGACACTCTTTGGGGGAGGCCTATGTCCAGCAGTGGACGTCTTTCGGCTGATATAATGATGATGATGTTGATTAAAATACCACATAAAGCCACGGATACGAGCTAGTTTTCGATATTACGTTATTAAGAAACAAGACAATGGCAGCCAATTTTCGTTGTTTTCGTAGTACAGGCAGCAGAAAATTAAATGAGCAATTGTGCTACATTTACAAGTTAATTTTATGAATAAGACAAGCACTTAAACCGTGCTCGTATAGACATCCACAATTCGGCTGTGATATTTTCATTTCACGGGTCATGCCAACGGGGGTAAAAACCGACGAAATTTAAAAATGTGCATTGTGTATGTATGCATCAAATAAACAACATTTCATACTTGGGTTTAGTACTTGATAGTCGGGGGTAAAAAAGGCGAATTGATGTGTTTTAAAAATGTGTCCTACATATAAAAATTAAAAAAAAAACATACATGGGTTAAATACGGATAATAATGAAAAACTGTATAAAATAATAATGATTCAACGCTTAGACATTGTTGAGGCAACTAGAAGAATACGGTATATTTGGGGATATTATTAGATATTAGCTACTCATTCAATTTATTTTCAAAATGAATCCCTTGAATAAAACTATAAAAATATGTGTATTGTATGTATACTTACCTATTGTTTCGTACCATTTGGAATAGGTAAATAAGTTATGTTTCGCTATGCTGCACTTGTATTTAAGAAAGGTCAAAGTTTAAAGCCTTGGGTAAACTTTCCGCAGTCGTCCTACGAGACATAAACTACAGTACCCGGGCGATAAATATTGCACAAAGGTCTTTGGAAAGAGAGTCTGCTAAATTCGGTTTCATAGAGCGTTGTCACACACTAACTTCCTCTTCAAAATATAAAGTTTGATGTCATCGATTTGACGTAAACTAATAAAATCTATACAGTGCAGTATTTATATTTATTTATTTTATTTTATTTGAAACATCAATATACGCTGATTGAATGACGGTCGCTAGTATCCGGAAATGGTCGTAAACAGAAACGCTATTTCCTCTTTTTCGAGTCTCGTTCGCAGGTTCGCTTTGTATCACTGAGTTTCCATGGCTCTGAGATTATCGAATTACTCTCTTGGTCTCGTTTAAATGTTTCTCGAATCGAATTGTTCATTTCGGTCGCGACGAGACGCGAATTTATTTCAAATAGTTCTTAGTTCCTGACCAACTCAAGCAAATATTTATTCTAGTGCTTTGTTAGAAAACTACTCCATGTCAAAGAGTTGAGGCAAGTTATGGCAACTTTATGACATTTCAAGTTTCAGAATTTAATGTCTATCCAGTTTGTGATATCATAAATAAGAATGAGGCGGAACTTTAAAACTCTTTATGTAAATAGAGAAACAGGGAAATGCGAAGCCTGTATTATTCAGTATTATTTAGAAATCTATGATAGAACTCACTGACTATAACCTATAACTACAGGATGAAACAAGACACACAAACATAATACGTAAAAAATAATAAAATGAAAAACTATATACATACATTTTCTCTACGTCCACCTCTCCGAGCGAGTGGTCTGTGCCGCGTGCTTAATCTATTTACACTTTAAAATTAAAATAACGCACAAGTAAAAACCAACTTTATCATATAAGTAACAAGGTCCTCATTCGTTATACCACTTTTCCTCATTCGTTATATCGCTTATCAGCTCTGGTGCATCGGTACGGCAAAGTATATGCAAAATAAGACGATAAAACATGTCTCGCGCAGATGAAAAGAAATATGCATCTGAACCAGAATTGTCGGACAAATCGGATACTTCAACACTCGAACACACCACAAGAAAAAGAAAGCAACACTGCGATATGGAGGACGTAGGGTCCCTACGGAATGAAATCAAAATTATGATGAATGGTCTAAAGGCGGATCGGGACGCTCAAAATGCAAAATTTCATGAAGCTATTAGTGAATTGCGCCAACAAAATACACAAATAATAAAGACTAATGCAAATATTGAAAAAATTCTTGAGCACACGACCACACTCTATGATAATTTACAGAAAAAAGTCGATAAAATTTACGTAGAACACAACGAAGCAATTTTGAAAATTGAACACCTGGAAAATCAAATGGAAGATGTGCAGAGAGCACAGCGTGTTGCAACATTGGAAATTAGAAACATTCCTCATATGGAAGATGGGAATTTAACCAATCTTATGTCAAAGATACACAGTGTTCTGCAAACACCATTCGCTCCTGACTGCATAAAACAAGTAAAACAAATAAAAAATAGACAAAATACATTAATTGTTGTCGAATTTCACAGCGTGGAACAAAGCAGGTCAGTGCTAAAATCATTAAAGATATACAACAACATGCATAAGGATGATAAGTTTAACACGCAGTGCCTTGACATTGCCGGGGAAAAGAAGCTGGTATATATCTCCGAATCCCTCACACCGGCAGCCCGTAAACTATACTACTTCGCGCGTGATCTTCGCAAAAGCCATGACTACAAGTACTGCTGGACAGGAAATGGCAGAGTTTTTGTCAAGAAAACTGATAGCTCGGCAGCAATATGGATTAAGTCTACTAAACAAATCGAGGACCTAAAAGGAAATACAAGGAACCAGTGACTATTTTTAGATGTACATTGTAAGTTTCTATTCATATTTATAAGTACACAAAAAACCTGTGCACATATAAATTCTAACCCAAACATTTCATTCACTCCACACACACCTCCAAGAACGCACACGACACTCATTACACAACTATGCTACACCATTGCCTCCTACAAACATGATCTAAGTGGTATGGGATGCAATTGCCATTGGGCTATATACAAATTAAAATTTACTAAATACCTAGATAATGGATGATATTCAGGACCTACTAGCGGACATTGATAATAGTGTCCGCACTGGCAACTCAATGGCAATCAGCAATCCCGAGGCTTGTAAAAGTATTTTCACCAATTTAAATCCACAAACAAAAATTTTAACACAGAACATAAGAAGTATTAACCACAATTTCGATGATTTACAAGTTTTGTTGACCAGATTTGATATGGTTTTCGATATCATTATACTAACGGAATGCTGGCTCTCTGGGGATGTGACTGTTCCTATATTACCTGGTTATAGTAATGCCTCCACAACGCGTCACATTAATCAAAATGACGGTATAGTTATATATTTTAGGGCTGATCTCCCAATCCAAACAACTGAACCTATTGAATGCCAAGATTCTAACTGTCTCGTATCAACGATCGAAAAGGAATTCGCGTTTGTTTCTATTTATAGACCTCCTGCGTTTAGAAATGCAGACAACTTTATTACATCACTAGATGCAATTTTGACGAATCTAAAACACTATACAAATATTATCTTGGTTGGTGATGTGAATATAAATATAGGAAATGAAAGCATGGATAACAGATCGTCGGATTATCTTGATATGTTAGCTTCTCATGGATTATTACCATCACATACACTGCCTACGAGGGGCCACAATTGCCTAGATCACTGCATGATAAAGACCAATCTTCCTAATGTTACAATAGTATGTGATACGTCTACTACAGACCACTCCTCAGTCATTTTATCGATCTCAAAGATTTCCGCACGTAAGCCATGTCATTCACGTACTTACAAAAAAATTGACTATCATGCTGTGATCACTGAACTACAACAGATAAACTGGACTAGTGTTTTGGGAGCAACGGATGTCAACTATATAACTAATTTATTCTTACACCTAGTAAATAAATCTATGGTAAAACACACACGATATATAAAAAAGTCTCGAAGAAAACAAAATATCAAGTCCTGGATTACCCCTGGTCTAATCAGATGTCTGAGAAACCGAGACAAACTTCACCAAAAATTAAAAAAAGACCCTAATAATACGGTCAACTCTATCATATATAAAAGATATCGTAATACTTGTGCTAATATACTAAAAAAACTTAAACGAGCATATCAAGCATCTGAACTCAATGAACATAGGAATAACCTAAAAAAACAGTGGGCACTTATCAAACAAATATGCAATCTTAAGACTAGGTCTGACACCCAAAATAACATACTTACTCTAAAGTCCACCCCTCAAGAATCCGTTAATTATGCTAATGATTATTTCATCAGTGTAGGAAGTGATTTAGCTGGCGAGATTATAAACAAATCTGACTTGTCTGGAACTCACCATATTCAATACCCATCAACACCTGCGAGCACGGCCCCAATGCACTCTATGATTTTACTAGATACAGATGAGTTAGAAGTGAAACGCATTATAAGCCAACTAAAAAATAGCCATTCTACTGGTTGGGATGGTATCTCCTCAGCCTTCTTAAAACTAGCTGCTGACATATTAGCACTACCTCTAACTATAATTTGCAATATTAGCTTCCAAACTGGAATATTTCCGGATGCCCTTAAGAGATCGGTTATTATTCCCATTTATAAGGCTGGTGACAGAGACTGTATTTCAAACTACAGACCAATATCTTTATTACCCACCATTGCCAAAGTATTAGAAAAGATAATTAATAAAAGGCTAAAACATTATCTATACAAAAACAATCTCATAAGCAATAACCAATATGGCTTTAGAGAGCGTAAATCTACAGAGGATGCACTCTTACATGTCACTAATTATATTGTTGATAAACTTGATCGGAATAAAAAAGTACTTGGTATCTTCCTGGATCTCAAAAAAGCATTCGATACAGTCTCTGTCCCCAACCTCATAACTAAACTGGAAAACAAAGGTATACGTGGGCTACCCTTGCAACTCCTAACTAGCTATTTAAATAATAGGAAGCAGTTCGTGGGGGTTGGTGATATATATAGTTCAGAGAGCAATATTGAATACGGCGTGCCACAGGGTAGTGTCCTTGGACCTACCCTATTTCTTATTTACATAGACGATCTGTGTCGCCTATCTAACACACGTACCGAGATCATAGCATTTGCTGATGACACTGTTATTTTATCGTATGGTGATGGATGGGACGACGTAAATAAACAAGCACAAATCGAAATGAATGTCGTTAATAAATGGCTGTCCCATAATCTCCTGACGCTAAACTATACAAAAACTAAATTTATGGCATTTAGCATAAAAAATAACATGTACTCATTACAAAGAAACATATTAATTAAACTGCACAATTGCCAAAATGATACAAATTGCACGTGTCCATGTATAACAGAGACCGAGACTATTAGGTACCTTGGGGTTCTACTTGACAAAAACCTCTCTTGGCGCGAACACATTTTAAGTCTCACTGCTAAGGTTAGAAAATTGATATACGTTTTCAAAAAACTAAGATACGTCTGTAATAAAAACCTATTACTATCAATGTATTACGCATTATGCCAAACAGTAACCACCTACTGTATCATAGCTTGGGGAGGCGCATTAAAAACGCTGATGCTTAAAATGGAGAGAGCTCAGCGAGCAGTACTTAAGGTAATGACTTTCAACAAATTTAGATATCCTACACAATCACTTTACCGTGATACCTCAGTACTATCCGTTAGGCAACTTTTCATCAAGTCATTACTATTAAAACAACACAAATGCATTCCTAACTACTCAGCAACCAGGAGAAGAAGCGATTATGTGTATAGTATTCCGCCTCACAAAACTAAATTTTCCAAAAAATTCATAAATGTACTCGGACCTGCCCTCTACAATAAACTTAGCAAACACATACACCTAAGGTCACTTAATCTGCATTCTTGCAAAAATACATTAGTAAAATATATTCAAAATTTAAATTATGAAAGTACTGAACAATTACTTAAAAACATGGTGTAACAGATAACACGCATTGAAACACAACCACGGATATACACACACACACACACGCACGCACGCACGCACGCACGCACGCACGCACGCACACACGCACGCACGCACGCACGCACGCACGCACGCACGCACGCACGCACGCACGCACGCACGCACGCACGCACGAACGCACGCACGCACGCACGCACGCACGCACGCACGCACGCACGCACGCACGCACGCACGCACGCACGCACGCACGCACGCACGCACGCACGCACGCACGCACGCACACACACACACACACACACACACATATATATAGTTATTTTTTTCTACTACTATTGTACTTACCTCAAATTAAAAATTGTTCCATAACAATGTTAATATTTGTAATTGCTTCTTAAGTTTTTGCGTATACTACTTGTTTACTACTAGGCGCAGCGCGCGCAGCCGGCGCGTTGCTAGCCTATTGTGCTTAATCATCTTGCAATTGTACCTACATCTTACAAGTTTTGTTACAATAATTATTATGTTGACCAGATAACATGGATTGAGTGTTGTTAAGGACAGTGAATCCTGTTCCACCGTAATACAGTTAATACTAGTACGGGGATCAGTAGACGCTTACTTAGCTTAGCTTAACTTAACTTATATACAATATACTACAAAACTAATGTAAGCAGAACTATGTACCATTTATTACCATAATAAACGTTATTATTATTATTATTATTATTATTATTTTTAGAACCGATCAACGACTCAAACTGTGATACGTGAACGTCTCCATAAGCTGTTTTCTAAAATAATTTTAAAAAACCGGTCAAGTGCGACTCCTACTCGTGCACCGAGGGTTCCGTACCTGTGTACGGTGCACCTCGGTGGAGATTTTTCTGAATTCATTGGGTCGGGACGCGTACATATCTGTATATGTACCCGTCCCGACCCAATGAATTCAGAAAAATCTTAACAAGGTGGTGTAGACATTGAACGCCATGGGTACAGCGCCATCTATCGGGGAATATGTAAGGTGATTTTACATAGATTATTTATTTATTTTTTCTTCATTTAAAAGAAAGTACTTGTAGCATAATCACGTAGGAATTTATAAAACAAAAATACGTGCAAAGGTGATTAAATTACAAACTTAGTATAGAAATGTCTTTTGACGAGAAAAAAACTTAAAACTGCATGGAACTATGGTTATATTTTTGCTGTAAAATATACATTGATATTAAAGTTATGTTTTTCCCTCGGTAAACTTCGGAGATAAGGGGGTGGGGACGGTTTTGTTTTTCATTTTCCCTCATAAATCGAAAATGACTCGGTACCATTTTGGTACCGAACCCTAAAAATGGATATATATCGCTAAACACACACCGAAGCAGTGTAAATGTAATAGACAATATATAACACTCGACGTCATCTCTGCGGAGACCGCAGCCCGGTGCCGGTGTCCACGCTCCGACCATGACAAATGTCATCTGCTTTGTAAATCCGATGATGGAATGAGCTCCCTGCCGAGGTTTTCTCGAGGGACTACAGTATGGGGTTCTTCCAGAAAGGAGTGTTAAAGTTTTTAAAGAGTCGGCAATGCGCATATGACACTCCTGGAGTTGCAAGCGTCCATAGGCTGCGGTGACCGCTTACTATCAGGCGGGCCGCACGCTTGTTTACCACCGACGTGGTATAAAAAACCTTGAAAAACAACAAAGCAATAATTTTCTAACAAGTTTCCCGAGTTATTAGATAATTTGTGATACAATATTTACGCCATAATCAAGTTTGATGTTGATGCTTCCCAAGCCAAGAAGTGATGTTGTGTTCTGTGCAGTAGTGTTTCTTATTTTTTCCTCCAACTTTATTTAAACTTGCGGCTCAGTCCAAAATCTAGAATAAGTGCAATGGTTCCGTATGTTTTTATTGTGCTGCCGTTTGCTGTGCTATGATCTCAATCGCTGGGTTTTCTTTGCTCCTTGAGCCAGCGGCGAGGATAGCAGCATAAGTCAAAAAGCAGCGATAAAAAATCTGTTCTTGGTAAGCGTGTCAGTAAAAAATAAACGGCGACGATTATTCTTTGATAAGGAGCAATCAGCGGCCGCATTCACTGATCGCTGTTTGGAGTTTTTCCTCCAGTAGCAAAGGGGGAATTTCTTTGCAAGCATGGGTACAATACTTCTTGTGATAACAACATTTCCTAGACGCTGGGGTGCTACTACGGCTTCTCATTCTACGGCTAGCTAAATGTCTGGACAATCCTTGAGTGAAGACATTTCGTTTGACAAACAGCTACTGTCAACTTGGTGTACTCTCGAGGGACCTGGTGATACCTCAATGATACTGTCAGCCAGCCCTGCTAACATCTCCAGACTGAGGTTAGTGTGTGCGGCGAGAATCGCTTGAACGTGGTTGGGTAAACGTGTCATACATAGCTGTCGCAAGATAGTGCTTAGTCGCACCGGCAAGGGAACGGAGTTACCTGAGGAAGACGGATGGCTTGTTATCACCCTGCTCCTCATCGATAACTAGGCGTTTTACACGCTTCTGCTCGAAAACGGACTCGTCGTACGGAAGTCTCGTATTTATTTTCCTTTGGGGGTTCTAATACGATATCCTCAATCTTTCCATTACATATGCTGCAATAATGCTAATTACATGACTATACATGGTCATATCACATTTCATACCCGCTATGAAGAACTGTGCTTCCGCTTGGGCAAACCATACTGCGGGTCTGTCGGCCCAAAATAGAGGAAGCTTAAACGATATAGCACGCACCTGAGGTCCTACTCCGAACTTTGTATTGTGCCGTCTCTTTCAGTCATACAGTGTATAAAACGAGAGTGAAAGGGACGGTACGATACGATTTTCGGATGTCGAAGTTTGAAGTAGGCCCTCTGATCGCCAAAAGTCGATGCCGACTTGGGTTCTGGAGCGCTGCGATGCTCTTGCAGTTCTGTCTGTAAAGCAGAACAGAAACTCTGCAAATCCGCTAGCTGCTGTTGGAGCTCGTCTGCCGATATGACTGTGGCTGGTATCAAACTTGTATTTTCAAGAAAATGTCACCACCCAGTTAGGTACAAGTTAGTAATTGTTAATAAATCATAATGTTCCCGAAAAGAAATGGGGAAACGACACCAGTATTTACAGCATGCGAATATGTATTAAAAAAGGTACAAATTATTCGTTAGCATATAGCAAATACAATTAAAAAATTATAAATAATTTTAATAAAAAAGCAATAGTAGGTTTCTTCAGTACAATGCACAATGCAAACAAAATGTTAGCTTTCAAAAAACGTCAATATGCTCGGAAATAAATACAATTATGTATTTAAAAGTAGTCGAAATGTAGATATATCTTCTTATAGATTAGCTTTGTTCATCTAGTACAGCAATCTTATACATATTAGATATACATACACACACAGAAGAAAATGTGTAAAAACCAATAGAAGGCCCAAAACAACAGCAACATATATGTACGTATGTATGGTATGGAAAAAGAAGAGTCAGAAATGATTTTAATACTTCAATCTCTACTACCCTGCCTACCCCTCTCAAGAGTACGGACATTTGTTTATGTATTTACCTATGTAATACTGGTTTATCAAGAAAATAGCATCTAAATATCCCCTACAATATAACCCCGTAACATAATCAATTAATCACACTAATCGAGTATCAAGAACAAACAACTCATTTATGTAAGTGACATAAAACCTGTAGTGTACTGATAAAAGCTTAATCCCGTTCTTATTCTTACAGAGACTACAAAAATATTGTTCTTAATCTTAGCCCTATCGTAGTTTAATTTTATTTGACATGTTTTAATACTAGTAAAATAGTAGGTATTTATTACGCATAAGAACACAATAGTTCACTTACATGAGATTACAATTTTTTAGGTGGTTAGCAGGTGAGGTTAGGATTTCGCTTTTTAGTTTAGGTACCTGTCGTACATCACATTATTACTTCATGCGTGAAGTAAAACGGTGGCGATACGTTTAGAGCGTTATTTGAAATGTATATAATGACTGGAAATAAAAAGATGTAAGTTGAAAAAAAAATTAGACGCAACATTTATTCGTAAACTTTTACTAAGTGTCCATGAAACATTAATATCTGCGTCAAAGCAATTTTGATTTACTTATTAAAGGTAAAATTCTAATCAAATCAATTTTCTGAGAAACTACCATTTCGTACGAGAAAGGGTTGAAGCGAGCTGTCAACCAAATATTTTATTAGTTACCAATAAAAACCAAGAAAAGTAAAAATGAATGTGTCCTATTATTTTTACTCTGCAATATAATCAAATACTTAAACACCCTTCACACAAACGAGTCACTTATAGAGAGGAACAAAACATTAACAATACAATGTTTAATGATTTTCATAACAAAACATTGACATTCATAAATGGAAGGGCCAAGAAAATTAACTCGTGCGGGGTAATCTCGTAACTTTTGTACTACCGTTAGATAGATTTTATTGTCAGATTTTAATTGTCAGCTCATACATTTATACTTCAAAATTGACAGTAAAATCTATCTACCGTGAGTACATAAAGTAACGTGATTCGCCTGCTGGTCCCTGTTTTTGAAGATACAAAAAATCCGAATAGATATGTTCCTTCCGTTGCCTTCGATTGTTACTTTGCTTACAGTAGGTACTAACTTGTTTTACTCAGTTGAAATTGATTAATTGCTGTTAGAACTGCGGCATCAGCTGGCGTCCGTGCTAGCACGTAATGCACTGCAAGTGCACTTTCATCGCTTTAAATCACGTTTGGCAGCTTTTTCGAAACTGTGTCGCCTTTATTTTATTTATTTAGGCCGGGTTTTATAAAGATCCGTTTGACCAAATGTCATATGAAATTTCAGTAACTCGGTACATTTTTTGACGTAACAAACCGACATAAGGTCTAGCGGATCTTTATAAAACCGAGCCTGAACGTCTCAGAATAACTATTGGTTTTATTCGGTGTTTACTAACTTAGTACATTCAGATTCTGTTATTTGGTTTGAATTGCCTGGTAAAGTTTTTCGGATACTCTGTTCCAAACACATGAAATCGATATGTACCTCTCACTAACTTGATATAAGCCTCTTAGACAACAAGTACCCCCAAGATTATGACACTACCTGTCCCCCTCCAACAAATATACGGACACGTCTTGAATATTATATCCCACCAGCTTAAAAGGATCTATCGTCATCTCTTACATCCAGAAGATTTCAGAGCAAGTACAGCTCTTCGTAAATTGGTCATGCGCATCATGCGCTTTCAAGTTCCATATTGAATTGGTAGTTGTACGAAATAGAGTTGGACGAATATTCGAATTATGGAATTCTTTTGAATAATAAATACATCATCATCATAATATTTAAGAGCTTGGCTCTTGTCGGTGGAGTAATTGCCAGCTTATTCTACATTCAGCTTTGTCCTTCACTTCTTTGTATGACGTAGCATTTATTTTATGTTTTATTTGCTCCATGTACGTCATTCTAGGTCTTCCCCTTTTCCATTTTCCCTCTATCTTTCCTTCTATTATTGTAATAATACATTGGATTAAAAATTCAATTATCTGCGTGTTGTTCTTCAATTTCGACTTATATTCTTAGTGTTCTCGTCTATAATGTGTTTATTTTAAGAAGAAACCTAAATGTTTTCCTTTCATTTGTTGACTTTTAGTGTTAGTAGAATTGAGACAACAAGAGACAGAACGCGAATTGCGTAATTAAGTAAAACACACTTCGATTAACCACAATAATTCGCATTTTCACGTAGGTCAGCTAGGGGACTATATATAAATAAGAGAGAAGGCCTTTGCCCAGCAAGATAGTTTCAGTGGATTTATGATTTTATCGATTTCCCGAAATAAGTTTAAGTATAGTGGAAAAAAACCCTTTTGAAAAGACACTCCTCGTATATGGTTAATTTCGCAGCTTCAGAAAATACTAGAGGTGACATGCTCTCCTCTATTCCCGGCCGAGTCGGTATTGTAAATTGCCGCACGTGGGCCGGAATCGTCCTGAAATTTCCAATAACACGTAGACACAATTGCCTCGGTTTCAGAGGCATATGACAGAGCCAATTGGGTTTAGTGTTCTTTGATATTTGCGTTTCCTGGCGAAAGATTTTATGTAGCTACTTAACAATATTCTTTTTTAGTTTAGTTTAGTTTTTTAGTTTGACGACCGGTTTAGCCTAGTGGGTAGTGCACCTGCCTGTGAAGCTGACGGTCCTGGGTTCGAATCCCGGTCAGGGCAAATATTTGTGTGATGAGCATGAATATTTGTTTCTGGGTCTTGGATGTTTTCTATGTATTTAAGTATTTATATCTATTAAATATATCGTCGTCTAGTACCCATAACACAAGCCTTCTTGAGCTTACTGTGGGGCTAGTTCGATTTGTGTAAGATTGTCCTCTAATATTTATTTATTTTATTTAGTATAAAAATCAAAGCTTGTTCCAATGAACGTCTCGACATAAAATAAATAACTGTTAAAATGCCCTTAAATATGTACGACGTAATGGCAACAACAGATCTCCAAGAAATTTAATGTTTCAGCTGCCACAAATTACTGGTGAACTTGTCCAAACGTCCATAATAGATTATTCTTGTTTTGTTACAAAAATGGTATGTCAATTTCTTACTAGTTATAAAAATCCTAAAATCTATGAAGTATATCATTATTAAAGAGTTTAGTTAGTAGCAGTGTCCATAAATGTCCATAATTTCCCAACACCACAAATCCGAACTAAAATTTTATAATTGGTCTTCGTCTGTAATCCCCTTAATTAGAAAAAACCCAGCAGCATTGTTAAAAGTAATCCAGGATGCAACCGAGAGTTTTCGTCGAAGAGTGTTTTTGTAACCTAATACCGGAAATGCATACATACCTACTGTAAGTACATATTCTGATTTTTTATTGTGTAGTTCTCTAAAACTAATGCATACGAAAAACCGCCTGCTTTAAACCTCTTTTTTCATATACATTTATTAGTTACGTTGTTTTGTTTTGGGGTGCAAAATTGTACGTTCACATTAATTTACTTAACATTATCTTATTTTTAATGAAATAGGTAACGAGTTAAACATACATATTTGAATACTAAGTCATGCTTTTTAAATTTAATTTTACCAAATAAGTACGAAAAGTCCGGAATAAATTTTACGTCTAGCTTAGTCTTCGTTTAGCATTTGAAACGAGAAGATATTGAATTTACCGCTGTAGAGCTTGCTCTGTTTGATCAATCATAAGAATTCAAATTAGTTGCATAGCTTTCTTGATTTGGACAGTTTTGGCGTTACAATAAAATTAATGATAAAATTAAAACATAAGATTTCAAGCTCACAAAGTCATATAAATTCGAATTACGATGGAAAACGGAATATTTACCATATATGTTTGTATTTTTGAGTTCCCGATATTTAAGCACTGTTGCAAGCGCCATCATCAAGGACTAACTGACGTACTGAGAGTTTTATTTGTGGTCTGCCCACACGCCATAGCGATCTACCCTCGTCTTGGTTCTTTTTTTTCGCGCAGTGTCACCATCACTACTACCGTCCGCCTTCTCACTTGAAACTCAATCACGATCAGAAATATACATGATAAATATTCCATTTACAATCGTAATTCTAATGAATTAAAACATGTCAAAAATACTTACCTTTATGTTTGTCTGTATCTATGACAATGGAACAAAGCAATATATGCCTTAAAATATAAAGTCGAGCCGAACAGGTAGTAGTGCACGGACGCGGGTATATAATTAGTGTTAAACATGCCACTGCTGGGATGAGTGCTCATGATAAAGGACCAAGTACTGGTTCGAAATACGT
The DNA here is from genome assembly GCA_963556455.1 of Epiblema foenella. NCBI lineage: Eukaryota > Metazoa > Arthropoda > Insecta > Lepidoptera > Tortricidae > Epiblema > Epiblema foenella. The sequence goes on from OY747106.1 coordinate 16,774,816, forward strand.
CGAGCGATATTCGATCTTAATGGCGTTAAATTCCCTGTTTAATATTTTGACAATATTTCTGAAAATCAGTGGAGTTTTCTATACAGAAATCAATATTATCTCTTTGACGACATTAACATATCGTACAATATAGAATGCTTTAAATGAATGAAAGAAAAAGTCGAAAACGTGCTAGCTTAGTCTACCAACATATATAACATAGCAGCTATTAATGATAATATTTCACGGCTCTATTTCTTAAAAATGACATAATATATCTTACCAGACTAAAGAGCACTTCAATTTTTACCTCCTCTCGTGTGAGGTACATTACATTTAATGGATGTTTTTCCTCGTAACGCGGCGACATTACGCGAGAAGTGCCGTCTTTGGGAAATGTACCTTTCGTGTAGCTAACAGTTCTGAA